>AP025388.1:1890664-2520886 GCA_030295005.1 Cephonodes hylas | reverse complement strand
AATATTTTTGAACAAATACCTCAAAAGTAATTAATGCTGCTTACTTTTTAGGGTAAGAAAAGTAAAAAAGAATATTCCAACTACATATGACGCCGAAGAAGATGATAAATCTGTAGAAGAAGTTAAATCTGAAGAAGAAAAAAAATCTGTGGCAGGAGATGAATTAGAGGAGGTGACTACAAAGAAATTAAAAAAAGTAAAAGTGCAGAAGAAAGAAGAAGATATTGGGATATTAAAGGAGAAACAGGAGAAGTAGGTATTAGGTTATTTAGATTTTAATTGTGAAATATAAAGGTAATGAAGTAAAGCATGTTTCAGTTTTAGTAGTGGAGGTACATACTTCCTTCGAAAACGAAAACAACAAAGAATTATAAATATAAGAAATTCCGAATAATCATCTTTCAGCTATAGATCTTTGTTTAACAAAAGCAATTTGACATATAAATGAGAATATCCTAGCGCCATAATTAATAATTCTAAACTAGAGACCTTTAAGTCTTTAAGCTTTAAATATTTCTTTAAATTTTTTAACAAAAGCAATTATAAACGGTGAAGGAAAACATCGTGAGGAAACCTGCACACCTAAAAATTCTTATGAATTTCTTAGGTGTGTAGTCCGCCAACTCGCACTAGGCTTGCGTGGTGGACTATGGCCTAAACCCTCTCAATGGTAGAGGAGACCCGTGCTCAGCAGTGGGCGTATATGGGTTGATGATGATGAGTTATAAATAAGACATTACACAATTGGTGGACTGCCTCGTGGTCTTGCGGTACAAGTATGTGCCGTGCTATCTAGAGGTCCTGGGTTCGATTCCCGGGTCGGGCAAAGTGTTATTGGGTTTTTCCATTAGGAAATTCTCAGTAGCAGCACGGAGTCTGGAAATGTGCCCGAAAAACGGCAATAGGCTCGCCTCCTATTACGTGGGACTGAAACATACCTGGCGAAATGTGGGTGCAGAAATGCATAACTGTCTACCCCTTCGGGGAATATAGGCGTGAGGTATGTGTGTTTGTACATTACACAATTAACGTGTAAGGCATTTACTATGCAAGGACCGTCAGTGTGTTTAAGTTATAGCTAAGATTACTAACGATTATAATTAAAGTTGTAAGTTAAATTAATTTTCCAAGGTTGGTGAACAAAGCAAGACTTATTAAAGAAGGAAAGAAAAGTGTGATACCAAAGACAATACCACTATCCAAAGCCAACAAAGAATTTTATGGCGACAGAAAATGGCCGAATGGTTTCGTCCCGTATCTAATAAGCCGGGAAAATACTAAGAAATGTGAGTAATATGGGAAACTGGGGATACTCCGACCTATGCATAGAATAAGGTTACTTATGACTATAACTCCAAAGTACTTTTTATGTCTATAGAGTTAAACTTGTTTATATATTGCACTAGTGAAGTAGTTATAATCATAACTTTTGTTGTTGTTTGAAGAACAAAAAAAGTTACAGATAATTTTGTGCCTAATTAAGTTTAAATCGCTGAGAAAGAAAAGTTGTGCAAACGCGCATATAACTTTATTCTGCGCTTAGGTCGACTTGATCCCGCTTTTCTTTTTCAACCCTCATTTTCTTCATCATCATCATCTTCTTGCCCTGCTCCCAATTTTTATTTGGGGTCGGCGCAGCATGTTTTCTCCTTCCACGCATCCCTATCAGCCGTCATGTCTTCAGTCACGCCTTTCTCTTTCATATCTCTTTTCACGCACTCCATCCATGTTTTCTTTGGCCTTCCTCGGCTTGTCCATCCTTCAACTTTCTTACCAACATATGTTTCGTCCCTCCTCATAATATGCCCTCATTTTCTTCATATTGATCAGATTATTTCTAAATTACAGCACTTAAAACTGCAATACTTTATATAGCTTAGGTATCACTACATAATATAAAACAAAGTCGCTTTCTCTGTCCCTATGTCCCTTTGTATGCTTAAATCTTTGAAACTACGCAACGGATTTTGATGCGGTTTTTTTAATAGATAGAGTGATTGAAGAGGAAGGTTTATATGTATGATAACATCCATTAAATATCAGCATTGCACCCGTGCGAAGCCGGGGCGGGTCGCTAGTTAATAATAAGATAAATTCTATTCAGTCATGAGACTTAAAGTAACCTTAATAACATTATTATTTTTAAATAAAAAAGAAAAAAATCAAATGTTTGGTTTAACACCCTGTATAAAAGGAGTAATTAGTTTAGAACTTTAGATTTTTAGCAAGAAACTCATTCTCTCATAGATTAGAACATATATATGTGGTAAATATCCGTTCACGATCTTAATACATCCTGTATATCTTCTTATACAATCAACAGTCGACATAGAAGACATGAGGCGGCGACTGGGAGAAGTGAGCAGGATACTTCGGCAGAAGACTTGCGTGAAACTCCAAGAGATAAGAGAGGGAGAAGCTAACAAGCATAACGACTACATTGTCCTGGATACGAGTCCTGACTACGTCACGGGAAGAGTTGGAGGGAAACAGGTGAGAAGTAAAAAGGTTTTTTACAAGGTCAAGGTTAAAGTTTAGGCCAAGGTCAAGGTCTTAATTGAAATAGACTTTTACAAGTACTGTTAAATTGTTGAAGGTTCAATAATATTATCTGGATTTGGTATTAATATGGTTTTTGGATCGTTGTTTGGAATAAAACTAGGTAAAACTATGGCTTAAAGCAAGAAAGGGTAGGCAAAGAGGAATTTTAAAATAAAATGTTCGGTATATTTTAAGTTACACTTAATAAGATCGAAGTGACAAAAACCTCATTTTGAAATTCTAAAAATTCTTTACATTTTATTTTAAAACAAAATTACGTTATGCCCGTAACTTTTAGATCAATAAATAAGATCAAAGTTGAAAAGAGGATCATCTAAACGGCAGAATATATTGTTTCCACTGCATTAATAAAGTTTAATGGTCATTTCGCCGTCAGTTCAAAAAAAATACCAAACTATTCGTTCTACTTGCACGGGGTTTTTGTTAGAACACTAATAGAGTGCACGTAATCCCGGACGCATAAATTACAATTTATTATCATAAATACAAGAATGATAGCTGCCAATTATTTTAAATATGTTTGAGTTGGCTGCATAATTCGTTATCTCTGCCTGGTAATAACTGACGACTGCCAAATTATTCGTGTTGGCGTATTTACCCGTTGTTTACATCGAAAAAGCGAGAGAGAGATATGATACTAGCATGACATGCAAAGGGAAGGGAAAAGGACGGAAGATACACGTGCGCTGTGACGTAATTCCCGAGTTGTATGGTCAGGTTTGGAAAAATCTGGAATTTATTTATTTTGGTATTAAAGAAATTTTATGAAAATAATATTTGCGCCTTATGGATAAATTATTTTTTAATGAATGCGCGGATTGTAATGTGGGATTTTTGTAAATATTGTTTGCGCGACTTCGTTATGGTAAGTACAGTGATTTTTTAGTTAATTTACCTATCATCATTTGTTAGATATCAATTCTTTTTTTACTACGTAATGGAGCCTTTTCTTTTAAATACGAACACGAACTCAGCAATTTTCCTTTAAATATTAATTTCACCCTATATAGAACGCAGGCAATAAATATATTTACTTTAAGATTCCATATGATGAAATTAAATTTTTAAACATAAGAGTTATTAATAAATTCACAATGTAAATATTTTAAAAGTCCAGAAATTCCACCTTCCATTACCTGACATCCCCATTCCAGAAATTCCATGCGCAGCGCGCTCTGATTGGTCGGAACATTCTAGCGTTCGAATTTTCTAGACTGTGATTGGCCGAGCGTATAAATACGAGCCGAGCGCGGGAAACCGGCAGTATCCGAATTGCCGTGTTCGACATAACATCGTCTCAAAATGGTCGCGATCGGGATAGATTTGGGTACGACAAGTACGTGTGCTGCTGTGTGGAGAAATGGAAGTGTTGAAATAATACCGAATGAGCTTGGAAACAGGACAACGCCATCGTATGTAGCTTTTACGGACACGCAGCGTTTAATAGGTGAGTCAGCGTATAACCAGGGGCCCATAAACCCTAGGAACACAGTTTTTGCCACTAAAAGACTTATAGGGAGGAGATTCGACGACATAGGGGTGCAAATGCACCTCCGCCATCTTCCCTACCGCGTAACAAACCTTCACGGTAAGCCTTCGATATCAGTCGAGTACAAAAATACGATAAAAAAGTTTTCACCTGAAGAAATCAGCGCCATAATACTTTTCAGGGTAAAGGAAATGGCCGAGGCGTATTTAGGCGCGAAAGTTGACAAGGCAGTTATTACTGTCCCCGCGTATTTCACAGATTCGCAAAGGCAAGCTACTAGGAACGCAGGAGTTATCGCTGGTTTTGAGATTTTAAGAATCACCAACGAGCCTACAGCCGCTGCCTTAGCTTATGGCATAGATAAAAAATTACAAGGACAAAACGTCATGGTTTACGATTTAGGGGGAGGCACTTTCGACGTTTCGATTCTGAGCATCAAAGACGGTGTTTTTGAGGTGAAAGCGACTGCAGGTAATACTAATTTGGGTGGAGAAGATTTTGATAACAGATTAGTCGCTTATTTCATAGAGGATTTTAGAAAGAGGTTTAATATGGACATCACGAATCATAAAGCTATTAGAAGGCTGAAATCGGCCGCGGAGAGGACTAAAAAGTTCCTAACATCTGCAACGGAAGCCTCGGTCCTAATAGATTCAATTTATGACGGCATAGATTATTCCGTGAAAATATCTAGGTCACTTTTTGAAGAATTGTGCTCGGATCTTTTTAATGATACCCTGAAGCCTATTCAGCAAGCTATAGCCGACGCAAGATTGGACAAAAGTCATATAAATAAAGTCATTTTGGTAGGAGGAAGTACTAGGATCCCAAAGATACAGAGGATGTTGTATGATCTCTTTGATGGTAGAGTGACTGCGTCTTTGAATCCTGATGAGGCTGTAGCTCATGGCGCTGCCATACAGGCTGCGGTGTTAAGCGGGGTTGCAGATGAAAAGATTCAAGACCTACTCCTGGTAGATGTTGTTCCTTTATCACTAGGAGTAGAAACCTCAAGGGGTGTCATGTTTAAAATTGTCGAACGCAACACCTCAATCCCTTGCCGTTTGACCAAAGATTTAACAACCCTAGACGACTACCAAAACTCTATGACCATAGAGGTATTTGAAGGAGAGCGCAGTTTGACCAAAGACAATTATTTGCTAGGAGTTTTTGATCTCAATGGCATTCCTCCAGCACCGAGGGGTGTAGCCAAAGTTGACATCACTTTTGACATAGATTCCAATGGTATATTGAGTGTTACTGCAGAAGATAGAAGTACAGGACACAAGAATGGAATCACTATAAAGAACGAACACAGATTGAGTCAACAGGAGATTGGGAAGATGATAGCTGATGCAGAGCTATTCAGAGAAGAAGATAGAGAGAATAAAAGGAGATTGGAATCGAGGAATCAGCTGGAAAATTATGTTTACAATGTAAAGAACACTGTTAAAGAAAATAAAGCTAGAATAACTCCTGAAGAATTTGAGTTCATGGAGAAGGAAGGAGTAATGGCTCTACAATGGTTAGATGAGAATACGGATTGTCTGAGGGAAGAATTTGAAAGAAAATTGACTGAGTTAATGAGGCGATGGTCAGCCATTTTGTTGAAGATGAATGGAAATTTAAAACACCGAGCGAAGAGACAGAGAAGTGAAAATGATCAGAAAGAAATTGAACATGAGGCTGCTAATATAGAAGAACTTTATCAATAACAGTTGAGGCTATTTTTAAAGTATTTCTTGAGGCTAAAAATGGTTAAGGCATACTGATCTAGGTTTAATCAGTATACAATATTTTTTAATTCAATGGCTGCTTTATTTTAAGATCTCAATTTTTGTGTATTTTTGGTAAGTTTAATTCAGTATTTTTTGTGTGTTTAATTTTTTGTGCTCCGTATTACCTACCTGTAACCTGATTAGGGAAATGAGATCGTAGTAAAATTAAAAGATTCAAATATTGCATTACACGAAAATCACAGCTGATTTTATTCGATAAAAAATGTCTAAAATATTTTATATATTATAGTCTACAAAATATAATTTTTTCCTAATCAGGTCATCATCAATGTAATAGATAATATTTCTAATTGTCAATGGATTTTTTTATTAAAACGGTGCTCTAAATAAAAGTGGTCTTTAGATCAATTTGTTTCCACAAAAGATCTACACTATCTTCATATTGTATGGACAATAGTGTATTCTTTGTCTGTAATATCATTTTCGCTATAATAATATAATTCAAACAAAAAAATATTACACACGATGGTTTAATACTAAAAAAACATTATTATTCTTTTTGCAAAATAATAACGATGTTGGTTTTTCTCAACCGCCTGTTATCAAAAGTGTTAAAATTGTTTATTTCAATCTTTACATAATCTTTAGTAAGGTCATTAAAATAAAGCGAGAATGTGATTACAAACTTTTTTAAATTTCTACCTCATTTATAAATTACAAATAAGGTATTAACTATTAAAATTATCTTTAGTTCTATTTATGTTTGTAAGTAGCTGTTTAATCGTATGTTCTTTTGTATTTTGCCTAACATTTACAAAAATTACTTGGTTTTAACAATGGAATTAAAAATACGTAATAATTCCTAATCGTGCTATTTAAAATAAAGACTGCCATTTTAATCTTTTGTAATAAAGGAATATATTTTTTTCAGATTTTCTAGAATGTTCTAGAAATTTCAGGATGATTCCGGAATGAATACATTACGAGAATGATCTCTGTGAGAGATTTACAATTTAAAAAAGAATAGAAGCAAACGCAAAGCAAAAGGACGAAAAACAAGATAATTTATGAATAAATTCTTTAGAATTTAAATAAATAAAGTTTTTATACTAATAAAGTAATGTTTTTATTTTGATCTCAAGTAATAAATATAATCATCAAATTGTGTTTTATTTTAGAACTCTCAAATTTCCCGCCAAAACTTTTTTTTCTTTAGTGTAATAAGTAGGCTGTAGTCCTACTGTCCTTGGGCTATAGAGGATCTCGTAACAATAAATATTTATTTTAATTAAAAGCAAACAATTTTTGTTTCTTTCGTGAGAATGTTATCCCTCATTTGGGCTCCAAGGCACGTAAAGCTACTGGCTGTATATCAAATTAATAAATTTAAAAATACGTGTACTTAATTCGGCTTGTGCATATTATTATACAATATTTACCATTTAAATAATAAAATGAATGTCAAGATACATTCTTAGAAAAAATACTGAATGTTTCGAAGAATAGAATCAAATAAATAATTGAATATTAAATTTCTTTTTTATTTACTTCTCCATTCTACTTAAGTGTTCTAATTTGATAGAAGCAGTGATGGCCTCGAGGTTTGGGCGCGCGGTCGAGAATCTCGGCGGTCGCGGGTTCGAACCCCAGGCACACACCTCTGACTTTTCGAAGTTATGTGTGTATTCACATTGAATTATCACTTGCTTTAACGGTGAAGGAAAACATCGTGATGAAACCTGCACACCTAAGAGTTCTTAGGAATTTCTTAAGTGTGTAGTCCGCCAACCCGCACTAGGCCAGCGTGGTGGACTATGGCTTAAACCCTCTCAATGATAGAGGAGACCCGTGCTCAGCAGTGGGCGTATATGGGTTGATGAAGAAGAAAATTAAGTAATTTTTCTATAATTCTTATTTTATTATGCTTTATTGCACACGATAAAGAATGAAATAACATTTTTACTGGTAATAAAGTAGTGTCACAAATGGCGGCCTTATCGCTATCGGCGATTTCTTCCAGCCAACCGCTAGATGGACTGGAGAGATCGGAAACAGAATAAGTAGTCATGTCTTAAGTGAATTTAAAATTGTAAAATCGCCCTATGCGCAGAATAAAGTTATATGTCCTTTTGCACAACTTCTCTTTCTCAGCGATTTAAACATAATTGGGCACAAAATTATCAGTTTCTTTTTATATTCTTCAAACAACAACAAAATTGATGATCATTATTACTCCACTAGTGCAATATATAAACAAGTTTAACTCTATAAAGACATAAAAAGTACTTTGGTGTTATAGTCATAAGTAACCTTATTCTATGGATAGTTCGAAATAATGATGTATGCAAAAATTCCAAAATAACAGCAATAAATAAATTCTTATTACCCTCTCTCAGCATTTTGGCGCCATCGAGTTGTTCCAAGGCGGGCAACACCGGCAGCACGCCGCCATGATGGTAATGGCCATTCTGGGCTTTTATTTCGAAGTGGCCAGACACGACAGGGACAAGTACATTAGAGTCCACATGAGGCATGTGAGGGCAGGTAAGAAATACTTTTAATGTAAAATACACCATCCATTCTTTCATAATTTTTAGCTTCACTTTTTGTCGTAGTTTGGTTTTAGTTATTACTTTTTTATATACTGCCTCAACTGCCTCGTGGTCTCGCGGTACAAGTGTGTGCCGTGCGATCTAGAGGTCCTGGGTTCGATTCCCGGGTCGGGCAGTGTCATCGAGTTTTTCCATTAGGAAATTCTCAGTAGCAGCACGGAGTCAGTAAGTGTGTCCAAAAACGACAATAGAATCGTCCCCTATCACATGGGACTAACACCTACCTGGCGAAATGTGGGTGCAGAAATGCACCTCTGCCTACCCCTTCTGGAATACAGGCGTGAGATTATGTATGTAAGTATTTATATTTATTTTAATAACAGATAAACTCCATCATTTCGAGAAAATCCGCGAAGATGCCACTCTGGCAGTTCCGTACGACTACGAAAGTGCCACACATCCAGCCTGGCAGTTTTGGCGGAAGATTGGCAAAACTGGCATTTCCACTGTGGCAACTTATAAGGACAAGGTAATATTGTCATTTTTTATTACGTTTATATAGACATATTCTATTATAGACGTCACAATTTTTAATCACGGTTTGTAAAATAATATTTCCTCAGTTGTAATCACGAAAACAACATACCAAAAATAGTAATGTTATAAAAAATATGCGTTAAATTTAAAGCTTTAATTACCATAGTTAGAATTACCATAGTTTAGATTACCATAGTTATGTTGTCATTTTGAAGGTAATATTATTCATCTCATATAAAAACCCTCGTTTTTTTATTGGCAAATAATTGAGACTGGATTTTCATAAGTCACACTAGAAGCAAATATTATAAAGTCGATAATACGAATCGTAATACAAATTTCGTTAATAATACTGAAGAGTTTGTTTGAAACTGTCCGATTTGAAAAATTCTTTCAGTGTTACATAGGTTATTTATCGAGGAAGGCTATCGGTTTTATTTATCATCACGCTACAACCAATAGAAGCGGAGTTGTAATGAAAATGTGAAAATGAAAACAAATTTTAAATTCTAGTTTTTAAGTAATAAAAAATATGACTTTAGAAGTATAAAGATATCTTTTATTTTCTTTCAGGATCCTGATGGGTCAATAATGAAGTCTTTAGGCCAAAACGAGAAGCTCTTTTCAGATCTGGACATCGTCAAAATAAACAGCGTCTATGGTACAAAGTGTTTTAAAAGAGAAAGCGCTAAGGAGGAAGAAGATATGAGCACAGATTAAAAATATTAAAAGACTTCGTTATTTTATTTAGCCCTAAAACATTTTCGTCTATTGCAATAACAATTTTTTTATCATCCTCCACAACTGAGAGGGTTTAGTTAGTCCACCACGGTGGCCTAGTGCGGGTTGGCGGACTACAAATCTAACAAATTTCTTAGGGCTGAAACTGCGTTAAGCGGGCGCCCGCGACGGGCATCCGTCGCGCGTCTACTCGCGTGGACACGCGGGCGGGCTCCGTGGGAACGCGACGGTGCCCGTCGCGGGGGTCCGGATTTACAAAGTTTCGATAGTTCAATTTTAACGGTGTGCATGTACAGTTGTGTCGATGAGAACTTAATATACACAGCAAAATGACGACTAGCAAAAAATAAAAGACAGCTAGTAAGCCCGTTTATTGAATGAACAAGTCCGTGCGTGTTACCGCTGGCGGGCACCGCGCGTGCGCCTGCGACGGTTCCCGTGGCACGGAGGCGGGCCCCGCCGCGCGAGTGCGGGGCGCGGCTCTCCGTGCCGGACGCCCGCGCGGATCCCCGCGACGGAGCACTTTTGTATGAAACCGCGTGCGGGCCCGCGTAACGCAGTTTCAGCCCTTAGAGTTTTTAGGTGTGCAAGTTTCAACATGATTTCCTTCATAGCTAAAGCCATTTTTAATTCATTGTGAATAAACATATAGCTTCGAAAAGTCAATTGTGTGTTCCTGGGGCTTGATCCCGCAACTGCCGAGATTTTTAACCGTGCGTAAACTTCGACCTCATCTCCACTTAATTTAATATACCTAAGTGTTTTTGACTATTCCGGCGGTTTTATTAGTCACTCAGTCAAGAAAAATAACAGGTATTTTTATTACCAAGAATATATTTAGATACCATAACTCTATGATCATATGATATTTTGTCTCTGGTTTTTGTTTTTTTAATAAAAACCATAGCTAGGGCAAACTTATATCCAACATTAATTATTCTTGAATATTCTCATAATATAGGTCCTCAACGTTCCTCTTCGTGAGACTTATATCGCTTTTCGTTATAATATCGTAGACATTTATATTGTCTTGATATTTCCGTTTTTGTATAACACATTTCTCCATATTTATCATGACGCAGACGGCTGAAAGTTTTAAAATATAATTTAACGGTAAAGGAAACTTTAACAAACAGCCACCGGTAAGTGTTGAGCTTAAATAAGGATCAGGTAGGTATTAAAAAAAGCACCTAATAGGCGTCAAGTAAAAATGTTCAAAAAATAATATTTAACAATAATAGAAAGACAAAGTTACATTTTATAAAGAGCAAGTAAAATCACTATTATAGAAGAAAAAGTTTATGAATATTAGGTGATTTTGTTCAAATGAAACCTTTCTGTACACCAGTGGGCAAAACAAACTTGTCGCGGGGTAAAATTAAGTCACCTCGACCTGGAGGCCTGGAGACCTGGAGAATTAGGTCAAAAATCTAGATATTACCAATCCGGCTCAAACCCGTCACTACACTTCTAAATCCTCTAAGTTATGTGTTTATTCATAATGAATTATCACGTACTTTATCGGCGAAGGAAAACATCGTAAAATGCGAACCTAAAAGCTCTTAAGAATTTCTAAGGTGTGTAGTCGGCCAACCCGCACTAGGTCAGCGTGATGAACAAGGACTAAACCCTCTCAATTGTAGAGGACGCCCCTGGCCGCTAGTGGAACGTATATGAGCTGATGATGATGATGAAAATAGTACCTGGTCTCTCAATAGCGCTCACCGACATTCTCTCGATTTTATGCTCCTGTTTCCATGTGAAATACATCCTTTTTATCACAGCAATTACTAGCGCTATCATAAATATACTTACACCGAATAATATCGTGTACAACGCCATTCCTAAAGGAAAATATTTTAATAAACATTTTGATTTTGTGTTTATACGTCATTTGGTGTCATTAAATGATGTTGCGTTTGGTTTTAGCAATATTTTTTAACATAATGTTGTTGATAATCAAATATACCTATATAAAAATAAGTAATAGAAAATATTTATATTAATATCTTTATTTCTTCTACAATATATCGCAAGTTAATTTCCGAATATTCGAACGAAAATATTTCACTGAGGACTATGATGCCGCCAAAAAATGCTTGTTTTCTTTTTAATAAAAAAATGCATTAATAAATAATTCTTCTAAAACTGATACTAGTTGTGAATTTATGAGATATACAATTAGAAAAGAATAAACATATTTTATTGTATTTTTAGAAATAAAATAGGTTTTATTAACGAATACAAAAATAATAAAATCGATGTGGCTTTACGCAATAAATTCTTTCGTTAGTAAATAATTAACGATTTAAAAGATTTTATTAAATCGTGGCGCGAAACGGATCAACTTTTTATCAAATAAAAAAACATATTCTTAAGTTAATTTTATCATTAATCAATATAATGTCGGAATATTGTGATATTTCATGAATTTATAAAAATGAGTTTCGACGATTACGGTAAGTTTTATGACATTATTTTAACTAAGTCGTTTTTTATGCCCACTTTTTTTGTTAACTCGAATTAAATGAAACAATGTTTAGATGTAATTAAATGTAATTAATTATTTGAGTAATCAATATTCAGCTTTTAAAACGTAGAATTTTTAATCATCATTATCCATCTACAACTGAGTTGTGAGACTTTAGTCCACCACGCTGGCCTAATCCGGGTTAGCGGACCATAAGAAATTCTTGAGAACTTTTAGGTGTACAGGTTTCCTCACGATGTTTTCCTTCACCGTTAAGTGATACTTCATTGCGTAACTTAGATAACTTGGAAAAGTCAGAGGTGTATGCCTTTTTTTTTTTTCATTCGAGGGGAAAGCTGCTTATGGCTCTACCTCCCGCCAGCCCTCAGTGAGGGGGGCAGGAGGCGTATGTCGGGGTCACCGGCCATCCAGCTCGGCAGTGTATGCCTGGGGTTTGACGTGCGACCGCCGAGATTCTTGACCGCGCGCCTAAGCCGCGAGGCTAACTTCTACTTATACCATACAAATATATATTACAGAAATAAGATAAACAATATTGAGAAAAACATTTATACTCTATAAAAAGGGAACTTAATGTTCGTCTAATTAGCTATATGTATTATTTTTAAGTGTTACCGTTGTCTGTAAGATTCGTTATATAAACTTTTTGTGATGTATTTATTCATGTCAAAAATTAGATTATAAGATAAAAACGTATTTTACCTATCCCAAATATAACAAAATAATAATAAATATTTTTATTACAGTTAATCACATAACGCTTAAAATAGGACTAGCTACAGCAATAGGAATATTGAAATCTAAACCGGAAAACATTACTACTGAAAATTACGTTGCTAAATTAAGGAGAACTCTTCAAATGGACTATGACAGTGACGCTACCATCTGTAGTGATGATTTTGACGTCGACTGTGATGACAAAAATGATGAAGATAATGATAACGATAATACAGATGATGATGTTGTTATTGACATAAATAACGATGTTTTTCGTGACAAATCTATAGATAATCAATTTGTTCATGAAATTAATAGAGAAAATAGTACATATCATCATCGTCATGATAACAATAATACAGATGATGATTTTGTCGCTGACGTAAATAACGATGTTCGTAACAAATCTATAGATAATCAATTTGTTCATGAAATTAATAGAGAAACTAATTCATATACTTCTAATGACAAAACTAATGTACAAATGCGGGTAGATTCACAAAAGTCTGTTCCTCATGTTAATTTACTTGAATATCGTTGGAATGAAAGTCGAAAGGAGAATATTAACGATAAAATTGTTATGAAAGTTAATGCAATTATTGAAAAGGTGAGTATTTTACACTTCATAAACCGCCGATTTTTCGCACGCCTAAACCTTCACTATTTTATGTTTAGCTAATAAAAGAATTTTAAATAACCTACATACTATTTGTCTGTATATTTTCGCAAAATAATGAATAATAAAACTTTTTCTTTTAGCCCAATATCCCTCAGACCCAAAGCACTTATGTTGAAATGACTCGAGAGCAACTCAACAAAGATTTAGACTCAGATGCAACTTTTTGTGAAAGCGTATTGCAACAAAATAATGATCCAAAAAATATTAATGATTTAGAAGAAACACAAATATACTCCCTTAGTGATTTTAGCCAGTTTAAAATGCAATACAGTGAAAGCCAAGTAGAAAAGATTGTTATACATCCAAAATTTATTAAGAATGCAAACAAAAATGTATTTGCTGATGAAAATGATTCAATACCGAATCAGAAAGATTTTACACAAAACGCTCAAAGTATAGGTGAAATCGATGATTTTCGTAAAGATTATAATACAGATAATTTAGATCAAATATCTATTGAATCTGATACTAATATTGATAAAAATAATAATTTTGAAACCCAATCAAATATTAACGCTAATTTTGATGATGAATCAAATGATTCTGATGTCGCTGATTCGCAAAGGGAAGTGGTTCCTTTTAAAGTTTTAGAGGAATTAAATAAGATCAAAGTATATTTGAAGAAGAAAGATCGTAGATTGAGTTACGAAGGATCAGATTCTGGGTATAGAAGCGATAGTCAAGGAAGGAGTTCTAGAAATTGTAAGAGTATTTTTATACTGTCCAATGGATTAACCAACCAAGCTGTTAATCCAATCTTATTTATGTAACACCAGCCAGATCTGTTAGAGAGACTTATGCCCACTAGGACAAATTTATATTATACTTATTTTACTGCAATATATTTTAAATATTCTGACAATGTTCAGCAAAATCCTTTTTTCCGGTTACCGGGAATAAAATTCCGGTTATTTTAAATAACCGGAAAATTTACCGGAATTTTCGTTTTCAGCTCTACAATTATCCGGTACATCAATTAATCAGTCGGCGCAAAGTTTATTAATGTATTTAATAACTTGCCCACTAAGTAAAGCTACGAATGAAATTACTAAAGAAATTTCTCGAGTAAGTAATAGGCGTCCATCATCGTCTTCATCATCAACATCAGTATTGCCATCATCATTATGATTATCAGTACCGTCATCATCATTATTATCAGCAGCAGCAGCAACATTGTCTCATCATCATCATCATCATCAGCCCATAAACGTCCTACTGCTATACATCTAAGAAATTCCTAACAACTTTAAGATGTGCTGGTTTCCTCAATGTTTCCCTTCACCGTTAATGCAAGTGATAATTAATTGTGAATACACACATAACTTCCAAAGTTAGAGTTGCTTGAGATTTGAACCCGCAACCTCAAGGTCATCACTACTTTAGATTTTGATAAATTTAGTAATAATACATTTTGGTAAATTTCCTTAGGCCTTAGGCACCCTAATAGATAAATTACATGAAGAAGAATCTTATCCATCGTTCTTAGAAGTTCTTTTGGAAACAATAAAGGAATTACTGTCAAGTATTTATGAAGAGGATGATATTAAGGTAATAATTCTTCAAATTTTACATTTTCTTACTGGCTATAAAATTCAGCTGTCAATGAGGTCAATTTTGAATTATGTCATTCCACTGGAACACCGAAATTTTCAAGAACAAGAATTATCCTACGATCTACTCGAAGATTTTAGATATCTCCAATTGCAAAATCTTCATAGCAAAAATCAATCAAATCGGTCCAGCAGTTTAGGCGTAAAAGCGTAATAGAAAAAGTTACTTTAGTTTTAATTTTTTTAGACACCGTTATTACTTTGACCTATGCATAGAATAAGGTTACATTTGCAAAATCTTAACTTCTCTTTCTCAGCGATTTAAACTTAATTGGACACAAAATTATCTGTAACTTGTTTTGTTTTTCAAACGACAATAAAAGTTATGATTATAATTACTTCATTAGTGCAATATATGTATAAACAATGTTAACTCTATTGTAAACATTAAAAGTACTTTGGCCTTATAGTCATAAGTAACCTTATTCTATGTATAGGTCGAAAAAAAACTTTAAAAGTCTACAATAATAGTATAATTTAAATTACTTTTTGCAGTTAGTATTAAAAGACGAGAAAATCCAACGAGTTTTACTTTTAAACAAATCGTCGCACGTTCAAAAATACACTATAGACAAAATAACCGCCATATTGGAATCCATAGACACGTCAGAGGCTTACGAAATCAACCATACAGCCAAATTGGAGAATTTGTGTTACATTTTTCATATTTTAGAAATTATTTTATCAAAACATAAAATTGTTGAGAATTCTCAAGCGTCTCAAGAAAAAATATTGAAGAAAAGCTCAATAACAGATATTTGGAGGAAGAAATGGAACATAGACAAAACGGTGGCCATAGACAATGTAGAGAAAAAATGTTCCTTGACCAAATGCAGTGAAGTTTTGAACAAAATGATAGTCGAATGTATGGAGGGATATAGTCTTATATCTTTCGTTGCTTTAAAATGTTTCAATTTGCTTCAACCATCTTAAATATTAGGAAAATAAATATTTTTAAATGAATAAAAATACGTCTTATTTATATAATTATAATCTATTTGCATTATTTTCATAAATATAGGAGATAGTAGTATATAAGCTAATAATTATTGACAGTAAAATACTAGCTGAGATTCTAAAAGGGATGGTAGAAAATACAAAAGTAATTTAAAATTATTTATTTTTTTATACAAACTTTTACAAAGTCACTATTTATTTGTGACAATAACAATTTTTATTAATTTAATTATAATAATATGGTAGTTTAATTCGATTCAATTTTTTAAATAATCTATTATAATTTCTATAACAATCTAGTGCAATGAAATATGTTTTTTAGAATGTTATAAAAACGCCAGTTAGCAAACGCGTAAAAAGCCATCTTAATTTTGTTTTTTTTTGAAAATAGTATTTTAACCCTAGAGTGGGCGCGCTATGAGCATTTTGCCGCCGAAAATAGATTTAAAAAGTCATTGAAAATATTGCTTTTTCTAAAATTGTTTACTAAAGTTCTTTCGAACAGAGATTACTGAATACGTTGATTTATTGGTGTAATATTTAAATGCTTAGAAAAATAATTAATTCAAGTGCTTTATTCTTAGTTCAAATAATCAACGAAAATGTTCCCCACGCGCCCACTGACGTTACAAAAAATTAAGGAACTTGGAACATAAAAGTGTTTTGGTCAAATAAAAAATGGAGGCCTAGAAATATATTCTATCAATAAATATATTCTATATACGTTATTCTCAATCCTATCAATATAATATCTTCAGATGCCTTCGTAATAACACGACAGTTGTTCCTCCAACTTGTCCTTCTCGCAGACTTGTCTCAAATGTCGATTCAGTTTGCTGCGAGTCTGAAAATTGAGAAATATTTTGGATAAAATATCTAAATATACATAACTCTGAGGTGACTGACTGACTGACATAGTGATCTATCAACGCACACCCCAAACAACTGGACGGATCGGGCTGAAATTTGGCTTGCAGGCAGATGTTATGACTTAGGCATCTGTTAAGAAAGGATTTTCATAAATTCCACTCCTAAAAGGATAAAATAGGGGATGAAAGATTGTATCAAACTTTGTCAATTTTAAACCGATCAGTCTGAGACTTTGCATGCATAAAGCTACTATGGAGCAGTTACCCCCTAAGAAAGGATCTTGATAAATTCAACCCCTAAGGGGATAAAATAGGGGAGTAAAGTTTGTATAAATCTTCTTAGATTTTCGACTGATTGAACTGAAATTAAAGACTGGATCTATTTCGCCAGGTATGTATCAGTCCCACGTAATAAGGGGAGCCTATTGCTGTTTTTCGGACACATTTACAGACTCCGTGCTGCTACTGAGGATTTCCTAATGGAAAACCCAATAAAACTTTGCCCGACCCGGGAATCGAACCCAGGACCTCTAAATCGCACGGCACATACTTGTACCGCGAGACCACAATTTCTGTGATAAAGAGCTTTGGTGGATGTAATCATCATTGTCATCATCATCATCAGCCAATATTGGTCCACTGCTGGACATAGGCCTCCCCCAATGACTTCCACCGGGAACGGTCGGAAGCCTCCTGCTTATTAATTTATTTATGCTTTTATGAAATTATTTATAAAAGGCTAGCTTATTCCCGCGACTCCAACCGCGTAGGCTACAGGGTCGAGTTCAGAAAGAAAATAAGTTGTAGTCTATTTTTCTACTCAGAATCCTATTTAGGTCTAAACCAAAAATCATACAAATCAGTAAAAGTAAGCCTGACTTTACTTTTAATGACCTTACTCCGACCGGTCCCGGTGGAAGTCATTGGGGGAGGCCTATGTCCAGCAGCGGACCACAGTTCTTTATCACAGAAATCGTGGTTTCTGGAAATTCTCAGTAGCAGCAAGAAGTCTGGAAATGTGCCCAAAAACGGTAATAGGCTCGTCCCCTATTGAAGCAGTGTACCACGGTTGGCTGATGATGATGAAAGCTGACCTTGAACATGTTGGGGCAGCGATGGCAGGCGTGCCTGTCGGCGGCGGGGGAGTCTCGGTGCGTGCGGGCGTGCGCCCCCAGCGACTTGCGCGAGGAGTACCCCGCGCCGCAGCCCCCGCACTGGTGCCGCGCGCCCGAGTGCGCCGCCGAGTGCCGCGCCAGCGCCGCGCGCGAGCCGCACGCCCGCCCGCACGCGGGGCAGGCGAGACTGGGGGGGAGTCATTACATCGGTCATTCGTTCGTTCATACATTCATTGATTGATCCATACATTCATTCAGTCATCCAAGCATTCATTCATTACATCCAGACATCGATACATTCATTCGTACGTTCAATAGTTTCTCGACTCTTTATTGTACACTTAAAAACAATGAACAAAACTTTATTAAAACAGAATAGAGGTACAATTGGCGGTACTATCGAATTTTATTTTTTTTGAGATTTTTAATCAACTATATATTTAACCCATTAGGTACCAATGTTCCCATTTGGGACATCTCACTTTTTGTCGATTCATTCATAACTACCTGCAATGTTTTAATAATTATTCATGTCATTAGTTTCTACACTGTGTGGTGCTAAATATCAAGCCAATTATTCACTTGAAATTATTGTCATTTATGTGTTGTTGGTCAAAGAACGTAGTTTTTACGAGTTTCGAAATTTTCAATTGTTTCCAATTTGATTATTCTGTAATTCGGTGTAAGTATTTTATAATTATTGTAAAATAATATCAAATAGTATCAAAATAATAGCTTGTAACTAGTAATTTGATTCAATGGATGGCAGTACTTATTGAATTTCTTTATTTAAATATGTTCCCAAATGGGAACATTGGACTGATGGACTAAAAATTTATTTTGTTATTTTTTTTAATATTTTTTTTATGTGCTCCTTATTATATATACTCTTTGAAAAATATGTCAAACAATACAGAAAAAAGTTGGTACCTAATGGGTTAAAGTAGTATCTTTAGTTGTGATCACTGCTTGTTTAGACCGTGTTAAAAGCCAACAGAACACATTTACGTTGATATTTTGTTGTCATGTTTGAACAATACGTCGTCGGAAAATAAGACCGGTATTAATAGTTACGGTGATTTAAAAACACATAAACGGAAAAAAATACAATTAAATATTAATTTTTATGGGTTAAATGTACATGTATAAAAATAAGAAAATTATCAAATATATGCCTATGATTTACTATTTAGTTAAGAATCTCGACGGTCGCGGGTTCGAACCCCAGGCACACACCTCTGACTTTTCGAAGTTATGTATACATATATATATTTACATTGAATTATCACTTGCTTTAACGGTGAAGGAAAACATCGTGATAAAACCTGCACATCTAAGAGTTCTTAGGAATTTCTTAGGTGTGTAGTCCGCCAACCCGCACTAGGCCAGCGTGGCGGACTATGGCCTAAACCCTCTCAATGGTAGAGGATACCCGAGCTCAGCAGTGGGCGTATATGGGTTGATGAAGATAAGGCGAAAAATATTTTTTTTTTCAATTTTTCCAGCGTCAATATATTTATACCCTGCATTAGTTATCAATCCCGGTATGTTACTTACACAGTCTGTTGGTGCGCTAAAGCGTTCCTCTTGTGTGCCAAAAGGCTCTTCCTTGACCCGTAGCTAGTGTTACACGTCTCACAGTAGTGCTGTTCCGGCGGGGCGGTGTGGCGCTTCTTGTGCTGGTTCAGTGTGTAGGGACTGCTGAATGTTGCCAGACATTGCTCGCAGGTGAACTTTCTGTTTAGGTGCTTGCTGGAATTAAATAAATAAATACACCCAACAGTCACATACATAGTCCTGACCCCACACTAAGATACGAGTCTTGTGTCGTGGGTATCAGAAACTACGAGAGACTTTTCGGTCTCACAAACACCCAGACCCGAAACAAATATTTGTGGATCACACAAACATTTGTCTCGGTGCGGGGATCGAACCCGCGGCCGCTCGTTTCGCAAGCTGGTGTCTAGCCAACTGCGCCACGGGGCTGTCAACAATGTGCTGTCAAAATTATATTGATCGAGGGATCGAAGGGAGACATTAGGATACATGTCGTCTGTCGTATGTATCATTGACTACGAAAGTTTTTTTTATGACAATTTACTAAAATAATAAAACAATGTTAATTTATAAGAAATACAAAACACATCACAAAACTTTTGCGTTGCTGAGGGGTTTCGTTTTCGTTTAAGTGCGTATATATACTTTTAGCGTCATTTTGGGCAAAAGCAGTACTTTTAGAACGCCTTAAAATTGATGAAAGACCCATCGTACAAATATGTTAGTTACTAGGGAATGCAATCCCGACTCGAGATTGCAAATTCGAGATCCCGCGGGATTAGAAATATCAATCCCGCGGGATCCCGGAATTTTCGGGATCCCGTCTAGTTTTAAAAAAATAATTAATTTGGATGACTAAAGAAACTAATAACTGCTTGTTTGTGATAGTGAGGTTAAGTAAAATAACATAATAAAATGTGACATGACCAAGTCTCTGAATTTCGTGATAAACTCAAGTGGGTATCTATGCGCCTTTGCCGGAATACTCGTATTCTTTTGCTACTTTTTCAAATTTTATTCAATCCCACTGCTCCCCGTTATCTTAAATATAGGTTCCGTTTTCTAAGCGCTACACATGCACGACTGCTTAGGTCCTCAGAAAATTTAACACTTGAAATAAGCATAGCACCAAATTTCTTAATAATTATTTTACAGTCCATGCTGCACGTCTGTGGAATGAATTACCACTAACAATTCGTAAAGCTAAATCGCTTTCCACTTTTAAAAAACTTCTCAGAACTTACTATTCTAAACTTTATATTTTATTTGGTAAATTCGTATTCTTATATGTATGTCGTTTAGTATTTATATTCTTTTATTAATAGTGTTGCTTTTATTTCTGTAAATTACTCATGCAATCTTTACACTAATATCTTCTATTCAATGTTAACATATCTTCTTTTTACATTCATGTATGTATTTGTTATTGATATACATTATTAGATTTTTTTTCTGTTTCTATTTTACAATTCTGAAGACAACTGCCAGAACTACGACCTTTCATTCCAGTCGCGTAGCTTGTCTGGAAGAGATCGCAGCTAGCGATAAAACTCGTATTCGTTATGCTTAATTAAAGTTTTATATTTATTTTATTGTATAGTGTACAAAAAGTACATAAATAAATAAATAAATAAATATTATTCCAAAGAAAATAAAATCCTTTTTTTTTAATCTTACCAACCAAAAATAATTATCAGGTTTTAAGGAAATTAACATAGGTAAATTAGATAATCAAAATAATAAACATATTTCAAAGGAATTAGGAAGTAGTTCCCAAAAACGAGTGATTTTGAAAATGACTCCTTAAAAAACAAAGGCTTCCAAATAATAGTATCATCTGCTAAACGGCATCTAATGTCCTTTGCAATGTATCGCGCTGCTGAGAATGCCCTCTCCGACTCAACACTGGTTGGCAATAGCGTGGCGAAGCAAGTATATGCAAACTGCAAAAATCGCCCCCTTGTTCCTCCACACTGAAATAAATCCTGACTACTGCCGCCCAATCCCGTCAATCTCGAACGGGATCTCGTCATATGATGCGTCGGGATTGATCCCGAAAAATTACTCGGGATCCCGCGGGATCCCGATCTCGCGGGATCGGGATTGCATTCCCTATTAGTTACCAATTATTGTAGGGAATATTGTCATCTAAAAAATTAGTTAAGAACATTTTAAGATTTTTGCGTAGAGATGATTAAGATGTGAGCTAAGGTTGTCAAAATTAACTTTTAAAGTCATTTTCGGGGGTGAAATTTGGTTAAATTTACAATATATCTAATGAAAATTAAACTTTATTGAATTCAAAATATCCCCAATGTCGAATATCGAAAAGTACTGTTTTAGCCCAAAATGACGTTAAAAGTGTATAAACGCTCCTAAATAATTATTAAACAAAACCAATTTGACATATAAATGAGAATATCCCGACCCCACAATCTATACTAATATTATAAAGCTGAAGAGTTTGTTTGTTTGTTTGTTTGTTTGAACGCTAGGATCTCAGGAACTACTGGTCCGATTTGAAAAATTCTTTCACTGTTAGATAGAACATTTATCGAGGAAGGCTTTAGGCTATATAACATCACGCTACGACGAATAGGAGCGGAGCAGCAATAAAGAATGTTTCAAAATCGGGGACATTTTTTCCTTTTTGTGAGCTTCCGCTGCGTGTGCTGCGGAAACGGTTAAAGTTTCGCTAAAATAATGTATGAGAGAAATGTTCCTCTTTAAAAGTTCTAAAAAAAAGTCCGCGACAGCATATGTCTATTTTTTAAGGTTGGCTCACTATAACGTTTTTTATCCTAACCAAATTTATTTTAAAATAATGTTTTATTTGTGGAGGTGTTTTTATAAATATATTATTAATCCTTATCAAAATAAATACGTTATTCATTACAAGTATTTAATTTTAAATAAAATTGCCCTTTACATCATTTGATTTCACTGAGTATGTTAAAAGATATTGCAGTTTTAAAATATTGATCAAGCGCGCAATAATGATGCACAAGGCGCTGATCGACGCGTTACGGTTTCACGTTTGAGCAATTTGACCGAATTGTATGATTTTTGGTATGGACATAAATAGGACGCTGAGAAGTAAAATAGACTACAACTTATTTTCCTTCTGAACTCAACCCTGTAGTCTACGCGGACGGAGTCGCGAGCAAAAGCTAGTAAACTATAAACTAGACATTACACAATTGACGTGTAACGCTTTGGCACTTCTATGGAGGTATGTACATTGTACTATGATTGAAAGTAATAAGACGACACTCACATTATTAGGTTAGGTGCTTTCTGGAATTATAAAACATAGCTTTTGCCCGCGACTTCCTCCGCGTAGACTACAGGGTTGAGTTCAGATAGCTAAGTTACAGTCTATTTTACTTCTCAGAGTCCTATTTATGCACATACCAAAATCATTCAAATCGGTTTGGTAGATCCAGAAATACCCATTCCCACGGGAATACTACATTTTCCGAGATAAAAAGTATCCTATGTTTTATTCTGATATATAAGCTATATTATTGTAAAGTTTCATTAAAAACCATTCAATAGTTTTTACGTGAAAGCGTAACAGACAGACATACCGACAGACAGACAGACAGACAGAGTTACTTTCGCCTTTATAATATTAGTATGGATGGATTAAGATATGATAACAATTGAAGTAATTATATATGGATAGCAAATTTGTGTAGATTACTTAAAATTTTATACAGAGTTATTCAGAGTGATTGCAAACTAAGGCAGGTAATAGCTACGGTGATCACAAACCCATTGGCATTAAAGAAAATCCTGAGAAATATTTTAAAAATGACGTTTTCCATACAACTATTGGTATTAAATGTATATGGTTAGTATGGAAAAAGTCAAAATTTATATTTTTTGTCGGGATCTTTGTTACCGCCAATGGGTTAGTGATCACCGGGGCTATTACCTGCCTTACGGTACTGAAACGCTACTTAATTTTAAGTCGATTTTAACCGACTAAAATAAGACTGGATTAGACGTTTAAGTGCACCTTAATTATTAAGTTGCGTTTCAGTATTCGGCCATTAGTTTCCAACCACGGTCTGAATACCCCTGTATATACAGTTGAAGACACTCACATCATGTGTGTCCTGACTGCCGCTTGGTTGTTGTAGCTCTTGCCGCAGACACTACAGGAGTACGTCCGCAGACTGGTCCGCGACTGGTGGAACCTCTTCATGTGTTGGCGAACACCGCTCGAATCTCTTAATTATGACAACATACATACATACATACATACATTATCTCGCGCCTATATTCCTCGAAGGGGTAGGCAAAGATGCATTTCTGCACCAACATTTCGCCAGGTATCAGTCCCACGTAATAGGGGGCGAGCCTATTGCCGTTTTTCGGGCACATTTCCAGACTCCGTGCTGCTACTAAGAAACACCCAGTAACACAGAGTTAGCTCAGCAGAGAGACGTATTTAGTCCCTATCCCGCCACATATCCGCCGCTGCAACTCCTGTACTCCAGGATCAACAGCACGCACAGTATCGGCGCCGAGCAATGAAACTCAGCGAATCTAAGGGGACCTAACTTGTCATAATCCCGCAACGAAGTTAATCAGAAAAGCAATGTAAAGGAGGAGTTGGAAAAACAAGGGGAGACGTATATGGACTGATGTACTGTGAAGTCAGCATAAAACAGTGAGCCTTGATCTAGATTTGATTTTATCGTCGAATGTCAAAGTCAAATCTTCTTTATTCAAATAGACTTTTGCAAGATCTGTCAATGTCACTTTCGCGTGCATAGACGTGTTTTGAGTAAAATTAGAGTTTTTTGTTATATTTGCGTTAATTCCGAGTTGATTTTTGTTTGTTTGTGTCATATATATTGTGTACTTGTCTCGTGTATGTGGTAAGATTAGTTTTAATCACTTGTCCTGTGTAACTAACTATATTAACTTTTTTCCCACGATGGAGGTAGTTCCTCCTGACCCCCCAGATCCCCCAGACTCCCTCGATACTTCTGAGACGCCTTCAGTCCCTTCCAAACGGCGCCTTGAATCAGAATCCAACAGCAATCCTAAAAAAACTATAACTAATGTGGATTTAGCTTCTGCCTCCATTCAACGCATTTATACCCACCCGAAATTAATTATTGGCATTAATTCTTACTCGGAGTCTGACCAAGGTCCTTACCTTGTGTTGGTCTCTAGGTCTGAACCGGATCCAGCATCAGGTCTAATAATTAGACCAATAAAATTTGGCCAATTTTTGTTCAAAAATAAAATCAAAAATATCAAAACAGACGGTGTTAGAAAGGTTGGTCGCAATAAAATCTCTGTCGAGTTTCGCTCTGCATCTGCCGCCAATGACTTTCTTGCTAACCAAATTTTGGAAAAATACAAATACTCTGCCATAATTCCCTCATACAATATATCCCGTATGGGTATTGTTAGGAATGTCCCAGTAGACCTCTCAATGGATGAGTTTGTGGAGAGTCTTGAATTACCACAACAATGTGGTACAGTCCTCAAGGCTCGCCGACTTAGTAGAAAGTCTACAAATAATGATGAAGTTTCCTGGATTCCCACCCAAACTGTAGTCCTCACATTCCAGGGTCAATTCCTTCCCCAACGAATTTACTCCTTTCACACCTCTCTCCCAGTTGAACTATATCAATTCCCTACCATCCAATGCCTTAATTGTTGTCGTTTTGGCCACATAAAAAGCCAATGTAGGTCTGAGCCTAGGTGCTACAGATGCGCCCAACCTCATCAAGGACATACATGTAACCTACCTGAAAATCAATGCACTTGTTTGTTCTGTTCGGGGCATCACTTTGCTATCAATAAGTGTTGTCCTGAACATGACAGACAAGTTTCAATAAAAAAAACTATGTCCCAAAAAGGCATTTCATATGAGGAAGCTCAACAGTTCTTCCCTAGAGTATCCAGGAAATTTAATGATGTTCTATCCCAACCCCCCATCAATTCCAACTCCAATTCTCATCCCACAATCCCAAGCCCACAGAATTACCCTTCTTCTTTTTCCTCATCTCATTTACCCTCCTCTCAATCTTATACTAAAACCACCTTTTCTATTCCTCGAGCTAAAGCCCCTTTAGGTAAATCATATAACAAATCTTTGCACCAATCCATTATTGCTGATCTTCCTTCCTCCCAACCTAATGGCTGTGCTCTTCCTAACTCTTCCTCTGACCCAGAACAGTCCGTCCACTTCGAGAACATTCTTAATATTTTTATAAACATGATTATCAATTACATTTCCCATAATCCCTGTTCCTTACCGTCCAACGTTGCCAATTCACTTTCCCTTCTCACCTCCCTTATAAATAACAATGGACCCAGTGTCAACCATAATTCAGTGGAATAGTCAAAGCATACTTCCAAAAAAACATGAAATTTTATATTTTGTTTCAAAATTTAATCCCTCAGTTTTTGCCATCTCTGAGACTTGGTTATTGCCTGGGTCTCGTTTTAGAGTTCCAGGTTATTCCTGTCTGCGGGATGACAGATCAGATGGATATGCAGGCTCCGCCCTGCTTATATCACGTTCTGCAGCTTTTTCCCAACTTTCTCTTCCTCCTTATAGTCCTGAAATAAATATTATAGCTGCAAGAATTTTTAACATCTCCTTTTTATCTATTTACATTCCTCGCCCAAATATTTCCCTTGTTCCTGATATACTCAATATTATTTCCTCTGTTCCTCCTCCTATTATTTTAATGGGCGATTTTAACGCACATCACATATCCTGGGGTAGTAGTCATAACAATGCTCTTGGATTATCTCTTATAGACTTGTTTGACGACTTAAACCTTTGTGTGTTAAATGATGGATCTCCTACACGTAGAGTGCTCCCTTTTCAAAACCCAAAAAGTGCAGTTGATCTTACTATATGTTCCCCTATAATTTCATCAATTGTTAGTTGGTCCATTAGCAGCTCTTCTCATGGCAGTGACCATTTCCCGATAATCCTTAAAATTTCAAATCGAGTATCCCCCCCTTGTAACATTAATTCGCCACTTAGATATAGGGTTTCTGGTGCAGATTGGGATTCCTATTCTTCTTGTTTAGAGGAAACTTTAGATTACCTCCCTTCCCTTGATTTTAACAATGTAATATCTTCTTATTCAAATTTTTTAAATGCTATAATTTTTAGTGCTAATAAACATATTCCTTTTAATAAAAAACGCAAATTTAGACCATCATCCCCATGGTGGGATTCAGATTGCTCCTCTGCCATTCAGGAGAGAAAAAGGGCGGAACAATTGTACAATTTCTCAATGACTGCTTCCAATTTTATCAATTTTCGACACCAATCAGCCAAAGCTAGAAAAATTTTAAAATCAAAAAAGAAGAAGGGCTGGCTGAATTTTTGTGAATCTTTGTCGCCCAGAACTCCTTCTACATTGGTTTGGCAACAAATAAGAAGATATAGGGGAGCCTATAATATTGATAATATTTCATCCAATGACCCTATGTCTTGGCTTGAGGCTTTTGCCGATAAATTAGCCCCTCCCACAGTTCCTCTCTATAATTCTTTCCCATCTACACTATTCCCTGTTTCCCCGCCCACTTTACTTGACTCCTCCTTTACTTTGACTGAACTAAAACTGGCTCTAGAGGGTCTTTCCGATTCCACTCCAGGCATAGACAACATTCCCTATTCTTTTATTGTCAAATCTTCCGAAAATAGCAAACTTTATTTCTTAAATTTAATAAATTTAATATTCAATTCCCTTAGTATTCCTGACCCCTGGAAAAAACAAATAATAATCCCGATCCTTAAGTCAGGGAAAAATCCTTCTGACCCAAATAGTTACAGACCGATTGCTTTGTCTTCAATTTTGCTTAAAATCGTTGAACACCTCGTTAAACATCGACTGGAATGGTTTTTGGAAAATAATCATTTGTTATCGGATTCTCAATTCGGCTTTCGGAAGGACATGAGTACTATGGACAGCTTGGGAATTCTAACCACTGAGATTCACTCAGCCTTCATAAAGAACGAATACTTGGTTGGCGTTTTCCTGGATGTTGAATCTGCTTATGACAATGTAGTGCTTTCAGTTCTCAGGAATAAACTTATTCAGCTGAGGATTCCTGCTAAGCTTACATTCTTCATTTGCAATATTCTCATGGAACGTAAAATTGTAATTAAACACCAAAACTCTTTCACAAGGTCTAGAACAGTGTGGAAGGGATTACCACAGGGTTCAGTCCTTAGCCCTCTATTATATAACATTTACACACGAGATCTTGATCAATCAGTCCAACAATACTGTTCCATTCTTCAATACGCAGATGATCTCGCACTCTATGTTTCTTCTGAGAATCCGCTAATTGCATCTTCTCGTCTTAACTCTGCTCTGGCCTCTCTTGAATCATGGCTTAGTCTTCACGGCCTTTCACTCTCTCCTTTAAAATCTAGTTCAGTGGTATTTTCAAGACGTAAAAATAATCCTTTGGTTGATATCCGTATTGGGAACGAGTCAATCTCTCAAGATCAAAAAATAAAATTTTTGGGTGTTTGGTTAGATTCCAGAATGACTGGTGCAGCTCATTGTGAATTCATTTCTAACAAATGTGATAAAAATTTTAACATTCTGAAATCTTTATCAGGTGTTTGGTGGGGTTCCCATCCATTTACTCAAAAAATCATGTACAATGCCATTATCCGTAGTAATTTAGATTATGGTTCTTTTCTTCTGGATCCCGGTAACAAGGGTGCTTTCGATAAACTATCTAAAATTCAATCTAAATGCCTTCGCTTAATTCTTGGTGCTATGAAATCTTCCCCTATTAACGCAATGCAGGTAGAGTGTGTAGATCCTCCACTTTACCTTCGCAGACAATTAATTTGTGATAAATTTCTCTTTAAATTATTTCAAAATTCGCAACATCCTATTCTTCAAAAACTGGACCTTCTCCGCAACCTCGTAGAAACGAAAGGTTATAATTCAATATTTGATTTACCATGTCTACTTCGTAGTTATATTAAACTCTCTTGTTTGTCTATCCCCATTCTTCAATTCCCTTATAATCTATTGTTCTCTCTTCCATATAATGTTTTTCTCTTTCAACCTAAGATAATCTTGGATTTTGGCATTCATAAGGACTCTTTATATGCTAATATGTTATTCAATCAAAAAATTTCCTCCAATTATTCTGATTGGATTACAATTTTTACCGATGCCTCCAAATTTTTAGATTCTAGCCCCGTTGGAGCTGCAGTATGGGTACCAGTTTTTAGAATTATTTTGAATTTTAAATTGCCTTCTGTAACCACTGTTTTTAGTGGTGAGTCTGTTGCTATTCTGGAAGCTATTAAACTTGTTATATCTCATCAGTTAAATAATGTCATAATTTTTTCAGACTCTAAAAGCTGTCTTCAGGCTATTTCCTCAAATTTATTTAAGTCAAAATCTAGATTACCTTTTATTCTTAAAATTAAAGAATGCCTCTTTAATTGTCATGTACTCGGACTCAATGTAGTTTTAGCCTGGATTCCGGGGCACTCCGGTATTTTAGGCAACGAAACTGCAGACTCTTGCGCTAAACAGGCAATAAATTTGGGCTCCCTTGAACATTTCCAAATCCTTACCCATGACATCTGTTCCAATTCAAATCAACGTATGATGGAATCGTGGAATAAGGAGTGGCAAATTTCTAGAGTTAGCAAGGGAAAGTTTTACGGCTCTATTCAATTGGAAATTCCTCCCAAACCGCGGTTCTCTGTTCACCAGCTTTTAGATAAATCCACAACCTCAATTATTTGCAGGATGCGACTAAACCATTGTTGTACCCCAATACATTTAGCCAAAATTAGGATTCGGGACCATTCAATTTGCGAATGCGGGTTGGATGAAGGCGATGTGAACCATATTTTCTTCAACTGCCCTAATCTCCGACTTCCACTTTATGATATTCTCCCTCCTGAAATTCCCCGTCCTACCTCTATGAAGACTCTTCTTTCCCTCGTATTTTCCCCTTTTGTCAATGTCTTATCTAAATGTATTAAGGTGAATGGTATCAAAATTTAATATATATTCTGTGTATGTGTTCGTCTATTTTTGTTACAGATCTACTTGGAAAAGTAACCTCAGCAAAAACAAAAAAATATAATAATAGTAAAAAAAAAAAAAATTATTTACTCGTACAATATATAATATAACGTGACATTGGCGGAATTGCGGCATGGTATTACCGCAAATGCCACAAACCAAGAACTGAACTGACTTTTGCAAGTACTTTTGAATCATCATTTTGACACTTTTTTTATAAGGTATATGTTCTTACTATACCATATGTTCTATATAATACTGATTCCACTGTATTAAGAAGCACAAACAGATAAATAAATACACCCAACAGCCACATACATAGTCCTGACCCCACACTAAGATACGAGTCTTGTGTCGTGGGCATCAGAAACTACGAGAGACTTTTCGGTCTCACGAACACCCAGACCCGTAACAAATATTTGTGGATCACACAAACATTTGTCTCGGTGCGGGGATAGAACCCGCGGCCGCTCGTGTCACAAGCTGGTGTCTACCCAACTGCGCCACGGGGCTGTCAAAACAAATAATAAGCCAACAAATAAATAAGACAGTGCATTACTTGAACCGCCTGTCGCAGAGCGGGCACGCGGCCTGTCCCCCGTCCCCCGCGTCGCCCTTCGCCCCGCAGGCGTGCGTGGCCGCCAGCCGAGCCCCCCCCTCCGCCCCGCACCGCGTACACCTGGCGCGGACCGCGTGTCCCTGCGCGTGGGCCCGCAGTACCGCCGGACACGCGAACCGGACCAGACATGTCGCGCATTGATGCTCGCCGTTCGACTGACGGGCGGACGATAGTGTTTTATTTTTTATTTTATTTTATTTGGGAAACGTATGGCCGAATGAACGCAACTTAAAAATTAAGGTGGACTTGAACGTCTAATCTCGTTTTTTTTCAGTCGGTTTTTATCAATTTAGAATTAAGTTGCGTTTCAGTATTCGGCCGTTACATACATAAACTCACGCCTTTATTCCCTGATGGAGTAGGCAGAGGTGCATTTCTACACCCACATTTCGCCAGTATGTACTCAGTTTCACGTAATAGGGGGCGAGCCTATTGCCGTTTTTCGAGCACATTTCCAGACTCCTGCTGCTACTGAGAATTACCGAATGGAAAAACCCAATAACACTTCGCCCGACCCGGGAATCGAACCCAGGACCTCTAGATCGCACGGCACATAATTGTACCGCAAGACCACGAGGCAGAACAAGTATTTTAACGGAGTAATGTTACATTGAGCTTACACTGTGTAAACCTAATTAACACATTATTTTCATCTATTGATTGTGAAAAGCAATTCTCTTTGAAATGCTAAAGTAGATGATTCGAGAATTACTTTTGCAACTTGCACCGTAAAAAAAACAAAGAATTACTAACCTCTTCATGTCTCATCATATGTGCTTGATATGTATCTTTAAACAGAAATCCTAAAGCACAATTGTAACATTTAAACTCTGCATCCAAATACTTCTTCTCTTTTCTCTTTGCTTCTAACTCTGCCTTTTGTTCTTCCAGGGTCAAAATTACCTTTACAATTCCATTTTTAGTCTTCTTACTCTTTTTCTTTTTCTTACTTTTCTTTTTATCTTTGTTTTTTGTGTCACTCTCGTTACTTGTCTTTTCTTTCTTAATCTCATCATGATCACTATAATATTCGGTGTGATTGTTGTCATCATTTTCATTATCGACCTGTTCGGATTGAGGTTCTTGTTCAAAATAGTCATCACAATTGTTACTATCATAGTCATCATGTGTATTATCATTATATTCTTCTTGTTCGTTATGGTTATCATAATGAGTGTGATATTCGTGCTGATTTTCGCAAGCTTCGTTTGAACATATAAAATTTAACTCTGTTGTAGTAGATTTTAAGTTTGTTTCGCTGGAATTAAAAAATACATTAAATAAAATCAATATGTCTTTACCCCGATTTTTGATTTAAATTTTTTTGTTAATGTGAAACTTTTTTCATAAAATATAACACTGTGCATTTTCCAGAAATAAATAAAAAGGTGCAAACATTAAGCCATCAATAATAGCAATTTTCACCGCTTAGTGGAACTAAGAATTAGAAAGTAATGTGTACTTACTTATGAAAATCAGATTTTTCGTTATCTCTAGTAAGCAACTCTTCATCATGATGTTCAATTTGACCACCAGTGTTATAAGGCTGAAAAATATTTAAAATGTGTATAAAGATGATAAGTAGTGATGGCCTCGAAGAAGCAGTGATCGCCTCGAAGTTCAGGCGCGCGGTCGAGAATCTCGGCGGTCGCAGGTTCGAACCCCAGGCACACACTTCTGACTTTTCGAAGTTATGTGTGTATTCACATTGAATTATCACTTGCTTTACTGGTGAAGGAAAACATCGTGATGAAACTTGCACACCTAAAAGTTCTTAGGAATTTCTTAGGTGTGTAGTCCGCCAACCCGCACTAGGCCAGCGTGGTGGACTATGGCCCAAACCCTCTCAATGGTAGAGGAGACCCGTGCTCAGCAGTGGGTTGATGAAGAAAGAAGAAGAAGTATAAAGACTGTGATAAAAAAATAAAGCAGGTACTAGCTGCAGTGATGACAAACATATTGGAGTTAAAAAGAAATATGGATCACACAAACATTATTTTCTATGTGGGGATTGAACCCGCAACTTCACTTTTCACAGACTAATAGCTAACCAACTGCGCCACAGTCTTACTTCCATATAATCTCAAAAGGGTTTAACGTTAATCATATGTCTAATTTATAGTTATTTATTGTTGTCAGGATATTCTCATTCATATGTGAAATTGCTTTTATTAAAATACATGTAATGCTTAAAGATTATTATTCGAATTTTTATAAGGCAAAATGGCCTTTTGGGCTTCTATGGAAGTACTTCTTCTTCTTCATCAACCTATATACGGCCACTGCTGAGCACGGGTCTCCTCTACCATTGAGAGGGTTTAGGCCATAGTCCGTCACGCTGGCCTAGTGCGGGTTGGCGGACTACACACCTAAGAAATTCCTAAGAACTCTTAGGTGTGCAGGTTTCATCACTATGTTTTCCTTCACCGTTAAAGCAAGTGATAATTCAATTGAATACACACATAACTTCGAAAAGTCAGAGGTGTGTGCCTGGGGTTCGAACCCGCGACCGCCGAGATTCTCGACCTGCTGTTTACTTTTTGTCACTGCCAGAATCTCATACCTACTTGTAGTCTATTAATCTCGGACAATTGAAAATCTTCGTTCTTATGCTTTTCAAATTGTTCCAAATTAATTAGATTTTCTCCTTTCACCCCTATTTCTTCATATTCCTTGCTCTCATGTTGTGAAATGAGGTCTTCAAGATCTGGTTCTACTGATAGTATGTTTACTTGAGAACTTTCTAAGTACTGGAATTGTTTGTTAGGTAACATCTGAAATTATAATTTTATTGAAGTCAATAGAATGGTTTTTGGTAAGAACTTAAAAAAAAAATGGTTTCGTCTTATCAGCCCAAATACGTCCTAATGCAGGGATGGGCCTCCTCTACAACTGAGAGGGTTTAGGCCATAGTCCACCACGCTGGCCTAGTGCGGGTTGGTGGACTATACACCTAAGAAATTCTTAAAAACTGTTTTAGATGTGCAGGTTTCCTCATGATGTTTTCCTTTACCGTTAATGCAAGTGATAATTCATTGTGATAAAAATGGTTTGGTGACGAATAAATGGAAAACATACATTTCTGGGTTAAATTTAGACACAAGACTTGTGTTGGAGACATCAATAACTTTATTTCTTTTCATCATAATTTTATTTAGTTTTTACTATTAAAACTATGTAATCATTAAGCTTTAAAAATGTATTAAACATAAGCAATTTGATATATAAATGAGAATACCCTGAGGGCACAATAAACAATTCTATACTAAACATTACAAAATAAAGTGTATCATTTATCACTATTGGGTTTCTATTAAAGTACCAACATTGTATGTGATACAGGGCTGCCAGCAGATAAATCCCAGCTATACGGCTTAGTATTTGCAATTATACAAAATTAGATCGCATTATACATAACCATATGCAGCTCTTGTTTTTTAAAAAAAAAAAAAAAAAATAATAAAAAAAAAAAAAAAAAAAAAGGTTGATAAATGCACAAATTATTGATAAAATGTGCCTTTGTATCGTATTATACAAAGTGGTCATGGATACAATACCCCATCCGATTATACAAGATTTGTATCCAATTATACAATCTGGCAGCCCTGATTTGATATGATATGGACTGCACAAAAGCAGTTAATTAAGTGTTTTTGTTTTGGTTATTTATAGAAGATTAACAGCTATATTTTACCAGTAGAATTCAAATATTACCTTGCCAGTAAATACATCATAACTTTTGCTAACTTGTTGTATGAATGCTTCTATTTTCCTCAACAGTCCATGACATATATGGCACACAAAACAGTCTTGGATGTCCATCTGCAAATAGACATTTTATTTCTCTTAGGGAAAAAGTTCTATTATATTAGCTATAGCATCTTTATTTTCAGCCTATGAGTCGTTTTGATTGGATTAAATGGCTTATTTTTGGATCAAGCTGTATATAAGCATGTATATTAAAATTTTCATCAGAGTGCCTGTAAACTGGGATGGGTATTAGCCCGGTGACTTAAAAAGAACAGAATTGGGGAAAATGTTTCCTAGAGGGGAGACCAAGCCTCAGCAAAAGTAGTGTAGGTCTCTGGCTAGGTGGGGTGACGATATTCGCAAGGCGATTGGCAGCGTTGGATGAGAGCCGAAGATCAAGCCCAGTGACGTGTCATATGAGAGGCCTATGTCTAGCTGTGGGCGTGAAAGAGACTGTTAATAAATAAATAAATACACCCAACAGTCACATACACGGCTTTGACCCCACACTTGGTTACAAGACCTGTGTCGTGAGTATCAGACACTACGAGAGACTTTTTCGGTCTCACAAACACCCAGACCCGGAACAAATATTAATGGATCACACAAACATTGGTCTCGGTGCGGGGATCGAAACCGCGGCCGCTCGTTTCGCAAGCTGGTGCCAAGCCAACTGCGCCACGGGGGCTGTTAATGTTAATAATGATGATAAGAAGCTAAGAAATACAATTTCAATATTATACTGACCTTATATTTAAAATAAAAATCTAGAAAACTCTTATGTTTACATGTAACTAGATGTATCAATGGAACTTCTTGCGCCAAACAACACAGACATATGGTCTGTACTGATTGCATACGTAAATGTTCTTCACCACAATTATAATCCACTAATACTTGAGCCATTTTAATGTATTTCAGACACAATAAAAGCTAAATAAACATGACAGTCAGTTTCATTTTGTTATGACTTTTGACATTTAGGTGTAAAAGTACTCTATGCATTGAGCATTCTGTACTACAAACTGCTAAGTACTCTGTGTATGTAGTTAAGGTAGATGATCTCATCTACCTCTCATCTATCTCAATCGACTATCTAGTCGATTAAGTAATGTAATAGTCAATAAGTATTCGATGCTACATAAATAAGCAAAACGGTATATTTATCAGTATGAAAAAAATAATGTAATTAATAATTATAAATCTATTTTCAATGGTTTATACATCAAAACATATTTGATGATGGAAACTATAGACATGCATTTTTTTAACACTCGAAGATTTCATAATCTTGCAAACTTCGTTAATTTACAACATTTGGTGCCAAAATAACGTTAGGCATCTAATTTGCTTTGCGAAATATAGTTTTCTGTTACTTAAATATGTACATTGAAATTCATCCAAAAAGAAGCACATCTTACAGTTTCATTTTCTTATTAATGATTCTTTTAGTATATCCCTTTTCCAAAAATATTTGACAATTGACAAATTGTTTTTTTATTTTTCTTAGAGAAAAATAATAATGCCAAGAAATAAAAAAATGCTTTGCAATAAGAAACATTTCGTTCGATAAACAAATTAATAAGTAGCTGGTCTCAAAATTCGATTGTCTGAAATACTGTTATCAAATTTAAGTTAGAATTCAGATTATAGACCTCATTACAAGAAATAGCTATTCTTCAAATTAGAAACTATTTTTATGTTACCCTTAAATCAAATCAATTATAAATCCAGAACCCCACGTTTTATTGCGAATGATTATAATATTTGTAAGCATATTTAAACTGGGACGTTTGTTTCTTTACTGTATAGTCATTATCATCATCATTAAGTCATATAAGTTCCACTACTGGACGCAGGCCTCTTCTACTATTGAGTATTTAAGTAATTATGTAATTGAGGGTTAAAGCCTTAGTTCACCACGCTGCAGCTGGCTTATGTCGGGTAGGTGGACTACATACCTAATAATTTTCTAATAACTTTTATGTATGCAGGTTTCATTATGATGTTTCCTTCTCCGTTAAAGGAAGTGATAATTCACTGAGAATATCTTATGATTCAAATTGAATTATCACTTGCTTTAACGGTGAAGGAAATCATCGTGATGAAACCTGCACACCTAAAAGTTCTTAGGAATTTCTTAGGTGTGTAGTCCGAGTTCCGACAACCCGCACTAGGCCAGCGTGGCGGACTATGGCCTAAACCCTCTCAATGGTACAGGAGACCCGTGGTCAGCAGTGGGCGTATATGGGTTGATGAAGAAGTAGAAGAAGATCTTATGATAAAATATTATATGACAAAGCTTATACCCTGAAAACAAACTTTGTTTAACGTATAGAGTCTAAAAATATATTTATTGGAAGTCGTTTAATTAAAGACTACATATAAATTTTTGAATAATGAAAGACCAGGAATGCGCCATATTATTTAATCACAAATTATTGATGTTTGAATTAATCACGAGGAATTAGCGTAGTTTGTCTATGGTTATTACATTTCGTTCTTCTAGTAGTCTTATGACATGTTTACTTAACTTTTTAGTCGATTAATGGGTAATGATAACTGTCTAAAATTTCTATTTAGTTATTTTTGTGAACAGATATCACATATATGTTTATATTTAAATTGCAATGAATATTAATGAAAGTCGATATTTTTTAAATTTGAATTTGTGTTTTATTTAGAATGATAACTTTAAAAATATAAAGCAATCGACTATTTGAATTTAGTTATAGTCGGCGTCAATCCCTACACGTTCACGTCAGAATCGGGGAAAAAGGGATAAATTTGTGCCTTCAAGCATTTGTAAATTTCATTAGGAAATATTGTTACAACACTGACAAACTCGATGCTGTAATTAGAGCAATAAACTGTGAATCGTTTTTAATAGTTTGGCAAGTCGCCGGGCGCGTGTGTTGGTGATAATTTTCATGTTGCACTCAACTATTTTGTGTTCGGAAGACGGAATTGATACTAATTGGATGTTTTTCGCATAGTGACTTGTGAACGAAAACAGCGCATAATTATAAAGTTAAAATGTGCGTCGGCGGCATAGAGGAGAAATTCAGGAAAAAAAAACTTTGACCATCGTCTTCACGTTTTGTGAGTATTTTTTTTTTTAAATATCGTTGTTTACATATTTATGGTTAAACAAATAAGGTTTTGAGGACACTCCGGCGTCGCTATGGTCCATTGGTTATTTGCGTTAAATATATCCGTTTGCTATCTGTATTTCAGATTTGATAAGAGATTCACGAGATTTCATATTCAGATAAAATTATCTCCTTAGATATTTACGTAAAATCTTTTGCGATATATTTAGTTCATAAATAAATCCAACAAGAAAAATATTTAAATGACTGAAAATTTTCATTGCAATAGATTAATTTTTATATAAGTGATAAAATAAATATGACAAAAGTATGTATGTATAAATTAAAACAATCTGGCTAAAATCTTAATTTTCCTTTAAATACACTAATAGGGGTTGTATAGGAAAAAAATCAAACATTAGGGTAGAAATATTATATGTTATAGGTACATATATAAAGTAAATAATTTTCTGTTCATTTTTTACAATAATTTTGTTAAAAGAAGTTAAAATTAGGAATAATAGTAAAACACTTTCCAATTTTGATCACCAACACAATGTTTTACCCCAATTCAATAGTTATATATGGCTGTCCTTCAAAGATAAATAAATACAAAGAAAATATGACTTTTTTTTTTTATCAACATAAAGCCATGAAGGTGATCCTGCAATTAAATACTTAAAGAATATTCTAGTATAAATTTTTCAACAATAAAACCTTTAATGAGCTAACTGTAGTAGAAACAAATAGGTCATTTGGTTTTTAACTCTTCATTCATTCAAAAAAATTGTTACTTGAAAGAAATACTACAAAAAACTAATATTAGAATCCTGAAAAAGCATTAAAATTAATATTGTAATGAGAAGTTTACTGCATGGTCTCTTACTTACAGTTAAACACAAGTTTTTTTTTAAAAATTACCAGTGGCGTGCCTAGGGTGTCAAACTAAGGCAAGCCCAAATGTTTATTTAGTAGCAGCATATTTTTTTTGGTACGTAGGACTAATAAATACCTACCGGTTAGTACTCACATTCACGTTTATAGCGTTATTTTATAAATAAACAATCGTTAAGTTCGTTATTCGGAACTATGTAAGGCAAGTCGGACTTTCGGGCTTCTATGGAAGTACCGCCACTGGTATGTATGTATGTAGTTATCATTGTTTGTGATACAAATTTTACTATTCCTATTAGAATTTTAACATAATTTTGAGAATTATAAACAATTTAGGATAATTAGAAACTTAATTGAAATGCTTAAAACCGACGTGTATGCATGAAGAGGATAATGTCAGTGGAGGAAGCGAAAGAGGTATGTTTGGACCGTGGCATTTGGCGCTCTATAGTCTCCGCCTACCCTAACTGGAGACAGGCGTGAGTTTATGTATGTATGTAATTGAAATACGTTCCAAGTGTTTCGTTTAAGCATTGGGTTGGGAATGTTGTAGACAAGTAATGAAACATTCACACAGAATATACTTTTATCATACACAGGTGTAAAAAAACATGATCAGAAACGAATACAAGTAATAATTACAAACACATTAAAATTAAAAAAATACTGAAAAAAGAAAATGATGTTTTCCTAATCTTCTTCTTCTTCATCAACCCATATACGTCCCACTGCTGAGCACGGGTCTCCTCTACCATTGAGAGGGTTTAGGCCATAGTCCGCCACACTGGCCTAGTGCGGGTTGGCGGACTACACACCTAAGAAATTCCTAAGAACTCTTAGGTGTGCAGGTTTCATCACGATGTTTTCCTTCACCGTTAAAGCAAGTGATAATTCAATTTGAATACACACATAACTTCGAAAAGTCAGAGGTGTGTGCCTGGGGTTCGAACCCGCGACCGCCGAGATTCTCGACCGCGCGCCTAAACCTCGAGGCCATCACTGCTTCCTAATAACTATAAACATTAAATGCATATGAATGTAACTGTTATTTGTCTTGATTTTGATCACAGCCTTATTACGCCTGTGTGCTGAAAATAGAATTCAAAATGATTAAATAATTTATGGTTAAATTGATTTTATTGGATGTTAAACTCTTTATTAAAACCTTTACAAGTTTCATGTCCAATATTTCTTAATGGTGTTTTTCTTTCATCATATATTGTTAATTGTGGCATATAACCATACATAACTTTACGCAATTATATATTAGTATAGATCTGTGTGAAGCAGTGATGGCCTCGAGGTTTGGGCACGCGGTCGAGAATCTCGGCGGTCGCGGGTTCGAACCCCAGCCACACACCTCTGACTTTTCGGAGTTATGTGTGTATTCACATTGCATTATCACTTGCTTTAACGGTGAAGGAAAACATCGTGATAAAACCTGCACACCTAAAAGTTTTTAGGAATTTCTTAGGTGTGTAGTCCGCCAACCCGCACTAGGCCAGCGTGGTGGACTATGGCCTAACACACTCTCAATGGTAGAGGAGACCCGTGCTCAGCAGTGGGCGTATATGGGTTGATGAAGAAGATAGAACTGTTATAAATAATCAAAAACTACAATACCATCTCAGTTCACACCTGTGCCGTTACCGTTTATGTCATATTCTTTCACAACAAGTGCCCACCGAATGCCTTACGTAATAAGATTGATTTTAATTGAATTAACAGCACACACTTTGTGTTGTAGGTGTAAAGAGTTGTGTATACTGTTGTAGCTATTCATATATTAAAATGGACGGACTCAGACATGAAGTCAACCTATGCGCAGAATAAAGTTATATGTGCTTTTGCACAACTTCTCTTTCTCAGCGATTTAAACTTAATTGGGCACAAAATTATCAGTAACTTTTTATGTTCTTCAAACAACAACAAAATTTATGATTATTATTACTTCACTAGTGCAATATATAAACAAGTTTAACTCTATAAAGACATAAAAAGTACTTTGGTGTTATAGTCATAAGTAACCTTATTCTATGCATAGGTCAAAGTATTTAGATGCATTTATTTTCACATTAAAGAAATGGAATGAAATAATGTTTATTGAATCTATAAAATGTCAAATACATCACTTAGATTCAGTCATTTCAAAATATACCACCCTGTTTGAAATTAACCATTGGGAACCACTCTGTTTATTATTAGCATCAGCATTATCAGTCCATATACTTCCAACTGCTGGGCATAGGCCTCCTCTACCATTGAGAGGTTTTCATGCCTTAGTCCACCACGCTGACCTAGTGCGGGTTGGCGGACTACACATTGAAAAATTTCTAAGAATGTTGTGTGTAGGTTTCATAACAATGTTTTCCTTTACAGTTAAAATAATTGATAATTCATTGTAAATACACAAATAACTTCTGAGGTGTGTGCCTAGGGTGTGAACCCACGACCATAGACATTCTTGACCGCACCCGTAAACCTCTATGCCATCACTCCTATTTTCCTTTACTGTTATGTAATAATTCATCAAAAATACATATATATCTCGATCTGGGGATCGAACCCGAGTCCTAGCGAGCTGGTGTCTAGCCAACTGCGATGTCGAAACAGTAGCCAGCTGTTTTTTCAAAATGGCCCCTTTTGATCATCTGTTTTTATGACAATGTTTGTAGAATTTGTTTACAGAGTCGTCAGCTCCTTTTGATGCGAAGGTATTTTTAGAACGCATGTTTTTCAATCTGAAAATTAACATACAGTCAAAATCGTTTATAGCATCATCTTGACAACCCCGTAGCGCAGTTGTTGAGACACCAGCTTGCGAAACGAGAGACCGCGGCTTCGATCCCCGCACTTTAACGGTGAAGGAAAATCGAAAAGAAACCTGCAAACTTAAAAGTTGTTAGGAATTTCTTGGGTGTGTAGTCCGCCAACCCGCACTAGGCCAGCGTGGTGGACTACCCTTACTTGTAAAGGAGGCATGTGCCCAGCAGTGGGACGTATATGGCCTGATACAGATATGTACATAGACAGATATTACATTCATAGTGATGTTATCAAATATTTTATCAAATTGAAGTATGTATATCTAGAATTCCGGTAAGATTATATTTATGAGTCACGTTAAGTTATTTATTTTGTTTTTAAACCCTTCCCTTTTCCTGTCTCATATTGTTTATTTAAAGTATCAGTGGCGGTACTCCCATAGAAGCCCAAGAGCCAAACTGGGCTTTGTAAAATAAATGTAATATCTATTTATATATACATATCTATTTATAAACAAATATAAATGTACAGTGGCGTGCCTAGGGTGTCAAACTCAGGCAAGCCCAAATGTTTATTTAGTAGCAGCATATTTTTTTGGTACGTAGGACTAATAAATACCTACCGGTTAGTACTCACATTCACGTTTATAGCGTTATTTTAAAAATAAACAATCGTTAAGTTCGTTATTCGGAACTATGTAAGGCAAGTCGGGCTTTCGGGCTTCTATGGAAGTACCGCCACTGACCCTATATACATATCGGAGTGGGTATGATTGGTGAAGAATCTCGTTCCTCAACAGGAATATTTCCTCCATTTGTGGTACTACAAGCAGAGTGACGTTCCTTCCGAGTCGCAGAACGGAAGTGTCTGAGTGAGCTTGTGCTTGTCCTTATATAGCGAGAATCCCCTCTTAGCTACTCACCCCTTCCAATACCACTACTACTTTTAGTCAAGTCAGCAACTTATTTTTATGCAATTTTAAAGAACAGTCCATTTTATTAAATTGAATGAAGGTAGTTAATTCTGAACAATATTAACATATTTCAATCACTCCGACATACATGCGTTATAGGCCATACGCCCCATGGTTTGGAACGGGTCTCCTTTACTACTGAGGTTAGTCCACCACGCTGGCCTAGTGCGGGTTGGCGGACTACACACCTAAGAAATTCCTAAGAACTCTTAGGTGTGCAGGTTTCATCACGACGTTTTCCTTCACCGTTAAAGCAAGTGATAAAATCCATTGTGAATACACTCTAATTCGATAAGTCAGAGGCATATGTCGGGTTCGAACCCGGGACTGGTGAGATTCTCGACCGCGGTTCTAAACCTTCGTGCTGCTTAGCAGTGATAGTCATATTATAATACTCACTAGGCCAGCGTTTTTTTTTTTTTATTTGCCTTAGCAGGCAGACGAGCTGACGGCCCGCCTGATGGTAAGCGGTCACCGTCGCTCATGGACTTGGCAATGCCAGGGGCACAGCCACGCCGCTGCCTACCGCGTCAATAGTACAGGAGGGCCGTGCCTAGCAATTGGAATTATATGGCCTGATGTGATGATTTTAATGCTTGTCCTCAACAATTAAATCAAGCGAATATACTACGCGCAAATGTTGTGGCATGAACCTCAATTGATTTACAGCTGAAGTCGAAACTCCAATTGTATGCAACATCCAATAGTTCTCAGTACACTAATTAATTTATCAAATTGGTGCGCTTGCCTCTCGCCTCGTGTCTCGCCTTGACCCGCTATTAAGACTGTTGGGTTCAATATTCGATGGACACATTCTTCTCTAGACAATCATAAAAATATTTATGGTAGAAGAGACCCGTGGCTAGCGGTGGGACGTATATGGGCTGGTGATGATGATGTATGATGATTTTTAGTCCTTAGTCCACCACGCTGGCCTAGTGCGGGTTGGTGGACTATCATTCATCACCAACCCATATAGGCCCACTGCTGAGCACGGGTCTCCTCTACCATTGAGAGGGTTTAGGCCATAGTCCACCACGCTGGCCTAGTGCGGGTTGGCGGACTACACACCTAAGAAATTCTTATAAACTTGTAGATGTGCTGATTCCATAACGATGGTTTCCTTCACCGTTAAAGTACGTGATAATTCATTGTGAATACATTTACATTAAAAAGTCTGATGTGCATGACTGGGCTTTGATAAAAAGTATGATATGGAAAAAATAAAAGACGGACTCTAACATATAAGTGACTAGCTTTTGCCCGCGACTCCGTCCGCGTAGACTCTAGGGTTAAGTGCAGAGAGATTTTTGCATTTATAACATGTTTATCCCACGGGATTACATTTTCCAGAATAAAATTATCCCAAGTTAATTCTGTGAGCCCACCTACCTCTATACCAAAAATCATTCAAATCGCTTTAGTAGATCACGAAATACCCATACCCACGGGAATACTACATTTTCCGGGATAAAAAGTATCCTATGTTCTTTCCTGATGTATAAGCTATATTATTGTAAAGTTTCATTAAAATCCATTCAGTAGTTTTTACGTGAAAGCGTAACAGACAGACAGACAGACAGATAGAGTTACTTTCGCATTTATAATATTAGTATGGATTTGTCGTGTATCACTATGAGACTCTTTACTTTCACAAACATGACGACACAAATATTAGTAGATCACACAAACATTTGTATCTCAGTTGTAGAGGAGGCCCATGCCCAGTAGTGGGAGGTTTCAGGATGATGATTTTAGATTCTGTCTATATCTAATTCTGAAAACTTCCTAACTTAACCTACTAAATAAACACACCCAACAGTCATATATATATAACGACCTATGCGCAGAATAAAGTTATATGTGCTTTTGCACAACTTCTCTTTCTCAGCGATTTAAACTAAATTGGACACAAAATTATCTGTAATTTTTTTTGTTCTTCAAACAACAACAAAATTTATGATCATTATTACTTCACTAGTGCAATATATAAACAATTTTAATTCTATAAAGACCAGTGGCGGTACTTCCATAGAAGCCCAAAAGCCTGGCTTGCCTTACATGATTCCGAATTTAAAAATGTAAACTAGATTAAACATTAATAAAACACAAACAAAAAAAAAATCATCCAAAAACACAAATTTACGTAAATTTAATAATTTACGTAATTTTTCCCGCGCCGCCATGCCGCCGCGCGCCAAATCCCGGCCCATATAATTTCAAACAAACACAACGCGGGCGCACAAACGTCAATACTCACCATAATAATCATTAGAGAGAGATAGGGCGGGCTTTACCGCATGTGTTCCCTCTCGCTCGCACTATGTCAAAATTTCTATTGGATTTTGAAAACTCGACGTAAACAAGATACCGTTATTTTAGCAATTAGTATGGAGACAAAAATCCTGCTTTGCCTCTGAACATCGTCCCATTGGGAGCGCGGTGTTGCACGCTTAGTAAAAAGTAATGTATTATAATAATAAAATTTATTTAGAATAATACATTTTATTTTATATGTTTATTATTTTATAATATTGCGTGTGATAATTAATTTATTTTAGATGATATTATGGTGAACTTGTACAATTTTTTTTACGTTGGCAATATTAAACGTCGGTAATAAGTAACTTCTCAATTTGTCAATTGTCATTGAGCGAATGACAACAACTTTGAATTATATTGGTTTTGTTGTTTACATTTTGAATACTTTAATTATAAATGAGCGTAATGAGTTATGTTGTTCCTTGCGATGGTTTAAAGTGTGTGCAAGTTTTACTCTTCGAGGATAAGGTAAGTTTATTAAATTATACCGAGAAAAAACAGCTTGTTAGTAGTTCAAAACCTACACCGGACTTGAGTATTTTGCAAATTAATAAAAGTCAAAAAAAAACCTTTAATAGATCCGTGTATCAAACTAATTGGATTGTCGGATGTTCCCATACAAATAGGCTATATTGTTGGTGTTGTATATATTTTTTTAATGATAAAAATGTTCGGAATTCTAGCGGATACAACGATTTAAATAATTTTTCTGGTGCTTGTAAAAGGCATTCAAATTCACAAAAGCACTTGAACGCGTTAATTTCTTTTCATAATTTTGGTAAACAGTGCATTGAAACATCGATTTCTTGTCAATTATCTAACGAAATTACAAAACATAACACTCGCCTTGATCATAATCGTAATGTTTTTCAAAGATTAATAGATATTATTTGTCATTTAGCTCAACAAGAACTGCCTTTCAAAGGACATAATGAATCTCAATTGTCATTAAATAAAGGAAATTTCCTAGAACTCGTGACTTTACTTTCTAAATACGATAGCGTATTAGAAAAACATATGCAACAACAGCATGGCGTCAAAGGAGGGCCGAGTTATTTGTCCAATAAAATACAAAATGATATAATTTATTCCGTGGCTGATGTTTTAAGATCGCGTATAGAATTTGAAATTAACACGACACAATTTATATCAATAATTATTATTGATGAAACTCCCGATATTAGTAATAAGTATAGAACCGTTGTGCATAATATTAAGATATTATTTTGGCAATAATATTCGAGATTATTTCTAGGATTTTTCCTAGGAATAGTAATGTCTCTGAAAGTCGTACATCAGAGACATTGAGTAAAATTATTTTAGATTTTTTATAAAAACATGACTGTATCGCAAAATTAGTAGCACAAAGCTACGAACAAACATTATTTTTATTTTAAAATAGAAATTAGTTTATCATATTATGTTCAACTTTTATTTAGGATGTAAGCACAAAACCAGCTCAAGAAACAGTGTTCCTTCAGTTCATTCGCTCAAGAAACCATAAAAAACGGCTTTTCTCAAAGCCACAACTATTTCCTATAATACTATCAACGAGTTTTGAAAAAAAAAAACATCGAGGTACCACCATTACGATAACTAAATTACGGTTGCTCATATCGTGAATGTAATTGTAACCAGCAGACCAGCAGTAGGTAAAATTACAATAATAAAAAAAATGGGCTTGCCCTAGCTTGAGACCCTAGGCACGCCACTGATAAAGACATAAAAAGTACTTTGGTGTTATAGTCATAAGTAACCTTGATTTATGCATAGGTCGAAATGAATACACCCAGCGGTCACACACATAGTTCTGACCCCACATTTAGATACGAGTCTTGTGTCGTGGGTATCAGAAACTACGAGAGACTTTTCTGTCTCACAAACACCCAGACCCGAAACAAATATTAGGGGATCATTATTTAGCTCGGTGCGGGGATCGAACCCGCGGCCTCTCGTTTCGCAAGTTGGTGTCTAGCCTACTGCGCCACAGAATACAGAATAATGTTAAGTAAAACAATGTTATAAAAATATAATTTTAATTTAATATTTTTTTACTGACTATTCTAATTTGTTTCATTAAAATTCACATATACTTGTAAAACTCTTACAGGGTTTTAAATTGCTTTATACCTCATTCACGATAAGTTGATTCTTTTGGCAGATGTCAATTTTTCTGAGACATGACTTTGAAATAAAAAACGTATTATTTTATTATTTTAATGATTTGATAAATAAAAAAAAAATAAATACAATACAAAAGTCCCTAAAGATATAAGCGTTATCCAAAAATTTTGAGACTTTATTGCTTCAAGGTAAAATTAAAATAGGAATACTGAAACTAATTGACGTTTGTATAATGTTACATCGTTCGGACGGAAAGGGACGTAACATCGTTCATATCGATTGCCACGTCGATAATTTTATTGAACGCTATGATGATCATGGCTGTGCTCCAGTTTCTTAATAAAAACTGTTTTAAAGATAAAACTATTTAATTTTTCAACCTTAATTTTTACTAGAGATGGGCCGAGTACTCGGTTGATACTCGGTACTCGGCGTACTCGGCGGGTTTTTTGATACTCGTACTCGGCCGAATAACTCGGTTTGAATGCCGAGTATACTCTGTTTAAGAAATGCAATATATTTCGGTAGATATAATAAACAACAGTCATAATCATCATCATTAGCCAATGGAAGTCCACTGCTGGACATAGGCCTCCCCCAATGACTTCCACCGGGTTTGGTCGGAAGCCTCCTGCAGCCAGCGACGTCCCGCGACCTTGACAAGGTCGTGAACAGGGTGGTAAAATTTGAAATGACTGAATTTAAGCGATGTATTAAAATTTTTAAAGATTCAATAAATATTATTTTACGTCATTTCGCAAACAACTGTGTTAATCAAAAATTATTTAGTAATTTAGGAAATCTTTGAAAATCTCAATTAATAAAATCAAAATTATAGTACATAATAAAAATAATTAATATTTAAAATTGGATAAAGCTAAGTTATGATGCAGTGATGGCCTCGAGGTTTGGGCGCGCGGTCGAAAATCTCGACGGTCGCGGGTTCGAAGTTCGAACCCCAGGCGCACACCTCTGACTTTTCGAAGTTATGTGTGTATTCACATTGAATTATCACTTGCTTTAACGGTGAAGGAAAACATCGTGATGAAACCTGCACACCTTAGAGTTCTTAGGAATTTCTTAGGTGTGTAGTCCGTCAACTCGCACTAGGCCAGCGTGGTGGACTATGGCCTAAACCCTCTCAATGGGAGAGGAGACAAGTGCTCAGCAGTGGGCGTATATGGGTCGATGATGAAGTTATGATGCAGGAACACAAGCCTCGCTGCACGTTCTGGTAGCAGCCTATTCCTCTATTCTTCGTAGACGTTACCGGCCTCCGAAAACAGGCTATTTAAATTCTAATGTACCACGCGCGAATTGGAAATTTAATTGAACCGAGTTACTCGGCCGAGTACTCGGTTGAAAAAAAATTGAACCGAGTAAAACTCGGTACCCGTTACTCGGCAAAAGTGTAACTCGGCGCATCTCTAATTTTTACATACTGCGTTATTTTTGGACCTCCTGTCAACTTAAAATAGGTTGTTTAGACCATGAAACTAAACAACTTTTCCAAAGAAACATGGGTCGAAACGTGATAAATAATTCGACCCTCCCATAGAAAACTGCTCACGTGGTCGATTTCGTGTAGAAGGTCTGAATTTTTTTTTTACTTTTCGACCCGTGTTTCTTTGGGGAAGTTGTTTACTTCCGTGGTCTAAAACACCTATTTAAATTTGGCGGGAGGTCTAAAAATAATCCTGTTTAAATATTAAATAGGTACTTATTATGACCCACCACCGCTTATCTAAATAATGTTTTATATGTCGAAAGTAATAAAGAATTTCACACATAATGCAGTATTTTAAAACGCAATATTTTTGAACTTCTCGATATTTTCTGTTTCCCATCATTAGTCGATATGCCAAAAGAATCAACTTATCGTGAATGAGGTATAGTAACCTTATTCTATGCATAGGTCGACTTAACCTACTAAACGCGTTACATAAATAAATAAATAAATAATAAATACACCCAACAGTCACATACATAGTCCTGACCCCACACTAAGATACGAGTCTTGTGTCGTGGGTATCAGAAACTACGAGAGACTTTTTCGGTCTCACAAACACCCAGACCCGAAACAAATATTTGTGGATCACACAAACATTTGTCTCAGTGCGGGGATCGAACCCGCGGCCGCTCGTTTCGCAAGCTGGTGTCTAGCCAACTGCGCCACGGGGCTGTCAAACATAGTTTTGACCACACACTAAGATACAAGTGTTCTTGTGTATCACTAACTACGAGAGACTTCTCGCTCACACTGAAACACAGACACATTTTACAATTGTGTCAACACGGTAAGGCTGGTAAAATGAAGTATTTCAAAATGTATAGAATAAGATAAATTTCATATCATCTATACTAATATTATAAAGCTGAAGAGTTTGTTAGTTTGTTTGAACGCTAGGATCTTAGGAACTACTGGTCCGATTTGAAAAATTCTTTCACTGTTAGATAGCACATTTATCGAGGAAGGCTATAGGCTATATAACATCACGCTACGACGAATAGGAGCGGAGCAGCAATAAAGAATGTTTCTAAATCGGGGACATTTTTTCCTTTTTGTGAGCTTCGGCTGCGTACGCTGCGGAAACGGTTAAAGTTTCGCTAAAATAATGTATGAGAGAAATGTTCCTCTTTAAAAGTTCTAAAAAAAAATTCGCGACGGCATATGTCTATTTTTTAAGGTTGGCTCACTATTACGTTTTTTATCCCAACCAAATTTATTTTTAAATAAAGTTTTATTTGTGAAGGTGTTTTTATAAATATGATATTAATCCTTATCCAAATAAATACGATATTCATTATAAGTATTTAATTTTAAATAAAATTGCCCTTCACATCTTTTGATTTTACCGAGTATCTTAGAAGATATTGCAGTTTGAAATATTGATCAAGCGCGCAATAATGATGCACAAGGCGCCGATCGACGCGTTACGGTTTCACGTTTGAACAATTAGACTGAATTGTATGATTTTTGGTATGGATATAAATAGAACTCTGAGAAGTAAAATAGACTACAACTTATTTTCCTTCTGAACTCAACCCTGTAGTCTACGCGGACGGAGTCGCGAGCAATACAGTATAAAATCTAATGGCGCCATACACGGTACGATTCGTCTGTACGATCGATCTGATGAAAATCGAGACGATTGATCGCATCAAAAATGTCGCCCATACACGAAACGACTGATCGTATCGATTTATCATTTACTTGTTTGAAGCTGTCGATTCATCGTTACGATATTCATGGTTGCATGGGTTTTTGTTGCGATTTGCGACATCGTCTTCGATTAATTATTTTATTTGCACACTTACTTCGCATCATCTCTGCACCACCCTAGGTTTGGCTGGTAGAGAATGCCTTAGGCATTAAGCCCACCTTTACAATTATGTATTTAATTGTATGAAGTGTAAATAAATAAATAAATTAAGTAAATCGTTAACGATCACAACACACACCATCGATTCGTCGTTGCGATCGGTTTGATGCGACGGAGCGTACCGTGTGTGGCGCCCATAAAAACACTGAAGGGACTGCATTATATCGCGTTGTAGAGTCGTCATCAAATTTAGAGAAGATAATCATTGTATGAAAAGCAAGGTACACCAATCAAAGACAAGTGATTTCGACGCTTTTTTGTCTATAAATAAACTGATTTTACATGAAGTTTACATAGTACTTGTTTTTTTAATTTCATCATGAACGAAACGAGGTCGATTAAGTACAAGATTCTAATTGGTGCTTCATTAATATGCAGTATGGACTTGGTTAAGGAAAGCTAATAATGGAAATATTAGTACTTTTAGTACCTCGTAATCTCGCGGTACAAGTATTTCTCGGGTATATTGGGTTTTCCATTAGGAAATTCTCAGTAGCAGCTCGTAGTGTTGAAATAGGCACGAAAAACTGCAATAGGCTGGCATATAATCGGGCTCGCCCGACGTCCTAACCGCCCTAAAACCACTAATTATTATGTATAAATAACTCAGCCTATCGCCGTCCACTGCTGAACGTAGGCCTCCCCGAGAAAGCGCCAACCGTCCCGGTGTTGAGCAGCTCTCATACGTCCAACACCCGACATTTATATATACTCAGCCTATCGCCGTTCACTGCTGAACGTAAGCCTCCCCAAGGTAGCGCCAACCATCCCGGTCTTGAGAAGCTCTCATCCATCCGTTACCCGCCACCTTTCTCAAGTCGTCGGTCCATCGTGCTACAGGACGTCCCACACTACGTCTGGAAGTGGGCTGGCCATGTCTGGACGGTCGGACGGTCGGTGGAGCAGACAAGTGTTGGAGTGGAGACCGCGCTTAGGCAGACGTAGTGTGGGACGTCCTAATTGTGTATATTCACAATGAATTATCACTTGCTTTAACGGTGAAGGAAATTATCGCGATGGAACCTGCACACTGTTTTCCATACATCCATCGGCATTAAACGTAAGTAGTATATATGTGTTCTTTCTGGCTCACTATTTTCGGGCCATATTTTTGAATGAATCGACTGCCTCGCCTAAAAAAAAAAAAAAAAAAAAAAAAAAAAAAAAAAAAGTTTGGTGTCTAATTGGGGGTTTTAGGGGACGCCCGTTCGATCTGTGCTATCCGTTTTCTTCTATCTGCAACCGTTACGATTTTAGCTAATGTACTGCAACAGCCCCACTACCCCTAATCACCTCATTACGGTACTCATTGCCTCGTTTTAATTACGGTCACCCATTGTGTTACGACTCGACACTAATTACCCTTAATCACCCTGTTCCTCATCAATAACAACACATTATTTCAATTGTTTATGCTTTATTCATCCAAAAATTGACTTAAACATTATATCCACTAACATGTCATTTTTTAAGGTATCCATATTGAATTGGTTGAAAAATTCAGTATTGGACATCCCATTAAACTTATAAAATATGTACAATATACAGTACTCTCCACAAACTGAAGTCCAATCATTTTGTATCCGGTTACTACAAAATTTCCATTGCTTTGAATTTCTATTCAAGAACATTTTGTGATAGCCAGTAGGAGAACGACCATATGAATCGAAATATTCTCCAACACCGCGACTGTCTATATGTATAGCTATCCAGTGAGATCCTGGCTTTGTGTCCGGGTCCAAATTGCTTATAAGATACATAGGAACTTGTACATTCATTGGCAATCTGTTTGCAGCATATACATTGTACTGTAGACTTGGATGAATTTTTACTAAGCATTGTTGAATTTCATTAGTATTCATGGCTGCATTTAATTTTGATATGACTGAATAATTTGCTGGATCACAGCTAAGTGAAAAGATGAAGACATGGTACACATATATAAGAGGTAAATAAGGTGCAAATAAAAGGTAAGGATAATGTTATAAGAAGCTTTATTTTAATCATAAACTTAGCACTAAGTAATACAATATTTACTATTCTAGTCTTAGCTGCTATAATCAACAGTTACATTTCGATTTTTATCTATTTCGATAATGTTGTCAAACTCGGCATATACCACACAGTTTATTGTTTGAGTAAGTGTGGATTCAAAACGAACTTCTAATCTTACGCTACCGTGCTTTATAAGATTCCAATGACTCGACGAGTTGGCTGATAAATCAGGGGTAAGATCAAAAGCTAACAAGCAATATCCATTGGAATATTTATCACGAGATATCCCATTACCTTCATTTAGAAAATGTATTCCCGTTCCTGAGAATAAGGTATGATAAGTTGTAGTAAACAATTTATTCTCAAACGATGGTTGCAAAGCTTTTGAGGGTATTTGTTGCCCATCTATGTACAAACAAAATGAGCTCATATCATAGTTTTCAAAGTTCAATGGATTTTTAGTTAGACTACCATTGAACGCTGCATTATTAACAAACCCAACTATACATCTTTTAGGTACTTGGCCGAGAAAAATATTATCAAGTGTTTTTCCTTGAACTCCTGATGGTATTGTTAACACTTTAACTTCAGCTCGAGTTATGGGATATTTTGCAGTAGTAGATGCTAGAACTTTTTGATGAGCAAGTAAAACTGATGGATTAATTTTTGTTCTTCTTACAACGAGAGTTGCATCTGTTATGCTAACTTTAAATTTCATGTCATTCGATGAAGCCATAAGATTAAACGATTCGCGAGATCTGACTAACTTTACACTCATTTCGACACCATTGATCAAACAAAATGAGCTCATATCAGTTCATATTTGAGAAACTATTACTAAATGGTATGCAAATATTGTGAAATAGAGATAATGTAATTGATTTTTAATGTTGTTATTTATTGAAACTAGATATTTAATGATTTATTTGAAGAATGTCGATTACGCTGGTATATAAACCCACAATGATATTGAAATGCTACAGTCCCTAGTAGTAGTGGTACGGTGAATTTAGTTAACAACAGTGAATTACAGTGTGCAACGATATAATGGAGGTAAGACACATTTTTATTAATTTTGAAACTTATTGATACTGGATTGTTAGTAGAGTTTCATTGCGTTTTTGTTATATTGTTACAGAACTCATTCAGTTATATGAAGGAAGGGAATACCAGCAAAGGCTTCTATTACAGTACACTCTCGGATTCCGAAACTGAGTTGGAGATAACTGCACCACAACAATCGAACAAAAGAAAAGAACCAGAAAAACAAGAGATCGATGATCTGTTTCAAATAACACCGAAAAATAAGAAGAAAAAGACATCAAGCACTGTGTCTCGAACACAGAGTGGAGGCACTGCCTTTATAAGTACAAACAACGATGATGAGAAAAATTCTACACACCTCATAAAAATCGAGGTGTACGATCTCAACAAAATCGCTAAAATTGAACCCACAGAACACTGGAAAAACAGTGAAATGCGATTAAAATTGTACAAGACAAAAAGAGGGAAACAATTCGAAAATGTTGAAAAATTAATATACAATATAACAAAAGAAATAACGAATAGTGAAACTTGCAAAAAATACTTTTTTAAAAACAACATATAAGGAATTACCATCATTGTTTTATATTTATGGGCCATTAATGAACTAAGTTATCTACATGTATATTTTGTATAAGTTCCCTAAGAAATTTGAAATAATAGACAGTTGAATGTCGTTATTCGTGAAGTAACTTTCGTCCGATCTTGATGTTTAACTATAAAATGGATTTCACCAATAAAAGTAAAAGCTTCAGTCCCGAAATTGAAGATATCGACAATGAAAACGAAATGGTTAAAATTTGTGAAGAAGTGGAGTTATGCGAAACATTGAGTTCACGTTTCGATGAAGTGTTCACATATGCATCAGTTGAAAATCATAGCATGTAAGTACTGAGTTCAATACCTATTTTAGTCAAAGATTTTGATTTTAACAATTGTACTAATATTTTTCTTTTGTTATAGTCAACCACAACAAGGAGGGTCACTTAAAAGGAATACACTTCATGATGGCCCCCATCCTGACGTGAAACGTTCAAGAACTGGAGAAACGGCTTCAACTTCTTCGGGTATTGGAGGAGGATCCCACGCAGGTAATCATTTAGATGTAGTAAATTGTGACGCTTGCCAAATTACAGTCAGAAGACGATATTTTACCAACCACTTAAAAAGTAATATTCATAAAAATAATTCTCTTAAATTATACAAAACTTTTGAAAACGTATCAGTTATTGAAACTGCTTTTGGACAAAGAATCATAACATATAAAATTTTCAATAAATCAAACCAGTCTTTTGAAGCAACATTTCAAACTCCTGAATCGTTTTTAAACTCAATTAAAGATGACATTTTATATTTAGTGGAAGAGTCAATTGAAAATCATAGTATTTTTAAAGTTAATTTCATATTACATGCTGAATTCGTTCAACAAAGCAAAGGTGATACTGTGAATTCGTTTGATTTTCAAACATGTAATTTTATCATATTTCGTGGGGATGATCTTAATATTTTTTTCACATCTTTGTGTGACACGTTAGCAAATAAAATTAGTAGTTTTGAGAAAAAAGATAGTGGGTGGAGTCTAAAACACATAAAAAGCATAGATATGAATATTAATAAATTTAATCCTCTTCGTGGTACTTCTTATATTGATTTACCCAAAGATATTAGTGCAAAAAAGGCTATAATTAATGTTCAAAACGCAGATTATTTATGTTTCAAGTGGTCTTTACTTTCCGCTCTTTACCCGGTTAGTAAAAATGCTGGTCGCGTATCGTCATATGCTATGCATTCTGAAAAATTGAATTTCAATGGCGTATCATTTCCAGTTAAATTAACCGACATTGCCAAAGTTGAAAAATTAAACAATATTAGCATAAATGTTTTTGGTTTAGAATTTAATAAAGGTACTAAACTGCATAGTATTATTGGTCCTTTGTATTTCACAAAGAGTCGTAAAAGTACTCATATAAATTTGTTGTATTTAACTAATGGTGCAAATAGTCATTATTGTTTTATTAAAAACTTGTCTCGTTTAGTTAGCAAACAACTTTCAAAGCAACATCATACTGTTCATATTTGTGATGGATGTTTATTGCATTTTCCAACTAGTGAAAGGTTGTTGAATCATCAACAATATGATTGCACTCATGTTATTACTGAATTACCAACAAGTGATAAAACATTTAAAAATTGGTTTGGTCAGCCCACATCTAACGACAAATTGATGTTTGATCATTTTGAACGAAAGTTAAAAGTGCCTTTTGTTATATATGCAGATTTTGAAGCATTTTTAAATCCAATTAATTCATGTTCTAATAATCCATCCAAATCGTATACAAATAACGTTCAAAAACACGAACCATATAGTTTTGGGTACTACATAAAGTGTTCATATAGTAATAATTTATCAAAATATGAGTCCTATTGTGGATCTGATTGCGCACAAGTATTTATGAAGAGAATTTACAACGATTTGAAATCAATTTGTAGTAAAAATAATTTTCAAAAATGTCCCAAACCATTGACGGTAGAAGATCAAAATATCGTTAACAATTGTATAAGTTGTCATATTTGTGAGACTGATTTAAATGAAGAACAATTTATAGATTTTGACTGGCACACAGGTGAATTCAGAGGTGTTGCACATGAAATATGCGCTAAAAAGTTTAGAGCTCCAAAATTCATTCCAGTAATCCTTCATAATTTAAGTAATTATGATTCACATTTTATTGTTCACGCACTCAATTTTATAGATGGTCAAGTAAATATAATTCCTCAAAATAAAGAAAAGTATATCTCATTTTCGAAAACTTTGAATATAAATAATCAAAGAGTAAATTTAAGGTTTATAGATTCATTCAAATTTTTATCTTGTAGTCTTGATCAATTAGCCAAAAATCTAAAAGATCATCAATTCCATACTCTAAAAAATAATTTTCCTATCGATGAAGACTTTAACCTTCTCAGAAAGAAAGGTATTTTTCCTTATGAGTTTATGACCTCTTCTGATAGTTTAAAAGTAACATCTTTACCTGTGCAACATCATTTTTACAGTACACTAACAAATTCAACTGTATCCGATGACGATTACAATCACGCACGAAATGTTTGGAATCATTTTAAATGTTCAAATATGCTTGATTATTCCAATTTATATCAAAAAACCGATGTCTTGTTATTAACAGATATATTTGAAAATTTTAGAGATCTTTGCATTTCTACTTATAATCTAGATCCTGCACACTATTATACAGCCCCTGGTTTAAGTTGGGATGCTATGTTAAAGTACACTAAAATAAAATTAGAATTACTAACGGATTTCGATAAAATTGCTTTCATAAGGGCGGGTATTCGTGGTGGTGTATCTCAATGTAGTAATAGATATGCCAAAGCCAATAATGAACATTTAAACAATTATGATTCCACCAAACCTAAATCATATCTTTCCTATTTTGATGCAAATAATTTATACGGTTGGGCTATGTCGCAATACCTCCCCGAAGGAGGATTCGAATGGATTGATCCTATAACTAATTTTAATGTATCTGATACATCTGAAAATGGTTTTATTTTAGAAGTAGATTTGGAGTATCCTGATGAACTTCATGATCTACATTCAGATTTACCTCTTTGTCCAGAAAATATTTGTGTTGATAATTGTAATGAATCAAAATTAGTTCCTAATCTTAATAATAAGAATAAGTATAAAATTCATTACAGAAATTTAAAACAATGTTTAAAACTCGGTATGAAATTGAAAAAGATTCATAGAATATTAAAATTCAAACAAAGTCCCTGGCTTCAAAAATATATAGATTTAAACACTAATTTGAGAACAAAAGCAGTTTCCGAATTTGAAAAAGATTTCTATAAACTAATGAATAATTCAGTATTCGGCAAAACTATGGAAAATATAGAAAAAAGGGTTAATGTAAAACTTCTAACACATTGGGAAAATCGTGGTAAATCTCTGGGGGCACAAGACTTGATCGCGAAACCTGAGTTCCATAGTCTTTCAATATTTTCTGAAAATTTAGTAGCAGTCCAATTACGAAAAACAAAAATAATACATAATAAACCTATCTATCTAGGATTTTGCATTTTAGATATTTCTAAAACTTTAATGTATGAATTTCATTACGACTACATGTTAAAAAAGTTTGGTGATAAAACAAAACTTTTATACACTGATACTGATAGTTTAATCTACCAAATATTCACAGATAATTTTTATGAGGACTTGAAACCTGATTTAGCTGCGCGTTTTGATACTTCTGATTATCCATCTGATAACATTTTCGGTTACCCAAAAATAAATAAAAAAAGGTTAGGATTTTTCAAAGATGAAAATAACGGTCAAATCTTAGAAGAATTTGTTGGTCTTCGGTCAAAAATGTATGCATTTAATGTAGGTAACAAAGTAATTTCGAAAGCTAAGGGAGTTAATAAAAGTGTAACAAAACAATTGAATATAGAAAATTATAAGTCTTGTCTTTTCAATCAAAATGTTCAACACCATAGTATGTATAGATTTAAATCCATCAAACATACAATATTTACACAAAAAATTAACAAAACTTCTTTGTCATATAATGATACTAAGCGTCACATTTTACCAAATCTTATTGATACCTTAGCGTGGGGTCATTATAAACTAAGATAAAATATCAATTGTAATATGTGTAGATGTTTGTAATCAAAATATATAATGTGCCCAATAATCTTCTTTTATCTGTTTTAATTTCTAATTTTGTAATATACGTGTGTTTGTAAATAAAATTCAAAATTTATGAAAAATATTTTTTTTCTTACATGTATTTTTTGTATTATGTAGTTAGTAAGTTAAATTTATGATTATATAATATTTATTAATTTGTATGTGATGCATGACTAAAGAGAAATAAATAAAATTGTGTTTTATATAGAAATTGTTTCATTTTATTGTAAGACTTCGTATATGCCTCACGTGAACAACATGTATCATTTTATCCATCCCTTTACTGCAATAATTGCAGGACCTAGTGGATGTGGAAAATCACAATTTGTAACAAATTTCATCAAATACAAGAGTAAAGTATGCAACGTAGATTTTGTTCAAATAACTTGGTGTTTTGATGAAATGCAACCTCTTTATAACCTAAAAAATGTGAACTACTTTCAAGGATTACCCGATCTGAACATGTTTGATGGTAAAGAGCCCAATCTTATCATAATAGACGATCTCATGAGGGAATCTGATGGACGCATAGTTGACATATTCACAAAAGGTAGTCATCATAGAAATTTAAGTGTTTTTTATATAACTCAAAACTTGTTTCATCAGGGAAAAGGACAGAGGGATATTTCTTTAAACTCGAGTTATATTATTTATTTTAAAAATCCTCGTGATAAAACACAAATTCGCTATTTAGCACGACAAGTATCACCAGAAAATACCAAGTTCATCGAAGAAGCGTACAAAGATTCTACTAAAGACGCTCATGGATATTTAATGATAGATCTTAAACAAAATACTAATGACCAGTGTCGTATTAAAACAAGGATATTTCCTAATGCCGGATTTTGTTCTATTTACATACCGAAGAAGGGCTTTAAATACGACAAGAATCAACAAATTTCTATCATTTATAAATAATGCAGGGAAGCTTAAAGACGCATAAAGATTTACTCACTGCATTACATACGTTGAAACCAAAATATCAAAAAGCCTTGTTAAAATCGTGCGATGAAGATGAAATAAATTGTATTTGTGAGTGTGTTCACAACGTTTTACAGGGTAAAGTTCAATTAAAAGAAAAGGAGAAAAAGTCTCTCAAAAAACATAAATCTTTGCTCCGTAAACTTGTACATAAAACTACAAATAAAGTAAGAAAAAATATAATAATTCAAAAAGGAGGAGCCTTTCTACCTATTATATTGGGTTCTATACTTAGTGGATTAATAAGTGGTCTTGTTTAAAATGGAACATGCTAAGAGAATGGTACTTGTCGAGCCGAGTTTGATTGAAAAAATATCACAAAGAGATTCTATGGATAATCCAAAATCACGATTAGATTTTGAAATGCAAAATATTTTAAAAAGCAAAGAAGATGATAGACAAAAATGTATTTTGTACTTACAAGTTTTACAGAGATACTTACACTTTACCGGTGAAGATCGTCAACCAATTGAACTCCCAATAATAACTTCACCCAATTCATCCGAAACAATTATCAAAAATCAGCCTAATGATAAAAGTATTAAAACAGATGTCCAAGATCCAGTTGTTGATCAGGCGTCAAACCAAGAAGATACTCACCAAGAGAGAAACACTATACAAACAGAACATGTTTACTCAATAAAACAAATTTTAAGCCTTATACCAAAGACTTATTCGAAAAAGGGTGAACTCTTATTAAATTTGCTCTCATTGAACAGAAACAAAATCAATTGGAATGATGAAGGTACAGTTTTTATTGGTAAAAACGAGGTAACTGGAAGCAATATTGTTGATTTAATTAATGATACATTGAGACCACTAAAAAAGAATGATCCTATTGGATGGGAAAAATTTGCAAAGGCATTGAAAGACCTTAAAGTGCCTCTGAGTTACGTTGGTAATTCGAAAAGAAGTAAATATATTAATCAATTACAGCTAAAAGATCTTGGAGAAAAATCTGATGAGGAATTTACTACTCCGGTATCTGCTGAAAAGTACAGTAGAAAAGTAAAAAATAAAATAGATTGGGAAAAATGGACCCCTTATTAGAAATTAAAAATATTTATTATGATGCATCAAACCCTGCTGGTTATAGTAGTATTATTAAACTAACTAAAGCTATGAAAGGTAAAATGACTGCAAAGGAAGTAAAAGATTGGTTGCAGTCTCAAGATACGTATACTCTTCATAAACCAATTCATAAGAAATTTCCTCGAAATAAATATATTTTATCTAATTTAAATGAATTATGGCAAGCAGATTTGAGTGACATGAGAACTTATAGTAAATATAATGATGGTTACAACTATATATTGTGTGTTATTGATGTTTTTAGTAAGTATGCTTATGCTAGAGCTCTAAAAACCAAAAGTTCATTTACGATAAAACAAAGTTTTGAAAGTATATTCAATGAAGCATGTACTACTCCGACCCATATACAATCTGACAAAGGTACCGAATTCGCTTCTAAAGATGTTAAAACATACTTTAAAACAAAAAAGATTAATTATTATACTACAAATAATCCTGATATTAAAGCTAGTATTGTTGAAAGATTTCAGAGAACTCTCAAAACAAAAATGTGGCGGTATTTTACTCATAAAAATACTTATAAATACATTGATATTTTACAAGATCTATTGTATGCTTATAACCATGGTTATCATTCAAGTATTAAAATGGCTCCATGTGATGTAAATTCTAACAATATAATGACTGTTTGGAATAATTTGTATGATAGGGAAACCGTAAGAACATCTAAAGATAGTCCATTACCAAAGTTTCATGTTGGTGATCATGTACGCATAACAAAATATAAACATGTATTTCAAAAGGGGTATGAGTCTAACTGGAGTGATGAAATATTTGTAATATCTTCTATTATAGATAGATCTCCTTGGGTTGTCTACACTTTGAAAGATTTGAAGCATGAAGTAATTGAAGGTACTTTTTATGAAAAAGAACTACAAAAAGTAAATTATAACCCCACTTCAAGTTATAAAATAGATAAAATAGTCCGGACTCGTTATTCAGGTCCCAATAAGCAATTGCTAGTTAAGTGGAAAGGTTATCCCGACAAGTTCAATAGTTGGATATTAGCTTCAGATTTAAAAACAATATGATAAAACACAATTTTTATTTAACATTACCAAGTAACAGCTCTATGGAATACTTTCCGGAAAATAAGACAACTATGTTTTCTACAAAACTACCAAAACCCATAAAGTTAGAGGGGGAATGGGTTGTTGGACTGATAGAATTTCAATATCCGTGTACTATGTTTACTGTTCAGGAACATGAAAATGTTTTATATATAACTAAAAGAATGTTAATGCCAAATGAAGAAACACCATCGTTGGTTTACTATAAAACCCATATTCCAGCTACAAATTATGACAATATAAATCATATTCTGTCAGCCCTAAATAATGTTAAAGAAAAGATAAAATTTCGATATGATGACATATCTAAATTTGTTTCCGTGGCAGTTATGGACGCTTCAATTGTATCCTTGAATTTATCGCCAAAATTGTCAGTTCAATTAGGATTTGAACCCAATAGAAATCTTGTAGAAAAAGGGATTGGCAAACGCCCTGCAAATTTACATTTAGGATTACCATCTCAACTATTCGTTTACTGTGATATAGTTGAACCTCAGATTGTTGGAGACGTGATCACCCCACTATTAAGAATTATTCCTCTTGATCCCGCTAAGTATGTATATGGTGCCAATAAAATGCATGTCTTTTCACCTCCTCACTACATACCTGTCATGCGCAGAGAATTTGACACGATTGAAATAGATATAAGATCAAGCACAGGACAAAAAATACCATTCCAATTTGGAACGGTGTGTGTTAAACTACATTTTATAAAATTATAATGTATCCCCGAACTAATATAACCTGTCCATATGAACATTACTATACTCACCAAGCTGGTTCAGGAATAGGAGTAATCTACAAGGGAGCCCCTTATCAACGTGGACATGGAATTGGTAGTTTCTTAGGAGGATTGTTTCGTTCAGTTTTACCGTTATTATCAAGTGGGGCACGGACCATAGGGAAAGAAGCTTTAAATACAGGTGTAGGGCTTCTATCAGATATGGTCAGCGCACGACCAATGGAAGAGTCAATCAAAACGAGACTTAAAGAAGCTAGTTCAAATTTAAAGAGAAAGGCTGATGACAAAATAGATAAAATAATGTCTGGTTCAGGATATATATCAAAAAGAAAAAGATTATCTCCATTCATTACACCATCAGCTGCGAAGGTGAAAGGAATAAAAACACAAATACCTCTAAAATACAAAGATATTTTTTCATAAAATAAAATGTCGTTTTTGCATAGTCATTCTTGTGAATGTATCAAATCAGAATTGGATTTATTTGCTTTACCGTCGACTCAAACAAGTATAGAAAGTGGATTGTGGATACACTACAAACCCATATCGTCTTTAGCCGATGATGGTCCCATAGAATTTCAAGTGCCTGGTACTGGGGATGATTATATAGATTTGTCACATACTCTAATTCATGTAAAAGCGAAGATATTAACTCAAGACTCATCAAAACTGAGTGCGTCAACTGTAGTCGCCCCTGTTAATAATTGGTTACACTCACTTTTTAGTCAACTGGATGTTTACTTGAACCAAAAATTAGTTTCACCGCCAAACAACACATATCCCTATCGCGCCTACATAGAAACACTCCTTAACTACTCCCCTGCTGCAAAAGAATCACATCTAACATGTAGTCTTTGGTATGAAGATACAGAAGGAAAAATGAACGCAACTGATGAGACAAATATTGGTTTTACTAAAAGACAAGAATTAGTATCTGAGAGTAAGGAAATAGAAATGATTGGTCATCTGCACGGTGATATATTCAATCAGGAAAAGTTTTTAATCAATGGTGTCGAAATGAGTGTAAAGTTAGTCAGATCTCGCGAATCGTTTAATCTTATGGCTTCATCGAATGACATGAAATTTAAAGTTAGCATAACAGATGCAACTCTCGTTGTAAGAAGAACAAAAATTAATCCATCAGTTTTACTTGCTCATCAAAAAGTTCTAGCATCTACTACTGCAAAATATCCCATAACTCGAGCTGAAGTTAAAGTGTTAACAATACCATCAGGAGTTCAAGGAAAAACACTTGATAATATTTTTCTCGGCCAAGTACCTAAAAGATGTATAGTTGGGTTTGTTAATAATGCAGCGTTCAATGGTAGTCTAACTAAAAATCCATTGAACTTTGAAAACTATGATATGAGCTCATTTTGTTTGTACATAGATGGGCAACAAATACCCTCAAAAGCTTTGCAACCATCGTTTGAGAATAAATTGTTTACTACAACTTATCATACCTTATTCTCAGGAACGGGAATACATTTTCTAAATGAAGGTAATGGGATATCTCGTGATAAATATTCCAATGGATATTGCTTGTTAGCTTTTGATCTTACCCCTGATTTATCAGCCAACTCGTCGAGTCATTGGAATCTTATAAAGCACTGTAGCGTAAGATTAGAAGTTCGTTTTGAATCCACACTTACTCAAACAATAAACTGTGTGGTATATGCCGAGTTTGACAACATTATCGAAATAGATAAAAATCGAAATGTAACTGTTGATTATAGCAGCTAAGACTAGAATAGTAAATATTGTATTACTTAGTGCTAAGTTTATGATTAAAATAAAGCTTCTTATAACATTATCCTTACCTTTTATTTACACCTTATTTACCTCTTATATATGTGTACCATGTCTTCATCTTTTCACTTAGCTGTGATCCAGCAAATTATTCAGTCATATCAAAATTAAATGCAGCCATGAATACTAATGAAATTCAACAATGCTTAGTAAAAATTCATCCAAGTCTACAGTACAATGTATATGCTGCAAACAGATTGCCAATGAATGTACAAGTTCCTATGTATCTTATAAGCAATTTGGACCCGGACACAAAGCCAGGATCTCACTGGATAGCTATACATATAGACAGTCGCGGTGTTGGAGAATATTTCGATTCATATGGTCGTTCTCCTACTGGCTATCACAAAATGTTCTTGAATAGAAATTCAAAGCAATGGAAATTTTGTAGTAACCGGATACAAAATGATTGGACTTCAGTTTGTGGAGAGTACTGTATATTGTACATATTTTATAAGTTTAATGGGATGTCCAATACTGAATTTTTCAACCAATTCAATATGGATACCTTAAAAAATGACATGTTAGTGGATATAATGTTTAAGTCAATTTTTGGATGAATAAAGCATAAACAATTGAAATAATGTGTTGTTATTGATGAGGAACAGGGTGATTAAGGGTAATTAGTGTCGAGTCGTAACACAATGGGTGACCGTAATTAAAACGAGGCAATGAGTACCGTAATGAGGTGATTAGGGGTAGTGGGGCTGTTGCAGTACATTAGCTAAAATCGTAACGGTTGCAGATAGAAGAAAACGGATAGCACAGATCGAACGGGCGTCCCCTAAAACCCCCAATTAGACACCAAACTTTTTTTTTTTTTTTTTTTTTTCTTTTTTTTTTTTTTTTTAGGCGAGGCAGTCGATTCATTCAAAAATATGGCCCGAAAATAGTGAGCCAGAAAGAACACATATATACTACTAACGTATGTAACTGTATTGAAAACGAATTTTTTTTGTCGGGATTTTCTTTAACCCCAATGAGTTTGCGATCACCGTAGCTATTACCTGCCTTAATTTCCGATCACGGTTTGAATACACCTATAATTTCTCTTCCATATATTTTTAGTATGTTTTCCATGTAGAGTTTTAAACTGGGTCGGCGTACAAATCTTGTTACGAGGCTACGCTAGGCATTGCTCTAGTTTTCATCAACCAACTAACTTTATAGGCTAGGGGCGTTGAAAAAATAGATACCATAACATGCCTCGAGCATCTTCATCAATCCATATACGCCCACTGCTGAGCACGGGTGTCCTCCACCATTGAGAGGGTTTTAGGCCGTAGTCCACCACGCTGGACTAGTGCGGGTTGGCGGACCACACACCTAAGAAATTCCTAAGAACTCTTAGGTGTGCAGGTTTCATCACGATGTTTTCCTTCACCGTTAAAGCAAGTGAGTATTCGTTATGAATACACACATAACTTCGGAAAGTCAGAGGCGTGTGCCTGGGGTTCGAACCCGCGACCGCCGAGATTCTCGACCGCGCGCCCAAACCTCGAGGCCATCACTGCATAGGCTGAGATGGGGTGTTAAAAAAATGGATACTATAGCATGCCTCGAGCATAGGAGAGGCCTATGTACAGCAGTGGACGTGAAAATGGCTGTTGATGATAATAAATCGACCTATGCGCAGAATAAAGTTATATGTGCAAAATCTCATCTTCCCTTTCTCAGCGATTTAAACTTAATTGGGCACAAAATTAGCTGTCACTTTTTTGGTCTTCAAACAACAACAAAGGTTATGATTATTATTACTTCACTAGTGCAATATATAAACAAGTTTAACTCTATAAAGATATAAAAATAACTTTGGTGTAATAGTCATAAGTAATCTTGATTTATGCATAGGTCGAAATTAATACACCCAGCGGTCACACACATAGTTCTGACCCCACATTTAGATACGAGTCCTGTGTCGTGGGTATCAGAAACTACGAGAGACATTTCTGTCTCACAAACACCCAGACCCGAAAGAAATATTAGGGGATCATTATTTAGCTCGGTGCGGGGATCGAACCCGCGACCTCTCCTTTCGCAAGCTGGTGTCTAGCCTACTGCGCCACAGAATACAGAATGATGTTAAGTAAAACAATGTTATAAAAATATAATTTGATTTTTTTTTTATCATACCAGTACCATTAAATGACTATTCTAATTTGTTTAATTAAAATTCACATATACTTGTAAAACTCTTACAGGGTTTTAAATTGCTTTAGGAGGAAATTGAGCTAAGGTTTCGAACCTGGGACTATTTTAACGTATTATCAGACGTCATTTACCGGCAACGAATTTGCTCCGTCAATTGTTATTTTCCAACTTGCCGTTTCCTAATCAATCATTACGATAGTGAACAGATTTCTCTCCGTTATCAATGCGACCTCGCTCCTTATCAGAGTCGAATGTGAACGAGTATTGTCTGTAACCCACTTGTTTTAGATACGATCATGATCAAATGTAAAAAATAATAAAATTAATATACAGTTGAAACCGGATATAACGACACTGAAGGGACCTTATATTTCGGACGTTATATCCGATAGTTGTTATAAACGATAGTAATTACTTTATATAGAATGTGCCGGGACCTTACCATTCGGTTGTTATAACCGGTCCGTCGTTATAAGCGGTGTCGTTATAACAGGTTTTCACTGTAGGTTTCTTTTTCGATGAGAATTTTTTGTATATTAGACATATTCCCAAAATAAAAGCTAAATACAAAAAAATGTGTTTTATAGTAACCTCAAAACAGTATAAAAATAAAATAGCAGTTAATCGAAAAGCACACAAAGAGTTAATTTTTTAGAATAGTGTCATTAATATCATATTTACGCCTGTGTATCAAAGAGATCCCGCACGAGGCCAGCGTGGTGGACTAAGGCCTAAACCCTTTCAATGGTAGAGGAGGTCCGCGCTCAGCAGTGGGACGTATATGGGCTGATGATGATGATGATGATGATTTTAAAGAGGGTAGGCAAAACATCTCGGAGGTAAACTTTTCCACAGTTTAAAGATGCACGTAATAGTGGGCGAAGTTATAGTCATTTTGAGAATATTTCCAGACTCCGTGCTGCTACTGAGAATTTTCTAATAGTAACTCGATCATTGGCTGTATTTCCATAGAAGTCCAAAAGCGTTACACATTAATGTTTATGGTGGGATCAGTATGTTCTCATGCATGTGTCAAATGGTTTTCGTTAAATAAAGATACAAAAATTAAAGCATTTTGTAAGCCTAGCCTTTAAGCTTTTGTGGCAGTACTGCCATTGGACTCAATAACACTTCATCGACCGGGGAACTAAGCCGTTGACTGTGATTCACGACACATTTTATTTATTTAAATAATATTTTATATGGAAGCAGTGAGGGCCTCGAGGTTTGGGCGCGCGGTCGAGAATCTCGGCGGTCGCGGGTTCGAACCCCAGGCACACACCTCTGTCTTTTCGAAGTTATGTGTGTATTCACATTGAATTATCACTTGCTTTAACGGTGAAGGAAAACATCGTGATGAAACCTGCACACCTAAAAGTTCTTAGGAATTTCTTAGGTGTGTAGTCCGCCAACTCGCACTAGGCTTGCGTGGTGGACTATGGCCTAAACCCTCTCAATGGTATAGGAGACCCGTGTTCAGCAGTGGGCGTATATGGGTTGATGATGATGAAATAATATTTTTGTTAGCTGAGATATCAGTACACTAGTATAAACAGACTGTGATCGAGAACTAAGGCAGATGATAGCTACACATTGCCACAAATATATTTTAATCCCAATTGTTGTTAGAAAATCGTATTTTTTTTTATTTTGTCTCGGGATTTTTTGACTCCAATGGGTTTGTAATCACTGCAGCTATTACCTGCTTTAGTTTCCGATCACGGTCTGGATACACCCTGTATAGTCATGTAATTTGACACAATAAATAAATACACCCAACAGGAACACTCATTGTGTATAAGATAAGGATGTGCGTGGGAATTGAATCTGCGGCGGAATGACGTGTTGCTTATCCGTCCATATAGACAATTTAAATTTGAATTTCACATAGTAAAAAATACTTTAAAAGAGTTCAGAATCTATGTAATGTTGTATTTGAACCATTACTAAAACATACCCGTTATCAAAACAAGGAAAAAAAAACGATAAATATAATGAACAATGTATTATTTGTTACAGGAACACAAACATACCTTTTCGTACGATTTCCTTAATTTTCCTCCCACTTCCATACACATTCCACACCAAATATCTTCCTTATAATCATTCCAAAAATACTTCCAATAATATTACTCTATAACCACTGAATTAAATCACTTTTATAACGATTAATTATTATAATTCACCTCGTTTAATATTTCACCTTGCAATTTTGCTATTTAAAATTATTAATTTAATAATTAAAAAATAAAAATAAGTAATTATAATCAATAAAAAAATAGAATATATATTTTTTATTGTTAAAATAGAATTTCGAATTGTAACGTTCTAAATTTGACTGGACGAGTCGGTGATAAATTGACGTTTTAGTAATATTAAAAATAAAAGTGATTATGAATGCAATATTTTTAATTATATAAATATTAGTTGTTGTTATTTGATTGCTATGTGCGTAAAAGTTGTTGGTATGGTAGGGTGTAGTATGATGTGCTGACGTCACTCACGATGAGTTCCTCGCCGGCAATCGAACCCTCGTCCCCTTCCACCACGCCCTCATCTCCGGCGCTAAGGGCAGACTGCGGACAGTTCCACACTTCAACGCCCAACTATTCGTCATTGGGGAGGGTAAGTATACATTTTTTCAGTTAATACGGTGATGGAAAAATCAGGGGTTGTATTAGATAAACTTGTTATATATATATTTTTTTTTATAATATTTGCCAATGCACTTAGTAACCATAAATGTAAAAGTGGTGTTGTCTATCGATCTGTAGACAAGCATGATGGAATGACCCTAACCTTACTTAATTGTTGATAAGTCCCGGGCCTAGTTGTGAGACGCATGAATGTGGGCTTATAAAAACTATAGTCTTGCCTTCAACAGTAACCCTCTCCTAATTGAAATACACTACAACACAAAACACGAAACATTGATAAAGTAATATTAGAACAAAAGTGGTGAACACAATCTTATGACAACTTTGTTGGTACCGTGACATTAGTGACTTCTTAATTGGTACCGTATTGGATTATGATCAGTGGCAGTACGGAGTTTGGAGATGTGCCCGAAAGATGACAATAAGCTTCCTCCCCTATTAAGAGGGGCTTAAGAGTCGAAATTTTGTCTAAAAATGCATCTCTACCCACTTATCCTGGGATAGTAGTGTGATTGTATGTATGTATATTGTTCCAGAAACAACACCATCCACCACTGAACGTCGTTCTACCAGCAACGGCGCCAGCGACACCGCCCATTTACGGTAATTATCATATTCAAAGCTATAAAAGAGAACTAAATTTCACTAAGACTTCTCAATGGCATAGAGGCGTATATGGGCTGATGAGTATTAAAGAAAATGTGTTAAAATTCTTTTTGGTGCGCACGCCATATAGTGACTTATACCTCGGGATCAACAACATAATGACTTATACCGTGGTACCAACAACGTAATAACTTATTCCATGGGACCAATAAGACAGTTTGCATATATAACCGCCCTAACAGCTTTTTTTTTCGTCCTCAGGCGAGCCGACATTAACCCCACCACCGAGATCCCCGGGCGCTTCTGTGATCACCCCAGCTTCCGGAGACTCCAGGGCGCATCCACCGGACGGCACTTCTTCTGACAAGGTACGGGGTTCGAATACACATCTAATAGTTAAAAAACTAATATCAGTATTTTTTCTAAATATTATATTCTGTAGTTCCTGAGATGGGGGGGAGGGGGTACAGTAAATTTTCGTCTAATTTCTTGAATAACTTGAAAACTATTTATTTTAAAATTTAAAAAAATCTTTACGATTTTCACAATAAGATCTTCCATATGATATGCCACGCGATGCAGTTTTAAAATTTTCTTTTTTACTTTTCCACCTTTCTCCCAAAAATGGCCTTCACTATATGAATTTCATGTATTCACGTCTTGCCGTTTCTTCACCACAGCGATGACAGTTTTCGAAACGGCTTTACTTTTAAAAAGTTATTCAAAAGTGATGATTCAAAACAACTCGTAAAATTCCATTAAAAAAAAAAAAGAATTTGACTTTGACTTTTAGTGAATTATCACGTACTTAAATTATGAAGGATTTGGCATATATTTCGACATCCGTCACTTGCCCAGAGTGGTGGACTAGGGACTAAACCCTCATTCGTAAAGAAAACCCATGCAGAGCACAGTACATGGGCATATGTAGTTGTATTTTAGTATAGGTTCAGAAGCTTGGGGAGGCCTACGTTCAGCAGTGGACGGCGATAGGCTGAGTGAAAGTGAATTGAATGGGGTCAGAAGTATGTGTGACCCTTGGGTGTACTTTCCAGTCTTCAGAGACAGCGGTAGGTGGTGTCTCCCGCGCCACCAGCACTGCTCTCTCTCGCAAAGAGAGCTACAAGGCCCAGCGGCAACACTACAGAAGGGAGAAGAAGAGAGTCGCTTCAGCTCTGCTGCACTCCATAGAAGATCCTTCTGTTGTTGTTCTAGCAGATTGGCTCAAGGTAATTTAGCATTTTAGTTTCGCCCCGTGGATTGGGGGTGTAAGAATTCCGCCACGGTATCCCCTTTTCAGTCATAAGATGCGACTAACAGGGACCCATTATAGCGACCCCGAGATTTACGGCAGAGGGCGTGGCCTCTTGACTGTCGCGGACGTTCACAAAAGATGAACGTGCAAATAGCGTAAGTGGAGGGCATCTCAAGCCCTAAGTTCTAGTTGTAAGTTTGCACTAACATCCTGGGTTCGATTCCTAAAGAGGAAGCGTATCATTAGAGCTTTTTTATCAGGAAATTCTAACTCGGCGTGAATGATAAAAATAAAGTTAAAACTGTTCATGAAATTTAATCAATAGACGACGGTATTTTAAAACTTTATTTTATCTTTAAAGGGACCGTTCAAGTATTACGTGAGCAGATTTATTACAATTATTTACCCCCCCATCCCCCTTGTCAGCAAAAGTAAGCAAAGCTCTTACCCCCTACCCCCATGCTTACGTAAACATTTTTCAATTAATGTATTGTTTTTTTAAATATTGTAATTATAAGGTTATAATTATAATTTTAAAAATAAGAAAATAGATTTAGGATGGAGAGATTTTACTGATATGGTATTCAACATAGAGTAACAAAAATATTATAATCTTACAAACATAACAAACTTGTTTTAAATTTTTGGTACACATATTAAATTCAAATTAACAGTCTTCAGTCCATGAAACCCGAATCCATGATTCTAAGTTTTCGATGACATTGGATTGCATGGATTGCTGCTCAGTGTTGTAAGTCTGCTCACTTTCTTCCGATTTTGGAATGTCTACGTCGTTCTCATCGAGCCATTCAACATCATGGTGCTCTAAATTTTGAATAATGCACATCAGTTCATTAGCACGACGAGCAGCGACTCTTACAGGTCTAATTTTCCTATCAGTGTGCGTGTTTACTTTTTTATGGATCTTCTCGATGTGACGATTTAGTGACTTGACGGAAGCATGATAAAGACCACACGTTTTGCATGTTCGACTTGATAGCCTCAATTTTACCGTTGGACAAAAATAATCGTAGGGCATTTGCAGGAAATCTTTGAGTGAAGCACTTAAGCGTAGAGCTAAATTGACTGGAAGATTAAGAAATTGTCCTCCTTCATCCAAAACCAAGTCATTAACTGTTTGTTTTACTTTTACAGGTGGTGGAAGAAACCTGTTGTCTAGTAATCTAAATAGGCCACTTCTTGGACGACAGCATTCTGTATTTTTACATTTTACAATTTGAAGCAAGTATTGGCTTTCACGTACATGTTCTGAATACCATTTAATGTCTGGAAAATCAGGAAGATCTTGATCACCTGCCTCAACATATTTTGCAGTAACATTATAGCCATCAATTACCATTGAACTCCATATTTCAGCTAATACAGTTCCTGCGAATTCGAAATTAGATCTTTCTAAATGTTTATCAATTGTAACGCCACGTTCATCCAAATGAGACCCAAAATGGTCATGAGGCAAAATTAAACCAGCCAGTTCGCGACTAAGAGGAGCCATTCTGCGCTCTACTCTGTTATACGCACTTCTTCCAGGAGCATTGGTAGCTAAAAACAATGCATCGAGATTATGTCGCTTAAAGTGTTGTATAGCAAACCCTATGACTTTTTGATAACGCGGATTTTCATCTGGCCCTCCATCAACCGTCATGATTACCACTGGTTTTACTAGTCCATTGTCAGTTTTAGCTAATGGTCGAAACTCTTCAAGTTCGAGAAGCGTCTCGAAATCCTGAGCATGAGTATTAGCAGTAGATGAACTATGCTTTCCACTTCGAATAGCGATATATGTTGGTCCAGAATATCCAACGGCTTGCGGTTGTCCTAGCATACTGGAAGTGATTTTGATACCAGCATAAACAGATGGTATTAATTTATGACGCTCAGCGATTACCCAATCGTGATCAGGCAATTTGACTCTATATTCCATGTGCATTAGAAGAGGTGCTTGCTTATTTGCCGCAGTTACGCCAATAGGGACTCGAGCTTTATCATCTTGAGATATGAAAAATACTTGATCTGGTCCAAGTATGGATGCTATGTTCTCTAAATAATTAATTGATGTTTCAGCGAACTTGCTATCTAAGTGGCTCTTGTGAAGATCAGTTTGAGCCCGGATGAGCTTAACAGGGACTGTCGATACATGTCTTCGTCCCTCTACAGAATTAGATTTTCTGGGAATCAAACGAAGATATGTCCCACTGCGACTAATATCAAATCCTATTTTACGTAATTCTTGTGTGAGTTCATCAAGAGTTTTTACGCTGCGAATAGATTCCGTTCGTCTTCTATCATCTGCTGCACTCCCAAATAAAGCTATATCCGCAATTGTTTTCAATAGTAATGGTTGATTGCTTTCAAGATTAGGACGTCCCACTGAATCCCTCAGAGATAGTCTTTTTTTTATTTCTGGATTTTCATGACAAATATCTTCTAACTTTCTTTTTATACCATCCCTGTGTTTCTTCTGGGCAACTGCGTTTTGAACCTTTCTGTTTAAAGACTGTTTTGCTGTTTTTATTTCGTCGCGCAACTTAATGATCTGTTTATCAACTTCAGCACGGCTTGGCATAGTATCTCTGGCAGAATACAAAGCATTCAGATTTTTTTCGAGTAGAGCAATCTTATTTTTCATAGCTTCCTGAGAAGGTTTTGCTCTCTGTTTATCTGCATTTTCATTATTTTCGCATTGCTGTTGTGATTCATTACCGGGTTTTATTTTATCTTCTTCCTGTTTTTTAATATTTGAAGCTGGCTGTATAATTTGTGTTTTTTCTGCAGGTTTATAGGTAGTCGTTGCCTAAAAATAAAAACTTTCTATTAATTATTTTCTTATTAAGCTGCATAAATACAAAGTATGAAATAAAAACAGCATTTAAATATTATTTAAAGACCTTAAATTTATTATTTAAAGGCTAAAAATAATTATTATTTAAAGGCTTTAAATAATCTAATCTAATCGAATCGAACCCATCACATACAGAAAATTAACACCTGTATTTTGTGACCAATTGACGGAATCAATCATAAAAAATCCATACTAATATTATAAATGCGAAAGTAACTCTGTCTGTCTGTCTGTCTGTTACGCTTTCACGTAAAAACTACTAAATGGATTTTAATGAAACTTTACAATAATATAGCTTATACATCAGGAAAGGACATAGGATACTTTTTATCCCGGAAAATGTAGTATTCCCGTGGGAATGGGTATTTCATGAACTACCAAAGCGAATTGAATGATTTTTGGTATAGAGGTTGATAGGGCTCACAGAATTAACATGGAATAATATTATCCTGGAAAATGTATTCCCGTGGGATAAACATGTTATAAATGGGAAAATCTCTCTGCACTTAACCCTAGAGTCTACGCGGACGGAGTCGCGGGCAAAAGCTAGTAAATCTATATAATGAACATTACCTCTATACTTCGAGATAGGCCATAATATTTTGTAATCATAAAAACGTCTAAATTATTGTTACAAAATGTAAAAAGAAACTTCTTGGCGACTTTTAATATTTCTAGTACTCAAAGGTACGTAAAATTATTTCGTCACTCACCTTAGAAAAAAAATGTAGTAGATTGGATTTATTCCTAGTCGCCGCTTGCAATTCTTCTTCAATTCTCTTAGATACAATAATATCTAGTTCCTTGTCGGACTTTGCTTGTAATTTATAATTGCGCCACACTTCGTTAACTAATTTTTGTACATTTTGTACTTTCGTACTTGTATGAGATTTCTTAAAACTTTCAAACAATTTTTGGTATAACTTGGATTTGTCTATTTGAAACGACATCTTATTTAAACATTAAACTTTAGCTAATGGAATCAACAGTAACACAAATGTTAACTTGTTTTGCTATGCTTACAATACGTCTACTCGCTATAGGATCCAAACGAAACAATACACTGATAGAGGAAATTTAGGCAAGTGAATAGCGCGCGGTAATTCCCCTACTCGGTTCTAAAGCGAGTGCCTAGCCGTATGCATTATTTGCGGGAATTCCCGAAAATGCGTTTTGATTTCAAGCAAAGACAATGTAGGGTTGCCATTCGGTAAAAAAAAAATTACTACCGATGACGTAATCATCATCTAGACTCCCCTGCCCCCCATGTCATCCAAAATAAGCAAAGCAATAACCCCCCCGCCCCCTTATAGTGCTTACGTAATACTTGAACGGCCCCAAAGACCTATTTGTTTTTTAGAAAGTTTCTGACAACACTTTTCTTAACTCTGAAAGAATAGTGTGGGTTAGGATTAGCGTGGGTTCCTACTCATGTAAGGATTGTTGTTACCCAGGTTCGAGGCTCGCTCAAGTCATGGACGAAACTGTGGTGCGTTCTGAAGCCCGGTCTACTGTTGCTCTACAAAAGTTCTAAAGCCAAGGTAAGGCAGTCTTTGCTTTTAGTATTCTTCTAGAAGTTCTAGACCAGTGTTTCTCAATCTTTTTTAGGTCATGCCCCATGTTAACATTTCTATTTTTTTTATTTTTTTTTCTTACGTAGGTTTTAACTATTTATGAAAGAGGTTATTTAAAGACTAAAAATAACAAAGAAACTGTAGGATGCTGTTGTCGAAACAGGTTGTTTTATTTACTTGCACTTTTTTCACCTATCCGGAACTTGTTAAACGGATACGGTTACGGATATATTTCAGATATCCGATTCTTTCGGTTACGGTTACGAAGCTCCACAGTCAAATCATCTTTATTCAAATTGACTTTTACAAGTACTTTTGAATCGTCATTTTAATACTATTTTTTTTAAACTAGTGCCGATTCGAAACGTGTTATAGCTGTGGAGAAGAAACGGCATGAAGCTCCCTCAGCAACACGATGTCTTTTTTTTAATACATTAGAATAACATTGTTTATAATTTAACTAGCGACCCGCCCCGGCTTCGCACGGGTGCAATGCTGATATTTAATGGATGTTATCATACATATAAACCTTCCTCTTCAATCACTCTATCTATTAAAAAAAACCGCATCAAAATCCGTTGCGTAGTTTCAAAGATTTAAGCATACAAAGGGACATAGGGACAGAGAAAGCGACTTTGTTTTATACTATGTAGTGATATGTCCCTAGTTGGAGCTAAGTGTGTGACTGTTGGGTGTATTTATTTATTTGCATCATATGTATGTATTTACAGAGCAGCCACTGGGTGGGCACCGTTCTCCTGACCTCCTGCCAAGTGATAGAACGTCCCAGCAAGAAGGACGGCTTCTGTTTCAAGCTCTATCATCCTTTAGAGCAGAGTATCTGGGCTCCACGGGGACCTCACAACGAGACTATTGGTGAGTGAACATACATACACACAAAAAAATCTCACGCATGTGTCACTAAAGGGGTATGCCCAGGAGTATGAAGACAGTTCTACATAGAACAGTCTCGTAAATTATTAATGCAATTGAAATTGTCCCAAAAGCAACTAGAACTTTCTACAAAAGTTATTTTTTGCCACTCCAGCTGTTCATATTAAACCTATACTTTAAAAAACACTCGGTAACTCTGATTGACAGCCCCGTGGCGCAGTTGGCTAGACACCAGCTTGCGAAACGAGCGGCCGCGGGTTCGATCCCCGCGCCGAGACAAATGTTTATGTGATCCACAAATATTTGTTTCGGGTCTGGGTGTTTGTGAGACCGAAAAGTCTTCTCTAGTGATGACTGCCTTCCGAACTGGGTGGTAAAATTTGAAATGACTGAATCTAAGTGATGTATTTGACATTTTATAGATTCAATAAATATTATTTCATTTCATTTCATTAGTAATTCATATCGACCTAAACATATCTAGCAAACTAAAGTGCTTCCATAACCTACCAGAACCTTCTAGAACACTGATCAATCTCTTTCCCACCCTATTTGTTCCCATTGACCCAAATACACCTACCTAACGAAACATCCTTCCAGAACTTTCTAGAAGCTCCCAGAACATTCTAGAACCCCCTGGTATTTGCAGGCGCAATAGCCCATATTAAACAAAACATTTCTTGGACAATTGTTCATATTAATCCAAATCCAAAAAACCTACCAGAACCTACCAAAACTTTCTAGAACCCCTGGTACTGGTTAAAGCTGGTATACTAAATACCCTTCTAGAACCTTCCACAACATTCGAGAAAGTTCTAGAACCCCCCACTACTTGCAGGCGCAGTGGTCTATAATAAACTAAACACTTCGTGGAGACTATATATACTTCTAGATTCTAGAACCTTCCACAACGTTCGAGAACGTTCTAGAACTTTTCAAAACGTTTCACAACGTTCTAGAACCCCCCCTACTTGCAGGCGCAGTAGTCCATATTGAACTAAACACTTCGTGGAGACTATAGAGACTTCTAGAACCTTCCACAACGTTCTCGAACGTTCTAGAACCTCCCCTACTTGCAGGCGCAGTAGTCCATATTAAACAAAACACTTTGTGAAGAATCACAACTATTCATATTAATCCAAACCCATCTTTCAATCCAAACACCCTTCCAAAAACTTCCACAACCTACCAGAACGTTCTAGAACCCCCTGGTACTGGTTGAAGCTGGTATACTAAATACCCTTCTAGAACCTTGCACAACGTTCTCGAACGTTCTAGAACCCCCCTACTTGCAGGCGCAGTGGTCCAGCCGCTGCCCACCGCGCACCTGATATTCCGCGCGCCGTCGCAGGCCGCCGGACACTGCTGGCTCGACGGGCTGGAACTAGCGCTACGATGCAGCAATGCTATGCTCAGGTTTGTGCTATTATATCATTATTGTGGTCCACTGCTGGACATAGGCCTACCCCAATGACTTCCACCGGGAACAGTCGGAAGCCGCCTGCAGCCAGCGACGTCCCGCGAACTTGACGAGGTCGTCGGTCCAACTTGTCGGGGGACGTCCCACGCTGCGCTTTCTGGATATTATATATACAGTACCCTAAAACAGAGTTTCCCAATATGGGTTCCATGCCCAAAAGGGCGTAATAATTTGGTAGTTAAAGGGGACAATTTTAATTTTTAGGCTTCTATTGAGGTACCGTCACTGGTGGATAGCTACTCCCTTATTAAAAAAAGATTACATAAGTACTTAAACTCACGCCTGCAGACCCTGATGGGGTAGGCAGAGGCGCATTTCTACACCCACATTTCATCAATCCCACTTAATAAGAGGCGAGAATATTGAGAATTTCTGAAATGAAAAACCCCGTTACTTTGCCCGACCCGGGAACCCAGGACCTTTAGATCGCACGGCACATACTTGCACCGGGAGACCACGAGGCAGTAAATACAGATTACTTAAAGATTATTTTTCCCCAAAACTTGTTAGAATGGCAGTTGAACTTTTGGGCTTCCATAGAAGTACCGTTACTGAAATCTATCAGTTAGTTGTCTACCTATTACCTCACGAACCCCTACCCCGCAGATGTTCCCGGTCGCGTCCGGAGCAGACGGTCGCGGCGGAGGCGCCGTCCACGCAGACGAACATCTCGCACGAGGAGTTGGAGAAGCACTTCAATGAGCACGGTAGGTGGAGAAACGAAAAAAAAATTAAAATTGACCTTGACCTTGGAAATGCGACCTTGACATCCGACCTTGACCTTGGTAACGTGACCTTGACCTTTAGATTAAGTGTACTGAAGTGGAATTTTGAGTCTTATGATTATGAGATTTAAGTCTTAAAGTGTTATAATACAGGTGTATTCAGACCGTGATCGGAAACCAAGGCAGGTAATCCCAATACGTCAATGGATTTGTGATCACCGTAGCTATTACCTGCCTTAGTTTCCGATCACGGTCTGAATACACCCTGTATATTTTGTTATCTTACTTTTAATTTGTTAAAACTATTTTTCCGAAAATATTTTACAGAATTATCTCGCTGTTATTGTAAAAATAATGACTTTTATACTCCAATATTGTGTAAATCGCCGGGATTTTATACCAAGGTAACTAATGATACCATCTTCATCCCCCGCACCGTGTGGTACCGCCAGTGTTGCTAAAACTAACATCACCATCTGCTTGTAACTCTCCTTTAATGTCTGTTCCTAACTCTAGAGACAGCCCTTGCGAGCCAAAACGGCGTAAGTCCACATCCATTGCTGCAAAATGGGCTAATTTCATAGGATCCCTTGATAATGTAGCAAAATGTGATGAGTCAAGCGGTTCTCAAACACCAGACGAGAAGAAGGACGGAAGATTGCTAGATATACTGAGAAGGAAAGAGACAGGTGCAAGTCGCTCGAGCACGCCCCTAAGCAAAAGTTTAGCCTCAAGTCCTAGACTCGAGTTGGTTCGGAAATCAGCGCTGAAATGCTTCGACATGAGGCTTGGTGATAAGAAGAATTTAAAAGGGAGATTATCCCCTTCGATAACAGAAGAAGGTTTCCTCAAAATGATGACGGTGTTGCCAAAAAGGCGAAGTTCCACTCCGTCTACCCTCCAATTGATTGCAAAAGGGAAATTATTTAGGGAATCAGGAGTGAAAAGCGACACGGAAAACGATGAGATTTTCGCGAAAACATGGAGGAAACACAACAGGTTCAAAGATTGCGAAGTTTTGTGCGCGACGCCTGAGAATATAATTATTACTAAGACAGCCCCATCTGTTGAACGGTTTAGGAACTACAGTTCGACCTCGTCGAATGCAAGCGATTTGGATAGTAGGTATGTGTTAGTTGATTCTCATGATGCGTCAACGAAACGTGACGGTTTTTTAGCGTTGGTTAACTAGTAGAAAAACTAGTTGAATTCGTCGACTAGTTACTTATGTTAGGAAATAATTCTACGTATTTTTACGTAATATTCCATCTGCGACTACCACGCCATCTATGCCTCTTAATTAAGTCGTGTACGAACTCAACTAGTTTATTTGAGAATCCATCAACCGTTCGTTCGTTTCTTCGTCGCCAACGACTTGATTTTGAACATTTGAATTTGGAGCCCATTGAAAGGGAGGGTACTTCCATAGGAGCCAAAAAGTCCAAATTGCCTGATAAAGTGACCAAGATCAAAGATGGATGGACGATTTAGTTAATATGGTTGGCGGATCTTGGATGCGACTGAATCAGGATATAGGGCAAATGGCATGCTAGAAGAGAGGCCTAGGCAGTGTAATGAAAGAAAGCCATGAATGAATGAATAAATGAGTGAGTGAATGAATGAATGACCTGACAAAATGCCGAATGAGAAACTTTAAGCTTTGAATATTTAACAAAAGAAATTTGATGTAAATGAGAATATTCTGAACCCAAAATACACAGTTATAAACTTGACATTAGGCAATTAACGTGTAACGCTTTTAGGCTTCTATGAGTACTGACACTGGTCACTGATATATTTGGACAGATCTCCGTTTATTACTAGAAGTGACGTCTTTTATCGAATGAATGAATACGTTAGGGGAAGTCTGAAAGTAGCTCCTGTGATAGAAAAGATGAAAGGAAACCGTCTGTCGTGGTATGGGCACATTATGAGAAGGGATGAATCATATGTAGGAAAAAAGGTGATGAATATGAAAGTGGATGGATGGGCGGGCCGAGGAAGGCCAAAGAAGAGATGATGGAGTGCGTGGCTGAAGATATGAAAAAGAAAGGGGTGAATGAAGACATGACGGCTGACAGGGATGTGTGGAAGGAGAAAACATACTGCGCCGACCCCAAGGAATAAATTGGGACCAGGGCAGGGGGATAATGATGATGACGTCTTTTTTCGAATATTGAATGTCGGATTCTTGAAATAAAAAAACACTTTTTGACACACAATTCAAACATAGAAACAATTATACAAAAACAAGGTACTTGAATATAGAGGAAAAATATTTATTTATCACAACAGAAAATCTCCGTCCCTCTCGCGCTTGACCACGCCAACGCCTGAGAAATACTCGTTGATAAACTATGAGAAACTACCCTCACTGAATTTCGAGGCTAGTAAGACTGAGAGGAGGGACGAAAGGGCCTGCTCTCAAAGCGTATACGTCGCTGGGAAGATATTGAGGACTGGTGAGGATCCAACATGGAGTCTTAGACTCTTGGGGTGTTGGACTCTTGGAGTCTTGGACTCTTGGATTTTGGACTCTTGGAGTCTTAGACTCTTGGAGTTATGGACTCTTGCTCTCCTAGAGCCTTTGACTATTGGAATCTTGGACTTTTGGACTTTTGCTAGTAGAATGGAACTGTACAGTCAAATCCGGTTATAACGACGCATCGGTTATAACAATGGCATGGTCCCGACGGAATCTATATGGATTAATATCTGTTGCTTATAGCTATCGGATATAACGTCCCGAATATACGGCCCATTCAGCGTCGTTATATCCGGTTTTGACTGTACCTAGTTCTTCCTAGTTAAGATAGACGGCTAGTTCAATTATAATAATAGTATTTGCATTAATGAAAATAAACTCGGAAATTTGTTAGAATGGAAGTGTAGTTAAATCCAGGCTAGGGTAGAGTGCTAGAGAAATGAGGAAGAATATTTTTGCAAGTGAATTTATTCTGATGTATGGCTCGAACCCTACGCTTCACGGTTGATAGTCTGTCTCACTAACTGAGCTAAGAAGGCTATATTTGCGTACAAAGTTCGAAATCTTATGATTAATTAATTGAATGTGAAGAAAAACTTCGTGATGAAATCTACATACTCAAAATTATTCAGTTTCTTAGATGTGTAGAATCTCGACGGTCGTTCAAAACCGCAGGCACATAATTTTAACTTTTCCAAGTTATGTGTGTATTCACATTGAATTATCTCTTGCTTTAACGGTGAAGGAAAACATCGTGATGAAACCTGCACACCTAAAAGTTCTTAGGAATTTCTTAAGTGTGTAGTCCGCCAACCCGCACTAGGCCAGCGTGGCGGACTATGGCCTACCGCCTAAACCCTCTCAATGGTAGAGGAGACCCGTGCTCAGCAGTGGGCGTATATGGGTTGATGAAGAAGAAGAAGAATAATGTTAGTGAATGAATACCACATGTTTTTTACGTATAATTTCAACAACGTCTACCACGCCATTTTTAAAGCCTATGAACGAATTCAACTAGTTTTTTTTTAAACCATCTACCGTTCGTTCGTTTCTTCATTTTCAACGGTTCATTCAACCAGTTCGATTCAACGACACTGAAGAGACTGCATTATATGGCGTTATAGAGATCTGTCGTTAAATAGAGAGATCATCATTGCATGAAAGGCAAGCTAATCAAAGGCAAGTGACTTCGACGCCTTAGAGTTTGTCGTTAAATCAAGTGACGATATATGGAGTTTACACTGTAATAACAAATACACCCAAAAGTCACACATATTTCTGATCCCACACTAGGGTACAAGTCCTGTGTCGTGGGTATCAGACACTACGAGAGACTTTTCGTTCTACACAACACTGTACATACTTCGTTATCTCATATTGCGTATAATAATATGACTCACAAACAGTAATGTTTTGTTTGGAACCGATATCGATCGCGTCTGCGTGATTATTTTAGTCTCTGATCATTTTTTATATATTTACCGTTTATTTTTATTTATCAGTGATGGCCTCGAGGTTTAGGCGGGCGGTCGAGAATTTCGACGGTTCAAACTAGCTAACTGTGACTTTTCCAAGATATGTGGGTATTCGCAAAGAACTATCACTTGCTTTAACGGTAAAGGAAACATCGTAACGTAACCTGCTTTCCCAAAGGTTGTTAGTAATTTCTCATGTTTGTAGTCCGCCAAGACCAGCGTGGTGGACTAAGGCCTAAACTCTTAGTTGTAGAGAAGACCCGCGCTTATCAGTGGGATGAATATGGGCTGATGATAATCTTTGGCGTGAAGGAAATTGATTAAAATACCAACTAATTGAAGCTGAATGGAAAAATAATGGTTCAAATATTAGTTAATCGATTATGTCAATCAAAATTAAACAACTTTGTATGAGCTTAAAAGTAGATTTACATTCAAGCATGTATAATGGGCCCAAAAAAAGAGTATTTTTTCCCGAGTTTTGTCCAAAAATATGCAAGTTTGTAGTGTATTATATTATGTTACTCAGAATATTTCAGGTTACTATTTAATGTTAGAGAGTCAATGGAATAAGGACACATAAAACAAATTTCTGCCTCGGAATTTGTACTTGTAGAAATCAAATTACACGTTTCATGTCTCTCATTTCACATTTCTTAATAAACTAGACACAGCAGGCAAAAAAATATAGGTAAACTTGGCTGTATAGATATATTTACCTTTATCAACACGATTGAGGAAAAATACAATACAGGTCCCGCCAACTCGCGCGCAATAATATTTAAATTTCGAACACTCAGTTTTGCCGCGTTCGCCGCGCACTTCGGACGTTGTATAGATAACGCGTGAGCGATAAAGTATCGAGTGTACGAATCGAGTGTTCCTTTTTTAAATGTTTTAAATTCGAATATCGAACGAAAGTGATGTAACGTCAGTTTTGTTTTTTTTTTGTGGTTGGCAAAGGCATTAAAAATATACGGATTTGCAGTGATTTGAAATGCGAGGTGGCTGATTCGATTCTCGCGAAGGGAGCTCTATGTGATCCTTGAAACGTGTTGGGGAATACCCAAGCTTGTTTACTGTGTTATTATTTAATGACTCGTGTGTATTATTTAATATACCTATCTTCCTTAACTTACCAAACCACTGAGCAAGTCGAGTGTATTGTGTTTTTTTCATTCAACAACCAACCTTTGCTCTTTAGATGTTTTTATGGAATAATTCATTAAATCTTTTGTCTATTTTTTTTAAATATGGCAACAAACTTCTGTCTGTCTATTGTAATAATTGTTACAGAGAGTGTTTTCGGATCATTTTAACAATATACCTACATAATCTCACGGCAGTGTTCCTCGAAGGGGTAGGCAGAGGTGCATTTCAGCACCCACATTTCGCCAAGTATCAGTACTTCGAAATAGGGGGAATCGAATAGCCTATTGCTTTTTTTAGAGTAAATTTTCAAACTCCGAACTGCTATAGAGTCGTAAAGACAAATATTATTTCCCAAAAGGAATAATAGGATTTAAAAAAATGGATTGAGAGACTAGAGAAATTTTTGATTTTAGTAAAATTAACCTTATTTATTTGACAGCCCCGTGGCGCAGTTGGCTAGACACCAGCTTGCGAAACGAGCGGCCGCGGGTTCGATCCCCGCACCGAGACAAATGTTTGTGTGATCCACAAATATTTGTTTCGGGTCTGGGTGTTTGTGAGACCGAAAAGTCTCTCGTAGTTTCTGATACCCACGACACAAGACTCATATCTTAGTGTGGGGTCAGGACTATGTATGTGACTGTTGGGTGTATTTATTATTAGTATTTATTATTATTTCACATTGATTACTTTTAGATCGCCCTCGTATGCAAATGTAATTCTTATTTCGCCAATTTCTAAACGAACCATCGACAATAGACGTTAATTGTGTAAACACGGTATGTAATTAATTTAGCGCGAAAACGGTCGGTACTTACAAATATTTACCGGAAAAATTGTTTATTTTTACATAATTTGTTGAAGACTCTGCGACCTTGCGCGTACTTGAGCAAAAGTATTTTCAAGTATTTGTTGATTGGAGAAGCTGAAAGTAGATCCTGTGATAGACATGATGAAAGGAAACCGTCTGTCGTGGTATGGGCATGTTATGAGAAGGGATGATTCATCATCATCGGCCCATGTACGCCCACTGCTGGGCACAGGCCTCCTCTACCATTAAGAGGGTTTAGGTCTTAGTCCATCACGCTGGCCTAGTGCGGGTTGGCGGACTACACACCTGAGAAATTCCTTAGAACTTTTAGGTGTGCAGGTTTCCTCACGATGTTTTCCTTCACCGTTAAAGCAAGTGATAATTCAATTTGAAAATACACATAACTTCGAAAAGTCAGAGGTGTGTGCCTGGGGTTCGAACCCGCGACCGCCGAGATGAAAGTTTTAATTATGTAAGAATAAAGGTGATGAATATGAAAGTGCTTGGATGGACTAACAAAGGAAGGCTTAAGAAAAGATAGATGAAGTGACAGAAGATATAAAAGAAAAAGGAGTGACTGAAGATATGACGCTGACAGGGTATGGAAGGATGACGAACGTTATTAATATCTTAATTGGTGTGTGAAATGTGGTTGTCGTTTACTATTAAATTCGGCGGTCATTGACCTCTTTTCATATGTTTACATTAAGTAATATGTCGTAAGGACACTCAAATATGTCTGTATTAACCTTTTGAACGCCATTGTCGGCTATAGCCGACATTCAACGCCGTGCACTCTACGCCACGGTCGTCTATAGCCGACATTAAAGTAGCATTATTATTTAACGATAAATTTGTTCAATAAATGAGTTTCTGTCTATCATATCTTATTTATTGAAGTAACAAGGATATAATAATTCATATATACCTTAAACCTACCTATAAATATTTATTATATGTGAGAAATCCACGAGAGAAAAGATGCCAAAAAAAAGTCCGTATTGGATGGACTCCAGGCGCCATTGTCGGCAAGAGCCGACCGCTAGTGTTGTGCTAATTTTTTATAAATAATAAGCAAACTGTGCGCTAATGTACGAAGTAAATAGAAAATTTTTGTATTATTTCATAAAACAAATATCATATTATATTTATAATAAAATAAACAACTCATTATTGATTAATTAATTGAAGAATTATTTAAAATTCTTTACCTACCCCCTATACAATCGATAGTCCTAGAGTACAGTGTGCCCATTCTTATTTTATTGTCTTTTATGACTGTCCTTTACGCCACGGTCGGCATTAGACGACTCACTTAGTCGCTGTCCGCGTACGAGTACTCAAATAAAGCTGTCCTGTGTTCGTGTCGTTCTTTTGTGAAATACCAATTGCCAATCCCCATTTCGGGGGATTTATCTGGGGTGAGTAAGGGGCAGCCTAATGCTGTGTTTTGATCAGTGGTGATGAATATCTCCAGGACTCTGCAAATCTTGGTATTGGGTTCCCAATCCCGAGTTACACCTCCACGTGGTCTCACCCGGTAACTGTGATAAGTAAGGCAATGAGCCGTTGCAATTGCATTACTTATCACAGGCCAACGTAACAGGGAGCAAACTCGCCAAGACGCATTGGCCAGCGTGGCGTTTTAAGGCTATTTTCCTCTTATGAGCATGTCAATATCGCAATGGCCCTCAGTCCCCAGCGGCCCCGCTATTCCGGATTCCGGCAGCGGTCCTGGTAACGGCGGGGCAGAGGGTGCTAAAAATCCCTGGAAGAGATCCGGCTGCCATAACAATGCGACCCTGACCCTGGCATGCTATAATGCCAGGACGTTACGAACGGACGAAAGATTGCATGAATTTCTTTGCGAGACGAAAACCATCAAATGGGACCTAATAGGTATATCAGAGGTGAGACGAAAAGGCGAAGAGCTGGTTAGGCTCACATCTGGTGACCTTTTATACTACAGAGGTCATGACGATTCTTCGTATGGAGGGGTTGGTTTCTTATTCAATAAAAGAATAGTATCGGCCGTTTCAAATATTAAAAGTATATCCCCTCGCGTTTGTTTTGTAATTTTACAACTTAACAAACGGTACTCTCTCAAAGTTATTCAGGTTTATGCACCAACATCAGCACACTCAGACGAAGAGACGGCTATTTTTTACGACGACATAATTAAAGCTTTAGACGATACAACATGTCACTATTCCACCATTATCGGCGATTTTAACGCAAAAATTGGACAAAGAGTGTGTGGCGAGAGATCTATTGGTAATTTTGGCTTTGGATTGCGGAACAGTCGCGGACAAACGCTAGTTAACTTTCTTGAACAAAAACATCTTTTTGCTATGAATACTTTTTTCAAAAAACGATCAGCAAGAAAGTGGACATGGACTAGCCCAAACGGTAAACTAAATAACGAAATAGATTATATCGTCAGCTCGCACAGGTACATAGTGCAGGATGTAAATGTTCTTTCACGATTCAGAACTGGCAGTGACCACAGATTGGTGAGAGCTAAATTCAAATTTGACTTACATCAAGAAAGAGTTAAGATGATTAATCCAAAAACAAGATTCGAGAAACACAACATCGCTCTCCTAGGCGATCAGTTCCAACTTGACCTCAAAAACCGCTTTGAGGACCTAGGGGAGTCCAATCTCGATGCTGATCAGATCCATCAAAAGCTGTGTGATGTGGTCCTGGAGACTGCTAAAAACCATCTTAGTCAAGTAAACCGAAAACAGAGTAAACTTTCAGCACACACTCAAACCTTGCTCGAGGAAAGACGGCGGATGAAGGTCATGACAGCAGGAGATCATAAGGCGTTTTTAGAAGTCAATAAGAAAATACACAGAGCAATTAGAAAAGATATCCGGGCATTCAACACAAAAACTATTTGTGATACTATAAAACTATACAGAGGACCTAAAATTTTTAAAAGAAAGCTTAGTTCAGGTAGTAAGCAGATCCTAAAGCTAAAAGACAGTAGTGGTAATATAGTAACAGACAGGAAAGATTTACTTAGGGTAGTTGAAGAGTTTTACAGCAGCCTCTATGCAACACAGTCTGCAGAAAACGAAAGAGTAGGACACGATCCCATAGCTCCAATTGAGCGAAGTCTTGGCCCTGGGGATTTACCCAGAGTCTTGACGTGTGAAATTGAGAATGCTCTCTGTCAAATGAAAAGTGATAGATCTCCTGGTCAAGACGGCATTTCGGTCGAACTGCTCCATGCAGGTGGTCAACCAGTTCTTGGGGTGCTCACAAAACTTTTTAACTACGCTCTCGATAAAACGAAAACACCAGAAGTTTGGAAGAATGCCACTGTTGTACTGCTACATAAAAAAGGAGATATAGCTTCCTTAAGTAATTACCGACCAATAAGTCTCCTTTCGCAAATTTATAAGTTGTTTGCTAAGGTCATTTGCAATCGTCTTACCCGCCAATTGGATGAAGGTCAGCCCGTTGAGCAAGCAGGTTTTCGGAGTGGATTCTCTACGATGGACCACATTCATACTGTAAAGCAATTGATAGAGAAGTGCCATGAATACAATCGACCACTTTGTATGGCATTTGTCGATTTTGAGAAGGCATTTGACAGTGTTGAACATTGGGCAGTTCTTAACTCCTTACATCGCTGTTCCATAGATGCTCGCTATGTGGATTTGCTCCGTGAATTGTATGGTTCGGCAACGATGCAAGTGAAACTTCACGAAGTTACAAACCCCATTTCTATTAAAAGGGGTGTGAGACAGGGAGACACCCTCTCACCTAAGCTTTTTTCAGCTGTTTTAGAGGACATCATGAAAACCCTTGCATGGGACGAAAAAGGAATTAGTATCAACGGTGTTTACCTGTCTCACCTTAGGTTTGCCGATGATCTTGTGTTGTTTGCTGAAACCTTTGAAGATCTCCAATTCATGTTAAACGACCTATATAATGCATCCCTGAAAATAGGTCTAAGGATGAATTTGACAAAAACAAAGGTGATGTCTAACGTCTCTGGGGCGTCGAATCCAATGTTCGTCGGAAACGAGACTCTTGAGGCTGTTGACAGCTATGTATACCTCGGAAGTGTTTTGTCCTTCGGTAAGGAGCATCAGAATGCGGAGATCTCAAGGAGAATACAGCTTGGATGGGCGGCATTCGGTCGACTGAATGACGTATTTAAGTCCCGACAAATTCCACAATGCCTTAAGACACGTCTTTTCAACCAATGTGTCCTGCCAACTATGACCTACGGTGCCGAGACATGGACGCTTACGCATGGGTGTGTTCACCAATTGAGAGTAGCCCAAAGGGCCATGGAACGAGCCATGCTTGGCATTACGCTCCAAGATCGTGTTCGCAATGTGGAAATCCGTCGAAAAACGAAAGTTCGTGACATCGGGACTTCCATTGCGAACCTTAAATGGACTTGGGCGGGACACTTGGCAAGGCGAACTGACGAGAGATGGAGCAGGGCGGTGACCGAGTGGTGGCCAAGGGAGGGAAAGCGCAGTGTTGGCCGACCAGCTGCTAGATGGGTGGACGATTTGGTTAGGGTAGCTGGAAGATCATGGATACGACTGGCCCAGAACAGAGATGAATGGCATGCAACAAGAGAGGCCTATGCCCAGCAGTGGGTCGAAAAAAGGGCTGTAAATGATGATGAATGATGATCTGGCGCCTGACGTTTCGGCGAAGGTGACGGCGACTATGTAGATTATTAAACATTTTGTATTTGTCCCAAATTGATTTATTTAACATAATATAAGACGGAGACTCTTCTAAACCCATACTTTAACCGCCATTTGGCAAACAAATATTTTTGTCATAGTTATCTTCTTTCCCAAACAACAACAATCCGTCCACAAACAGTGTATTTCAAATTAAATTAATTTTTTTTACGACATCAATTGGTATATACTTTTATGATTTAATATTACACTCGTGTATTCTTTGTAATAGTAACAAAGAAGTAACAAAAATAAAAGATTTATGATATTTTTTTTGCAAAAGCGGCTTTTACTAAAGTATTTCTTACAATACAACCATCGCATCGAAACATATTGTAAGTAAAATAAGTAATTGTATTTAATGTAGTTCCTAAAATAATCCTTGACGGATTAATATTTTCTTTAATTTTTGATGCTAATACATAATATCGTGCACCGTGCCGCGCGCGTCCCCTCTCTATAATGAACCGCGAGCATGTATGAAAACACCGTGTCGACTACGCCAATGTCGGCTAGAGCCGACAACATCTATTGAGTAGTGCTGGGGTAATGTTACTGTGTAATATTTTTGACTAATGTATTTATCTTCAAGAAACATCGTTGTAAGCCATAGTATTTGCTATGTAAAATTACTAGTTTGATGTGGGCTTAAAAAAAACTTCATTTCTAATATGTTGGTAGATTTATGCTCATTATTATTATTAGAAAATAAAACGTTATCGACATGCGATTCCCATCCCTATATTTTTTTAGGTATTTATTGCAGTTTTGAGGGCTTGGCGTGGGGGACACGGCGAGTGTTTTTATGCGTGGCGGTCAAAAGGTTAAAAAACTACATACATACATAACCTCACGCCTATATTCCCCGAAGGGGTAGGCAGAGGTGCATTTCTGCACCCACATCTCGCCAGGTATGTATCAGTCCCAGGTAATAGGGGGCGAGCCTATTGCCGTTTTTCGGGCACTTTTCCAGACTCCGCGCTGCTCCAATAACACTTTGCCCGGACCCGGGAATCGAACCCAGGACCTCAAGATCGTACGGCACTTATTTGTACCTCGAGACCACGAGGCAGTCGCAACAATACTTATTACAAATATTACTTAAAAGTTGAAGGATAGACAAGCAATGATAGAATGCATGAGAGAAGATATGAAAAAGAAAGGGGTGAATGAAGACATGACGGCTGATAGGGATGTGTGGAAGGATAAAACATACGGCGCCGACCACAAATAAAATTGAAACAGGGCAAGATTTGGTTCCAGGTTCGATTTCCAAGTCGGACAGGGCTGATATTTCATCAATTAAATTTTCAGTAGCAGAACAAAGTTTACAAAATTGTTATTTACTACAATTATGGCTTGAAACAGCTTGAGAGATCTGCCTGAGATGGAGGCGTGAATCTATTTTAATTACTTCGATAAAAGCCCAGTTTGCCTTATAAAATACCGAATGATATTCTTTAAGCGTTAAATGTTTACTTAACAAAAGCAATTTGACATATAAATGAGAATATCTTGATACAATAAACTATAAACTAGACATTACACAATTAACGTGTAACGCTTTTGGGCTTCTATGGAAGTACCAAAGTCAAAGTCAAAGTCAAATTTCCTTTATTCAAATAGACTTTCACAAGCACTTTTGAATCGTCAATTTTTTATGCTATTTTTTAAAACTAGTGCCGCTTCGAAACGCCTTATCGCTGTGGAGAAGAAACGGCAAGAAACTCCCTCAGCAACACGATATGTCATATTTTTTATTATTAATTTTTTTTTAAATAAATTCAACTCATATTACAATATTAATTATATAAAATATGTCAAAGGATATAAACTGTAGCAACACCTCCTCTGATCAGTTTATTTGCTCCCAGGGGTTAGGATCCTCAATATAATCTGAAATTTTATAATAAGCTTTTTTAAATAGCTTATCTTTAATTGATTTTTTGAATTTTTCCAAGGGAAGCTCTCTAATGCCCTTCGAGAGTTTGTTATAAAAGCGAATACATTCCTACCGACACTGATTCCTACATACATACCGATTTATCCGCAGAATAAAGTTATATGTGCATAATCTCGACTTCCCTTTCTCAGCGATTTGAACTTAATTGGGCAAAAAAATATTCAAACAACAACAAAAGTTATGATTATTATTACTTCACTAGTGCAATATATAAACAAGTTTAACTCTATGAAGACATACAAAGTACTTTAGTGTTATAGTCATAAGTAACCTTATTCTATGCATAGGTATAAGATTTTACGTAATGTTTAATTCATTATACTTGAGAATGCACTTGAAAAAACATTTCCGAACGCCATAACACCGCTTGTAAATGCTATTTTTGTACTAGCAGTCATGTATTATCGATATTTTTATGCCGTGATAAACATCGCTACTAATATTATTATAGATGCGAAAATAAATCTGTCTGTCTGTTACGCTTAAACCTCTCAACTGATTTTGTTGAAATTTGGCACAGACAATATTTAGATCCTGAGAAAGGACATAGGGTACCTTTTATTGCGAAAAAAAGGCAAGAAGAGGTTGAAAGTGTGTATGGGATTTCTTAATTTAAAAAGAAAAAATCATGAAACGCTATACAGGGTGTATTTAGACCGTGATCGAAAACTGAGGCAGGTAATAGCGAGGGTGATCACAAACCCAGTGGCGATATTAAAAATCGCGAAAAAAAATAAAAATTTTGAGGTTTTCCATACAACCATCGGTGTTAAAAGTATGTGGTTTGTATGGAAAACTTAAAAATGTTTATTGTTTGTCGGGATTTTCTTTAATGCCAGGGGGTTTGTAATCACTATCGCTATTACCTGCCTCAGTTTTCGATCACGGTCTAAATACACCCTGTATTTAAGCTCTTGATAAGAAATAATTAAACATTTGTTCTATCGTTTTTGAAATTTCGACCAGTGATATTTCTCAAGTGTGTAGTCCGGCAACCCGCACTAGGCCAGCGTGGTGAACTAAACCCTCTCAGTTGTAGTGGAGGCCCGTGCTCAGCAATGGCACGTGTAATATTATTATATCCCATGTAAAACTTAGATACCGATACTTAGATACCGATGTAATATTCTTTCAGTCAGATATCCAGACATAATGCTCCCATTTTTCTAATGAACAAGCAAATAATATCTTTCTCAACCGGAGAATATAACCTCATAACTCCCGATTGAAAGTCATTTATACCACGCGACAATGGAAGCATTTAACTAACTGTTATGCACAAGGAAAATACAATTATACAAGTTAATTATTAACTTGAAAAGAACTTGTAAAAGTCTATTTCAGTGTTTCCCAAAGTGGGCGATAACGCCCCCTTGTGGGCGCTGGAGGTCTCAAGGGGGGCGGTAAGAGACCCAGAAAGAAAATGGGGGCGTTGTGTAGAGCTTACAGGCCTGGGGGGGGTGATTTGTAATTTTATTTAGCTAGGAGCGACAAAAATCGGTAGATACGCGCCCAAAATCGGTATTAGATCGCAATATACATGACCATACTATGGTAATAGTGGTAAAAAGTGGCCACTACTGTCCAGAGTGGCAGTAGTGGCTCTTGTTTTTTTTTTTAGGATAACAGTTAAATAAATAATTTATTTTATTTTCATTTGTGGTTTCGCGCGTTTTGATGGGGGCGCTAAAAAATGTTTTATTCTCAAAGTGGGCAGTAGACAAAATAAGTTTGGGTACCACTGGTCTATTTGAACAAAGATTATTTCGGCTACAACTGAATCTGTTCTTTACTAAGATTTCGCACGTAATTTAGCCTAGATTATAAATTAGAATCTTATCTGAATTCCTATTAAGGATTAGTTCGCGATAAACACGTCTGATGTAGCGCACAACTTTGTGTGGGCGAAATATTATGAAACTAATCTCCAAGGTCATTTTAAATAAAATTAAATTACACCCAACAGTCACATACAAAGTTCTGACCGCACACTAAGATGCATGTCTTGTGTCGTGGGCATCAGAAATTACGAGAGACTTTTCAGTTTCGCAAACACTCACAAACGAAACAAATATTTGTCTGGACGGGATCGTAACCGCGGCCTCTCGTTTCACAACCTGGTATCTAGCCAAGTATACCACTTTCAAGCCACATTCACGCCTATTCTATACCACTCAACTTAAATATCCCGACACAAAAAATACTCGTTTTACTAACAATCTACGTCGATTAAATATTTGCTGTTTTTAGGAAAATTTAAAAAAGTTAGAATTTTTACTAATGTCACGGTTTTTGTAATCACCGTGGCTATTTCCTGCCTTAGTTTACGATCACGGTCTGCATACATCTATATATGCATTTATACTAATATTTAATTAACTTTATCCCTCTATAACTGCATTATTACAAATAATAATTAACTTAAGTTGTATCATTGTGTTTTCCTTGTGCATAATAGTTTCAACAAGTTAGTTTAGACAATCGAGAATTGTCAAGTTATAATCCCCGGTTAGGAAAAGTATTATTTGCATTCTCTTTGGAAAAATAGGGGTATTGGGTCTGGAAATTTTACTGAAACTAGAATTAGCTCGGTTTTTAAGTTTTAGATGGGACATAATAATAGTATTCGTCCCACTGCTTTGCACGGGCCTCTTCTACAACTGAGAGGGTTTAGGTTTAGGCCTTAGTCCACCACTTTGGCCTAGTGCGGGTTGGCGGACTACACACCTGAGAAATTCCTTATAACTTTTAGGTGTGCAGGTTTCATCACGATGTTTTCCTTCACCGTTAAAGCGAGTGATGATTCAATGTGAATACACACATAACTTCGGAAAGTAACAGATGTGTGTCTGGGGTTTGAACCCGCGACCGCCGGTTCGCGATCGTGAGCCTAAACCTCGAGGTCATCACTGCTTATACACGCTACTTCTATAAAAGTCCAAAAGCCCAGTTTGCCTTAGAAAATTTCGAATAATCGTCTTTATACTTGACACGCCACTGCTCGGTGAGCAATTTTATCTGTAAAGTAAATGTCATTTTAGTTTGCCGTTATAAATGTAGTAGGGTACTTCCATAGAAGCCCACATGTACACGTGTTTTACCAAATTCCGAATAAAATTTAAGCTTTAAATTTTATACAGGGTGTATTTGACAGCCCCCGTGGCGCAGTTGGCTAGACACCAGCTTGCGAAACGAGAGGCCGCGGGTTCGATCCCCGCACCGAGACAAATGTTTGTGTGAACCACAAATATTTGTTTCGGGTCTGGGTGTTTGTGAGACCGAAAAAGTCTCTCGTAGTGTCTGATACCCACGACACAGGTCTTGTAACCGTGTGGGGTCAGAACTATTTGTGTGACTGTTGGGTGTATTTATTTATTTATTATTTAGACCGTGATCGAAAACTGAGGCAGGTAATAGCGATAGTGATTACAAACCCCCTGGCATTAAAGAAAATCCCGACAAGAAATAAAATTTTTGAGGTTTTCCATACAAACCACATACTTTTAACACCAATGGAATGTATGGAAAACGTCAAAATTTTTATCTTTTGTCGCGATTTTTAATATCGCCACTGGGTTTGTGATCACCCTCGCTATTACCTGCCCCAGTTTTCGATCACGGTCTAAATACACCCTGTATAATGAGAATATCCGGACACAATAAACTATAAACTAGACATTACACAATTTAACGTGTAACGCTTTTGAGCTTCTGTGGAAGTACCGATACTGCATATATTTTACTGACCATGGCGTTTTTAAACTTCTGTTTACGAAGCCTTGAACGCGGATTTTCGCGAAAAATTTATTATTATCTGAAATGTTTTGTTTGATCTAGTTTATAACTGTTACGGGAAGTGGGCTTAGTTATGGTATACCGGATTATTGAGTCCGAGGTCTTGGGTTCTACATAACTGTGATTCAGAAGCGGTATAGAAGCTTACCTTACAATAATAAATACACCCAACAGTCACACACATAGTCCTGACCCCACATTAGGATACGAGTCTTGTGTCGTGGGTATCAGAAACTACGAGAGACTTTTCGGTCTCACAAACACCCAGACCCGAAACAAATATTTGTGGATCACACAAACATTTGTCTCGGTGCGGGGATCGAACCCGCGGCCTCGCGTTTCACAAGTTTGTTGTCAACTGCGCCACGGGGTTGTCAAATAATCTTAGTAAGGATATGTCTATTGTATGTTAAAAAATCGTCATCGAAAACTAAGGCATGGTAATAGGCATGGTAATAACAGAAACATTGCCGATAAAAAAAAAATACTTTTTCTCAGCCACTCCAAGTATTTCTTGTCTCAGTTTACATCTAAATAAAAACCTAAGGAATAAATGTATGTTTGTGTTTTGTATTGCGTCATAACTTTTTAACACGTTATTTCTTTTTTTCGTTTTTTTTTACCGCCAGTCTTTTTAATCACAGTACCTATTATTATAGTACTAGCGACCCGCCCCGGCTTCGCACGGATGCAATGCTGATATTTAATAGATGTTATCATACATATAAACCTTCCTCTTCAACCACTCTATCTATTAAAAAAACCGCATCAAAATCCGTTGCGTAGTTTCAAAGATTTAAGCATACAAAGGGACATAGGGACAGAGAAAGCGACTTTGTTTTATACTATGTAGTGATTAGTTTTCGATTGCTTTATCTTTACAACCGCGTAGATGTTTTGTAAAAATCCTCATTCATAACAACGTGTTCCACATGCTCTCAGTATTTTTATTTTTACTTTTTTTTTACTTTTCAATCACCATACCTATTATCTAAGTTTTCATAAAGTTTGTATAGATGTTTTGTAAAAATCCTCATTCATAACACTGATCTCCACATGGCCTCTATGCGTTGTTTTGAAAGGCCGACCGCCATATGCGTCGCACGCTGCTAAACTGCACGAGGATAATAGAAATAATATTCGTACCAACCGGTTTTTGTAGTATACGAACGGATTACGCCAAAGTGAGGAGAAGAGAATATGTGAATGTAGCTATAATGAGCATGATAAAAATCATCGTCATTATCATCTACTACTGAGAGGATTAAGGCCTATGTGCACCACGCTGGCCTAGTGCGGGTTCCCGGAGTACACACCTAGTGACTGTCTCGTGGTATCGCGGTATAAGTATGTTCCCGGGTCGGGCAAAGTGTTATTGGTTTTTTCTATTAGGAATTTTTTTGTAGCAGCACGGAGTCAGTAAGTGTGTCCAAAAACGACAATAGAATCGTCCCCTATTACGTGGGACTGATCATACCTGGCGAAATATGGGTGCAGAATTACATCTCTGCCTACTCCTTCGGTGTATATTGGCGTGATATGTATTTTTCAAGCTTACACGGCGTCATCAAATCAAATATACATATAAACGAGAACATCCCGAACCCACAATCATTATCAGCCTTTATTGCGTCGACTGCTGGACATAGGCCTATCCTATGGTACGCCACTGCAGTGGCGGTACTTCCATAGAAGCCCGAAAGCCCGACTTGCCTTACATAGTTCCGAATAACGAACTTAACGATTGTTTATTTATAAAATAACGCTATAAACGTGAATGTGAGTACTAACCGGTAGGTATTTATTAGTCCTACGTACCAAAAAAAATATGCTGCTACTAAATAAACATTTGGGCTTGCCTTAGTTTGACACCCTAGGCACGCCACTACGCCACTGGGCTCGATCTTCGGCTCTCCTCATCCAACCGCTGCCACTTTGCGGATATCGTCACCCCACCTAGCCAGAGGGCGTCCTACACTACGTTTGCCGAGCCGTGGTCTCCACTCCAGAACACGTTTACCCCAACGGTTATCGGTTCTGCGACAGATGTGACCCACAACTATAAACCATATCTCACACAATAAACGTGGTATGCTTTTTGGCTTCTATTGAAGTACAGATACTATAGGTAATGAAAAATAATTTAGGACGGAAATAGTCCATCGGTGCCGAGTGGATGTAATTGCTCCAATGTCTCCAGATAAGTTATCTAATCGCAAGGTATTAGTAGATAAAGACGGTTTGTTTACATCGCAGAGGCATGACTGAGTAACACGCAATATTTTAGGTTATTCATTAACAACCCATATACGCCCACTGCTGAGCACGGGTCTCCTCTACCATTGAGAGGGTTTAGGCCATAGTCCACCACGCTGGCCTAGTGCGGGTTGGCGGACTACACACCTAAGAAATTCCTAAGAACTTTTAGATGTGCAGGTTTTATCACGATGTTTTCCTTCACCGTTAAAGCTAGTGATGATTCAATGTGAATACACACATAACTTCGAAAAGTCAGAGGTGTTTGCCTGGGGTTCGAACCCGCGCCCGCCGAGATTCTCGACCGCGTGTCTGAACCTCGAGGCCACCACTGCTTATTTAAGGTTATTAAAAACCAGTACTTTCATAGACAGAGCCTCGTGCTTGCTAAGACACAAGCATGCGAAATGAAAACGGTTCGATCCCCGCAGAGACAAATGTTTGTGTGAACCACAAATATTTGTTTCAAGTCTGGGTGTTTGTGAGAGCGAAAAGTCTCTTGCTTTCTGATACCTACGATACTAGACTCGTATCTTAATGTGGGGTCAAATATTATGGCCATTGCTATATTAACCTATACATGTCCCACTGCTGGGCACGTGTCTCTACAACTGAGTTTAAGCATACAGTCACACACATACCTGACCCCACATTAGATATAGATGTTTTTGAAGGCGAAAAGTCTCTCGTAGTCTCTGATACCCACGACACAGGGCTTGTATCCTAGTGTGGGGTCAGGACTATGTGTGTGACTGTTGGGTGTATTTATTTATTTATTAATTAACATTACGTGGGTGCTAAAAGTGCTAAAAGTGCAGTGATGGCCTCGAGGTTTGGGCGCGCGGTCGAGAATCTCGACGGTCGCGGGTTCGAACCCCAGGCACACACCTCTGACTTTTCGAAGTTATGTGTGTATTCACATTGAATTATCACTTGCTTTAACGGTGAAGGAAAACATCGTGATGAAACCTGCACACCTAAGAGGTCTTAGGAATTTCTTAGGTGTGTAGTCCGCCAAACCGCACTAGGCCAGCGTGGTGGACTATGGCCTAAACCCTCTAAATGGTAGAGGAGACCCGTGCTCAGCAGTGGGCGAATATGGGTTGATGAAGAAGAAGAAAATACGTCTCTACCAATTTCTTTTATAACCCAGACATTATTAGCAATGTAAGAACACATGTAGCACTTGATAATATACACACGACCTTGTATGACGTCATCTCATCAAACAGCCGCCTTCAATTGTTTGAGTTAAATAATTTAACACCGCAATAATTTACGGCAACATATATTTAAAACAATATGTTTTCGATATGCAATCGAGTTTTTTTAAGGAGGTTGACGGAAAATTACGATCTTCGGCCTGTGTTGAAATTAATTTTGTCGATTCAAACGAGCTAATCTTGTGTGTGCTAAGTAGTGACGGCCTCGTGGTTTAGGCGCGCGCTCGACAATCTCAGCGGTCGCGGGTTCGAACCCCAGGCACACCTCTGACTTTTCCAAGTTATGCGTGTATTCACATTGAATTATCACTTGCTTTAACGGTGAAGGAAAACATAGGAAACTTGCATACCTAAAAAAGTTTTTAGGAATTTCTTAGGTGTGTAGTCCGCCAACCCGCACTAGACCAGCGTGGTGGATTATGGCCTAAACCCTCTCAATGGTAGAGGAGACCCGTGCCCAGCAGTGGGCGTATATGGGTTGATGATGAACATGTATGTTAAACAATGTTTTCGATATGCAATCGGGTTTTTTTAAAAGGGTGACGGAAATTTACAAATTCGTGATGCGTTTAAACCAGTCTTGTAGATTTTAATGAGTTAAGTGTGATATGTACTTCCAGAGAAGCTCAAAAGCGTTCCACGTTAATTGTGTAATGTCTAGTTTATAGTTTATTGTGTCCGGATATTCTCATTTATATGGCAAATTGCTTTTGTTAAATAAAGTTTTGGCTGGGACACCCTAACGCCCACTGCTGAGCACGGGTCTCCTCTACACTTGAGAGGGTTTAGGCCATAGTCCACCACGCTGGCCTAGTGCGGGTTGGCGGACTACACACCTAAGAAATTCCTAAGAACTCTTAGGTGTGCAGGTTTCATCACGATGTTTTCCTTCACCGTTAAAGCAAGTGATAATTCAATGTGAATACACACATAACTTCGAAAAGTCAGAGGTGTGTGCCTGGGGTTCGAACCCGCGACCGCCGAGATTCTCGACCGCGCGCCCAAACCTCGAAGCCATCACTGCTTCAAATAAAATAAAAATAAAGTTTTAACGCTAAAATATTAATTGGCATTTTTACTGGCGAACTGGGCTTTGGGGCTTCTATGGAAGTACCGTCCCTGTTATGTATATATTTTGGGTAACTATGTCTGATAGTTTTATTAATCAAATTTGGTGTATAGGTGTGTAGATGGTGTATAGATAGTCCTTCGTTTGCCTGTAATTTTGTGGTCGGAAGTTGGAGTTAACGAGAATAGAAGTTTTTCACGTAATGATTGAATTTATAACAATATCGGATCACATAGTTGCGAATCAGTCATCTCTTTAGTGAATATTAAATCATAATGAATGACGTAGAATAGGAAATTATATCGAACAATACTTAATACAAAATGACGTAACATAAAAAAGTGAAACATATATTTCAAATCTATAACCAGTGCATAGACAAACAAAACCAAAAATAACAAAACTAACAAAGAGATTTAAAAAATTGTACAAGTGCATAAAAAAAAACAAATTAAAATTTTAAAAAAGGAACGAACAATTCAAAAATCGAAAATGCTCGCCTACCGTCACTCGACGTGACGTTTCAAATATGGAATACGAGACCGAACCCATGCTAACAGTGAAGATGAAAGACAAACCCGAACGAAGAAGGTCGTCTATCTTCTCTCTTCTGAAGAAGAAGAAGTTGACCCGCCAGTACTCTGAGCCGGCGCCGTTCGCAGCTTTGAACTTTAACAGGAAATTCTCAGTAGACTCGGCCATTTTGTCAGATTTCAACAAAGTCGAGAATGGGGGCTACGAGATGTTCTTGGACAAGCCTAACTGCAATGGAGGTTGGTTTGGAATATTTGAATTGAGAACGTGGAAGGAGAGATGTTAGGGAGTTTTTATCTTGTTTTTGGTTGGGATAAAAGGCTAAGGATTGTTTTCGTACGGTCTGTAATGATTTTGGAAAGAAAAAAAAAACGAGGTTTTGTTTATCTCTTTTTTTTTGTAATGTCAGAATGGGAAAAAATGTGATGATGATGAAGGATTTAAATATGAAAATATTTGATAACATGGAATCGGCATGTACTCGAATTAATTGCTTTTTCCAATGTAATCATATTCCCTTTTTGTAATTTTATGTGTTTTTACCATTCCCCGTTTGGTAGTTATATTGCTAGTTTTAAAATGTTATTTATTTTTTATGTATAAAATATTCTAAGCTTAAAATATTTTTATAAGTATGCTATTACTGCTAGTATACCTACGCTAGGTACTGGTTGCGCCAATACCTATCTAAGCCACGTAGATACAGCAATTATATCTACTGCGCTTATACTTATCAAGGTCATGTAGATACCACGCTAGGTACACCAACTACACCTATCAAGGTCACGTAGATACAGCAACTATATGTAGTACATGCTAGTGACGCACTTGACGCAGAGTTAGCGGGCGCCGCTTCGGACTCGGACAGTGACGGGTCGCGCGGAGGGATGCCTGAGGGTCAGGAGGATGGGGTGGACCGGCGGCAGCAGGTCATCGCCAGGATAGAGAGCTGCTACGTAGAGGATCCTGACAGGGAGATTGGTGCTGTGAGTAGGGATTTTTATTCATTTATTAACACTATCATACACATGAAGAAAACTGCTTTAATGGTAAAAAAAAACATCGTTATGAAACCTGCGCACCAAAATGTTCTTGGATGTGTAGTCTGCCAAACCACATTAGGCCAGTGTGGCGGACTAAGGCGTAAACTCTCTCAATGGTAGAGGAGGCCCGTGCCTAGCAGTACAACGTTAGGCTGACGCTGTTGATTTATACACGGAGAAAATTAATAAAATAAGAAAACTTGGGGAAAAATGTAAAATTGGCGGTTTAATCGCCCAAGGTGATCAAAAGATCTCTAAAAAGAGATAAAATAAACTTTTGTGACGATTGCTGTGACCCTTTGACTTCAGGCCGGCGAGCTGGTGGAAGAAGTGGCAGAGGAGAACAAGTCCCTCCTGTGGTTCCTGCTGAAGCAGGTGAGGCCCGGCATGGACCTCTCCAAGGTGGTGCTGCCGACCTTCATCCTGGAGCCCAGGTCGTTTCTGGATAAGCTCTCGGATAACTACTACCATGCCGATATACTGGCGCAGTAAGTGCTTATTTAATTAAAAATATGTATATTAGCCATTGCAACGGTGAAGATAAACATCGTAAAAAAATCTGCATGCTTAATTTTTCAAGGAATTCCTTTGATGCGTATCCCCCTATCCGTGTTAGACCACTGTGAATTACAAAAATATTCATCACTGCGTCGAAATCGATTATCTCTCAATTCAACAGCTTGTTGTAGCTGGTATTTAGCCAAATTTATGTGCTGTCGAAATGAGGATATTCTTCATCATCAGATGTATTTTTTCGTCTTTCCAGAGCTCAAAACATGGACGATCCCTACCAAAGGTTCAAGTGCGTGCTGCGCTGGTACCTCTCGGGTCTGTACCGCAAGCCCAAGGGTCTGAAGAAGCCGTACAACCCAGTGCTTGGTGAGACCTTCAGATGCTGCTGGAAGCATCGTCAAGCAGATACATACACTTACTATGTGGCTGAACAGGTATATATACTTTGGGCTTTGATGTACTGGTATCATAAGTGGGACGTCCTCCGACAAGATGGTCAGATGGCCTTGTTAAAGTCGCAGGACGTCGCTGGCTGCAGGCGGCTTCCGACCGATCCCGGTGGAGGTCACTGGGGGAGGCCTATGTCCAGCAGCGGACGTTAATTGGCTGATGATGATGATAATGAGTGGTGTAGTGTATCAGAGTTATCTTGCCCTTTTGAGTAATTTTATAAAAAAGGTCGGAATGGAAGTCAGAAGGTAACATGAGCGAGAAAGAATAATGTTACACAGTGGTGGACAAATTATTTGCAAAGTATGTTTAAATAAAACAAAAACAAAAAAGGGAATGACGAATTCTCTTGTTCTATTCTCAATCATCGTTAAGAAACTTGCACACTTGAATGTTCTTAGGAATTTCTGAAGTGTGTTGTCCGCCAACACGCGCTAGGCCAGCGAGTTGTTTGTATATGGTCTGATGATGATAGTGATGATGATAATCTCTGCTTTCAGGTCTCCCACCATCCACCAGTATCCGCCTTCTACGTGTCCAACAGGAAGGAAGGATACATAATTGAAGGGAGCCTTCTCGCCAGGTCAAAATTCTATGGTGAGTGATAGTATTGTTACTTTACTACTCATGTGCAGTCCAGGTCTTAGAGGTCACGCTGGAAGTTTTTAAGGCAAGATTGTGTCAAATGGCTTATGGTGATGATGAAAATGATGATGGTAGTGGTGTTGATAGTATTAACTCGATGTTGGATAATTTGATGATGATGTCCACCAAAAACCAGTGCCAGAGCCAGTGTGATGGACTAGGGCAGGGCTTCCCAAACTGTGCGTCGCGACGCCCTGGGGCGTCGTGGCAACATCCGAGGGGCGTCGTTCGTGTCGCCGTCGCTCGGGCGACATTCGCTGTCCGTATTTTTCTGATAACCTCATATTACGCTAACTACTGCTGTTTTTATTTTCCAGTTTTGATGATTTGCGTCGCAAGAAAAATAATAATTCTGTAGGGCGTCATAGTGTAAATAAGTTTGGGAACCCCTGGACTAGGGGTTAACCTCTCTGAACTCAGGTCTAAGTGAACATCCATGATAAATCTTCTTCTTCTTCTTCATCAACCCATATTCGCCCACTGCTGAGCACGGGTCTCCTCTACCATTGAGAGGGTTTAGGCCATAGTCCACCATGCTGGCCTAGTGCGGGTTGGCGGACTACACACCTAAGAAATTCCTAAGAACTCTTAGGTGTGCAGGTTTCATCACGATGTTTTCCTTCACCGTTAAAGCAAGTGATAATTCAATGTGAATACACACATAACTTCGAAAAGTCAGAGGTGTGTGCCTGGGGTTCGAACCCGCGACCGTCGAGATTCTCGACCGCGCGCCCAAACCTCGAGGCCATCACTGCTTGTGCATATGTTGAAAAGAAAGTAAATAAGTAAACACCAGCTTCATCTCGTTCCATTTTTTTTTAAGTTAATCAAATGAAGCCATCTATATTTCCAACCATACTACTATAAAGTCGATTTCCCCCCACCAGGTAACTCCACGTCCGCCATACTGGAGGGGTGCGCGCGCGTCCACCTGCTCCAGTGGGGAGAGACGTACATGACGACAGCGCCGTACGCCCACTGCAAGGGCATCGTCATCGGAACCCTCAGCATGGAGCTGGGGGGAAAGGTATGTATAGTTGCACTGCCTACTGACCTTTTGTCAGGATATAGTTGCACTGCCTACTGACCTTTTGTCAGGATATAGTTGCACTGCCTACTGACCTTTTGTCAGGATATAGTTGCACTGCCTACTAGCTTTTATTTTTAATGCCTACTGACTTTAATTAGTATTGCTTAATGGATTTATTTACACAAATGTTATGAATGAATGGAAGACATCCAGATTTCTGCAAAAATTGTAATTTCTTTTTCTTTATACATAAGTAATCTTTTTTTCTTGATGTCGAACAGTTCTAAAAAAAAAATAGTATTATGATTGCAGTATTAATAATAGACAATTTTTATTGAGTGAATAATATCAAAATTTAATTTACCACCCTGTTAGGAAGATATCAAAATCTTGTGTTGAAATATATTTTATTAAAATTCTCTTTCTATATATTTCAGGTTCATGTTATGTGCGCTGACACAGGATACCACGCTGATGTGGAATTTAAGCTAAGGGTAAGGATATTTTAGTCAATTATACTTTTATTTATATTATTATTGTCAGGTCTCCAGTTAATTTTCCCTATTGGGTAAAATTTCCTTGACCGTTTTCATTGGAAAATTTTCATTGTCTAATTGACTTTCTAAGATCAAGACCCCGGTTCGAATCCCGAATTGAGCAATGTGGGTTTCCATTAGGTAATTCTCAGTAGCAACACAAAGTCTGAAAATGTCCCTAAGAAACGTCAATAGAATCGCCCCCTATTTGGTGGTACTAATACTTGGTTAAATGTGGGTCAAAAAATGCACTCTACCTACCAATTCGGGCATCACAGTCGCAAGTTTATGAATATTACTTACTGATCCTTGCACCAATACCAGGACGCCTAAAACCAACGATACAGTAAAAAAAAAACAGGTTTTAACATTTTCTAGGTCAACAAAAAGTATAAGAAATCATCATTTATCTTTTCCCATCTTTCGCAGTCTTTCCTCGGCAGTTCGGATCAGACGAACGCCATATCCGGCCGGATAAAGAAAGGGAAAGATACGATAGCCACAGTGGACGGATACTGGGACGGAAAGATAGATATAAAAGATAAAAAGACTGGGGTGAGTACAGTAGTAAAGTTGAAATGAACTAAAATTGGTTTATTTATCGTCTAGGGCCTAGAGATTCTAGGCTAAGGTACAGAGGTAAAAAAATGCTATAGTAACAGTAATTTCCTAATATTTTGAATGGCTAAATGTTTTTTTTCTTGAATAATCAATCTAAATCTTAATTTTTTTTAACTAACTATTTACTTGTGGATATATCCAATTCAGCAAAATTTTATTTTCATTAAATATCTTATAAATCAATTCGAATTTTGAGCCTCGAAAATGACTCTAAAAGTGAATTTATGACAACCGTAGCTCAGTTATCTTGTTATTTATTAAAATTTACGCAAAAATCTTAAAGTGTTCTTAACTAACTTTTAAGATGACAATAATCCCTAAAATAATTGGTAATTAACATATTTCTACAATGGGTCTTTCATCAACTTTAAGGGGTTCGAAAAGTACTCTTTTTGCCCAAATGACGCTAAATTTGTATATACGCTCTTAAGATCAGTGAAAAAGCAGATAGGGCTTCAAGCTTTAGCGAGGTCTAGAATCTCGTCGATTTTTGGTTCCAACACATTTGAAAACCAAGTTATGTGTGTAGTTAATTTTTTTATCGGGATTTTCTTTAACGCCATTAGTTTGTTATCACCATAGTTATTACCTGCCTTAGTTTCCGATCACGGTCTATATCAGTGTTTCCCAAAGTGGGCGATAACGCCCCCTTGTGGGCGCTGGAGGTCTCAAGGGGGGCGGTAAGAGACCCAGAAAGAAAATGGGGGCGTTGTGTAGAGCGTAGAGGCCTGGGGGGTGATTTGTAATTTTATTTAGCTAGGAGCGACAAAAATCGGTAGATACGCGCCCAAAATCGGTATTAGATCGCAATCGCAACTTTGTTTTTTTTTTTAGAAGAATCTTGGGTAATAGTGCTGAAAAGTGGCCACTACTGTCCAGAGTGGCTCTTGTTTTTTTTTTAGGATGGCGGTTAAATAATTTATTTTATTTTCATTTGTGGTTTCACGCGTTTTAATGGGGGCGCTAAAAAATGTTTTATTCTCAAAGTGGGCAGTTGACAAAATAAGTTTGGGTACCACTGGTCTGTATAATAACGTAAAGAACGCACTCCCGGAGTGCCATCCATTTCTTTTTCTCTTCAACTGAACCTACCATATAAGGTATTGGACTTGGTCCACAGGAGGAGAGCAGTCTCCTGGACGTGTCGCTGCTGAAGGAGCAGCGGCTGCCGCGGTACCTCATGAGGATCGACCAGCAGAAGGAGCATGAGTCACAAAGACTCTGGCTCAAAGTCTCCGAGGCCATACTCAACGATGATCAGGTATGCTAGTCTATTTAGGGGGAAGTGGATTTGAATCTTCTTTATCAACCCATATACGCCCACTGCTGAGCACGGGTCTCCTCTACCATTGAGAGGGTTTAGGCCATAGTCCACCACGCTGGCCTAGTGCGGGTTGGCGGACTACACACCTAAGAAATTCCTAAGAACTCTTAGGTGTGCAGGTTTCATCACGATGTTTTCCTTCACCGTTAAAGCAAGTGATAATTCAATGTGAATACACACATAACTTGGAAAAGTCAGAGGTGTGTGCCTGGAGTTCGAACCCGCGACCGCCGAGATTCTCGACCGCGCGCCTAAACCTCGAGGCCATCACTGCATTTTTTTTTTGGATTAGAATAAGTATAGAAAATTTTTGGGATAATAATTGCTTGCTGTCTAATAATAATAAATACACCCAACAGTCACACACACACTTATGACCCCGTACTTACATAAGAGTCTTGTGTCGCAAATACCAGAGACTACGAAAGACTTTACTCTCAAACATCTAGATACGAAACGTGTTACAATTTTAGCACTCATTTAACTATAAATACTAAGAGATTTAAAACCTTGTAGTATTCGTTGAATTGATGATTCATGAATTGAATTATCACTTGCTTTAACGGTGAAGGAAAACATCGTGATGAAACCTGCACCCCTAAAAAGGAATTTCTTATATGTGTAGTCCGCCAACCCGCACTAGGCCAGCGTGGCGGACTATGGCCTGAAACCCTCTTAATGGCAGAGGAGACCCGTGCTCAGCAGTGGGCGTATATGGGTTGATGAAGAAGAAAAAGTATTCGTAACTAAAAAAGTGCTGAAATTGTAACCTGCAACCTTGCAATAGAAAAGAAAGAAAGAAAGGAAAGGAAGGAAAGAAAGGGAAGTGAAAGGAAGTGAAGTGGACGTGAAAGGCTGTTGATGATGATGATGATGAACCTTGCAATAGTGAGCCAGTGAAGTGTTATGCCGTGGGTAACTACGAGAGACTTTACCCTCACAAATGCAGAAACAAATATCTCCAGCTCACAAAGACATTTGTGAGTAACCGACCACTAGTTTCGCAACCTAGTGTCTAGCCATCTTTCTTTTACTTTCATCATCATCATCATCATCATCATCATCACAGGCCTCTCTTATGGCTCGATCTTCAGCCCTCCTCATCCAACCGCTGCCAGCCACCATATATTCTTGATTCTGTCATTTTTCAATATATTTTGTTTTGTCAGGTGGCTGCGACGGAACAGAAGACGCTAATCGAGGAGGCGCAGCGGGCGCGCGCCAGGAACCTGGTGGCGCCCTGGGTGCCCAGGTTCTTCCACAGGGACTTACACGTCGTCACGCCAGATGGTAAGTACACTAACATAGTGGTTCCCAAACTTTTTTACCCCATGCCCTCTTCACATTAAAAAAAAAATACATTATTATTTTATTAAATTTTTATTTTATTTTACCCCATTCCCCCTTTAACATTTCTAACATCTATCAAGCCCCCATAGATAATTCATCTCCACCACCTCCTAAGGTTCGACTGGTAGAGAATGCCACGGGCATTAAGTCCATCTATATACAGTTTTGTGTATGGAGTTATTAAAAATAAATAAATAGTTTTTATGCCCTCCATACGTCATCTTTAATTCATAATGAATTATAACGCACTATAACGGTGAAGAAAAACATCACGACATAACCTGCACACATGACATTTCTTGCCGTGACCCCAACTTGGGGTCTTATTATAATTCTAATTTAGAATTTTTACACTTTCAGGTATAATAGACCAAGGATGGAAATACAACCACATAAATACTAAGTAAGTGGTGGATAGTTAATAATTTAATTTCTTACCAGTTTCTTAACAGTGTAGTTAGGTCTGCGTAATGGACTAAGGCCTAAGACATCACTACATAGTATAAAACAAAGTCGCTTTCTCTGTCCCTATGTCCCTTTGTATGCTTAAATCTTTTGCTAAACGGATTTTGATGCGGTTTTTTTAATAGATAGAGTGATTGAAGAGGAAGGTTTATATGTATGATAACATCCATTAAATATCAGCATTGCACCCGTGCGAAGCCGGGGCGGGTCGCTAGTTAGTTATAAAGGAGGCCTGTGCACAGAAGTGGGAAATATATGGGCTGGGGTCTGGGGATGATTATAATAATGATGATGGTTACGAAGTTTTTGGTAAAAATAATAAATAAATAAATACACCCAACAGTCACACACATAGTCCTGACCCCACACTAAGATACAAGTCTTGTGTCGTGGGTATCAGAAACTACGAGAGACTTTTCGGTCTCACAAACACCCAGACCCGAAACAAATATTTGTGGATCACACAAACATTTGTCTCGGTGCGGGGATCGAACCCGCGGCCGCTCGTTTCGCAAGCTGGTGTCTAGCCAACTGCGCCACGGGGCTGTCAAAATATATAGACGACAACCCAAACTTTGTATACATATATATTATTGTAACCCTCTTAATGGGACGGGCCCAGCGGAGGGACGTATATGGTCTGATGGTGGACGAAAATGATAAAAATGTAGAACCTTGTAATAGTGAACCAGCGATATATTATCGCTCTCTCCCACCAGCCCCTGGCACCAAGAAGAGATGATAGAATACGAGGACGAGTTCATCATCCAATCGGTGATGAGTGGCGGCTCCCCCCGGCCCGGGCCCGAAGTCCGGCGCCGCGAGAGAGAAGTACGGAGACAGTCCGACTCGGACAGCAGGGACGAACTGGCGAGACGGTCCAAGACTTCCACGTGAGTGTAGTGTTAGTTATGTAGGGGAAGTGGGTGATGATGATGAGAAGTGTAGTAGTAGATGGTGTTGTGTATGTTGTGTGATGGTGATGATGGTGAGGAGTGATATGGGGATGGATGATGGTGAAGAGGAGGAGGATGATGATGATGGTGGTGATGAAGAGGGGTAAGAGGAGAATGATTGTTATTCTTATTAGGGTGATGATTAAGATTAGGATGAGTACTATACTTTTATGTGTGATGTAGATCTATGTATGGTGGTGATGAGGATGATGAGGGTGATTATGATAATGAAGATGATGGTGGTAGTGGTGGTGATGATGTTTGATTGCAATAATACTTACGGTTGTTGGAAGGACAACATTTTATAGGGATGTTTTTACCTTCAATGTGTTCGTAATCACCGAAAACTTTTTTTTTATTTTTTCGCCTGTCTTTGTCTTATAATATTGAATTTATAGTATAACCCAGGGCTTCCCAAACTGTGCGTCACGACGCCCTAGGGCGTCGCGGCAACATCCTGGGGGCGTCGCGAAGCGATCGGCAAACATTCGCTGTCTGTATTTTTCTGATAACCTCATAGTAGGCTAACTACTACTGTTTTGATTTCCAGTAAAGTAGGTAGTTTTGATGATTTGCGTCGAAAGAAAATTAACAATTCTATAGGGCGTCATAGTGTAAATAAGTTTGGGAACCCCTGGTATAACCTTTATATCTTTATCTTTATCTCCTAACCATTTCGTAAATTGAGATTATACTCAATGAAATACTTCCTATCGAAAATAAATCATAAAAGTTTCTAAATTCCTTAAAAATATCACCTAATAGAAAACCACAACCCTTGTGATAGTTAAGTAAAGCCACAAGTGAAAAACATTAAAAAACTATCACAAACAATTTCCTTACAGGAGAACGCTGAAACAAAGCCTATTCGCCATAGACACAGCCCTCCAAAAACACACGGTGGCCATAGAGCGCCTGTCAAAGACAGTAGAGGCGATGGGTGAGTCTCAGCGCGTCGCCACAGCTTTCCGCCCACAAAATGTCGGCCGAGTGCCAACATCCTCCCATTCTTGGGACCTGTTCGGCGGTTTCGTTCTAGCTCTGGTGTTGCAAGCGTTGCTCAACTGGATTTTCTACCATAAAGACTGACAACACTTGGACCCGGCTCTGTAGACTATGGCATGTTGGTTATGGTATAGATGGGGGTGAATTGTGTTCTGTTTTTGGGGTAAAATCAATGTTGCGTCTTTGGGGTGGTTATTACACACCTTAATGGGATTTTTGGGGTGTTTGAATGTTATTTTGGGGTATTTAAGGCACATAAATGTTATTTTGGGGTATTAAGCCACGCATAAATTTTATTATGGGGGTTATGACATATTTGAAAGTTATTTTGGGGTTTTTAGACCACACCTAAAGTTGCATTAAGATAATTATGACACAGTTTGACTATTTGTGGCTTCTTTGGGGTATGTACTACATGGCTTAATTTCTTTCAAAGTGCCTTTACCCCAGTAAAGAATATCATAGTGACCATTGTCTCTTGTGAAATTATTTTCCATGTTAAAATATAACTTGGGTGTTATTTTCATTCTCTGTTGGGTAATGAACAAATTGATTATAATTATTAAAGACATATGTGGCTTTCAAAAATCCCTATAACTTAAAGACGCAACAATTTTTTTGGGTTTGTGAAATCTACCTTTCCGCGCGAGGCTAGCATGGTGGACTTAGGCCCAATTCAACTAATAGTAGCGAACACCCGTACCCAATTCTTAGATGTGTAGCCGATGATACTGATGAAAATAGTAAGGCCTTAGTCCACCAAGCTGGCCTAGTGGAATGTAGACGTTAAATTGAATAGTTTTTGTGCAAAATACTAAATCAATTTAGATATTAATGTCATGAAACGACATCCAGGACACAATTTATCTCCATTCAGCGAAGTTTTTACCAAAAATCCTTCGTATAGTTAACGCGGTAATGTAAATTATCTATGACTCGCCATAGACATCATCTATGGTTTAAAAGGCGTGTGGAACGAAAGAATTGTGTAATAAAAAAACTTATATTCTATTTTTAAACTTTCGCCAACGATTCAACTGCACTGCGGTCCGTTAATGACGGTAATATATTTAAATTTCGAACGGCGTCTGTGTTGCCAGTTGTTTTTAAATTATACTATTTTGGTACATTTCGTACATCGACCAAAATTAGATATTTTTTTTTATTAGTTTGTAAATTTTAGGGCCTGTCGATAGGTAACGTTGATTATTTATTACAATAAATACATATTTTTTGTGTACTATTATTTTCATGCATGTGTGTATATTTTTTTGTGTAAAGTTTATTAAAATGTATATTATTCCACTCGGTTGTACGTTTTATAATAATTTTCAGCGTATCGAATATAAAATGTTCACGAAAAATGTGTATTTGTGTAATCAATGCATAATTTTGTGTATTTTTTTCGCTTCAAAGTATGACTTATTTGAGTAAAGTTTATTAAATTGTTTATGTATAATTTATTTGACTAGTGTTTATATTGAAATGTATACCAGTCGAACAATAGCGGTTGTTTTAATGTTAAATGAATGGGTGTATTTTTTATTGTCTATGAATTATTGTATAGTCTGTTACTTTATCGACAGGCCCGGATCTATGAAGACATATTGTTAAGTTGTATAGAAATTATTATATTCGTGGGTGAATGATGATTTTTGTCATATCTTCTTTTAAAACAGAGATAAATTTATTAAATATAAATTAATTTTAAAATAACATCGAAATAAAAATGGACAATTGTCTTCTAAGTATTAAAACGATTATTGCAAAAATATAAAGTGTTTTTCTCAAAACACATAAATATAGGCAATTTTGTTTTATTGTAATAATGTGCATGTCTGATGGAAAGATTATTCCAATATTTATTACTACGTTTTTGTTTTTCAAAAGTAAAAAAGACAATTTGAATGATTCATTGTCTTAAGTATCGAAATTATCTATGACAAAATCATTATTCCCCATTACGGTAATATAAATTTGTTAAAAATACTCATTGTTGACACGATATGGATATATAAAAATAATTATTCTAGTATTTCTCAATGTACACTTATAAATAAAAGTTTATGATTTGGCGATTACTAGAAACAGTTTTAAACCGTTAGACATTTCCTAAGTAGAGAAAAAGGGCATGCAATATTAACATTATAACGTCATATGTACTGAGAATTTTCTATTTAAATAATTTAATAGCTCTGTGCAACACAACAGCTGAATAAGACCAGAAGGGAAATATCCAGTATTGATTACGTGTCCGAGTGTCGCCGCTAGTCTGTCACCTGTTCATTCTACTGCAACACACCAACAATGATTATTTCACACAAATGAAGGGCGGCTATTGGTTGTCATACATTAAAGTGTTGATATTACACGCAATGAATCACTAAGAAGCGTGTGTGTCAAACATATGACAGTGCAATCGTAGGTTCGGCACGCTCGGCATGTGAACATTCCCTTTCTAGTCTTATTCAACTGTTCTGTGCTCGAATAAAGCTCCAGGAATGGTCGAAAATGTTAGATAACTAATTCTATATCGTGTCAATAATGTTTTTTCAAAATTTAGTCACTTGCCTCGGCTTTCCACTTGTTTTCCTTTTATTAAAAAAAAGGTTTGTTTTGATTCCAATCCAAAATAATATCTACCGACATTGATTTTAATTTTTAATTCATAACTAAGACACAAGCCTTGTGTCGTATCACAAAAAACTGTAACTATCAATAAAATTCTAGTGTTTGTGGATTTTTCTACTATTTGTGAAAAACACCAATCTTTGTCTTTGTGGAAGCATTTTATTTCGCAAGCTGGTGTCTTAAGAAATATCTTTTGATCCGATTGCCAGAAGGATCTAGAATAGTAAAATTATAAATATTTGGGTGGAATCAAAACGATTTATAAAGTTTGTATATTATAATTTTTTTTGGTGTTCATAAATAGTTATTGTTTTAGAGAGCCTAGCCTAAATTATGCTTCGTAATTATATTCGAGAATTAGTGTAAAGAGAACGCGTTTTAAATTATAATCAGACCATAGACAAGGTTTATATGTAGACGTCTGTTTATATCAGACGAAAAAGGAATTAAAATGATAGAGATAAAATGTGATAAGATTTGTTCTCAGTCTGATTATAATATAAAATCTAGTATATTTTTAATAGAAAAGCTCGAAATTTATTAATAATCTCGCTTCACACTGAAAATTGTATCAAGGTTAAAAGGAAAAATGTATAAATAGTAGAAATATAAATTTTATTTTGGCAACACTGTTATAACCTTTCTCAATGACACATACAGAATACGCCATTTTCAAAATGGCGTATTTTGAACCTCCCATAGACATTGGAAGATATACTATTTTGTACCTCCAATATTTATATGCAAATATTGATTTTTTTGTTGTAATAGAAATAAATTTAAAATAATTAATTTGTTTTATTCTGTGTTTGGTATTTTCTCGGTTTAAATCCCTTTTTATGATGTCGAAACTGAAGTAGAATATTGCCCGATGGTAAATATAAGAAAAATACACCCATATATCTTATATATAGTTGAGTTCTGACCGACACTAACTTACAAGTATTGTGTCTTGAGTATCAGAGACTATGAGAATTACCAGATACTACGAGCATATATACACACGAAACAAATATTAGTGGATTGCACAGATATATACAGATAGCACGACACAACCGTTCCACATTTGGCTAGACAACATCTTCTGAAACGAGAGGCGGGTTCGATCCTGCACACATACAGGGTGTATTTAGACCGTGATCGAAAACTGAGGCAGGTAATAGCGTTAGTGATTTTAATATCGCCAATGGGTTTGTGATCACCCTCGCTATTACCTGCCTCAGTTTTCGATCACGGTCTACACCCTGTATGTGTGCAGGATCGAACCCGCCTCTCGTTTCAGAAGATGTTGTCTAGCCAAATGTGGAACGGTTGTGTCGTGCTATCTGGAGGTCCCGGGTTCGACTCTCGGTCATGGTGTTATGAAATTTTTTTAAAGAAATTTTCAGTAGCAGCACAGTTTAGTTTGTTATTTTTATAACAAATTTTATTAATTATTTTTTTTTATTTTAATAAAAAAATTAGCTTGTAAAGGATACTGAAAAAAATATCTACTTATGCTGAATATCCTCTATAATCTATGAACATTTTAAAATTACTTTTCCAGTTCATCATTATCAACAGTAGCCTTTATACATTACACTACTGGGCATAGGCCTTTACAACTGAGTGTCTATGCCTTAGTCCACCAGACTGGCCTATTGCTAGTTGCCAAATTATCAAGTTAAATTCTTGTTACTCAAACAAGAAGTATACTGCAGTGTCTAATTAATGGCAAGTTATAAAGTTACATTTTTGAGAATTACAATATATCAGGGGTGTAATGACGATTCAAAAGCACTTGTAGAAGTCAATTTGAACAAAAATGATTTGACTTTAATTAAGGGTAAATAAAACACACTTATGATTAAATTAACATTTTACTTAGAACAAAACTGATTTAAACTACAAAACATGTTCTGTTTATTCCTTGTCGCGGTAGTGTTTCATGTTGACAAGCACCCAGGCAGGGATGGCCGACCAGCCGATGACCATCATACTCGCTAGGAACACGATCTCCTGGAAATAATATTTAGGAAATTAGAATGTGGAAGAAAATTGGTTTGATTTTATAATAAACTGCAATGCTGATATTTAATGGATGTTATCATACATATAAACCTTCCTCTTCAATAACTCTATCTAGTAAAAAAAACCGCATCAAAATCCGTTGCGTAGTTTCAAAGATTTAAGCATACAAAGGGACATAGGGACAGAGAAAGCGACTTTGTTTTATACTAGCTTTTTCCCGCGAGTCTATCCGCGTAGACTTCAGGGTTGAGTTCAGAAAGAAAATAAGTTGCAGTCTATTAGTCTATTATCTGAAAGTAATATTTATGCCCATAACAAAAATCATACAATCCATTTGTAAAGTAAATGAAAAAAATGTTATTGTGGGATATCCATGAGAGATAGACATATACCGTCGCGGAGTTTTCTGTAGACCTTTTTAATGTGTATAATACTTAATACATTATTTTGATAAATGTCGTAGGGTTCAGCGTTTGCAATTTAAGCGGAAAAATGTAAATATTTACATCACATTCGAAACACCAAAAATAACAGTATTTCTCCACTATACACACACAAAACATCGAAAAGTCAGAGGTGTGTGCCTGAGATTTGAACCCGCAACCGCCGAGATACTCGACCGGGTGCCTAAACCTCGAGGCCATCACTGCTCCTCTATGATTACGTCAAAACAAACATTTTATCTTACAAGCTATTATTTTTTATTTTCATATACCAAAAATTATTCCTATACTAACACACTTTAACATATCAATCGTACTTATCCCATTATCGATATGCCCCTCTATAATTTATACGCACATCACTACACCTCCCCATAAGGCGTGTCAGTGCGAACGAATTACGTCCCGAAGCCTCGGTTCATAATGGGTCGACTATAATCGGCATTATTACAAACCGAGGGGTGCCGGATTATTGGAATGTTAGGATGACTGGTTTATCGTCATAAATTCGTAGGTAATGTAATAAAATAAAGAGTTTCATAGAAGGAATTCATGTATTAAAATTATTTGTATTTAACGCACGCTTAAAATTATAGTGCCCTAATTAAAAAAACGAAGTTCAAAGTAGCTAAATAGAAAAATATCTAAGTTGGTCAAAAATACATTTTGAAGAAAATAATATGTTTATTTAAATGGTTACAATACATAAACCACATTGACATTATTTATTCAGACCATACTTCAGTGGTTCCCAAACTTATTTTGTCTACTGCCCACTTTGAGAATAAATATTTTTAGCGCCCCCATTTTTTCACCTATTTAAAAACCTCTTTAATTTAAAGTTAAATTACTTAATTATTGTGACCTATATATTTATATTATCGGAGAATTCTAAACGAAACTTTTACTATAACCCGCAACTTGAAACCTGAGCGCAGTAGGTAACAAACAACGGCGCTTAGGTCTAAAGTTAACTCTTACGGACTCCACCTGCCAATAAGAACGATTATTGAAACGCAACTTTAAAATATTAAAACAGAGTATCTTTTATTAAAAATAAAACTAATATCATCGATCCTTATATAAAAACTAATGTGAAGGAAATTAAAATGCGAAAGTGTGTCTGTTGCCTTTTTATTTGTTTGTTTGTGTCTATTTTCATTACGAAACGGAGCGACCGATTGACATGATTTTAATTTTTTCTATATTCAATGTAATAGGACAGATATATGAACTACGCGGAGAGAAATATAGAACCGAACCGTTTACAAGTTGTTGTTGAGAGTCGAGAGCTCTAAGAGGCCTCCTAGCTAAATAACATTACAACTCTACACAACGCCCCTATTTTCTTTCTGGGTCTGTTACCGCCCCCTTGAGACCTGCAGCGCCCACAAGGGGGCGTTATCGTCCACTTTTGGAAAGACTGCCATACTTGATCAAAAAGTAAGTAAAAGTAAAATACAAAATTTTGAATTAAGTCAATATATTTCTAAGCGTGTGATAAATATTTAATCAGTTTTAAAATCCTTAAATGAGGTCTGCTGTGCAACTTGTAGTCGTTGCTTAAAAACTTTTTCTCGAATGTTGCGAAGAATTATAATGTCTTTGGCAGATATGCCATTTTCTTCAGCCCATGTTATGCAGGTATTAAAACAAATTAATGCATTATCTGGATCAACTCTTACAGTTGTAGGAGACAGTGGCTCTAATATTTCTACAAAGCTTTCTTCTTTCACTACTTCATCTACAATTTCTTCATCATTCATAATTTGTTCTGTTTCTTCGATTCCTTCAAACCAAAAATTTAAATTTTCACTTGTCTCCAATCCTTGTTCAAATTGATTGTGTAACCAATCAATAGGCAGATTATCTTCAGAATCCCATTTATCTATTTCTTCTGTTTCTGACAGATTCATTGTAGGCCATAACTTCTTCCATGAAGATTGGATAAAGTTACATGAAACAGACTTCCAGGCATGAGCAAGACAGAATACAACATTCTTCAAATCTATATCTTTAAGGCTTTGCGTTAAATCACCACCTTGAGACAATATATGGATCAGCAATTTAGTTTTATACAAAGACTTTACTTTTTGGATAACATTTTGGTCCATCGGTTGAAGTAAAGTTGTACAATTTGGTGGTAAAAATATTGTTTGGATGTTCCCATCAGTTGATTTGAGTTCTTGTTCATTTGAGCCTGGAGCATTGTCTATTACAAGTAAAGCTTTTATGGGCAAGTTGGACCTTTTCATAAACTTCTCGACTTGTGGGACAAAGTTTTCATGAAACCATTCGATAAGTATCTCTCTTGTGAGGGAGCTTCTAATTTGGCTCTTATAGCAGACTGGTAGACAAATGTTCTTCAATTCTCTGGGATGTTTTGCTTTACCTATCACTAACAAATCCAATTTGTGCGTTCCAGTAGCATTTGAACATTGCATGAATGTAATTCTATCTTCACTCAATTTACGACCAGGTGAAATTGATTCTTTAGAATATATTTTATTGGGCATTAGTCTCCAGAACAGACGACTATCGCCTGCGTTATAGATTTGTTCAGGAAGCAGACCTAGCTCTTCTACTTTGTCTTTAAAATGCTGGATAAATGGCTGTACTGCAGATTCGTTTGATAATTTCTCACCCGACATGGATAAATGGATACCAAATCGCTTTTTAAACTTATCCAGCCATCCGTCGCTAGCACGAAAGTCATCTTTGTGTGTAATTTTTTTATAAAATTGGATTGCTTTTGCTTTCAAAATATCTCCAGATATAGGAGCGTGGTTTGAACGCTGTTGTTTGAACCATAAGTGTAAAGCCTTTTCCATATTCGGACAATAGCCAACTTTCAATGTTTTACGCTTTCCTGGTCCAGATTCCATTCTCTTCACATGTTCTTCTATCTTCTGCCTTTTTTTCTTAATATCGTATATAGTAGCACGTCCAACACCGTATTCTTTAGCCAATTTGCACATGTTTGCTCCACTATCTAACTTCTTTAGAATCTCCATTTTATTATTCAAATCTAGTGTTTTGTGCTTGCGTTTATTTGACATTTTTAAACTATTCTCACTTGAAAAAACAATTTAGGTAGCGTATGTACGTGTTGAGTTTTAAAGTTAGACTAGTCGACAACGCAGACACCGAAGCGGGCGGGTGTGGCGGGGCGAGGGCGGAGGGGACCGGATTATTGGACGTGCCGAGCGATCGAAGTGCCGGATTAGTAAGATTATAGCTAGGGATGGGGCGTTGACGGTTTAGAGTCGATGTAACGGTTTTTGTTGTTGGTTAACTAGTTGAATTCGTATATTTAATAATGATAGCGAATTCAATTAATACTACGTATTTTTTTACATAAAATTCCATCTGCATTCACTACGCCATCTATCAGCCCATGTACGTCCCACTGCTTGGCATGGGCCTCATCATTATATAAACCCTATGGTTTAGGCCTTAGCACGCTGGTCTAGAGGGGGTTAGCTGACTACACACCTAAGAAATCCCTAACAACTTTTAGGTGAGCAGGTTTCAACACATTTTCCGTTACCATTAAAGCAAGTGATAATTTATATACACTTCGAATATAACTCCGAAAAGTCAGAGTTGTGGCCGTGGGGTTTGAACCCGCGACAGCCGAGATTCTCGACCACGTGCCCAAACCTTGACACAAAGACAAATATCGTCTTTACCGATAAAAAAAAATCGCGATTAAATAACACTAATATATAAACTATATTAGAAGCAAAATAATAGTCTAATTTCACAATTTTCAGTTCTAAAGAAACTGCTCAAGTGGTCAGAAAGATGCAACATGGCCAATGATGGTTTGATTGGAGATGTCTTATCAAGGAGACACACAACTACATATTTGTGAAAAAGGAGTGAAAACATCAGCCAAAGCTTTCGATAGCACCATGATGCTGTTGGCTAGACACCAGCTTATGCCTAGCTCCGAAACAAATGTTTGTGTGACCTAAAAATATTACTCCTTTGACTAACAGAGATAAAATTTATTCTTTAACTGCAACAATTTTTATTTACAAAAGTAATTGTGTAAAACATCTCTAACTTTTCCGAGTTATGTGTGTATTTACAATAAATTATCACTTGCTTTAACGGTGAAGGAAATTGTTGTGATTGAAACCTACACACCTAAAAGTTCTTAGGAATTTGACAGGTGTGTAGTCTGCCAACCCGCACCAACCTGGCCAAAAGAGGCCCATGTCCAGCAGTGCATAAATGAGTTCATGACGAAGATAATTGTGTAATGTAAAGAGGTGTGTGAGCTACTATTAATTTTAAACAAAATATAGTTAGTATTAAAAGTGAATTTAAGTATTAAATAATTGTTAAATCAGGGACTGGTTACTACATAATTTGTATTTGTGTGGGATATAAAATTTTTGCCATTAACCTATGGGGGAATTTATTTTAAAATACAAATGTAACAGACACTATTTTTATCCAATAATTAATAAGGGATTATATTTTTTGCTAACTTAGGAAAAAGGATACGAATATCTGTTAGTTAAACAAAATAAATAATGCAGTTGAAATAATTTGTCAGCTCAATAATATTAAGGAAAAACAAATATTTTTTATGACCATAGACTAAAATCTAATTATTCAAACTTTGAATTTTACGTTCCAAATTTAAAACGCGCTAGCTAATGGATACTTTATGAGATAACCTTATTACCAATAGATTTTACTGTATCTACAAAATTTACCTGAAGATAACCTATCAACCATAAATTACGTAATTGAAAAAATCGATTTAAACGACTTATCCTGGTTTTAATATCAAATGGTCCTAGATAAAGGTCTAAGAAAAGCTAAAATACAAACGTTTTTTAGTTTAAACCTTTTTGGAGTACCTAATAAAATATTACCAAAGAGGTTGTACTTACGCCTTTGGAAACCTTATTCCTGGCTGGAGTGGCGATAACACTCATGTTTCTCTGCTGGACAACATTTTTGACGATCTGCGAGTTCGCCTTAGTGAGGATGCTCCTGATTCCCAGCATTTTGGAATACTTATATTTGCTTTTCGAGTTCGCAATATACTGCAGTGATAAAAAATATTCAATGATTTTTAGAGATGTCAAAGTAGTGTTTGTTTTTTAGTCGATTATATTCAATAATCGATTGTTGCAATTTAAGTTGCTACTCGATTTTTAGTAATCGGCATTTGTTTTAGTAGATGCTTATTTTGGGAAGTACCTTATAAATAGATATCATACCGTACGGTACGACAAAAAGTTTTAATAATTAGAGAAGATATATAAAAAGTATTGTCTTTTTACATTTTATTTTAGCAACAGAGGAAAGAAGAAATATTTTTTGATGGAATGTAAATTTGTTTTTGATACTATCAATATCTTTGGGACGACATACATGTCTTTTTGTCTAATATCACATTAAGAAAACCCTATTTTAATTTTTGTTATAACTCAATTTATGTTCATAACAACATTAGATCATTTTTACAAGCTTTTATTTAACTTCACTTTTGTATGTATGTATGTATGTTTGTATGTTTACAAATCTTGCAATGAAGATTTGAACCACTTCCAATAGACCGATTGTGCTGAAACTTGGTATACCTACGTAACTTGGATGACAATACAATAATATGGTACCATGGAGCTGGTCTGATGATGAGATTGGAAGATGACCATAGAAACATCGGTTCTTGTGGACCGATTGAGCTGAAATTTGGTATGTCTTTGTAACTTCGACAACAATACACAAATATGGTATCATGGGGCTGATCTGATGAAGAGTTGGAAGATGCCCATAGGAACTTCAGTTCTTGTGGACCGATTGAGCTGAAATTTGGTATGTCTTTGTAACTTCGACAACAATACACAAATATGGTATCATAGTGCTGATCTGACGAAGAGTTGGAAGATACCCATAGGAACTTCGATTCCTATGGTCCAATTGAGCTGAAATTTTGTATCTCTTCGTAATTCCGGTAACAATACAAAAAATGGTATCATAGAGCTAATCTATTGAGGAGATTCTTTTGGACCGATTGAGCTGAAATTTGGTATATCTATGTAATTTCGGTGACAATATAATAACAAGGTATCATAGAACTGATCTGATGAGGAGTTGGAAGAAGCCTATATGAACTCCGATTCCTGTGGACCAATTAAGCTAAAATTTGGTATGCCTTTGTATTTTCAGTGACAACATAATAACAAGGTATCGTTGATCTGGTGTCATGAGAAGTTGGAAGGTGCCCATAGGAACACTAGTTTCCATGGACCGATTGAGTTGAATTTCGGTATGACTACGAAATGGATAGACTTAGAAATATTTCCAACTAAAAAGTTAAAAATAAATTAACGGTGAAAAACATATTTTAAAATCAAGCTTTTATTATGCACGAAAAATTTAAAAAATAAACTAAGAAAACATTCTTAAAATTCGTAGTTTTTTAAACTTTACAAGTAACAATTTACAAAAGTGTTCGGTTTATCAGTAGAAGTATGATACATAAACATATATTATCTATAACTAGTATATTAATATTCTTAAGTGATTTAAAAGCTTGTCGCGCAATTTCGTTAATGCAAAGACCTCGGCCGCGACGAGCTTTTAAATCACTTAAGAATATTAATATACTAGTTATAGATAATATATGTTTATGTATCATACTTCTACTGATAAACCGAACACTTTTGTAAATTGTTACTTGTAAAGTTTAAAAAACTACGAATTTTAAGAATGTTTTCTTAGTTTATTTTTTAATTTTTCGTACATAATAAAAGCTTGATTTTAAAATATGTTTTTCACCGTTATTTTAAATACTCTCAAATAAAGGGAAATAGTTCATACAGCTTTAGTTAAATATTTTTAATTTGACAGTTTACTCATAACCTTGTAAAGGTAGAATTAAAACCTAAAACATTCTCTTCCAGTGGAACATAAGTGTGTGCTGATATGAAAAGCGTAGGAACATTAATAAACAACACATAATTTTTATTCTTTATTGCAAACATTAAAATCTAATGTCTTAACACTAATATCTTAATAAAAGAAACCCGTGTGAATTATGAATTCAAACTCAAAAATTTTGCCGCCATTTTCCAGCGTGGGAATGTAACCATATTGGTAGAAATTTAATGTCTACTGAGAAACTTCCATCAGCTGCGGGGCATCTGAAAAACATCACATTATTATTGTATTTCCTTTACATGTTATTGGACATTATATCTGCTCAAAATACCAAAAAACCGCTTGTTAAGTATAAAAAATCATTATCACTATAACATAGTATAAAACAAAGTCGCTTTCTCTGTCCCTATGTCCCTTTGTATGCTTAAATCTTTGAAACTACGCAACGGATTTTGATGCGGTTTTTTTAATAGAGTGATTGAAGAGGAAGGTTTATATGTATGATAACATCCATTAAATATCAGCATTGCACCCGTGCGAAGCCGGGGCGGGTCGCTAGTTAGTCTATACAGGGCGTATTAATCAGAAACGAAGGCAGGTGACAGCTAAGGTGATTACTAACCTCATGAGGTTAAAGAAAATCCCAACAAAAAAATTAAAAAATTACGTTTTTCATACAAACTATACACATCTAATACCCACAGTTGTATGGAAAATGTAAAAATAAATATTTATTGTTGTGATTGAAACCCTCTCAATGGCAGAGGAGACCCGTGCTCAGCAGTGGGCGTATATGGGTTGATGAAGAAGGAAGAAGAAGTGATTTTTTGTAATGCTAACAGGTTTGTAATCACCGATCATGGTCTGTACACACTCTGTATTTGTCCCAGTGTTCAGCATGAGCTTCTACAACTGAGATGCTCAGGCCTTAGTTCATCATGGTCTAGGGCAGCTTTAATGGTGAAGGAAATCATTATTAGCAATTTATTATTTGCAGAGGAACATAGGTGGGCTTTGTAGAAAATAAGAGTTAATATTTACCTCCAGATCCATCGTTGAACATAAACTCATCCTGGTATTCCTTCAGGAATTGCTCTGATCTATGTTCGTCCAGGAATAGGGAATACACTTTTTTCACATCTTCCATGCTCACCTGTTGGAATAATTTTGTTATAGACAGTTTACAATAGCAGTGATGGCCTCGAGGTTTGGGCGCGCGGTCGAGAATCTCGGCGGTCGCGGGTTCGAACCCCAGGCACACCTCTGACTTTTCGGAGTTATGTGTGTATTCACATTGAATTATCACTTGCTTTAGCGGTGAGGGAAAACATCGTGATGAAACCTGCACACCTAAAAGTTCTTAGGAATTTCTTAGGTGTGTAGTCCGCCAACCCGCACTAGGCCAGCGTGATGGACTAAGACCTAAACCCTCTCAATGGTAGAGGAGACCCGTGCTCAGCAGTGGGCGTATATGGGTTGATGAAGAAGAAGAAGTTTACATAGACTAATGGTTTTTAGTGTTTTGTAATATTAAGTAGATGTGTGATATTAAGTGATTTTGCTTAATATTCTGTATCTTATTTAATTCTCGTTTTCTAATTTAATTTGTTTCGCTGCCTTGCTATCTAAAAGGCCTGGGTCGATTGTAAAAACAAAACAAACAAAACCTATATTCCCCAAAGGGGTAGGCAGAGATGCATTTCTGCACCCACATTTCGCCAGCTATGTTTCAGTCCCATGTAATAGGGGGCGAGCCTATTGCCGTTTTTCGGGCACATTTCCAGACTCCGTGCTGCTACTGAGAATTTCTTAATGGAAAAACCCAATCACACTTCGCCCGACCCGGGAATCGAACCCAGGACCTCTAGATCGCACGGCACATACTTGTACCGCAAGACCACGAGGCAGTCAATCGATTGTATAGTATTGATTTCTTTGCTAGAATATTCTCCGTTTCAACGTGGAGTTTATTATTCTCGAAAAACGGCAATAGGCACGCTCCCTGCTATATGGAACTGATGTGGAGAAATGTGTGTTCAAAAATACACCTCTGCAATCCCTTCGGTAAATACAGTTGTGAAACAATGTCGACCTATGCATAGAACAAAGTTATATTTTGCAAAATCTCAACTTCTCTTTCTCAGCGATTTAAACTTAATTGGGCACAAAATTATCTGTAGCTTTTTTTTTTTTTTTTTTTTTTATTTGCCTTAGCAGGCAGACGAGCTGACGGCCCGCCTGATGGTAAGCGGTCACCGTCGCCCATGGACTTGGCAATGCCAGGGGCACAGCCACGCCGCTGCCTACCGTGAGGAAAATGCTCTTTTTAAGCCTCGTTTGAAGAAGGCCATGTCATAGCGCTCGGGGAACACCGACGCAGGGAGTTCATTCCAGAGCTTGCACGTACGTGGTAAGAAAGACCTCTGGAAACGCACCGTACGGGTACGGTACGTCTCCAGGTGAAATGGATGAACTCTACTGCGGTGACGGGTGGTGCGATGGTAGAACGGCGATGCCGGTACCAACCCGAACAGTTCCTCGGAGCATTCCCCATGGAACAGCCGGTAGAACACACAAAGAGACCCAAAGTCTCTCCGCAGTCCTAACGGCTGTAGATTCTCCGTGAGATCGGGATCATCGACGATTCGAACGGCCCGTCGCTGTAAGGAGTCAAGTGGGTCGAGCTGGTATTTTGGGGCACCTGCCCAGAGATGCGAGCAGTACTCCACGTGGGGCCGGATTTGCGCCTTGTAGAGCGACAACCTATGACCCGACGTGAAGTACCGCTTGGCTCTGTTCAGGATACCCAACTTCTTACTAGCCAATTTGGCTTTGTCCTCCAAATGACTCCTAAACTGGACTAAGCTCGAAATTTCGACGCCGAGGATCCCAATACTCTCGGAGATCTGGAGAGATACTCCTTGGAACTGTGGCGCCATGACGAATGGATCCTTCTTCGCAGTGAACGCGCAAACTTGTGTCTTCGTAGGGTTGAATTGAACCAGGTTCTTTTCTCCCCATTCGAAAGCCCGCCCCAGAGAGCTCTCGACTTCAGACACAAGTTGTGACCGTCTTTCCCCAACGGTACTCCGAGGGACATTCTGTTGGCCGATGTATCGCGCGTCACTCGTACTATCATCTGCATAGCAATGCATGCTTTCGATAGAAAGCATGTCATTGATATGCAGGATGAAGAGTGTCGGCGATAGCACCGAACCTTGAGGAACGCCAGCGTTAATGGTCATGGTCTCGGAGCAACAGCCGTCAACGACGACCTTGATGCTTCGACCATCCAAAAAGCTGGCGATCCACTTGCAGAGTCCCTCGGGGATCCCATATGCTGGAAGCTTCGCCAGAAGGGCGCCGTGCCACACTCGGTCGAACGCCTTCGCAATGTCTAGGCCGACGGCAATAGCCTCACCCCCACTCTCCAAGGCCTCCGCCCAGCGGTGCGTGAGGTACACGAGAAGATCGCCAGCTGACCGACCGTGTCGAAAGCCATATTGACGGTCATTAATCAGCTGGCGATCCTCAAGGTACCTCAGGATCTGAGTATTAATAACTCGCTCCATGACCTTGGAGAGAAGGGATGTGACCGCTATCGGCCTATAGTTGGAAGGGTCCGACCGGTCTCCCTTTTTAGGGATTGGGTGGACACGTGCAACCTTCCAAGAAGCTGGGACCCTGTTGGTTTTGTAGGAAAGGCGGTACAGGCGCGTGAGCACGGGGGTCAACTCAGGGGCGCACGTCTTAAGAACCACCGCGGGGATACAATCCGGCCCACTCGACTTTCGGATGTCGAGAAGCCTGAGCTCCCGTCTGACAACACGATGATTAAATCTGATGTCAGACAGGAGACTCTCACACCTGGGTATAACTGGTGGAGTGGCTCCACCGTCATCCAGGGTCGAGTTCGAGGCAAAGGATTGGGCCAGGAGATCGGCCTTCTCCTTTGCACTATGGGCCAGGCTGTGATCATCCTTACGCAGTGGCGGGAGACTAGGCTGGCAAAAATTACCTTCGACAGCCTTGGCGAGCGACCAGAAAGCTCGACTTCCAGAGGGATAACTTTCTAGTCGCTCGCCAATTCGTCGAACGTGTTCCGCCTTGGCCCTAGCGATAGCCCTCTTGCTAGATCTAGAAGCGGCATTGAATTTTCGCTTCTCCTCCTTTATTTTAGGATCCCGACGTTTTCGGGCTTCCTGCCAAGCCTTAAATGCGGACTGCTTGAGGCGCGCAGCATCGGCACAAGCGTGGTTATACCAAGGTCGGCTGCGGCGCCCCACGGGTATTTTGGAACTGGGGATGAAAGTATCCATCCCCAGGATTATTGTATCCCTTACGCAGTCCGCACAGGCGTCAGGATCGTCGGAGGAGAAGCAAAGCCGCTTCCATGGGAAGGATGCGTAAAACTCGCGCAGTCCATCCCAATCTGCTGACCTATAACGCCAGACTCTGCGAGTCCCAGTGGCAGAAGGACGACTGGGACGCACAACAGGGGCCCATGAACGAACAAGGCAGTGATCAGATGACCCTAGAGGGGCTTCGATCACCACCTTGTATCCGTCAGGATGAGTAGTCAGCAGAAGATCCAACAGAGAGGGCTCATGGCTCTCAACATCCGGAACACGGGTAGGCTGTGTTACCAGCTGTGAGAGACCATATGCCAGGGCCAACTCGTAGGCAGACCGGCCCGGGAGATCAGTGATCCTGGACCCCAACCACTCTTTGTGGTGGGCGTTGAAGTCACCCAGGACCACCACCTCCGCGGACGGGCACTGCTCGAGTATGCAGCTAGTCCCCACTTGGACGTTCTCAAACAACAGAGAAGACCCCGAATCACTGGCATGGGACCTGTAAAGGCACGCGTATATACGGGTACGACCCCCGTAGTCTACGCGGAGCCATAATATTGACAGGTCCCGATGCTCGAGGCCCCGAAGGCGGCGACAACATATATCACCCCGGACGAAGACGCACACCCCGGCTTTACGTACGAATGTATGTTCCAATACGTAGCCGGGGTAGTTGAGGTACGATACGTCGTCAGGGGTAGATATTTGTGTCTCCGTTAAAAAGAGCAGGGCAGGCCGCGCCGTCTCGAGGTGGTGATGGACGGCGTCGAGGTTGCTGTGTAGACCCCTGACATTGCAGAAGTCCACTTGAATTGTGGATTGTTTTACCGCCGTGGGTTGCCTGCTATTTTTCGATTTTCGGGTCATTAAAAAAGAGATTTGTGGGAGGGAGGTGAGGATGGATGCGGTGGGTCCAGAGCGGATCCTTAAAGATAGAACAATGTGAGGCAGCACACGGCCGAATGAGTGGCCTCCGCGAGACACGGAAGGGCCCCCGGTGCCCCCCCGCGTACAGTCGCCGGGATCCACCCCAGTCTCCCACTCTGGCACGACGACTGCACAACGGGATTTTCGCCGGTTGGCGGGACAGCTTCCCGAGGCGGGAGTTAAAAGGAGAGCGGATCCCCGGGTTCAGGTCCCCTACTGACCGGCAGGCGGCCGACGGAAACCGTTCCCACCGGGTCTCCCTGTACTGTAGCTGTTTTTGTTCTTCAAACAACAACAAAAGTTGTGATTATTATTACTTCACTAGTGCAATATATGAACAAGTTTAACTCTATAGACATAAAAAGTACTTTGGTGTTAGTCATAAGTAACTTTATTCTATGCATATGTTGATGTATGTATAAATATTTTTTTGGCCTTTCATTTAATTTTCCAATTTCCTATTCCAATGAAGGTGGTCCTAAACTTTTGTCCTGCAGTGTAATCCATACATACTTCAGTGGCCCTCCTCCGCCTGGCGACGAGTGACGCCGTGGTGATAAGTTGTATGGCGTACCGGAGCGACGTCTCCGTGGCGACGCGGGTTAGTACCGTCAATGCATCACTCGTCATCTGGCAGTCTTCTTCTTCGCAACTGTGACGGAGAAATTTGTTAGTACATTTTAATTTTCAGTCCTAAGTAAAAGCCCTGCTGAGTAAAAAGCGAGTCTATTGCCGTTTTTCGGGCACCTTTCCAGACTCCGTGTTGCTACTGAGAATTTCTTAATGGAAAAACCCAATAACATTTTGCCCGACCAGGAATCGAACCCAGGACCTCTAGATTGCACGGCGCATACTTGTGCCGCAAGACCACGAGGCAGATAATTCGAATTATTCTCCACAGAGTATAACACATATTTCGATCTATCCGCAGACTAGTTATATTTGTAAAATTTCAACATTACATGGGAGCGATTTAAACTTAATTGGGCACAAAATTATCTGTAACTTTTTATTTTCTTCAAACGACACCAAAAGTTATGATTATTATTACTTCACTAGTGCAATACATAAACAAGTTTACTCTATGAAGACATAAAAAGTACTTTGGTGTTATAGTCATAAGTAACCTTATTCTATGTATAGGTCGATTTAAAATCTCTCCTTTATAACACTTACCGGATATTCAAAATCTCCCGTAGTTCCTGGTGCGAGTATGGTGTGGTTGGCACTATGATCATCCGGTCCAGCAGGTCGAGTGGTATCCCGTGGGGGCTGCGGTAGTTGGTACCCCTGATTCTGGTTATCCCTCGATTGGTAGCCATGATCACGACGGGAGCCGTTTCCGATTCCAAAGCCCGGTTGAGGAATGAGAAGCATTCTATGTCCAGCATATGGGCCTAAAGGAGAAATGTGGCTTATTAAATAAATATACACAAAAGTTATATATACTGGGTGTATTTAGACCGTTTGAATTCTCACAAACACACAGAAGTAAATATTAGTGATGAATGATCAAACAACACAAACATTTGTCTCTGCGGGAATCGAACTCGCAGCCTCTCGTTTCGAGGCGTTAATATATCAACCCATGCTGAATTTTCCACAGATACTTAAGGGCTGAATAAAAATTTATCATAAGGTGATAGTTTAATGTATACATATATTTATATTTTAGGGGAGGCCTATTGTCTAACAGAGGAATTTTTTCTGATGATGGTGATGAAGATGATGATGACGATGAAAGTAATACCTTCATCACCAAAAAGCCATTATCAAGTGTATATTACCTCATCAATGAAAAGCACTCCGGGTATCATCTCAGCTTTCCCTTCCTCCCTCCATTCAGCCACTTTGCTGTTGATCTGTTCGCGAATTTCAGATTTTATCTCTCCGGTGTCACCTGAAAGTATACGTTAAAATATAAGGCTTGAGTTAAATAAATAAACCAGTTAATTCTCCAGGTGTGTGACAAACTGTGCATATGAGTTAGAACTATGTACAGGGTGTACTCAGACCGTGATCGGAAACTAAAGCAGGTTATAGCGACGGTGATCATCTTTGGCGATAAAAAAATCCCGACAATAAGTAAAAATTTTGACGATTTTCATATAACCATCGATATTGTGTAACACTATTACCTACTGGATATTTACCTTACCCTCACTTTTATTTTTAAATATTGTTACTGTTATTGTATTTTGTTTTCTCATTTTGTTATTACCTATTAATATAATGTTTGTATTGTGTTAAGTTATCATTATGTCGACGAATCAATAAGTGTACAGAAAAACCTATTGTGGTTTATGATACACTATATGTATGTAAAAAATTGTTACTGCCTTTTTATATAAATAAATAAAATATTAATTAATGTATGTAGTTTGTATGGAAATGTCAATTTTTTTATTTTTTACCGAAATTTTTCATACGTCAATATGTCTAATCACTATTACCTGCCTTAGTTACCGATCACTGTCTGTATACACATTGTATGTACCTGTATACAGGGTGTATTCAGACCGTGATTGGAAACTAAAGCAAGTTATAGATAACTATGCCGACAAAAAATATAAATTGTGACGTTTTCTTTACAACTGCATATAAGTCAAAGATTGTTATTTTATTATTTACCTGAGAAGAGCGCGAGGAAGCCGTGCGTCCTCGAGTTGATGACGTCAACCTCGTGCAACGTCACCGTGTGGACCACTTCCTTCCGCTTCTGGAGTTCCCCTTCCGGACACTGGACGAAACGGGCTTGCTGGCCTGTGGACGACAAAAATAACATACAAACATACTCATATGCTTGTATTCCAGCACCTCCAGGGGAGAGGCACGGCCATGGGAGGGGCACGACCAGGGAAGAGACACGACCATGGGAGAGGCGCGTCCAGGGCGAAGGCGGCATACCGAGCGATACATTATTTAATTGAAGTGACTGTCATAATACCCACTCCATATTAAATCGGCCACCTCACGCCTATATTCCCCGAAGGGGTAGGTAGAGATGCATTTCTGCACCCACATTTCGCCAGGTAATGTATCAGTCCCACGTTATAGGGGGCGAGCCTACTGCCGTTTTTCGGACACTTTTCCAGACTCGACGCTGCTACTGAGAATTTCCTAATGGAAAAACCCAATAACACTTTGCCCGATCCGGGAATCGACCCCAGGACCTCTAGATCGCACGGCACATACTTGTATCGCGAGACCACGAATTAGCCTCCATACGTCATGACATTTTGTATAAAAGATGATACAAGAATTTGTTAGGTGGCCCCCCATTTTTCTAAGTATTAAGGAAGGGTGAAACAAACGTACCAGTAGCATCGTAGTCTCTGGCGCGGGCAAAGCTCCTTCCCAATTTGTTAATCTTGCCTGTAGCTTTGTCTATGGTTATCACATCTCCTGCTTGCACCTGGAACAAATGAGAATTAGTTTTTAAATGCAAACTATTTATTGTTAAGAAATATAAGAAAAAAATATTGATGTGTGTATTAGAGGCGTTACGGATACGATATTTCGAACCTGGATTCGGATATGGATATAGAAACAAAATTATATCGGTTTGGATTCGGTTATGGATATGTAATTATTTCGGAATATCCGTTAGTTTCGGATACGGATATAAGATTGAAGTAAATTATAAACACAAATATTATGTTGTAAACAGTTTTTAACTAGTTATAAAAGAGGATATGTTATGACTAGAAATAACAAAAAAGCCGCAAATGCTGCTGTCGAAACATATCGTTTTATTGAGACCTCCCTGTTATCCGAAACTATTTGAAACATGTAAAACCGATACGGTTACGGATATTTTTTTCGGATATCCGATTGTTTCGGTTACGGTTACGGAGCATACATCATACCATAACATCCCTGATATATATTTTTTATGTTTAAAATGTGTAAAATAAAGAGTTAAATAAATACCTTCTCTTTAAGCAGCGAGTCGATCATCTTGGCCCCCATGTCATAGTTAGTCTCCATGTCAGTGGTCTTGAGTGTGAGTTTGCCCACCCTGGCGCCCCCGCCCCCCGCGGCCCGCTCCACCACCACCTCCACCACTTCGCCCTCTATTATCTCTGACTCTTCTCTGTGGAGAATAGAATAATTTAAATATTTTTGTCATCAGCCCATATCGTACTTCGACAATCTCGTGGCGCAGTTATCTAGACTTGCAGAGAAGTATCAACAGTTTGATGTTGACAACCTTGTTTTAATTTCAAAAGAAAATATCTTAATGACTGCCTTGTGTTCTCGCGGTATATGTATGTGCTGTGCAATCTAGAGGAAATTCTCAGTAGCAGCACGGAGTCTGGAAATGTGCCCGAAAAACGGCAATAGGCTCGCCCCCTATTACGTGGGACTGATACATACTGGCGAAATGTGGGTGCAGAAATGCATCTCTGCCTACCCCTTAGGGGAAAACAGGCTTGAGTTTATGTTTGTAAAATACTTACTTGATTCTTATGCCTATGGACTTTCTGATGGCCTGGGTGAGAGCTTCCGTCTTGCTCATCTCCAACGAGAAGATTTCAGAACCTGAAAAACAACAATACAAAAGTTATAGAAGAAAAGTATAAAATTTAAGTTGTTTCCCTAGCAAATCTTATAGTATATTATTTATATCTTATACTACCCAGGTTTGCACACAATGTTTGCCTTCACTGTGAAAATACATTATTATGAATACATATATTTTTTTCAAAATGCCAGAGATTTGATCCTGGGATTTGAACCCATAACTATCAAGACTTTTGATCATCAAATTCATATCACAGCTCTATAATAAATTGTCAAAATCATTTGAATAATCATTGCATTAACAATCATGATAATCTTTGCAACTAAATATAATATTTTTTAAATTACCTGCCATGCTGGTGAATGGTGTGTCTGGACCGAGGGCCTGGGCTAGACCCATGGCAATGGCAGTCTTTCCTGTACCAGGTTGTCCTGCCAATAGCACTGCTCGGCCAGCAATTTTACCTGTGGAGTAAATGTTGTTTTAGTTTCTCATTATAGATGTATTCCTGAAATGTAGTGTGGTGAAATTCTAGAAACACTTCATAGAATAATTGAGACAGTGTAAGGCTAAGTCTGAAGGGTAAATCAACCTATGCATAGAATAAGGTTACCTATGACTCTAACACCAAAGTACTTTTTATGTCTTTATAGGGTTAAACTTGTTTACATATTGCACTAGTCAAGTAATAATAATCAGTTTTTTTGTTGTTGTTTGAAGAACAAAAAAAGTTACAGATAATTTTGTGCCCAATTAAGTTTAAATCACTGTGAAAGAGAAGTTGAGATTTTGGAAATAAAACCCTGTTCTATACATAGGTGGAAATCATCTTAATAGTAATTAAGGACATATTACAGCAAACCAGAACATATGGACTGATGATAATGTTGGTTGATTCAATAGTTTTGTAATTTAGAATCATACATGTATGTGAATTAAAATAAGACTTATTAGTTACTTCTTATTTCCTACTTACTAATAAATAAATATTATTCTCATCCTATCACTATCCACTTCTGAACATAGGAATGCAAGTGTATATTCTAAGACTTTTATAAAATGTAATGAAATGATTGCTGCCTATTAATTTTATCATCAATCTATGTGGAACCCACTGCTGGGGATGAGCCTCCTCTACAACTGAGAGGATTTAGACTTTAGTCCACCATGCTTGGCTAGTGCACGATGGCGGACTACACACCTAAGAAATTGCTTAGTGCTTATTATAGCTGTGCTGGTCTCTTAGCAACATAGGTTTCTTAGGCAACTCTTAGCGTATAGATAGTAAAATGAAAGTAGAAATGTATGCAAGGATGAAAAAACAACAAAACAGGTTGCCATGACAACATTACCTTCTCGAATCATCTGCAAGATGACTCCGGCGGCCTTGCGAGCCATTTTCTGGCCCACCATGCCCTGAGACACGGCCCTAGGCTCCAAGGAGTCATCGAGGCCTAGTCCTCTAATGTGGGAGTGCGCGCCAATTCTCTCAATCCTGGTTATATTCCGAACTTCCTGCACTTGAGCAGCGGCCAATGACTAAAATCAATTTTGAGGTTATGATTTCGCTTTAACTATGTTTTTTAGTATTTAAATTGGTAGAAGTTACTTACCGCCATGATTGTGAGGTTATTGGTACACAATTTTACTGGATAATAATGTTTTTTACTGTTTAATAAACTTATTTTGTGAGCTCCGCCCGCAACAATGTTCGATTGTTTTTTCAAACAAACTCTATAGACAGTAGAAACGAAGTGTAGGGTTGGGTAATGGGTTATATTTTGACAGTTCTATGACATGCTTCGGCGTGTTTATAATCGTTGGTTGGTTTATATCGATTGTTAAAAAAAAATTAAAAATCAATGTACTGTGAATAAAATCATTTATTTTAGATGCAATACTATACATAGAAAGCATATCACATTAAATTTTGTAATCATCTTTTGAAAACTTTATTTCTCTAGCTTTTTAAGTGTCTTTCAGTGATTAATTGTTAATACGCACCATCCATAATGAATACATGAGACACCGAGAGATTTTAGACAGTTTTTGTAGCAGTCTACATGTATTAGTTCTTTATTGTGTTATTTTTCTTCAGTAACTAAGTTATAAAATATATAACTTTGGGACTTTCTTTAACAGAACTGAGGAATAATTATTATCATTTAACTATGTATAACGAACGTGATATTATTTACCAAACATTATTATTTTATGTTACAGAAATTAGTCAGGATTCGATTACTTTTTGTATTATTAATATAAAGTCTAAGTTACAATTGACAAAATCGTTAAATTAAATTAAAATGTCTGTTTATTTCAATATTCAATATTGTAAGTTTCCACTCGCAAAATTTCCTTTTAAAAACTCTACAACCGTTATTCAAGTCAAGATAGCCTGTATTCTGAATAAAATAGCTCTTATTTTAACATAAAACTTATTTATGAAACGAAAATATTACTAGGATGCCACAAGTTCATATCAGCGATTGGAGTAGCTACCTCAGAAATCAGAACACAAATAGACAATCTAACATTTGTATATCCTATAGGCTTTATACTTTCAGTTGATATTTCAATTTATTCATTAACATATGATTTCACAGTTGAATTAAAAATGTTTTTTTAATTTTTAATTAATATTACTTGGCCTATAGTACTTATCATTTATTGCTTAAAAAAATATTTTTTTATCTTATTTTTTATACAGTTTTTTTACTATTTTGCCTTCGTCATTTTAGAAAAAAAAATACAACGAATTTTGAAACGACCGCAATTAGCGTAATGTCGGTTGTTTAATGAGGACTTGTGTACAAACCCACGTATTTAAAAGCAGTTCATTGAAATAACGAGGCTGTAGCGAAAAAAGTTTTAAGCTACAGTGACTACATTTCCTTTTGAAATGAAAATAGTTTACTGAATCTGTAATTTTAAATTTTGTTTTTGTTGCAAAGTGTTACAAATCATAGGAAACAATTATACCCAATTAACAGTGCTATAGTAATACCATAATAAAAAATATACTACCATAAAAATTATATTTGTATAGATATTTGGTTAATAAAGTATTTTTTGTTTTTTTATTATTGCCCTTTTTTTAACATCACAAGGACGATTTTATATTCACTCCTATTTCCTGGGTTGACAGTAAGAGATCGCTAATAGAGATCGCTTTTTGTAGGACTTTGTTTATAAGTTAGCGTTATTTTATTTTATTTCTGTACATGTTGTAAACAATAAGAATGTTGTAAGAACAAAACATGCTGCGCCGACCCCAAACAAGAATTGGGATCAGGGCAGGAGAATGATGATGACATGTTGTAAACAATAAAGCATTCAACATCAGCTGAAAAGCGTCCACTGCAGTACATAGGCCAGAGACTTCCAAACCGCTTTGTCGGAAGCAACTTGCATCCAGCGTCCTTCTACGAATTTCATTAGATCTTCAGTTGACTTTGTGAATGAAGGTCCAACGCAGCGTTTACCGGTACGTGGTCTCCACTAGAGAACCTTTCTGCCCCAGCGGTCGTCAGTTCTACGAGCTACGTGCCCTGCCCATAGCCACTTTAGCTTGTTAATTCTTGGGCCTATGTCAGCAATGTTATTGTAGGTATGAATAAAATAAATAAATACATCCAACAATCCTTTACTTAGTTTTGAATCCATCCTATTAATGGGTACCAGAAAATACGCGAGTTTTTCTGGTCAATAATTATCCTGACACGAAACAATTATTTGTGGATCACACAAACATTTGTCTCTGCAGGGACCAAACCCGCGGCCTCTCGTTTCGCAAGGTGGTGTTTAGCCAACTGCGCTACGAGGCTAAAGCGTAATAAGTAAAAATCAGTGTCAGTTAAAGGTCTCAAAGACCGGCTTGCCTTATAAAATGCCGAATAATAATCTTTAAGTAAAGTTTATTAAACAAAAGTAAGTTAAGACTTGTGTATGTATGTGTGTATGTATTGATATATGTATGTATGTATGTATTTATGTATGTATGTATGTAGGTTTGTATGTTTGTTTGTATGTATAATTATGTTATTGAAATATATATTTTGTTGTTCTCTTTCAAAACTATTTTGTACACTTATAACTACCTCGTATCTCTGTTTCTACATGTCCATTCCTGGTTGCCTGGGAGAGATCGCCCTTAGGCGATAAGGCCGCCAATTGTACTTTTGTGTTTTGTTTGCTGTATCTTATTTTTAATTCTTTATTTTTGTGTACAATAAAGTATTAAATAAATAAATAAATAAATAAAAGCAATTTGACATATAAACGAGAATATTCCAGTACAATCAACAACTCTACACAGGACATTACACAATTAACGTGTACCGCTTATAGGCTTGTATGTAAGTACCGGTACTGATAAAAATGTGTGGTGTTGTGTGTATAATGTTGCACTTGTGGGTGCAGGATACGACCCCGACACTCTACTGCTCCAGATATCTACGGTGCAGCGAAAATATTGTTACCTGTACCATTTGTTCTAGATAGGGACTCGAAACTTTCTAGAACGTAAATGGGGTAGATAATTATTTTTGTATTGTCATCTACAGTAGATATATATACTGATAGACATTCCTTTATAAAGTACTAGCTTTTGCGCGCAACTCCGTCTGCGTGGACTACAGGGTTGGGTTCAGAAAGAAAATAAGTTGTAGTATTTTACTCCGCAGAGCCCCATTTACTTAAATATACAAAAATCATACAATCGGTCAAATTGTTTCAACGTGAAACCGTAACGCGCCGGTCGACGCCTTGAGTATCATTATTGCGCGCTTGATCATTATTTTGAAATTGCGATATCTTCTAAGATACTCATTGAAATCAAATGGTGTAAAGGACAAATTTATTTTGTATTAAATACTTGTAATGAATAACGTATTTATTTGGATAAGGATTAACATAATGTTTGTAAAAACACCTTCACAAATAATGCTTTGTTTAAAATTAATTTGGTTAGAATAAAAAACGTTATAGTGAGCCAACCTTAAAAGATAGACATATGCTGTCGCGGACTTTTTTTTAGAATTTTTAAAGGGGAACAATTCTGTCATACTTTATTTTAGCGAAACTTTAACCGTTTCTGCAGCGTACGCAGCGGAAGCTCACAAAAAGGAAAAAAGTCCCCGATTTTGAAACATTCTTTATTGCTGCTCCGCTCCTATTGGTCGTAGCGTGATGATATATAGCCTATAACCTTCCTCGATAAATGTGCTATCTAACAGTGAAAGAATTTTTCAAATTGGACCAGTAGTTCCTGAGATCCTAGCGTTCAAACAAACAAACAAACAAACAAACAAACAAACAAACAAACAAACAAACTCTTCAGCTTTATAATATTAGTATAGATTTATTAAAATTTTAATTAAGAGGGTTGAGTTCGTAGGCCACTGTCTTAAAGCGGGTTGGCATGCTACACACTTAAGAAACTTAAAAATGCGCAGGTTTACTCACGATGTTTTCATTAACCGTTAAAGTATGTGATAATACATTATGAATATACATACAAATAACCTGCAAAAGCTAGGGGAGCGCAAAAGGAGCCTGATCCCGTGACCACTAAGTTTCTCAACTGCACGTCCAAACTTAATTTATATCATTTTTAATTAATAAGCTGTGATGGCCTCGACATTTCGTCGTGCGATAAGAACAAAGTTTCTATTGTATCCGGAGGCTAATAAATTAGTGATAGCCCCGAGCATTACGCGCGTTGTCAAGAATTTCATTGGTCGCAGGTTTCAACCTGAAAAAGAAACAGAAAAGGAAAATCTCGAAAAGAAAACATTTGGTAGTGGTTCGTAAAAACCCTGTTACTGAGGGTGCACCCTCCCTGCACCCTCTGACACATTCCCTCCCTCTCTAACCTCAGCAACAGTATAACGCCATCCCTTTCCCACGCATTCCAACCCTCTCTCTCTTCTAATCGATTTTCCCCACACCGCCCTTGTCACGAACCGCGACGAACGTCGGGCCCACGTGAAAATACATTTATATCGTAAAAAATCGCGATAAAACAAGTGAATTGGTAAATTCAAGTGATAAATACATTTTGAGGTTACATTAGTGGCTTTTTGAGTTTTCACCTTTGCCTACTTTGAGTGACAGCAGGTGATACAGGTGAGAAATGTTTTATTTTTAGATGTTTCGATAATTGCATGGAAAATTCCGGAATGTTGATTGCTTATTGGAGAGTAAATATTGATCTAAATGTGTTAAAATAGAGTATACTACTGTATATATTTGCGTAGATTAAGTAGAATTTTTCGCGGGCTATGACGATGTTGTTGTTTTTTTTTTAATAACAAATGGCGGTAGAAATGGCGCATCGGTTAAATTATTGCAGATTTTCATGTTATTCCGTAATATATCGCTAATTTGTAGATTATTCTGTTATTTCTTTTCATATAAGCATGTAAAATAAATGCCTATTGGCACGTAATAATTCCGAATTTTAATGCAATTATAGTTTCGGGGTAAAGCTTTTAACCCTTTGGCTTATTTAGTATACTAATCTATACTAATATTATAAAGAGGTAAGGTTTGTGAGTTTGTATGTTTGTATGTTTGTATGTTTGTAAGTTTGTATGTTTGTATGTTTGTGACGTTGTAGAAAGTAAACTCGCGATCTACTGAACCGATTTTGAAAATTCTTTTACCAATAGAAAGCTACGTTCTTTGGGAGTGTCATAGGCTATATATTAGTCCGAAAAATGATAAGACTTTTTTGTTGTGGCAGGATTTGCGAAGTAAGTCGGGGAAAAAACGGGCAAACGAAACTATTTTTTGCAAACGCTGTCTTACCCATGGAAGATACATAGTTGAGTCCTAGAGAAAAGTTGTAGAGCTTGATAATATCTACAAAAAAGTCAGCGGTAGCATATGTCTAACTTTTAGGGTTGGTTCACTATAACCTCTTTTATGCTAACTAAATTTATTATAAAATAAAGCATTGTTTGTGAAGGTATTTTCATAAAGATTATATTAATCCTTATCCAAATAAATGCGTTATTCAGTATAACTATTTAATTAAAAAGAAATTTGCCCTTTACATCATTTGATTTCGATGAGTATCTTAGAAGATATCGCAGTTTCGAAATAATCATCAAGCGCGCAATAAATTATGTTCAAGGCGCCGACCGGCGCGTTACGGTTTGTATGATTTTTGGTATGGGCATAAATAGGACTTTAAAGAGTAAAATAGACTATAACTTATTTTCTTTCTGAACTCAATCCTGTAGTCTACGCGGACGAAGTCGCGGGCAACAGCTAGTAAGAATATAATTTGAAAATGTTCTTTATAATAGATGAATTTTTCAAGATACTGTAATAAATAGATTTCATTCGTGTGTGATTTCTAGGACACCTCACAAGCTACATAACAAAATTTGTGATGATCGTACGAATGAAATTTAAAAAATAGCGGTCGAATAAATGGCTAAGATAATTTTTTTTTTTTAGAATTTTAAATAGTTTATTAAATATATTAATATATAAATAAATTACACAAAACTCTGGAATTATGTCGCCTTAAGAGTTTATATTTATGCTTGATATTTATTAACAGTTGCAAATGTTTCTTCCATTGCGTCTTGTCTAAGAAACCTTATCATGCGCTGTCATTCAATTTCGTTTTACAGATGTAAAACAAAATTTATGAGTATAACAAAATACACAAATTAGGGCTTCACATTTTTTTTTCATTCTCATATACGGAACCGTAGTAAAAACATTATTTATTATTTTTACAAACATTAAATTAATCATTTATACAGGGTGTATTTAGACCGTGATCGAAAACTGAGGCAGATAATATCGATAGTGATTACAAACCCCCTGGCATTAAAGAAAATCCCGACAAACAATAAAATTTTTGAGGTTTTCCATACAAACCACATACTTTTAACACCGATGGTTGTATGGAAAATGTTAAAAATTTTATTTTTTGTCGCGATTTTTAATATCGCCACTGGGTTTGTGATCGCCCTCGCTATTACCTGCCTCAATTTTCGATCACGGTCTAAATACACCCTGTATACTGTATTTATACCTATAGTTTTCATCATCATGATCAACCTATATACTTTCTACTGCTGGGCACGGGCCTCCTCAACAAGTGAGACGATTTAAGCCTTAGTCCATCACGCTTGTGAAGTAAGGTTTGGTAGCCTACGGACCTAATTCCTAAAAACTTTTATGTGAACTAATATTATAATGCTTTTCTTTACCGTTAAAGTAAGTGATTATTCCGTTAGTAGTGTTAAAACTGGGAAAGCAAACTTGGAGAAGTCACAGATGTGTGCCTGCGGTTAGAACTGTGACCACTGAGATTCTCGACTGCGCGTCTAAACCTCAAGGCCATTACTACTACACATATATAAAATCACTGTATAATTTGTAAATATCTGCCCCTGTCTAGTCTACTCCCTAAAGTGGATTTAATTCCAAGTTTCACACGCTGTGCATCAAGCCCTTAATGGGTGCCTTTTGAAGTTGTCAGGCATATTTCCAGACTCCGTGTTGCTACTGAGAATTTACTATTTGAAATACCCTATAACACTTTATCCGACCATTGGATCGTTTACCAATAGGAGGTTTTATCTTATTTCCATATAAAAATAAATCTAGTTAAAATTTACTAGTTTTTAAAACCGTATTGCTCTTTTCCTAAGGCGTTTTCCACCCTGCGGAAAAAGCCTCTTTCCGCATAAAACCTCCTTTACTGAGCATTCAAAATTGTTTGTTTAGAAAATTATGTCGCAGTGAAGTCGTGTGCTCTAAAGGGTGCATCCCTCCTTAGTTACAAGAGGGTGCGAGCACAGAGAGCTTGGAAATCCCTCCGTAATGAGGGACCGTGGCGCATCGATGTTTTTTTAAAAATGGCGGGTCTCATTTGACGTTTGACACATTTGCCAATTAAGCATGAAGGTGGAGCGGTTAACGTATCTGAGTAAAGGTTTTTTTGGATGATGATGATGAAAGGTATAAACAGAAGGTGAATACAAGAACAATAATAAGCACTCGTAGATCTAGCATGATATATAGATACTAACTTATCTAGATAGATAGATAAATAAACACTCATACAAATTTAACATATAAAATACATGTGTAATATTCGTACATACAAAAAAAAACATAACCAGCATATATTTTTCAGTTTAGTTATTTATGGACGATTTAGTGGTGACTGTCTCTGACAATATAACAAAAGTCAAAATATTTTCAATGCAATTTGCCTTTTACAAGAACTTTTGATTAATCATTTTAAGCTATATAATTTAAAAAAAAATCTATTATAGGGTTAAGACCGTCATTTGTAGACATCTGATTTTTTTTATTTCGTAATTAGTTTTTCCAATGCTACTTTTGTCATTTTTACGGTTCAAAATAAAGTTTGAGAAATGAATAACAACAACTTTTTAATTGTTTTTACAATGTTATCGATTGTAAATTAAGCACATCACTAAATCTTACGCAGTTATTCCCGCCATTTTAGTTAGCACGCTTCCCCGCTGCCCCATTACCGCGTTGTTTTCAAACTTGTCTATGGGTTATTGTCATTGACAAAAGAGGTTGGGGAATGTGAGGCACGGAAGTCGACTGGCTTCCATGCGGAAACTAGGCTTTTTTTTAACATGTACGAGAATTAAAAAGACATATTGTGTCGGTTTTAAATTATAAAAAATATTTTAATTTTTCTGAATGATATTTCAAAGATATTCGCTACCGTTTTTAAGCATTATATAGTTTCAACTTAGAATAAAAGTTACTCTCATTGTTTAATGTCATAATTTAACTGTTTATTTTAAAGGAATTAAGTTTTTTAATTTAGTAATTTGACGTAGCTTTGACGTTTAAATGCGCGGTCGAGAATCTGGGCGGTCGTAGGTTCGAACCTCAGGCGCACACATCTGATTTTGCGAAGTTATATGAATTATAACGTATTATAACGGTGAAGTTAAACATCGTTATGAAGCAGTGATGGCCTCGAGGTTTGGGCGCGCGGTCGAGAATCTCGACGGTCGCGGGTTCGAACCCCAGGCACACACCTCTGACTTATCGAAGTTATGTGTGTATTCACATTGAATTATCACTTGCTTTAACGGTGAAGGAAAACATCGTGATAAAACCTGCACACCTAAGAGTTCTTAGGAATTTCTTAGGTGTGTAGTCCGCCAACCCGCACTAGGCCAGCGTGGCGGACTATGGCCTAAACCCTCTCAATGGTAGAGGAGACCCGTGCCCAGCAGTGGGCGTATATAGGTTGATGAAGATGAAACCTGCACTCCTAAGAGTTGTTAGAAATGTAGTTAGTGTAGTCCGCCAACCCGCATTAGGCCGGTGTAGTGGTCTGAGGCCTAACCTTCTCAGTTACCCATGTCAAGCATTGGGACGAACATGGGCCCATAATTATTCTCCTTTGTGTCCAAACTATTTAAGCATGCTTCTTTTAATTCTTTTTACACGATATTGTTTTAATCCAGATTACTGTATAAATTTTAACAATTCTTTAATAGTACAAATAACTTTAAATAACAACTGCCGTTCACAAATTAAACCAGCATAGCTGTTACTATTTTATTGGCAATATCCGCGAATACCTGGGAAAACGGATATTACAGTCTGACAAACGTGATTGAAAGACCGTCTGTTCAATATGGGGTGAATAGGAACGTCTGGGGTAAATTGTATCAATTATTGAAGTGAAATATAATCGACTATGAGTATAGGAAATTCGACTATTATGCCAAGGAGGTACATATGTTTATGTCTTTGGCAGTAACATCATCATTATCAACCCATTTACATTATAAGTCCCACTAGTGTACACGAGCCTTTTCTACAACTGAGAGAGTTTAAGCCTTTGTTCACCATGCTGGCCTTATGCGGGTTAGCGACCTATATTGACATATGCACCTAAGAAATTTTAGATGTGCAGGTTCCATGACGATATTTTTCTTCATCGATACAATACGTTTTTATTCCTCGTGAATAGATGAAATAACTTGCAAAAATTGCAAAATTTGACCACTTCACTAAACCTTGAGCCCATCACGACATATGGCATAAACATAAATAGTTATAATTGGTATTTAAAAAGAGGTGCTTGTCTAAAATTTTTGGCGGGAAAATTTGGCGTAGAACGTAAGGGGGTAATTTTGATTCAAGGAGAAATCATCTTAAAAACAAAGTCCCTTAAATATACTTCAAAATTATATAAATGGTGTTTTAATATTTTAAAAAATCTTCTTCAAGAAATTTATATTAATAAAAAATAAACAGTGATAAATTAACGGTTACCATCACATTGAATCCCACAAAAAGTACGCAGAAATGAACACTCGTTTTCAGTCTAGTCTTATTCAACTGTTCTCTGAGACCTTATGATACTTTACCCAAACTGAAAACCTCTACAACGCATTCTAAAAAAAAAAAGTTAAAACTACCATTTCAATATTTTGGTGTACATTACCGTTTTTGTTGGCAGATAGTCGTCGGCATGCCGTGGTCCGCGTGAAATGGACGGCATACAAATGGAGCCGATCGGCAAGTACAAGGCCGATAGGAACGGATCTGCGAAAGGTACTTATATTATACAATTTATATTTGTTTGATTCACATACCGATTACCGACCTATGCATAGAATAAGGTTACTTATGACTATAACACCAAAGTACTTTTTATGTCTATATAGAGTTAAACTTGTTTATTGCACTAGTGAAGTAATAATAATCATAACTTTTTTGTTTGAAGAAAAAAAGGTACAGATAATTTTGTGTCCAATTAAGTTTAAATCGTTGAGACAGAGAAGTTGAGATTTTGCAAATGTAACCTTATTCTATGCATAGGGCGATACATAAATTTCACCCCACACTAACAACTTCTGTGTCTTGTATTAAAAATAGTGATGTTTCAAATCGTCAAGAATGTAAATATATCGACAGATACGGAACCGGAAAAAGATATTTAGTATCATGACCAGCTTGCGAAACGAGAAGCCACGGGTTTGATCCCCGCACCTAGACAAATGTTTGTGTGAACCACAAATATTTGTTTCGGGTCTGGGTGTTTGTGAGACCGAAAAGTCTCTTGCAGTGTCTGATATCCACGATACAGGTCTTGTAACCTAGCGTGAGGTCAGAGCTATGTATGTAACTGTTGGGTATATTTTTTTATGACACTAAGAAAAAAAATCTTCTCTAAAGTTTGTCGTCACTACTTTAATGCTATTGGTCTTTCCGTGATGATACAAACCCTTTCACGATAAATGAGATACCTAACGCTGAAAGATTTGAAATCAGACCAGTCGTTTCTGTTATTTCCGAGACTAATAAACTCATTAGCTTTAAGTATAGGTTAAAGTAAGTGATAATTCACTGTGAACACACACATAACTTGGAAAAGTCAGAGGTGTTTGCCTGGGGTTTGAACCCGTGAACGCCGAGATTCTCGACCGTGCGCTTAAACCTCGAGGCCATCACTGCTTATTGCGGATATTAGATTGAAGTAAATTATAAACACAAATATTACGTAATAACTAAACTAGTTTTGAAAGAGGCTACGTTATGACTAGAAATGTAAAAAAAACTGCAAGACGCTGTTGTCGAAACATGTTGTTTTAGACTTCGCCCTTATCCGAGACTATCCGAAACTTGTGATACGGATACAGTTACAGTTACATTTTTGTTTCGGATATCCGACAAGATGGTCCGACGGCAATGTCAAGATCGCGGGACGTCGCTGTCTGCAGGAGGCTTCCGACCGTTCCCGGTGGAGGTCATTGGGGGAGGCCTATGTCCAGCAGTGGACCACAATTGGCTGCTGATGATATCCGATTGTTTCGGTTAAGGTTAGGGAGCTCCATAACATCACTGCTTATACACACATAAGTAATTTTACCAGGTGATTTTGTTGCAGTGGCTGCGTGGAGGAATATGGTGGATCAAGACCTCGATGACGTGGCTTTTTTAGCTGGTAAGTAAATGATGATGATGGCCTGATGATGAACGAAGATCGAGGGAAACAGCTGGATAAAAGCCGTTTCCGAGTGGTTTTGAAGTCTTTGGGGGAGGCCCATGTCCAGTATTGCCTGGTTATGATTAGGATTATAATGACGATAATGATGATGGTGACGATAAAGATAGTGGCGGTGATGACGGTGGTGATTGTGGAGATGGTGATGATGATAAGTTAATAAAACTGTTAACTGGGGAAGTAGATCACGTTTCGAAATCCTTATAATATCGTCATGTCCGTCCTTGAGTCATCTTTCTCAAATTTAGTGATAGAAATACGAAACTTTGCAAAGTGCTGATATAAAGTCTTGAATATATTTTTTTTGGGTTACCTATATTTCTATATTTGGGGACGATTTTTCTTCTCCCAACTAGCTTTCTTTTAAAATATATTAATTGAGAGGTTGCCAAGACAATTTTCTATCTATTTTTTTTGGTCTGAATTTTTTTAATGTCACGATCTTTGTGATCACCGTGGCTGTTGCCTGTTTTAGTTTTCGATCACGTCTGTATACACCCCTTATGTAGATGATGATGATGAAGATGGTAATACTAATGGATATTAAAGACGATTCTTTTGACTTTGATAATGATGGTGATAATAAAGACGATTCTTTTGACTTTGATAATGATGGTGATAATAAAGACGATTCTTTTGACTTTGATAATGATGGTGATAATAAAGACGATTCTTTTGACTTTGATAATGATGGTGATAATAAAGACGATTCTTTTGACTTTGATAATGATGGTGATAATAAAGACGATTCTTTTGACTTTGATAATGATGGTGATAATAAAGACGATTGTTTTGACTTTGATAATGATGGTGATAATAAAGACGATTCTTTTGACTTTGATAATGATGGTGATAATAAAGACGATTGTGGTCAGGGGATGCCTTTTCCATTGATCTAGCCAGTCATAGAACAGGGCTACGAATACGCGAGCTCGGCCCCCCGAGCTGTTACAGTCTCCTAATACTTCCTTATCCGGGACTGTAGCATCCTTACCATCAGGCCAAATATCCTTTCCTGCAATATCCTGTACCCAAACACACGCTATCCCTACCCCATTCCTAAAACAATGAAAGTCCCAAGGAGGGTTGGCGTCAGGCAGGCGGCCGGCCGTAAAAAATCTGCCAAAACTCTTATGCAGCATGATTTGTCCTTCCTTCCTGTGTGGAAGGACAAAACATGCTGCGCCGACCCCAAATAAGAATTGGGAGCAGGGCAAGAGAATGATGGTGATAATAAAGACGATTCTTTTGACTTTAATGATGATGATAATTCCTCCACAGACACAGACAAAGCTCGCGAAGCCAGAGAATTGAGGGACGCGCCGGTCGCCGTATGTTCCCAACGCAGGGCGATATGTATCACCGCTTTGATATTCGGCACCATTTTCGTTGTGGCTCTACTCGTTGTCTATGCCACACCGCAGCCAGGTAGGAGTTTGTCTATGGATTTTTGTTTTAAGAGTTAAAACTCCAAATCTTAGACCATTTTTGATATGACTTTAAACACCAAATTTTAGCTGAATGTGTGTTTGAATGTTCTGAATTTATATTAGTCTAATGCATTTCTCCACCCACATTTTGTAGCGAATGTACCAGTCTCCAGTAAAAGAGGGCTAGCATATTGCCGTTTTTCGGGCATGTTTCCAGATTCCGTGCTGTCACTGAGTATTTCTTAATTCAAAAACTCTGTGTTATTGTTCGAATCGAATGCAGGACCTATGGATCGCACGAAGCATACTTGGGCCATGAGACTACGAGGCCAACAAAATGTATTAAAATGTTTTTGAATCGGGCGAAGTGTTATTGGGTTTTTCCATCAGGAAAATCTCAGTAGCAGCACGGAGTCTGGAAATTGGAGGTAGCCAGATGTAAAGTAAGATCTGCTTAAAGCAAGATGGTGCTAAGTTTGATTCCAATAATAATAATTAATCAATGAGGTTAAACCTCATAGCTCAATGTTTTGTCACCCGCTTTGCTGTGGAGGGAAGTGGACAACTCTTTGTTTTCCAACTCCTCCTTTACATTGCTTTTCTGATTAACTTCGTTGCGGGATTATGACAATTTAGGTCCCCTTAGATTCGCTGAGCTTCATTGCTCGGCGCCAATACTGTGCGTGCCGCTGTTGATCCTAGAATACAGGAGTTGCAGTGGCGGGTGTGTAGTGGGATAGGGCCAAAATAATAATTAATCAATAGAGGTTCTTTCATAGAACCCCCAAAACACAGGTTACCTTACAAAATTCCAAATAATAATCTTTAAATCATACTTAATTAAACAATTTGCCTTACAAACGAAAATAACCTGAGCCCACAACAAACTATAAACCAGACATTACACAATTAACGTGTAACGCTTTAGACCTCTATAGTCTATGGAAGTACCGTCACAAGTATCCTTGTATTTGCAGATTGTCCATGTGCTGCAGAAGTCACCCTTCTTCCTGGTCAGCCGCCAACAGATGCTGAAGCTAATTCTGCAGCTGCTAATAAGTAAGTTTATCATCATCAGCCCATGTTTTACTGGTTACGGGACTCTTCTACAACTTAGTTTAGTCCACCACGCTGCTACTATATCAACATATATACGACCCACTGCAAAAGCTAAGTCCTTTTCTAAAATGAAGTGGGTTTAGTTAGTCCACCACGCTGGATTATCGCAAGCCGTTTTAAGGTCTTGAGGTCAATTCTATATCAGTATATCTTCTTCTTCTTCTTCATCAACCCATAACGCCCACTGCTGAGCACGGGTATCCTCTACCATTGAGAGGGTTTAGGCCATAGTCCACCACGCTGGCCTAGTGCGGGTTGGCGGACTACACAGCTAAGAACTTTTAGGTGTGCAGGTTTCATCACGATGTTTTCCTTCACCGTTAAAGCAAGTGATAATTCAATTTGAATACACACATAACTTCGAAAAGTCAGAGGTGTGTGCCTGGGGTTCGAACCCGCGACCGTCGAGATTCTCGACCGCACGCCTAAACCTCGAGGCCATCACTGCCATGTCATGTATCCGTCCTGTTGCTAGGAAGGTTTCTCCTCTAAAATTGAATGGGGTTAGATAGTCCACCACGCTGGCCTAGTGCAAGGAAATCTTGGGGTCGATACTCATGCTACTATATCAGTATATGTACGTGCCATTGCAGAGGCATAGGCCTTCTCTACTTCAGAACGGGTTTAGTTAATCTACCAGTAAGATTTTGGGGTCGATACTCACGATAATATATTTGCAAAGGGAAAGACATTGAGAGGGTTAGTTAGTCCACCACGCTGCCCTAGTGCTGGTTGGCGACCTACACTAAAGAAATTCCTAAGAACTTTGAGGCGTGCAGGTTTCCTCACGATGTTTTCTTTCATCTATAAATATATGAGATATGAGGATAAAATTTAACTTCTAGATGATGATGATGACAATAAAAATAAACAAAAAAATATCTTCATCTCTTTGTTTAAATTTAACTTCTACGCAATTCGTTTTGTTTATAATAATATTTAATAATCTTTATTTATTATTCATTACCAACTTTTTACGAAAGATTTTACAAAAAAACTTTTATAATAATGATGATTATTATATATGATTGACAGCCCCGTGGCGCAGTTGGCTAGACACCAGCTTGCGAAACGAGCGGCCGCGGGTTCGATCCCCGCACCGAGACAAATGTTTGTGTGGTCCACAAATATTTGTTTCGGGTCTGGGTGTTTGTGAGACCGAAAAGTCTCTCGTAGTTTCTGATATCCACGACACAAGACTCGTATCTTAGTGTGGGGTCAGGACTATGTACGTGACTGTTGGGTGTATTTATATAAAAAAAAATATGGTGCAAATGTTAAATGTTATTAATTATATGTATAAAGACGATCTCTATTATTCCAGAGAGCGTTTATCGAGCACCGGTGTAGTGTTTCCGTGGAGAGGAGCTAGACTACCAACATTCGTCATCCCGAAACACTACAGCTTGTGGCTACATCCCAATCTTACTACAGGAGAACTACGAGGTAAGGTCCATCTTGTTAAGAATCATCATCTTCCTGTCCTGTTCCCAAATTATTTTCGGTATCAGTATGTTTTACCTTCCAAACATCTCTATCAGCCGTCATGTCTTCATTCACCCCTTTATCTTGACAGCCCCTTGGCGCAGTTGGCTAGACACCAGCTTGCGAAACGAGCGGCCGCGGGTTCGATCCCCGCACCGAGACAAATGTTTGTGTGATCCACAAATATTTGTTTCAGGTCTGGGTGTTTGTGAGACCGAAAAGTCTCTCGTAGTTTCTGATACCCACGACACAAGACTCGTATCTTAGTGTGGGGTCAGGACTATGTATGTGACTGATGGGTGTATTTATTTATTTATTTATTTATTTTATCTTTCATATCTTCTATCACTCCATCCATCTGTTTTTTTGGCATTCCTCTGCCTTTTGTTTATACAAACGGTGTAGATCTTTTTGTTGCATTCAACTTTACCCTTCAACTTTCTTGCATGGGAATTATAGTTTCGCATGAAATCTAGATAAACCGTTTTTCACCCTTAAAATTTCACCCCCCACCCATTCCCGACTTCAGATCGTTATTTATATTTTCTTTCATTTTTGTTATATTCTCTTCCTTTTTAAATGCATTTCATTCTACTATAATTATATTGTTTAAGAATTATAGACCCTGGTCTATATACTTCATAGCTATAATTAAAATTAATATTCTATGAAAAAATACAGGGATTTTGCAACCGATGCGTATTTTAGTGCTATATTTAACATTTCATCACATCAATACCATGTTAATCAATTTTCCAATATCTTTTCTATTTCAGGCGAAGTATCCATAGATTTCAAGGTGGATAGGGACACAAATTTCGTGGTTCTCAACGTAAGAGACATGAATGTGACTGAACGGGCCCTGTTCAAGTCTGGAGGGTCGTTGGGCCCCAAGATAGCGAAGACCCTGGACTACCCACCCGCTGATCAGACTTACATCGAGTTTAAGGTAGGTTGTTATGTTCCTTATATTTTTATACAGGGTGTATCCAGACCGTGATCGGAAACTAAGGCAGGTAATAACTATAGTGATTAAAAATCTATTGGCTTTAAAGAAAATTGGGACAATATATCTTCACTAGCTTGCGAAACGAGAGGCCGCGGGTTCGATCCCCGCGCAGACAAACGTTTGTATGATCACAAATATTTGTTTCGTTGTGTTTGTGAGACCGAAAAGTCTCTCGTAGTTTCTGATACCCACAACACAAGAGCCGTATCTTTATGTGGGGTCAGAGCTATGTATGTGACTGTTGGGTGTAAAGATAAAAGATAAAGATAAAAAACACTTTATTGTGCACCATTTAAACATACAAATAGCAGATACAAGAATAATACAAAATACAGTGAACAATCGGCGGTCTTATCGCTTATAGCGATCTCTTCCAGACAACCGCGCGTGATGGAATATTCAAACGAGTATTTAGCGACAAGTGGGGGTGTTTAAATGATACAATACACATAACAAAATTTTAATTTATATAAATATATATAAATACACACCACGTACATACTATACACATACTTAAATATATTTGTATATATACACTAAACACAAACTACATAGACATACAAAATAAAAGGTATATATATATATATATATAAATATTTTTTAAATGATTACAAAGATTATTAAGAGTTACAGAGGTAGTAGGATTTTAATTTGTTTTTAAAGATATTTAAAGATGGTGCTTGTCGAATTGTCGACGGCAGTGCATTCCACAAGCGAATAGCTTGCACTGTGAAAGAGCCGTCGAAAAAAGTAGTGCCATGAATAGGAGTTTTTAGCTTCAAGTTTTCTGACGACCGCAAAGAAAGAAAATGAGAGGAGTGAAGAAATTCGAAATTATTTTTAAGATAAACAGGAGCAGAAGGATTAAATAGAGTATTGTAAAGGAGGCAAAGAATGTGAGTATTCCGACGAAGGCGAATAGGAAGCCACTTGAGCTTATTGCGAAATTCGGAGACGTGATCATATTTGCGTAGGCCAAATATAAATCTTATACAAAAATTTTGAAGCCGCTCAAGCTTATCTAGTTGGGCTTCAGTTAAATCCAGAAAACAAATGTCCGCATAATCAAGGACCGGAAGAAGTAGGGATTGTGCTAGCATAATTTTGGTAGCTGGAGCCAGGAAATTACGAAGCCTTCTCAATGATGCAGCAGATGCAAAGAGTTTGCGACTCGTGGCAGCAAGTTGCGGGCCCCAAGATAAAGTGCTGTCTAATGTTAACCCAAGATTTTTAACGGATTGGCTGAAAGGAATTGTGACTCCATTAAAAATCACCGGAGGAAGATCAGACCAGACAATTTTGGCTATTTGACGGGAACTCCCTACAATGATAGCTTGAGTTTTAGCTGGGTTCACTTTTAGACCAAAGCTTTCTCCCCATTGCATTATTTTGCTAAGGTCATTGTTTACTTTACTAATAGCTACATTCAAATTCATCAATGAATCAAGGTGTATTTATTTATTATTTGTTAACCTGTGACTTATTGTCACTATATTATATTATTTGTGGACCAGAATTGGCTGATAATGATGATGATGATGATGATTTGTTAACAGGACAAACTTCGAAGGAAATACAACTACACTTTAAGCCTTCGTTTCATCACAAGACTTGAGAGGAGTGATAAGCAACGAGGGTTCTTCTTGACGGGAACGCATAGACAGTGAGTTATAGACAATAATTATGTGATAGATCGACTGCTTTGTGGTCTGAAGTATGTGCCTTGCATTTCAGAGATCCTGGGTCGGGTAATTTTATAAGGTTTTTTTGTTAGGAAATTCTCAGTAGCTGCACGGAGTCTGGAAATGTGCCAGAAGTACGGCAATAGGCTCGCCCCCTATTACGTGGGACTGATACATACCTGGCGAAATATGGGTGCAGAAGTGCAACTCTTCCTACCCTTAGTAGCGATGCGGCCGAGAATCTCGGCGGTCGCGGGTTCGAACCCCAGGCACACACCTCTGACTTTTCCAAGTTATGTGTGTATACACAATGGATTATCACTTACTTTAACGGTGAAGGAAAACGTCTGGATGAAACCTGCACACCTAAGAGTTCTTAGGAATTTCTTAGATGTGTAGTCCGCCAACCCGCACTAGGCCAGCGTGGTGGACTAAGGCTTAAACCCTCTCAATGGTAGCAATGGAACGTATATGGGTTCATAATAATGATGATGATGGCTTCGAGATAGAGATGAGGTATTTCATTGCGTGGTGGACTAAACCCTCTCAATGGTAGAGGAGGCCCGTGCCCAGCAGTGGGACGAATATGCGCTGATGATGATGATGATGAGATGTTATTCGTGTCATTTCAGTCGCTGCGCCGTGTCAAGATTTTGGTTGACTCACGCCCGCTCAACTTTTCCTTGCTTGGATGAACCTAACTTGAGGGCCACCTTCAAGCTAACTATAGTTAGAGATAGGTAAGTTTGTGTTTTTCATCATATGTGTGTATTTTCATTGAAGCCCAAAGCGTTATACGTTAATTGTGTAATGTCTAGTTTCTAGTCGTTTATTGTGGGCTCAAGATATTCTCATTTATATATGTCAAATTAATTTTGTTAAAAATATTTTGTGGAATTTTGTAAGGTAAGCTTTTGGGCTTTTAATCATAACATTACCGCAGCTGTTACTCAAAATTCAAAATTAATACTTATTTTTCCAAGCAGGGTAAAAATGTTATTTAATTTTTGCATAAAGAAATTCCCAGTAGCAGCACGGAGTCTGGAACTGTGCCCGAAAAACGGCAATAGGTTCCCCCCAATTACTGATACTTTGCAAAATTTTGGTGCATAAATGCTCTTCTGCCTACTTTTTCGGGAAATACAGGCGTGAGGTTATTTATTTGAACAAATAATATTTCTTTTCAGGTTCCACGTATCTTTGACTAACATGCCAATTATAGCAACGGAAGAGGCTGGGTTCTATCTGGGACATCGATTGGTAAGTCACTAATATTATTACAGTTTATCTTAATAGTTATGCGACATATCTAAATGCAGTGATGGCCTCGAGGTTTGGACGCACGGTCGAGAATCACGACAGTCGCGGGTTCAAACCCTTGGCTTTTCGAAGTCACGTGTGTATTCACAATGAATTATCACTTGCTTTGCCGGTGAAAGAAAACATCGTTGGAAAACCTATGGCCTATGGCCATAGGCTGCTGGCCAGCAGTAGACCAAAATTGGTTGATGATGATGGTGATGACGACGACGACGACGGTGATGATGATCATGATGATGATGATAATAATGATGATGATGATATATCCCTCTCTCCCCCCAGCTGCAAGACGAGTTCGCCCCGTCTCCCCCGATGTCCCCTCACATGGTATCCCTGGCGGTATGCCGGCTGCAGCGCCGCGCCGCCCCTCCCCTGGACAATGCCACGGAACCCGCCGCGGAGCCCACGGCGGAACCCCTGGAGGAACCGCCGCCTGAAGTCAGCCTGTACACCGACCGGAAACTCATACTGGATGAGGCTGGGTGAGTTTGTGAGTGATTGGTTCTACAGGGTGCAATGAGACCGTGATCGGAAACTATGGTGGTCACACCCCATGGGCGTTAAAAAAATAGCGAAAAAAATAGAACATTTAACGTTTTCCATACAAACCACATAGATTTAATACAGATTGTTATATGGATTACCTCATTTTTTTAAATTTTTTGTTGGGATTTTCTTTAACACCAATGAATCACAGTCCGATAACGGTCTGAATAAATTAAAAAAAAAAAAAAAAGCACTGATGGCCTCGAGGTTTGGGCGGGTGGTCTAGAATCTCGACGGACGCGGGTTCGAATCCCTGACTCAAACCTCTGACTTTTCGAAGTTATGTGTGTATTCACATTGAATTATCACTTGCTTTAACGGTGAAGGAAAACATCGTGATGAAACCTGCACACCTAAGATTTCTTAGGAATTTCTTAGGTGTGTAGTCCGCCTGCACTAGGCCAGCGTGGCGGACTATGGCCTAAACCCTCTCAATGGTAGAGGAGACCCGTGCCCAGCAGTGGGCGTATGTGGGTTGATGAAGAAGAAGAAGAAGAACGGTCTGCATACATCCTGTATGCCGGCCTAATAAAATGTGTCTGTACATATGTATAGTTTGGTTACTCTCCCTCTCATTTGTAGAAACCCTCGGCAAGAAAAAAGAAAAAGATAAAAAAAATTTTTTTTTTTTACTTCGAAGATTTTTTTATTTGTATCACTCATCTTTAATTTTCATCCCTTTCTGATCAACCCAACTTTATAAAATTTTATTATTAATAACTAAATAAAAAATTCCTAGAAATAATAAATATGGCACAGAAACGTTGGCCGGGTCACCTAGTAACTCATAAATAAAAGAAGATAATTGCAATAATACACCCTGTATACTCAACCACCCTGTATACACCTGTATACTTTCGAAGTTTAACTGAGTATATTATTATTTATTTCTCAGGCCGCTGCTAGAATGGGTACAGAAGACGATTCAGCAGTTCTCCTACGAATTGAACACGTCATATCCTCTACCTAAATTCGGTAAGTCCATACTAACTACCAGTGTACCAGGTACTTCCATAGAAATCTAAAGCATCACCATCATCATCACTATTGTCAAATGTACATAAAATGTTTGTGTGATCCACAAATATTTGTTTCGGGTCTGTGTGTTTGTGAGAGTAAAGTCTCTCGTAGTTTCTGATACCCACGAAACAGGACTTGTATCTTAGTGTGGAGTCAGAGCTATGTATGTGACTGTTGGGTGTATTTATTTATTATCATCAGCCTAAAAACTTCCATAGCTGGACATAGGCCTTTCCTAAATACTTTCAAATTATTCTGTTGGAAACGGCCTGCATCAAACAGTTTCCCAGAATTTTTATCAAAATATCGTGTAAGCCCTAAAGCGTTACACGTTAATTGTGTAATGTCTAGTTCAGGGCTTCCCAAACTGTGCGTCGCGGCAACATCCGAGGGGCGTCGCGAGGCGATCGGCAAACATTCGCTGTCCGTATTTTTCTGATAACCTCATATTACGCTAACTACTGCTGTTTTTATTTCCAGTAAAGTAGGTAGTTTAGATGATGGGGGGGGGGGGTGCGTCGCAAGAAAAATAATAATTCTGTAGGGCGTCATAGTGTAAATAAGTTTGGGAACCCCTGGTCTACTTTATAATTATTTATTGCGTCCTCATTTATATGTAAAAATTTTGGTAAACATTTAAAGCGTGAAGATTGTTCGGCATTTTGCTAGGCAAGTTGGTCTTTTGGCTTCTATAGAAGTACCGCCACAGGACCTCACGAAAATTTGTCTCAATGCTGAGATGAGCTTTAGTCTTTTGTTTCGCAAGGGTGACTTTGACCAATACTTTGATTGTCACACAGATATCGTGGTGGTGGAAGGCAGCAACCCCTATTCCGAGGGTTGGGGGCTCATCACCCTGTCTCCATCAACGTTATCAGACACCAAGACTATTGCTAGATTGTTGGCTCAGCAGGTAAGTGATAACTATCATCACCAAATCTTACTCCATAAATAATGCTGGAACTGAGGGTTTTGGATACATATTGAAATTTCATCATCATCATCATCAGCCCATATAAGTCTTACCTACGGGCCTCCTGTATCATTGAGAGGGTTTAGGCCATAGTCCACCACGCTGGCCTAGTGCGGGTTGGCGGACTACACACCTATGAATTTCCTAAGAACTTTTAGGTATGTCGGTTTTATCACGGTACATTCCTTCACCGTTAAAGCAATTCATAATTTATTCTGAATACCCACACAATTTAGGAAACCCAGAGGTGTGTGCCTGGGGTTTGAACCCGCGACCGCCGAGATTATCGACAGCGCGTCCTTAACCTTTTTTTATTTTGCGCATGGGTTTTACTTAATATTTTCTATACTAAAGTGTTTCCTTTTATTTTTGTTTAAGGAATCGTCTCTATGTCAATTTTATGAGAATTTTCATTGTTTGATGTTCCAAATTCTTTCTAATTCTTATTTCTAATATAAAGCAATAAAAATAAATTATATACGAATATCACCCATGCGCAAAATTACTGTAGACCGGTGTGATACGTGGGCCAATGACCGACATAAAAGACTATGTCTAACAGACTTAAAAGCCCAAGTCTCCCCCAGTGGTTCGGCGGCCTGGTGTCCCCCCGCTGGTGGGGCTCGCAGTGGCTGATGGAGGCGCTCACCTCCCTCCTGGCGGAGAAGGCGCCTCCCACGCGAGAGTCCGCGACCAAGCAACAGGACGCACTGCTGCTGGACCATGTGCTGCCTGCGCTGAGGTATTTATTTTATTTTTATTCATTGATGATTTGGTATTTATTTTTTTTTTTTTATTCATTGAAGATTTGGTATTTATTTTATTTTATTTTTATTCATTGAAGATTTGGTATTTATTTTATTTTATTTTTATTCATTTATTTTCATATTGATGAGACCTCCGGTATTGTGGGTGTTCATGGGCGGTGTTGACCACTTAACATCAGGTGGCTCACTGGCTCATTTGCCTCCTTTCACATAAAAAAAAAAAACATTTGGCATACCAACAAAGTAAAATACATACAGAAAAAATAGTTAAAGGAAATCTTAAAAATACAGTACAATGTAATCACTTCAAATTATAGGCATGCATGACTTTTGAACAGTATATCATGTGACAGGCGATACAAAAAGAAAACGTAACATTATTGTAAAATACTTAATACACTTTAAAAAAATTAAAACAAAAAAGTTACCATAAAAAAAGGATACAGGATACAATAGAATATTAGGGGTCATCCATAAATTATGATATACCTAAGGGGAGGTAGGGGGTCGACTGAGTGACTTTGTGTGACAAAGGGGTGGGAGGGGACCTAAATATCGTGACGGCATGTTTAAAAATCTTATTGAAACACGGTCTTTGTAGTGTTGGCGAAAATTTTAAAATTTTGCAACTCTATTTACTATAAACCATTAATTTTACTTTCCATTTTGTATATATTCTGTTTGTTAAAAATGTGTACAATAAAGGGTTTAAATAAATAAATAAATATAAAATTAAATTGTTAATTTGGCTACTAGCAATACTAGTGTTAGATAGATGGCAGGCGTCGACGACCAAAGTCCCTTTAAAATTTTAACTAATTGGGAACTGCTGGTTTTATTTAATAATTTATAGATGTAAAATTGCAAAATATGTGACATCATACTAGGGAGGGGGGGAGTCTTACAAATGTAACCTGTGACAACTGTAGATATTGTTATTTTTTCCAGGTTGGACTCAAGCTATTCAGTACGAGCTGTAGCATCGCTGAGGCTTGAAAGAGCTGACATAGAAGCAGCTACGGATGAACTGTCTCTTCACAAGGTAGTGTCATCATCTTCATCATCATCAACTAAAGACATCAATTGGAGCATCAGCGTGGTGGACTAAGGCCTAACCCTTCTCAGTTTTAGAGGACATCCGTGTCCAGTAATAGGACGTATACAGGGTGTATTCAAACCGTGATCGGAAACGAAGGTAGGTAATAGAGCCTCCAAAACTGCGCCCCTGAAAAATGCTCTAACCAGGCTTAGCTACCAATCTACAATGCATGAGATATAACTAGATACTAGTCTGGTCATTTCTGCGCCCCTCCAGGGTCTGTCTAATAGCCAAAGTTTTATCGGGATTTTCTTTAGCGCCAGTTGGATCGTAATCACCTTAGCTATTACCTGCATTATTCCGGTCACGATCTCTGTTTATTTTTCCTGACTTCTTAGTTATGACCCCATGACCTTATGCCCTGGACCCGCCCTTGAATCACATGTACCAGGGGACTGACTTCCAAAATCCAAGGATATTTACCAGGCTCATAGAACAGCTCGTCCAGATCAGCCCTCAGATTGAGGGTCAGGAGATAGTTGACCATCGGAGGCTCGGGATCTGGTGGGTCTGCAGACATCACGAACCTGGAATGATGTACAGGCATACAGTGTTGAGCATGAGCCTCCTCTACAACTGCGAGGCTTAAAGATTATTCGGAATTTTGCTAGGCAAGCTGGGCTTTTTGATTTCTATGTATGTATGTTTTTTCTTTGTCACCTTCGTCGTATGTATGTATGATGGTCGGATGACCTCGAAAAGGTCGCGGGACGTCGTTGGCTGCAGGAGGCTTCCGACCGATCCCAGTGGAGGTCACTGGATGAGGCCTATGTCCAGCAGTGGATTAAAGTTGGCTGATGATGATATATGTATGAATACAAACAAACATACCTACCTATATTCCCCTGAGGGGTAGGCAGAGATGCATTTCTGCACCCACATTTCGCCAGGTATCAGTCCCACGTAATAGGGGGCGAACCTATTTCCGTTTTTCGGGCACATTTCCAGATTCCGTGCTGCTACTGAGAATTTCTTAATGAGAATACCCAATAACACTTTGCCCGACCCTGGAATCGAACTCAGGACTTCTAGATCGCACGGCACATACTTGTACCGCGAGACGAGAGGCCAGATATGTATGTATATATGTTACAGGGTGCTGCTATAGTGAGCATGGCTATAGAGGCGGCGGGGGAGGAGGCGGGGCGAGCGGCGCTGGCGAGACTCCTCAGGGATCACCGGTTCGCCAGCGCTGATGCTAGGTTCGATTCCAAACTCTTACTTATATGAAATAATTTTATTTTTTTAAATTTAGCTGGTTTACAAGCAGAAGATCTGTAGAAATAGATGAATGAGTACTATTGGTAAATCAATCTTGTATAAAAAAGTATCAGTCCATTTATAACCGTCTGTAGTTACTTAAGTTACTTTAAAAGTCTGTACATGTAAAAAGATCTATAACAAGAAGTAACTCAAATCACTACGGAAGTCTGTACATGTTGAGATGATCTTTAACAAATTGAAACTCAAGTCATTTCAGAAATCTGTACATGTTGAAAAATCCTTTAACCAGCAATAACACAAATTGCTTCAGAAGTCTGTACATGTGAAAAACATTTATAACCAGTAGTAACTCTACCCCGTTCCCAACTCTGTATTTTTTTAAAACATTTAAATCAAGTAGTAACTCAAATCACTTCCCAACTCTGTACCCTTTAGAAACATTTATACCACGTTGTTACTCAAGTCATTTCACCAATCTGTACCTTATAAAAACATGTATATCAAGTTGTTACTCAAGTCATTTCACCAATCTGTACATCAGAGATCTGTGGCGGTCTCTACAACGCGACAACCCAGAGGAGGGTTCCGTGCAAGCCCACGCGTGGGATGGGTGGTGCGAGCGCGCGGGATACCCACTGCTCAGCGCCACTGTTGTGGGGTCCGACGTTGTTGTCAAACAGGAGAGGTAGGATATTTAAAGATAGTATTAAAATTTAGTAGTAACGTTAAATTTAGTGTCGGTACTTTTATAGAAAAATCAGTGATGGCCTCGAGATTTAAGCACGCGGTCGAGAATCTCGGCGGTTGCGGGTTCAAACCCTAAGCACACTCCTCTGACTTTTCCAGTTCATATGTCGGTTCACAATTAATTATATCACTAATGGTGAAGGGAAACATCGTGATAAAACCTGCACACCTAAAAGTTCGGCTAAAACCCCCATGGTATCCACCATCAAAACAAGAAAGGAATTTATATCATGATCATCAGCCCATATACGTCCTACAGCTGGTTACGGCCTCCTCTACCATTGAGAGGGTTGAGGTCTTAGTCCACCACGCTGGCCTAGTGCGGGTTGGCGGACTACACACCTAAGAATTGCCTATTAACTTGTAGGTATGCAGGTTTCCTCACGACGTTTTCTTTCACCGTCAAAGCAAGTGATAATTCATTGTAAAAGTTAGAATCACCAGGGTTTGAACCTACAACCTGCAGAAGACAAGTATGTCAAGTCCTAACAAAAGATCTATAATCTCTACCTTCTTCTGTGGTACTGGTAGATCGCCATGTGTGATAAGGCCGCCATTTGTACCATTTTGTATATATTCTGTATGTTTAAAATGTGTATAATAAAGAGTTTAAATAAATACTGCCTCGTGATCTCACGGTACCAGTATGCGCCGTGCAATGTAGAGGTCCTGGGTTCGATTCCCGGAACGAGCAAAGTGTTATTGGGTTTTTCCATTCGGAAATACTCAGTAGCAGCACGGAGTCTGGCAATTTGCCCGAGAAACGGCAATAGGGTCGCTTCCTATTACGTGGGCCTGATACCTGGCGAAATGTGGGTCCAGAAATGCATCTCTGCCTTCTCCTTCGGGGAATATAGGCGAGGTTATGTATGTATGTATGTAATTCAGTGTTTAAATTTAAATTTTAATTAAACTAACAATTAAAAATCAACAATTAATTAGTTGTTAACTGCAGTGGCAGCAATTAACAACTAATTAATTATTAATCATGGTTTTATACGATTAACAATTGATCAATTGTTAGTTATTTTACGAAAAAAAAATTAAAAATTAACAATATTTTTTTTTAATCAAGTATTTTTACTAATACTTGAATATGTCAAGGGTATATGTATCCGGTTGTAGAACCGGACCACCCTTTTGAACAAAATTTGCAAAAAAGTTAATTGTTAGTTTTAATTATTTCATCAATCAATTAAAAAAATTATTGTAACACACAGTTAAAAGTATAATTGCAATTGATTCAATTGCAATTAATTTAATTGCAATTAGTTTAATTAAAAGTTAATTGATTGATGCCCAACACTGGTATGTATAAATACTGTATGCCTGTACATCATTCCAGGTTCGTGATGTCTGCAGACCCACCAGATCCCGAGCCTCCGATGGTCAACTACCTCCTGACCCTCAATCTAAGGGCTGATCTGGATGAGCTGTTCTATGAGCCTGGTAAATATCCTTGGAGTTTGAAATAGTCAGTTCTCTGGCATAGTTGACTCAAGTTGACTAGGGGATAAGGTCATGGGGTCATAACTAGGAAGTCAGGAAAAATTAAACAAAAAAATATAGAATAGATTTTCATTAGGGTAATATGCCATTTTTTCCTGGCAAACGAAATTCAAGGGTGGAAAAATACAAAAATACTTGCTTTTGTTTTTTTTTAAATCGTCCATCAATTTTTTTATACTTTCATTGAATTTGTTTTCCCCAATTTTTACTCACAAAAGCAAGTTCAGAACTAATTTTTGTTATAAATCTTATTTCTAGGTATAAAAGCAATAAAAATAAATTATATATAACCCGCGCGCAAAATTGCTGTTGACCGCTGTAATCAATCATCACCAACTTCCCCTTCACAGAGAACTACACAGAGCCAATAGAAGAGGACTTCAATGCTACCACCACGCCGATACCGCAGACCACAACCCGTCGTACCACCACCAAAACACCGAAACCAGCGCCGCCCAAATGGATAATACCAGTCACTTTCTCAGTGGGACCGCTGGACGGAGAATATGACGAAGAAACTGAGAATATCACCAGGGGATGGAAGAATGTCACGGAGAACCTTCAGAATGGCACTTGGTGAGTGGCTGTTGAATTTCGTGATTCTGTAGGGCAAGGGTGAGGTCAGTGTTAGGTTCAGGGTTAAGGTCAAAGTTAGAGACAGGGTCAGAATCAGGGTCAAAGTCAATGAATGGTCAATTTGAAAAACGTATACGTTAGATGATAAATAAATTGTTTAATTTAAATTATAGATAGTTATCTTTGCCTACAGTTAAAATATTATATTTAAGTCCTTCTCCCTCCGTGGCAGAAAAAGTGTGTATTGTTTTCTAGTATAACAGCCCCGTGTTTCCGTTGTCTAGTCAGCTTGCGAAACGGGAGGCCACGTCGATCCCGCAGAGACTAATGATTGTGTCATACACTTATATCCGAAATAGGGATGTTGCGAATATTCGTATCCGCATCCGCATATGCGGAACATTCGCATCGATTTAGACATCCGCATCGGCATCCGCATCCGCATAAATCGCTGCGGGGCTGATGCGGGTGCGGATGTGTAGCAGATCGCGAAAAGAAAGAAAGGGGTTTGGGGCGGCGAGGTGCGCGTGTCGGTCTCGAGTGTCGAGTGGTTGACCGCACGTGCTGATTGACCAATATGAAAGCAATAACATTTTATACAGATCAACCAATCGATAAATTTTATACAGATCCGCATCCGCATCCGCGGATGTGAAAAAAATTGAATCCTCAACATCCCTAATCCGAAACTATGTATGTGACTGTTGTGTATATTCACGTCCAGTCTAGTCTATTATTGTTTGAAGGGTATAAATAATTTAATGATTTTTTGTAGGTACGACTTAGTGAATGAGACGAAAACTGTGAAAACTTCGCGGTGGATGGAAAATGTAGTCAATTTAATATGGATGAACGATACTGAAAGTAAGTATTATAAAATTTGACGAATTCGGTTTCGGCGTTTGCCAGAAACTTTCGGCTACTGTCTAAAGTATAAAGTAGTAACTAGACAAATTATACTGTGTGGTATAATTCACGGATTGAAAATAAATAGTTAAATTCAATACCTCCTATTCGTCAAGAGATTTACATAAAACAAAAAACCATTTGGGCGCATACTAGAAAACTCGGACTTGAGCCAATAATTAAAGAAGTTTAGTTTTATTGCAATAAATAGCCTAAAGAATACTAACTTCGAATTTCAATTTTTTATCATCCGAAGTTCAATATGGCCGAAGCCGAACGTTATATACTGGCCGAAGCCGAACGTCATATACTAACCGAAGCCGAAGGTCATATACTAACCCGAAGCCGAAGGTCAGTAACTATTCAACATAGTATTACAAGCTATTCTACCTTTTTAGTGGTGATCCCCGATTTGGGCAAGCACAAATGGGTGCGTTATAATGTTGGAGCAAGAGGACTGTACCGAGTGGCTCCACAAGACAGGACTAATGAAGAGGTAAGAATATTAGTATGCAGTGTGGAAAGACCGTGATCGGAAACAAAGACTGGTAATAGAGACGGTGATTATGAAGACATTGACGTTTAATGTTATCCTGATTGAAAATATATGATTTCCTTATGTATGTATATTATGGACATTTAAAAGTTATGAAACTGATTATTTTTTTTAAATCACAATAACTATTCTTATTTTATTATTCTAGATTCTTAGTTTTTGATCACGGTCTTTTTACACTTTGTATTGTACGACTGAACGTTGCGACGAACGAATGAATGCATGAACGAACGATTACTCAAAAGGAACGAAAGAATGAAGAAATAAATGAATGAACAAACGAATGAATGAAGACACAAATGTGTACATTTTTTTCAATACTTAGCATTTTTTTCACACGGACACTTTTTACTAGTTTTCTACGCCTCATTTATTACACCTCACAACCGATTTTTCTAGTCAGCAGAATTGTCAGCAAAACGCGCCGCAGCGTTGTATGACAGCGGCGCGCCCGCTGAACGGGCTTTGTTGCTGGACGACGCTTTCGTGCTTAGTAGAGCTGGGAGGCTGCCTGCTAGTCGAGCTATTGCCGCAGCTGGTGAGTAGATAAGCTATAACACTCCACAGAACAGCTGAATAAGATTAGAAGGGAAATTTCCAGTATTGAGTATGTGTCCGAGTGTCGCCGCTTGTCTGTCACCTGTTCATTCTACTACAACACACCGACAGTGATTATTTCGAAAAGAAAAGAATGCACATATTGGTTGTCGCACATTGAAGTGTTGATATTACACGCAATGAATTACTAAGAAGCGTGTGTCAAACATATGACAGTGTGATCGTAGGTTCGGCACGCTCGGCATGTGAACATTTCCTTTCAAGTCTTACTCAAGTGAACTCTAAAAGTGTAAAACTAACGAGTTTGCTTGTTTAACCGCACTAATCTTAGGAACTATTGTTCCGGTTCAAAAAATTATTTCAATCATAGTTTATTTACCAAAGACGACTACACGGAGTATCACGGTCGGAAACTAGGGTAGGTTATCCGTTATAGCTTCGGTTATCATAAACCCATGGGGGATTTTTTTAACGCCAATATGTGATCACCCTATCACCTGCCTTAGTTTCCGATCGCGGTCTTAAGAAACCCTCTATCCATTTATATTTAAGTGACTGTTTATAAAATTTCTTTTCAGCTCGTCTAACAACCGAAGAACACTGGGCGCCGTGGCGTGTGGTCCTCAACCACTTGTCCTGGTGGAGGGAACTGCTGCATCTCACATCATCAGGTCCTCATCTGAACAGACTACTGAGCACTCTTCATCCGAAGGTGGTCCATGTGTACTCTCACGAGGAGTTGGAGGTCGGAGGAATCAGCGAGGATCAGCTGTGAGTGATATTTGAGATGGTTTGTTGTGGAAGAAGTCGCGTGGTCGAAAATCTAAGCTATCTATCTATCTAACTTTTCGAAGTTATGTGTGTATTCACATTGAATCATCACTTGCTTTAACGGTGAAGGAAAACATCGTGATGAAACCTGCACACCTAAAAGTTCTTAGGAATTTCTTAGGTGTGTAGTCCGCCAACCCGCACTAGGCCAGCGTGGTGGACTATGGCCTAAACCCTCTCAATGGTAGAGGAGACCCGTGCTCAGCAGTGGGCGTATATGGGTTGATGATATGTAGGTAATATTTTAAACTTACTTTCAGATGGCTTAGCGGAGCACTTTTAACAGCTGGAGTGGAATGGAACAACGAACAAGTCACTAAACAAGCTGTGAAACTGTTCGAGGGATGGTTCAAGAGGAATCAGACCATACCAGAGATATATCAAGAGGTAACCACATTTTTATATATGTAAACTTTTGTCCAGTAGCGTCAAAAAATATCCCTAAAATAGGAAAAAAAATGACGTTTAATGTTTTTATGTTTTGTCGGATTTTTTTAACGCCAATAGTATTCGTAATCACCGCAGCTACGAGTATTATCTGCTCTAGTTTTCGATCACGGTCTAAATACATCTGTGTATTTTAAATTATATTTAACGTTGATGATTGATTGAATGATTTTCGTTTGTCAACTTTCAAATCGAGTCTAGATAAAAAAAAAATGAGTAGAATACTCAAAAAAAAGGCAATGACCGGAACATTGCCTTATACAAAATTTCCAACTTTTAAAAATCGTCGTTGCACTCAAATCGCCACCTATTCATGTCGAGTCCATTTTTAAATAGTCCCAAAGTAAAAAACACTGGTCTAAACTATCACAACTTAAAGTATATATTGAAACCGATTTATTTATTTATTTAAAGCTTTTTTGTACACGTCATAATAAAGGAAAGAAGTACAGTATTATAGATAGGTACAAAAGGCGGCCTTATCGCCAAGGGCGATCTCTTACAGGCAACCAGGTATGGAAAAGCAGGTACAGACAAGGTAGTTTTAAGTGTACAAAGGGGACATAATAGTAGATAACAGAGAACTTTAAAATATACATATATTATACACATATATGACAGTCCGCGTGGCGTAGTTGGCTAGACACCAGCTTGCGACACGAGAGGTCGCGAGTTTTATCCCCGCACCGAGACAAATGTTTGTGTGATTCACAAATACTTGTTTCGGGTCTGTGTTTTGTGAGACCGAAAAAGTCTCTCGAAGTGTCTGATACCCACGACACAGGTTGTAACCTAGTGTGGGGTCAGAGCTATGTATGTAACTGTTGGGTGTATTTCTTCTTCTTCTTCTTCTTCATCAACCCATATACGCCCACTGCTGAGCACGGGTCTCCTCTACCATTGAGAGGGTTTTAGGCCATAGTCCACCACGCTGGCCTAGTGCGGGTTGGCGGACTACACACCTAAGAAATTCCTAAGAACTCTTAGGTGTGCATTTTTCATCAAGATGTTTTCCTTCACCATTAAAGCAAGTGATAATTCAATGTGAATACACACATAACTTCGAAAAGTCAGAGGTGTGTGCTTGGGGTTCGAACCAGCGACCGCCGAGATTCTCGACCGCGCGCCCAAACCTCGAGGCCATCACTGCTTTGGGTGTATTTATTTATATATAATTCCGATTGTTTCCCCCAGGCAGCATTCACAGCGGGAGTACGCTCGCGCGGCCCGAGCGCGTGGGCGGCGTGCTGGCGCGCGCTGACGTCATCGTACGCCGCGCCGCGCCCGATCTACTCGCATGCAGCACTACTCGCCGCACTGGCCAGCCCGGGGGACGACTGGCTGTTTTATAGGTACGGGAGGAGTGAGTGGGTGAGTGAATGGGATGATATGAGTGAATGGAACGAATGAATAAATGTATATCACTGTAGAGAACGTCAGTTCTATGCAACGTTGATATTTCACCTTTCAGACCTAAAATTAAAATATTTAATATATGACGAGCTGAAAAAAATGAGTGAATTGAATGAAATGAGTGAATGTAATGGCCGAACTAACGGAGATAACGAATGAATGAAACGAATGGATGAATGAAAGTTGAGTGAATTAAATAAATGAACGTTGAGTAAACTGTCAAACCAATAAACATAGGAGTTTCAATATGGCAGAAATTAACATGAGATTTAATATTGTTTCTTTCAGGTTTGCTTTCTCGGCGTTGTCAAGTGAAGCCCAGAGGGGGAGGGAGTGGAAACTGTGGGTCACTACACTATGCGCTAGCGCCTGCAGGTATGTACATATGTATAATATGTAATCCCAACAAAAAATAAAAATTTTGACGGTTTCCATACAACGATCGGTATTTGTATGTGTATGTATGGAAAATGTATTTTTTTTAACTCCTTAGGTCACGGTCTGAATACATAAATACTACTTTTGGGTACGGATCTAGATATGATCCAATTTTGAACGAAGATGTTTTTAGCTATGTGGTCCACTACCTAGCCCTAGGCATACGTTGTGTACTAACCCTATATGTACCTTTATAACAATAAATACATACCTACATATACGAATTTTTGTTACAAATAAATAAATACACCCAACAGTCACACACATAGTCCTGACCCCACACTAAGATACGAGTCTTGTGTCGTGGGTATCAGAAACTACGAGAGACTTTTCGGTCTCACAAACACCCAGACCCGAAACAAATATTTGTGGATCACACAAACATTTGTCTCGGTGCGGGGATCGAACCCGCGACCGCTCGTTTCGCAAGCTGGTGTCTAGCCAACTGCGCCACGGGGCTGTCAAAATAGAGTCAAACAAACGGTGACACTCGTACAAATAGTAAATAGTATTTCACTTCTAACTTTATTCAGCTGTTCTGTGGTTATACTCGTCATAACCGATTTTACAGTTAAGGTTTTTTTTATTATTTTCTTCTTCTTCAACAACCCATATACGCCCACTGCTGAGCTCGGGTCTCCTCTACCATTGAGAGGGTTTAGGCCATAGTCCACCACGCTGGCCTAGTGCGGGTTGGCGGACTACACAACTAAGAAATTCCTGAGAACTCTTAGGGTGTGCAGGTTTTATCACGATGTTTTCCTTCATCGTTAAAGCAAGTGATAATTCAATGTGAATACACACATAACTTCGAAAAGATAAAGGTGTGTGCCTGGGGTTCGAACCCGCGCACCTAAACCTCGAGGCCATCACTGCTTCAATGCTTCAATATTTTAAACTTAAGATAAATCTAAGTATATTTGTTTCCCTTATTCAGCTGTTTACTTATACCCGCAACAACCGATTTTGTTTTTTTTTGCAGTAGTTTCCAAGTTAACTTAAATCTAAGTGTTTTAAACCAAAATTGTTGTTCAGATGGCGCGGCGCCGCTGGAGTGTGGCGCATCCTGACTCCGCAGCCGTCGCTCCCCCCCGCAGCACTGCAAGCCGCCGCCAGGTGCCTGCACCAGCCTTATGACTACTACAGGGTAAGTACATCAGCTCATGTACTTTCCACTACTGAAGCTTTCTCTACAACCGAGGGTTCAGTCCACGCTACATCTATGTCATCTCATTCTTGTACCCACAATATTTAAATGTGATTGTATGATAAAGGCCTTGAACCTAATGCAAAAGCGCTTGCCCAAGATTTACATAGAAATTGGAGTTTTCCATTTGCAAATTCTCAGCAGTAACAGAGCCTGGAAATGTGTCCGAAAAACGGCATAAGATTTGCCCCCTATGGACTGATCTAACCTTGCCAAAAAAGGGGTGCACAAACACCCCACCCCTACTTTTCGGCGAAAACAAGAGTATTATTTATGATATTGAGACTTTATTCACCACTTTTCCAGTTCCGAGACTTATTCGGCGAGTACCGCGGGGCGGCGGCGGCATTAGACACTATTTCTCTCAACGCTGCCTGGGTGATGAGAGCTGATGCCGACTTACTCAGATATTTCAACTCTGTCAACCAGTAAGCCTTTCAAACGGGTAGGTCTTTCATCCAAATAGAAGTAATAGTCGTTTTCTAAACAATTGACAGGTTTTTTCGTCGCCATTTTGAAGAAAGATAGAAAACATAGTCGTTTTCTATACAACAGTTTAATGACAGTTTTCATTCGCCGCCATTTTGAAGTCAAAAGTGAATTGATAATTTTGAGGTTATAATTTTTAACGGAAAATATTTGAAGTGTCAAGACATGCATAAAAAGTGGAATTAAAACCATAATATAGTATTGATGGATTCACTATTTTTCTTTTTATTTTAAAGTCAAAATTACGTTAAAAAATTGAGGCTATAATTTTTTAACGGAAAATATTTTAATTGTGGGGACATTAATAGGAAAAAAATGTAATAAAAAAAAATTTCAATTCAAATGAGATGGTAACAAGGACATCATTTATAAATGTTTTCATCGATACTAATCTTTAGGAACGAATGTTTAATCCTAAAGAAAGCATAACTGGCAATTTTCATAAACCAATGTTTATTTTAAGAAAGTAGGACTTAATATGTGTTAGATTATTCAAATAAAAAGACCTACCCATTATTTTTAGCACAAATGAATAAAAATAGTTGTATGGTAGAAAAAGTCTGTGTATGGCAACATTTTGTATAAATGTCACCTTATTTATTTTTAATCTGTAGTTGCATAGCCGTTCTTTATTTAAATATTATTTTGGGACTCTGTCAGCTGTCACGTAACGGTGTAGACATAGTGTTTTCTGAATTTGGTGTTTTTGTGTTCTAAACTTTGTGATATATCTCAAGTTGACTCTTTTGTGTGTGTCTTGGGTAAATTTGGTGTTTTAACATTTGTTTTATATATTTTCACCTCTTATCATGGAGGTAAATCCCCCTGATCCCCCTGATCCTCCCGATCCTCCTTGTTCCTCTACTCCGGTTGTTCCCCCCCTTAATGTCACGTCGAAACGTCGCTTGGACTCAGACACTCAGGTTGAGAACCCGAAGAAAATTATCACAGATAGGGACATGGCTTCGGCCTCTATACAAAGGATATATGTCCACCCGGACGTAACAATTGGAATAAGTTCCTATTCGGAATCAGACAAAGGACCATACATAATACAAATCTCGAGATCCGAACCCGATCTTGCTGCAGGACTATCCATCCGGCCTCTAAAATTTGGACAGTTCCTGTTCAAAAACAAAATAAAAAATATAAAACCAGACGGGGTAAAACGTTTAGGCCGTAATAAGATATTGGTGGAATTTAAATCTGCATCAGATGCAAACAACTTTCTATCTCATCCTACTTTAAATATCAACAAATATGTTGCATCAATCCCTTCTTACAACATTTCCCGCATGGGAATTGTAAAAAATATTCCCGTTGACTTTTCAATGGATGAATTTGTTGAAAGCATTGATTTACCCTATGGATGCGGAAAAATTCTTAAAGCTCGCCGTTTGAGTAGGAAAATTGTCAATAACGGAGACATTTCTTGGGCACCTACTCAAACGGTAGTAATTACCTTTAAAGGGCAGATGCTACCTGAAAGAATATACTCATTCAATACTTCCCTGCCTGTAGAGTTGTATCAGTACCCTACCATTCAATGTGTGAAGTGTTGTCGCTTTGGCCACATAAAATCACAGTGTAGGTCGGAACCCAGATGTTTCCGTTGCACTCAACCCCATGAGGGACATTTGTGCACCATACCAGAGTCTCAAGCTACTTGTCTGTTCTGTTCAGGTCAGCATTTTTCTAATAATAAATGCTGCCCAGAACAGGACAGACAGGTCAGCATAAAGAGGAGTATGGCCCAAAAGGGTATATCTTATGAGGAAGCACAATTACAATTCCCCAAAGTCTCCCGAAAATATAATGAAATTTTAACTTCTTCCCCCCCTACATCTCAATCACAGATCCCTTTTGTAAATTTACCCCAATCAAATCCAATATCCCGATCATATTCCAAAACTGTCTCTACATCTCCTCGTCCTAGAACTCCCTCAAGTAAAACTCATGAATATGATAAAGCCTCACATCAAGCTATCATTGCTGATGTACCCTCTACACAACCTAACGGATGTGCTCTTGTAAATTTAGATGTTAATCAAACAAATGATTTAGATAATATAGTCAAATTACTTCTCCAAATTATTATTAATTTATTAACACAAAATAATCCCTCCATACCGTCCAACGTTGCCAGCACACTGTCCTCCTTAACTTCTCTTTTTAATAATAATGGCCCCAGTCACAATTATCCAATGGAATAGCCAAAGTGTACGCCCTAAAAAACATGAAATTTTACATTTAATTAATAAATTTAGCCCTTCAGTATTTGCTATCTCTGAGTCATGGTTAGTTCCTGGTTCTCCTTTCAGAGTTTCAGGTTACTCCATGCTTCGGAATGACAGATCTGATGGGTATGCAGGTTGTGCACTGCTCATAAAACGCACTTTAACTTTTTCCCAATTACTCCTCCCACCTTTCAACCCAGCAATCAATATAATTGCAGCAAAAGTTTTTGGGTTCTCCTTAATTTGTATTTATATCCCTCACCCAAATTCGTCTCTTATCCCAGATATCCGTCAGGTCCTCTCTTCTTTGCCCCCTCCTGTTATTTTAATGGGAGATTTCAATGCCCATCACACATCATGGGGCGGAAGTCATGATGATTCTTTTGCATGCTCCCTTATAGAATTGTTTGATGAGATAAATCTCTGTATCATTAATGATGGCTCCCCTACACGCAGAGTATACCCACATCAAAATCCAAGAAGTGCAGTAGATCTTACAGTCTGTTCCCCTTCTATTTCTTCCTTTATTTCCTGGTCTACTCTTAGTTCCACACATGGCAGTGACCACTTCCCTATACTTCTTAATTTCTCTAATAGAGTATCCCCGGCTATAAACTTCTCTCCTTCCCTAAAATATCGACTTTCTGGTGCAGATTGGGACTCTTATTCCTCTTGCCTTGATAATATTTTAAATTCTCTTCCTAGCCCAAATAATCACAATTTACCTACAGTTTATTCAAAATATGTTGATGCCATCACATCTAGTGCAAATAGACATATTCCTCAAAAAAAGAATAGAAAATGTAAAGCCTCTCCCCCATGGTGGGATTCAGAATGTTCCTTAGTCATTCGTGAAAGAAAAGAGGCAGAACGTAAATATGGACTGGTCATGAATGTCGAAAATTTTATTAACTATCGTCACAAATCAGCAATAGCAAAGAAAGTTTTGTCTGCAAAGAAGAAAATTGGATGGCACAGGTTCTGTGAAACATTATCCCCTAGAACTCCGTCTAACTTGGTGTGGCAACAAATAAGACGGTTTAGGGGATCTTATAATATTGTAGATACCTCAGCCAATGACCCATCATCTTGGCTTGACGCTTTTGCTGATAAATTGGCCCCTCCTACTGCACCCAATGTAAATTTCTTTCCAGCTTCTCCTCTTCCAAATACTTCCTGTTCCCTTATTGACCAAGACTTTTCTCTTAATGAACTTGATCTGGCTCTTGAAAATCTCTCTGATTCCTCTCCAGGTTTAGATGGCATCCCATATTCTTTTCTTGTGAAATCTTCTGTTAAGAATAAATTTTATTTTCTTAACCTTGTTAACTGCATTTTTAACTCCCAACAAATTCCTGTTCCATGGAAAACTCAAATAATTATACCCATTCCTAAGCCGGGACATAATCCTTCTGACCCTAACAGTCGTAGGCCTATAGCTCTTTCGTCAGTTTTGGTCAAGGTAGTTGAACATATGATTAAACACCGTTTAGAGTGGTATTTAGAAAATAATAATCTTCTACCACATTCTCAATTTGGATTCAGAAAGGATATGAGTACCCTCGATAGTCTTAGTATCTTGACAACTGACATACATATTGCCTTCTCCAAAAATGAATACCTGGTTGGCGCATTTCTAGATGTGGCATCTGCATATGATAATGTTTTACTTTCAGTTCTAAGGAATAAATTAATTCAGCTTAGAATCCCTGAAAAGTTAGCATTCTTCATTTGCAACCTCATGATGGAGCGTAACATAATAATTAAAAATCAGGGCTCATTCACTCACCCCAGAACTGTGTGGAAGGGTTTACCTCAAGGGTCAGTGCTCAGTCCAATTTTATACAATCTGTATACTAGCGATCTTGATGAAAGCATTAATCAACACTGCTCCGTCCTTCAATACGCAGATGATTTAGCGCTTTATGTCTCTTCTGACTCCTTAAATATCACTTCCTCGAGACTTAATGCCGCTTTGATCTCCCTTAATAGTTGGCTGGATATCCATGGTCTAATATTGTCTGTTCCAAAGTGCAAATTAGTAGTTTTCTCCAAAAGAAAAAATATCCCTGCTGTCGAAGTTTTTATAGAGAACCAGTTAATTCCCCAGGTACAAAAAGTTAAATTTTTAGGTGTTTGGCTAGACTCTTCTATGTCGGGTGCCCCACATTGCGATTATTTGTCCTCCAAATGTAACAAAAATATCAATATTATTAGATCCCTGTCTGGAGTGTGGTGGGGTGCTCATCCCTTTACCCAAAGGATTCTTTACAATGCTATAGTTCGCAGTAACCTAGACTATGGTTCCTTTCTTCTAGACACAAGTAATAAAGGATCCTTGGAAAAACTGTCCAAAATTCAGGCAAAAAGTCATCGTTTGATTCTTGGAGCTATGAAGTCATCTCCCATTAATGCAATGCAGGTTGAATGTGTAGACCCTCCCCTTTATCTTCGTAGACAGTTCCTTGCCGATAAATTCTTTTTTAAATTATTACAAGACTCTCGACACCCTCTTTTACAAAAACTTGACCACCTATTTAAATTAGTAGTTAGGAAAGGATACAACTCACTCTTTGACTTGCCTTGTTTATTGCGTAGCTTCATTAGATTCTCCCGTTTACCAGATCCTGTTCTTCAGTTCCCCTATAAATTAATTTTTTCTTTACCTTATGAAGCTCTTACCTTTAAACCAAATGTAATACTGGATTTTGGTATTGTAAAGGACTCTGCAGTGGCTGAGAAAACCTTAAAAGATAAAATCCAGGCAAAATATCCACTATGGTTAACTATTTTTACAGATGCTTCAAAATTTTCTGAATGTAGTTTGGTTGGAGCAGCAGTGTGGGTTCCTGCTTTTAAAATTATTTTAACATATAAATGTCCTCCTGTCACCACTGTCTTCACAGGAGAGGCAATAGCTGTTTTAGAAGCAATAAAATTTATAATCTCTCACAAATTAAATAACTCCATCATCTTTTCTGACTCAAAAAGTTGCTTACAAGCTATAACATCAAATTCATTTAAATCTAAATCTAGGTCCCCCATCATTATCCAAATTAAAAAACTGCTATATGATTGTCATCAACAAGACTTAAATGTTGTGATAGCTTGGATTCCAGGTCACTCGGGCATTTCAGGTAATGACATAGCAGACTCATGGGCTAAGCAAGCAATTAGTATAGGTTGTATGGACCATTACATTATTGTTCCTCTTGATATTTGCTCCAATTTGAAAGGTAGGCTAATGGATGCATGGAATAAAGATTGGCAGAATTCTAAAAGGAAAAAAGGTTTGTTCTATGGAACTATACAACCAGAAATACCTTCTAAACCTTGGTTTTCTGCGTTTAAAAACCTTGATAAACGTTCAACATCAACTATCTGCAGAATCCGGTTAAATCATTCTTGCACACCAGTTCATCTAGCAAAGATCAGGATACGGGATAACTCCCTTTGTGAATGTGGCCTTGATGACGGTGACCTTGACCATATTTTTTTTAATTGCCCTAATATCCGGTTATCCCTTTATAGTATGCTCCCTCCAGAAATACCTCGTCCCACCTCCATGAAGACTCTTCTTACCTATACTTTCTCTCCTTTTGTCCATATTTTATCGAAATTTATTAAGGCGAATGGTATTAGACTATAAAATGTACTTTGTCCTAGTTTGTGTAGACCTAACACTGTTATTATTATTCTGTGTGGTGTTGGTTTATGATATACTAATCATAAATGTGTTTGTCTGTGTTTGTTTCAGATTCGGGTCAACTTGAAAGTAAAATAAAAAATACCCTCTATTTTATTTATTTCCGATTATTTTTATTTATCTACTTGACACTGGCAGAGTTGCGTTGAGCTATAACGCAAGGGCCATTATCAAAGGAAAAAAAAAAAAAAAAAAAAATATTATTTTGTGCATTATCAAATTTGTTTAACTAATGTTATTTCTCTCTTTCCTTAAATGATAGATCATTTAGTAAAATGAAACATTATTTATAAAACGTAGATTTGAGAAAATCATTAAGACTTATTCATAAAACATGTATTTTTTTTAACTATATAAGTTTGTCTCGTTGTTTCTATCGTATTGCTGTATCATCATTATCATTTACGAATTAGTTAAAATTATATTTATTAGTTTTTAATTTATTTCTTAATATCGTTCTATATCTATTTCCAAAAAAAATCTAGTCATTAACGTCCAAAATAGAATATAACTTTGATGCCATTTGAATATCAATATGTTGTATAAATGACTTTGAGATTATTTAATTTAACTAGCGATAATTTTACTTTGCTAAAACAATTGGTTATGTTTTATAATAGGTCATTTTAGTGCTACAAGAAATATATAAAAGCTTAAAGAATTAACCATACATTTTGCCTCTTATTTATAAGTGAAAATCCAATTGAATTTTTCTTTCCTCATCCTAATTTAATATGGCATTTAACTTTTTTTTGTTACTAGATAACACTAGATCTTTTTTGATTTTTGCTATTATCCTATAATAGAAATTTTATTTGCATAGAAAGGGTTATAAACGATATTTTTTAACAACATATGACGTCACTACTGAGATATTAGTATCCTTTTTCATAGTTTTGTGATCTCTGACGTCACCCATTTCACCAATGGGTATTTCCAGTCTATAATATATCACAGTTATGTACTGCACTAAACATAGTTTAATGTTTTAATCGTTTGTACGGAGTGTGAATATAGTTGACATATACAGGGTGGCCAAAAAGTCGTGGATCAAACGAAACAGAGAGATGAAGGAGGTAATTTCCAACAAAAAATCTTTCTACAGCATGGCCATAACTTCATTGCACGAAAATTTATGCATACTTTTGTGTTTTTCAAGGAAAGTACCGAGTTTTTTTACAATTTAATCAATAAAAAAAACAAATTGATTAAAACAATAAAACAAAAGGTTTTGTATTATGACTCGATAATGTATCAACACAAAAAAAAAGTATTGCAGCTCGTGGTACCAAATTTAACGAGCAATTAATTTTTTCCCGTAAATTTTGAAGCAATACAAAAAATTACTTCTCACTTTAAGAGCATCCTGTGAAAAAAAAATGTATTACGGAAAAGTGACCCTGTATCAAAAAAACTTGCTGATTTAATGTTGTTTCAAATGAGGTACAACACTTTACTGAATGACCTTTACTTTTGGTTTTATGGTCGATTTTTCATATCAAGATGCAAATTCATTAAATTTGCCTTATTCAAAATAATTCATTATTCTATCATAAACGGCCAGTTTTTTGTACTTTGGAATGCTAGAACTGTTCTGTTCTTGTTACACTTAGGGTTTATGAAAAGGACAGAAACTCTTTCACACTAACCATTTAATCCATTGTCGAAAAAGTGTCTTAGTTCAGGTAACTAATCATTTTTAGGAAACAACAGGTTCATCACAACTCTGTGAAAATAAACTGGAGCCATCATGAAATAAAAAGAACAATTATGACTTAGAGGTTTAATGATTTTTTTTTTACATTAAATGTTCAAAGTGCCTACCTCTAACCGTAATGCACAATCTGCACTGCCTAATAAAATTCGCACGTAATCGGCGGAATGTACCTGTGTTATTCATAATTCATAACCTAGCAAACTCGAGCTTCTGTCGTAGTTCTTGTTCGGTTGAACATTTAATGTAAAAAAATAATTCATTAAACCACTAAGTCATAATTGTTCTTTTTATTTCATAATGGCTCCAGTTTATTTACACAGAGTTGTGATGAACCTGTTGTTTCTTAAAAATGATTAGTTACATGAACTAAGACACTTTTTCGACAATGGATTAAATGGTTAGTGTGAAAGAGTTTCTGTCCTTTTCATAAACCCTAAGTGTAACAAGAACAGAACAGTTCTAGCATTCCAAAGTACAAAAAACTGGCCGTTTATGATAGAATAATGAATTATTTTGAATAAGGCAAATTTAATGAATTTGCATCTTGATATGAAAAATCGACCATAAAACCAAAAGTAAAGGTCATTTAGTAAAGTGTTGTACCTCATTTGAAACAACATTAAATCAGCAAGTTTTTTTAATACAGGGTCACTTATCCGTAATACATTTTTTTTTCACAGGATGCTCTTAAAGTGAGAAGTAATTTTTTGTATTGCTTCAAAATTTACGGGAAAAAATTAATTGCTCGTTAAATTTGGTACCACGAGCTGCAATACTTTTTTTTTTGTGTTGATACATTATCAAGTCATAATACAAAACCTTTTGTTTTATTGTTTTAATCAATTTGTTTTTTTTATTGATTAAATTGTAAAAAAACTCGGTACTTTCCTTGAAAAACACAAAAGTATGCATAAATTTTCGCGCAATGAAGTTATGGCCATGCTGTAGAAAGATTTTTTGTTGGAAATTACCTCCTTTATCTCTCTGTTTCGTTTGATCCACGACTTTTTGACCACCCTGTATATATGTATGTATGTAAAAGATCTTTTTCATGATTTTCTACTGAACCATTTAGCTTAGGAGCAATAATAAGGATTTTAATATATCTCCCTCTATTTAGAAGCCTTTGCTGAAGCTTTTTTTTCTGCATTTTAAAGATGGGTTATCATTATTTGTAAAAAAAACTTTTTTGTCGTTAATATTGCTTTCAAAAGAGCAGAAATATATGAATTTCACCTCAAAAATCCTTTTTTTGTTTGTTAAAAGTTACTTAAAACCTTCTTTTTATAGTCTTATTCGTAAAAGAACAACAAAAAAAAAAACAAGAAAAAAAATATGATCACTGTAAGTTGCTACTATATTCACACTTCAAATGAACATTATAAAAATATTTATTGCATGACTAGATATTTATTTTGCGATACAAATAATATTAGCGTACTTTGATGTGATGTTAATAATTTTTTTTAAGTAAGACCTTTTTGGAGAGCCAAATGTTTGCCAAACATTTGCTCCAATCGTGGGACCAATGTCCTATGCAAATGAGATATAAAAATAGTTTTTTTCTAAGTCAAAAACTGGATTTAAAAAATTGCTTTATCATAAAAAAAATGAATATCATAAAGATTCATTCATTTTTGTGAAAACGCACAAAAATCTCCTTCATTAGTACGAAATAGATTTTTTTTATATAAAATTAATAATTTGTGACGTACAACAAAAATTTTTATTGCTTTTAATTAAAAAAAAATTGAAAAAAGGAATCAAAATTTTTACATCAGGTAATATTTTTTGTTTTGAAATACATATACAAAATTCGGTCCTGCTTTAAAATTAAATTATTAACAACACATTAAAAGATATATAAGTATTATAAAGTATATAAAAATGTAAGAAGCTTTTGATAAAAAGCATATTTCATTGCAATTGCCAAATGTGAGTCACATCAACTTACGACCGAAAGGACAGGTAGATATATTTCTATATCTTTCTCTAGCAATATTTTTAATCACCCGTTATATAAAACAATCAATTTTTGTTTTACCTGGTGGATTTTCAAAATTAATGCCCTTGCTGAGAGTTTCCAATAGAAAAACCAAATACTTTCACTCAGGCGTCGAACCCAGGACTTCTCGATCTCAGGATTTATAATAAAACACACATCCAAGTTAAAAAAAAGTAAAAAAAATAATAAGCAGTATTGGTACTGGTAAAAAAGTAATATTAAACTCTATTGCGTGTTTAATTAGGAAATTATTAGCATCAATGTAACAAGCTCAGTACTTACACAGCATTGGACATCGCATTTGGCAAATGCACGTCTTGTGATTTTCATACTTATATAATAGAGGGGAAATCACATTTTCTAATATATATATACAAAAATCTAACGACTTTTGTAACCGATGCCTCTAGTGTATATAGTTTTATATAAATTATACAATATGTTCGTAATTTTATACTTAGAGTGTCTTGTATGTCTGTATGAATAGGGTTGCCAACTCTCTATCAAAAGCTACCAAATGATCTCAATTAGAATTATTCAGAGTTATAAACATTGTAGAATTGCAGTACTAAAGTAGGGTAATCAAACAGGAATGTACCTTTCTAAGAGAAAATCGATAAGATAACGTTTTAATGCTATTTCATCATCAACCCATATACGTCTTGCTTACACGGGCCTCCTCTCTAACTGAGAGGTGTTAGCCCTAAGTCCACCACGCCATCATAGTGAGATAAAATTACTAAAGTCCTATCGGATTGCACTAAGCCTCCTGTAAAGAATTATGAACTTTCCGAAAAACAATAAAATATATTTGGCTCATGACTAAGGAATATATACTTCTTAAAGACATTAAAAAGTCAACTGTATCTTTATTTTAAACAAAGTTTATATAATTTCAATGCATAAAAATATCTTATCACACCAAAAAAATATTAAAATAGAAAAAAATTAACATAAGTTGGCAACCCTAGTGTAAACTTATAACGGGTGCATATCTGTAATATCATTATTATATTTTATTTCAAACCAGATCATTCATAACATAATATTTCAAACAAATACTTAAATCAAACTTTCAAAATAAGAACGCCCATTCCAAATGTATTTGGATAATTAATTTAAGCACAGATTATATAAACAAAATCATTAATGTGGATTTTTAGACGCGTATCCGAACGCACTGAGAATAGGGTAACACTCCGTGACCTTGAAATTTGAATATCGAACGGATTTAAGCGGGAACCGCCATGACATCCATATTATTTTAACGGACATTTGACATTTGATTCTGCCATTTTTAAGTTTAAAATCACGCTCTTTTGTCATATCTATATATGTATGATAAATAACTTCTGTGTGAATGGACGAGTGGTCTTATATTAGATAATAATGTATTGTAAAGATTTTATATCTGGCTTTTGTAATAAATATTTCCGATGTATTTTTTGTTTTATTAAGAAATCCTCCCCTAACCTATTAAAAAAAAAAAAACAAAAAAAAAACATACCTCACGCCTATATTCCCCGAAGGGGTAGGCAGAGATGCATTTCTGCACCCACATTTCGCCAGGTATGTATCAGTTTTTATAACCTAACCCATTACTAAAATGGAACAGATGAATAAGACTAAAAAGGATATTATAAATACACGATTACATTATCATTATTATGTTTGACACACGCTTCTTAGTAATTCGGGTTGCGTGTAATATCAACATTTAATATTTTATCATCATCATCAGTTACCGGACCCATACACCTTCAATAATATTGATCAATATTCTGATTGTACAATATTATTGAACGTGTAGGGATAATATTGAAGCATTGCGCCGTGATTGAGCAAAAGATTGATGGAGCTTAATTTTTATTGATCAATATTTTTTTATTGCGCTGTGTAGGGTTAATATTGCGCAATATACCTATTTCTTTTTTTTTTCTTTTCAACAAAATCACCAGCGTGGCTGCCGCCAAAACTTCGTCGTCAGACATGTTGCTCGCACGAAAATATTGATCAGAGTGGTTTATCAATTTTATTGACGGAATTTATTGAACGTCTGGAATCAAAGGGGGTGTTCAATATTATTGAACAATAAAAAGATTGTATGTATGTTGTATGTATTGTATTGTATGGGGCCCCTTATATAAGTCCTACTGCTTAGCGCGGGCCTCCTCTACAACTGAGACGGGTTAGTTAGTCCACCACGCTGGCCTAGTGCGGGTTGGCGGACTGCACACATAAGAAATTCCTAACAACTTTTTAGTGTAGGTCTCCACGATGTTTTCCGTCACCGTTAAAACAGGTGACTATTAATAATACACACATAAATTGGAAATTAGAGGTTTCTGAAACTGCGACTGCCCAAATTCTATATATACCATTACTGCTTAACCTACAAGCATTTCATTAATTCGTCGTCTTGCAGTACAAGTATGTGCCGTGCGATCTAGAGGTCTTGGGTTCGATTCCCGGGTCGGGCAAAGTGTAATCAGGTTTTTCCATCAGGAAATTCTCAGTAGCAGCACGGAGTCAGGAAATGTGCCCGAAAAACGGCAATAGGCTCGCCCCTTATTACGTGGGACTGATACATACTGGCGAAATGTGGGTGCAGAAATGCACCTCTGCCTACCCCATCAGGGAATATAGGCGTGAGTTTATGTATGTATGCATTCCATTAAAATATATCAAAATCTAGTCAATAAAATACAATTAATTCTGCGTTCATTCGAAGTACCATTGCATGAAATTGATTTTTCAAACTAATTAATTTTCCTTCGTCGGTTTGTCATAACAGTAACTATATTACGCACTGGAATCGATCGGACACGGTATTTCGATTAGAAAAAAAATATAATGGCTATCGTCCGGTGTAATTATTCGTTGAAATAAGGACGATGAATTTTTATTTATATTTCTTGTGTCTTGGTAAGTTAATAAAATACAAACATACATACATAAATCAAACGTTAGGATCCATTCTGTTTCGTGGGTATCAGAAATCTATCTATGCGCAGAATAAAGTTATATTCGCAAAATCTCAACTTCCCTTTCTCAGCGATTTAAACTTTATTGGGCACAAAATTATCAGTAACTTGTTTTGTTCTTCAAACAACAACAAAAGGTCTGATTATTATTACTTCACTAGTGCAATATATAAACAAGTTTTCTCTATAAAGACATAGAAAGTACTTTGGTGTTGTAGTCATATGTAACCTTATTCTATGCATAGCTCGAAATATCAGATAGAAAAAATATCGGAAGGCGCCCAAATGTATGCCTGGGTATAAAATCCGCAACCACTAAGATTCTTGACCGCGCCTCAACCAAGAGCGCAAAAACCTCAGACTTAACGAAATTATGTGTGTATTCATAATGAATTATCATTTACCTTACCCGTTAAGGAAAACATCATGAGGAAACCTGCACACCTAATGGTCCTTAGGATTTAACCTGCATTAGACCAGCGCGGTGGATTAAGGTCTAAACCTTCATAATTATAGACGAGGTCCGTGTCGAGGATCCAAATTTTACTACTAGACTAGTAGCCAATAAGAATAATAGCCAACGTTTCTTTTTAAAATCGAAATTGTAGACTACTAGCAAAATGCTAACAAATACATTATTTTTCAGTCGTCGTCGTCATCAACCCATATACGCCCACTGCTGAGCACGGGTCTCCTCTACCATTGAGATGGTATAGGCCATAGTCCACCACGCTGGCCTAGTGCGGGTTGGCGGACTACACACCTAAGAAATTTCTAGGAACTTTTTAGGCGTGCAGGTTTTATCACGATGTTTTTCCTTCACCGTTAAAGCAAGTGATAATTCAATGTAAATACACACATAACTTCGAAAAGTCAGAGGTGTGTGCCTGGGGTTTGAACCCGCGACCGCCGAGATTCTCGACCGCGCGCCCATACCTCGAGGCCAACACTGCTTTCTGCAATTGACTTCTTCTTCTTTTGAATTCTGCTTTTTGCATTTTTCAGTGATCGAGCTTAAAGCATTGAAAGTGTATTTAGTAAACCAATCTGTAACTGACGGAAAACATTTAAAATTGGTGTCGGAAAGCAGAAAACCAGTCGAAGACACTAAAGAAGAACTAATATCGGAGTACGAATACAAAACAAAACCCAAATGCAACGAACAACTTGGAACTGACACGGAAAAAATTATATGTGTAGAAAAATATTACAAAGATGGCCGTCCGACCCTTGAGAACATATACTTTGAACGAAAGTGGAAGCATAAACTCTTGGATGGAGGAAAACCTTATTCAGAATTAACTAGAGGCGTTATTTCAAATTCATTTTCGACTGACTATATCGACATCAACGATTTCTCAAGGCATATGGACGATGACGATTTCGCAGAAGATTATTTAAGCATTGGGGATATAACAAGAGATGAACCAAATCGTAGAAATCTGCCTTACGAAATTATACAAAGCAAAAAGCCCAGAGCAGTTAAACACGATTCTGATTCCGATTCATCTGATGATGTAGAATCAGATGAGAAATCTAACAACAGATTTCAGGTTGTGGATAACAAATCTTCTGATTCGGAAGATGTTGTTGAAGAAGAAGAAGAGATATCTAAAGAAGTTTCTAAGGAGAAAGAAGAAGATAAAGAAGTTCCTAAGGATAATTCTGATGGCGGTGATGGTTCCGAAGAAGGAGTAAAACCTAGGGAACCAAAATATGTCTACCTTCAAGGAAGGAATAGATACGTGAAAGAAGATAGTAGGAAAAGGTTGCAGCATTTTTTGCCTAAAAGATCTCATTGGAAAGAAGATGAGGTTCAGAAATTGGGGTATTTTTGGTTTAATGGGCCTAGGGGTAGGTATCCAGAGTTTGTGAATGCAATGGAAATATAGATATGCGTTTGACCTGCGTTTTATTTTCTACATTTTGTCACAGCTTCGCTTAGGTAATTTTTTGTTTGCTTCAATAGACATAGAAGTAATATATTATCCTAAAATGACTTCTTTTTTTAAGTAACTATATGCATTGAATACCAATAAAAGATTCTAAAACCTACGTTACAGTATAAAGGATTCATGGATATAATTTAATAAAATGAAAAGTAAAAAATTAAACCAAAAAAGGACAAAAAACAAAGCAAAAACGTACAAAACAAGATTTTCGGGACGCAGGATCGAACAAAGTTACCAAAGAAACAAGATAATCTACGCATAGACTTACCAAGACACCTTCGTTGCAATTTGGCAATAATGTCCTATAATACGATACTTTAGTACACAATTATCAGTAAATAGATGTTTGGTTACTTCTATAGATACTCCGCCGTCATTAAGAATTTCACTATGAAAAAACTCAATAACACTGTCACAACGAGATAGAAAAATATTGTATTTAAATTGCCTAAATTCACCAATACAACTAAAATAGTCATAAGAAAGTCAAAGTCAAATCTTCTTATTTAAATAGACTGTTACAAGTACTTTTGAATCGTCAATTTTTTGACACTTTTTTACATTATTTTTTAAACTAGAACCTCCAGGACCCCCAATTAAAAATAAGTCTATTTTTAATATTTGTTATAACGTCAACAGAAATACATCACCTGTTAAAATTTCAACTCTAGCTATCACGATTCATGCTACAGCCTGTTGAAAAACAGACAGATGAACATCAAAGTCATAAGTAATAACCCTCCTTATTCCCTTTGGGCACGAAAAAAATCACACCAAATAAAAAACCACATTATATTCAAGACATCCACACAGTAACAACACTGATGACAGTTATCACAGGCGTAGTGGTCAGCCAAGGGGCGAAGCTCCGTTCTAGGGGGGCGCACTCCCTCTGCAGCCACTCGTGGACGTCCGTGTACCCTCGCTGCAGCAGCACTGGACCCAGGGTCGAGAGGACCCGCGCGTGGTACTCATTTATATACCTCAACTGAAAGGAACATAGATTTTAACAGATTTATGTAGCACAAATGGAAAGAACGTAGATTTTTGTATCTATCTTTTATGTGAGAGTTTCCCTCATAGTTCTATATTTTTAATCCCAGAACCTGAGTCTCTTCAAAAAGTAAAAAATAATAAAAGCGCTATGTATGTCAACAGTTAATAAAGTCAAAGTGAAAGTCAAATATTCTTTACTCAAATAGACTTTTGAAACATCAATAATAATTTTTAAAACCATTGCCGCTTTGAAAAGAGAATAAACGGCATGAAACTCACTCAGCAATACCAAATATATATTTTTAATAATCAATTAAAAATATGATTACAATTTTCAATAGACAGAGTTGTATTTCTGCCCACACGTTTCGCCTGATATGTATCAGTAGCTAATAGGAGGCAAACCTGTTGCAGTTTTTCAAGCACATTTCCAGATTCAGATCTTTCCATTTACCGGCACATCATCATCATCAACAACCAAAGGACGTCCACGGCTAGACATAGGCCTCCCCCAGAGACTTCCAAAGCGCTCTATTGGAAGCGGCCTGCATCAATACTTATATGCCTTACTGGCACATACTTCTCTCTAAATCTCTGCATTTACGTAAACATATTTGAAATTTTATAGACTCAACATTTTCATTTGACTTTTCGTAGTTAAAAGCATCCTGCATCTGCAAATAGGTAGGCAAAGTTGTATTCCTTCATTACCTCAAGGTCTGTAAGTAGGTTGACATCTAAGCAAGATGTTTGGTGAGGCGCCAAGGATATCGTGTAGAATCCCACTGCGCCTCGACCATCGAAGTCACTCACCACTCCGTCTGCCTGTGAAATAACAGATTTTTTGCATGGGAGGTATATTTAAGGATATTTACTATTATCAGCCTAATATATGTACGTCCCATTGTGAGCCCCGTGCCCACAAAATGAGAATAACAATAATATTTTCATATTAAACAATACTATAATATGGGGGAGGCCTATGTCCATTATGATGAAATAATTATGAATAAAAAGGTGCTGATAGTAAATTTGAGACATTATTTATTAACTTTGACTTGAAAATAGAACACGAGAAATATCACTAAGGAAGTCAAAAGAAAAGTACATGAATTTTAAGTGCTTTCTACAATTGTTGATATAGACATACATACAAGCAAATGATCAGACGTCCGGTTGATCTCAATAGTCTCCACCAAATCCTCGTGACGGATTCCGTATTCGTCCACTTCGTAGTAACCAGGCTCTGAAACAAAATTGTGTTTATTAAGGTATGCCGGTAGTGATGGCTTCGAGGTTTTAAAGCGCGATAGAGAAGCTCGGCGGTCGTGGATTCAATCCCTAGGCACACAACTCTCGCTGTTCCAAGTTATGTGTGAATTCACAATGAATGATATACCTATCACTTGCTTATATAATAAGAAAAAAATCGTCATAAAATCGTCAACCCGCAATAAGCCAGCATGGTGGACTTTTGACAACCCCGTGGCGCAGTTGGCTAGACACCAGCTTGCGAAACGAGCGGCCGCGGGTTCGATCCCCGCACCGAGACAAATGTTTGTGTGATCCGCAAATATTTGTTTCGGTCTGAGTGTTTGTGAGACCGAAAATGTCTCTCGTAGTTTCTGATACCCACGACACAAGACTCGTATCTTAGTGTGGGGTCAGGACAATGTGTGTGACTGTTGGGTGTATTTATTTATTATTTATTTATTTATTAAGTACCCTCAGTTGTAAAGGAGGCGTCTTCTATAACTGAGAGGAATAGGCTTTATCTACGCTGGCCTAGTGCGGGTTAGTTTACACACTCAAATATTTATTTAACAAACTCGAATATCCCCACAATAAACAATTATAAACTATCATCATCATCATCATCATCAACAGCCCCTAATTCGTCCACTGCTGAACATAGGCCTCTCTTATGTCTCTTATCTTCTCTCTTCTTCATCAACCCATATACGCCCATTGCTGAGCACGGGTCTCCTCTACCCTTGAGAGGGTTTAGGCCATAGTCCGCCACGCTGGCCTAGTGCGGGTTGGCGGACTACACACCTAAGAAATTCCTAAGAACTTTTAGGTGTGCAGGTTTCATCACGATGTTCTCCTTCACCGTTAAAGCAAGTGATAATTCAATTTGAATACACACATAACTTTCGAAAAGTCAGAGGTGTGTGCCTGGGGTTCGAACCCGCGACCGTCGAGATTCTCGACCGCGCGCCTAAACCTCGAGGCCATCACTGCTTGGTCTTCTCTCTTATTCTCTCTTATTACAAACTATACATTACCCAATTAACGTGTAACGCTTTTGGACTACTATGGAAATACAGACACTGCTAAGATTCTTTAACTCACCGTTGCTGTAAATCATGTTGGGTCTGATCCCAGGGTCGTTAGCAGCTGGAGAGCTGAGGATCCAGGCTGGACCCTCATGGACGTTCAGGAAATGTCCTACACCGTGACCAGTGCCGTGGCCGTAGTTCAAACCCACGTCCCACAGCGCTTTCCTCGCGAGAACTTCTATGGTGTGACCCTGAAGATAAAAGAAGTGATTGGGTATATAACCCATATACGTACCACTAGGCCTACTATTGAGAGGGTTTAGGCCTTAGTCCATCACACTGGCCTACTGACTAACCCGTCTCAATTTTAAAATGGGTCTCTAATAACGCTATTAATTAATTCAATGTTATTTAATTACACCTTAATAAATATCCCCTTCTTCATCAACCCATATACGCCCACTGCTGAGCACGGGTCTCCTCTACCATTGAGAGGGTTTAGGCCATAGTCCACCACGCTGGCCTAGTGCGGGTTGGCGGACTACACACCTAAGAAATTTCTAAGAACTCTTAGGTGTGCAGGTTTTATCACGATGTTTTCCTTCACCGTTAAAGCAAGTGATAATTTAATTTAAATACACATATAACTTCGAAAAGTCAGAGGTGTGTGCCTGGGGTTCGAACCTGCGACCGCCGAGATTCTCGACCGTGCGCCCAAACCTCAAGGCCATCACTGCTTTTTAAAAATAATTGGCTAACGTGAAAAAGTTAGTTGCTCAATTATGTCAGATTCTTCTATCGTATAAGTATAATAAAGATTTTCTAGAATCATCGCTTACTAGTAGCGATGGGCATTGGAAGGAGCTAGTTGAATCAAAAGTTGACGATAAAGAAATCAACGAATGGTTGATGGGTTTTCAAAAAACTAGTTGAATTCGTATATGGGTTAATTAAAGGCATAAATGGCGTGGTAGACGCAGATGGAATTTTACGTGAAAAACATATAGAATTCATTCACTAATATGAAGAAAAAGAAGAAGACCTTATATTATGTACTTAAATGAGAACATCTAACAAAAAAAATAGCTTTGACAGATATTAGATATCTGCATGAAACGAAATTTCATATCTAAGGATTTTTCCTCAAGTGTTTATCATACCAAGAAATGCTTAGCCAAAAATTACAAGGAAATTCGGAAAAATTGTACTTTGGACTCAGGAGGTTATTATATATATCGGAGTGGGTATGATTGGTGAATGATCTCGCTCCTAAACAGGAATATTTCCTCCATTTGCGGTACTACAAGCAGAGTGACGTTCCTTCCGAGTCGCAGAACGGAAGTGTCTGAGTGAGCTTGTGCTTGTCCTTATATAGCGAGAATCCCCTCTCAGCTACTCACCCCTTCCAATACCACTACTACTTCTAGTCAAATATGCAACTTATTTTTATGCAATTTTAAAGAACAGTACATTTTATTAAATTGAATGAAGGTAGTTAATTCTGAACAATATTAACAATTTCAATCTCTCTGAATATAATTAACGAATTTAACTAGTTAACCGACGCAAAAACATGGTTATTACCCATCCGTACTTACCAGGGTACCAGCTGGAAAGATGGCAGTGCCCAGCATAATCTGGCCTTTGAGGACTCTGGTGAAAGCCCTCCGCTGGGCAGCAGTGGGCGCATAGCCCATGTGGCGAGTCCTGGTTATATCAGTAGTGCCATCCCTGCAAAAATAGGTGGTGGTACTACTGAGCTTCTAAGTAATCTAAGGGGCCATCCATAAATTACGTCACACGTTAAGGGGAGGGACGACTGAGTGTGACATTGTGTGACAAGGGGGTGGTAGGCGACCTAAATATAGTGAAATTACAGTTCAAAATCTTGTTAATAGACGAATTTTGCACTGTTTACGAAAAATTGAAACAATCTTTGCAACTCTACTATTACATTAACATCAAATTGTTTATTCGGCTACTCGCTATACTAGTGTTACGTAGCAAGCGTCGACAATCTAAGTTTCTTTGAAAATAAAACTGATTCGGAACTGCTGGATTTATTTCATAATTTCTAGATGTAACATTGCAAAATATCTGACGTCATACTGGGGTGGGGGGAGTCGTACAAATGTGACCGGCTGTAAGGCCAGCTATGTAAGGGGCGATCCATAAATTCATATGGATGTATGTATGTATGTATGTATGTAAGTATGTATGTAATAAAACTTTACTTACAAATACTGTCCTCCTGAGTCCAAGAGAAGCATATCCCTCCTTGTGATGACCCTTTGAGGTCCATCCCTTAATGGACTGTAGTGGATTATAGCCCCGTTCTCCCCTGCTCCAGCTATGGTGGAGAAAGATGGACCCATGAAATGCTCTTCATCACTGAAATTATAAGGTATATTGACAGCCCCGTGGCGCAGTTGGCCAAACACCAGCTTGCGAAACGAGCGGCCGCGGGTTCGATCCCCGCACCGAGACAAATGTTTGTGTGATTCACAACTATTTGTTTCGGGTCTGGGTGTTTGTGAGAGCGAAAAGTCTCTCGTAGTTTCTGATACCCACGACACAAGACTCGTATCTTAGTGTGGGGTCAGGACTATATATGTGACTGTTGGGTGTATTTATTTATTTATTTATATCCCTATCCCTCATTAGTAAGCAGATGAAACAAGACTGGATCTGGTAAAAGAGGTAGAAATTCAATAAATCTAAAACCTATGCTATCGATAGAATATACCCACTATTGGGAAATATTTTCTGCAAATAATTAAATACACTCAACTGTAACTAACTAACCCCTCTCAGTTGAAGAGGGGGCCCGTGCCCAGGAGTAAGACCTATATGGGTCTTTTGTTTTTTTTTTTACGATAGGAAAGTGTTTTAAGCTCTCCTGTTCGGTACCTCGGGGGAGGCCGTGAGGGGTATATCGGGGTCACTGGCCTACCAAGTCGGCGCGCAGAACAATTGTCCTCTTACCTGAGTTGGGTCCCCAAACAAAATCCTACGCTAGCATACCGACTAAAACCCACGTACAAGGGCTTAACCTTTACATAAAGATCCAAGACTTACCTTCTAAACTGCTCGAGTCTATCAGACAGGTTGACCTCAGTGACATTGACTCCTTCGTCTACTTGCTGGTGCACCCAGTGCAGCGCGCGGACCACGGCCACGCCGTCCCGTATGTGGGCGCGGCGGAAACCCTGAGGATATACAAATAACAGCCATAGTACTAATGTAAAGTAAGTATTTGCAAAGGAGGAGAGAGTTTTACTACTAGTACAAGATCCCAGAGCCACCAAACGTCACGTATTTTCCGACGGACGAAATGTGGACTATTGGGTGCATTAATAAAGTTCGTAGAACGGCCAATTCTAAATCTTCTGACGCTCCATTTTTATATATATATATATGTTCACGAGACAATTCCCAAGAAGGGTTGGCGTCAGGCAGGCGGCCAGCCGTAAAACATCTGCCAAAACTCTTATGCAGCATGTTTTGTCCTTCCACACAGGAAGGAAGGACAAAACATACTGCGCCGACCCCAAACAGGAATTGGGATCAGGGCAGGAGAATGATGATGATGTTCACGAGACAACTGTTTTAAAACTTATGACATAAAGACAGACCGATTCATCATTCACTTGCCCCGTTCCCAATTTATTTGGTGTCGGCGCAGTATGTTTTTTCCTTCCAAACATCTTTACCAACCGTCATGTCCTCAGTTACCCCGTTTTCTTCAGTCAAACCTTTGACAAGAAGACAGACTGATCCAAGCGGTCAGTTTTCCTTAAACTCAATTTCAGTAGCTCTCTAGGTGGGAACGCGAGATCATTATAAAATCATATTAAAATATCAAGATCACAATATTACCTGAAGTTCCACGTCATTTTTCATAACTTTCATCAACGCCACGGGAGATATAGTCAGCAGAGTATTCAAAGATCCAGTCTGAAACATACATATATACAGTAATATATTATCTAATAAATATACAGGGTGTTTTCAGACCGTGATCGAAAACTGAGGCAGGTAATAGCGATAGTGATTACAAACCCCCTGGCATTAAAGAAAATCTTGATAAATTTTTTTTTGAGGTTTTCCATACAAACCACATACTTTTAACACCGATGGTTGTATGGAAAACGTCAATTTTTATTTTTTAACGGAATTTTTAATATCGCCACTGGGTTTGTGATCACCCTCGCTATTACCTGCCTCAGTTTTCGATCACGGTCTAAATACACCCTGTATACTATGTAAACTTTATATAATTACTGAAGGGACTGTGCATAATGAAGTTGTCGTTAAATGTAGATCTATAATAATCATTGGCAAAAGGTATATTACTAAACCCACATTTCGCCAAGTATCAGTTCCAGACACACATTTCCAGACTACGTGCTGCTACTAAAAATTTCCTAATGGAAGACCCAATAACCCTTCGTCCGAGCTAGGAATCGAACCCAGGACCACTAGATCCCACGGCACTTACTTGTACCGCGGCACCACGAGGCAGTCTTTGGAAATACAATAAGGTATTGGTTAAAAAAATGTACTTACATACTCAACAGCAAGATTAACAGCATGACTCGAATCTTCTGACAGCCAAATAATACTTCCGTCCAATAGTTCGGTCTGAAAATTTTTAGTCCTCGATCATGTATAATTTAAAAACCGGCCAAGTGCGAGTCGGGCTCGCGCACAAAGGGTTCCGTAGCAGCAAGTATAATAAACTTATTATGTCAATTTATAAACCAAAATTACAGTTAAATCAACCTATCTCAAAAACTATAAGAGATACTTTGATCAAACCAAAAATCGTTGAAAGAGTTAATTAGCATGCATCACCTCTATTTTTTTTAGAATTTTATACCCCGTAGTTATAAAAATAGAGGGGGGGGGACATACTTTTTACGACTTTGAGAGCTGATATCTCAAAAACCGTTCACTTTAAGAAAAATGTTTTTTAGAAAACTTTATATCATTTTAAAAGACCTTTCCATTGATACCCCACACGGGTATGTACATCGAAAAAAAAAATTTCATCCCTCAGTTACATGTATGGGGGGCCCCACCCCCAATTCTTTTTTTTACTATTTAGTGTCATATTTTTGTAGCGGTTCATACAACACATATTCCCATCAAATTTCATCACTGTAGTACTTATAGTTTCCGAGTAAATCGGCTGTGACAGACGGACAGACGGACAGACGGACAGACGGACATGACGAAACTATAAGGGTTCCGTTTTTGCCATTTTGGCTACGGAACCCTAAAAACACGACTTTTAATAAATAAACCCAACTCAAAAATAGAAAAAGAATTGGTAAAAATCACGGGTAACTGTTTGGAGGCCAGTACGACCAATTTTTGACAGGTGGCGCCACTGTCATTCAAACTCTTCATAAACGGCTGGACCGATTTGGATGAATTTTTCTATGTATATTCCAATGGGTCCCTGGATGATTTCAAAACACAATTAGACCCGGTAGGTGGCGCTGCTATCGGCATATCGCTTAAAGCTTTTCCGGGCAGGACGACGTCTGCCGGTAGTGATACAGCCCATATACGCCCACTGCTGGGCACGGGTCTCCTCTACCATTGAGAGGGTTTTAGGCCTTAGTCCACCACGCTGGCCTAGTGCGGGTTGGAGGACTACACACTTAAGAAATTCCTGGTTTCCTCACGTCGTTTTCCTTCTTTTACAACAAGTGATAATTTGTTGTGAATACACACATAACTTGGAAAAGTCAGAGGTGTGTGCCTGGGGTTCGAACGCGCGACCGCCGAAATTCTCAACCGCGCGCCTAAACCTCGAGGCCATCACTGCTTTCTCATCATTGTCTGTTGGGTTGTAGTGGGTTACTTGCGGTGCAGACATGACAGTCGACCTGCAAAGGTGATGTGCTGCTTTTCAACTCGTCGGTAGCCCACAAACTCTCCTCCAGTGGCTCCCAGAAGCTGTTCATACAGCGGCCACACCGCGGTAACCACGTCGGCTCGTGGGCTAAACCTGGTGGAGAGGGCTCGGGTCAACATGTCCCGAGCTTATTCGGCTATCCCCCGAACTTGCTGTCTTGGCTTTGTAGCAGTCCACCACCGGTGGCAAGACACTCAGGCAACCGCAGGAAGGCCTAAATGCGGTAATAGGGATCTCGTTGTTACCCGCCAAACTGATGCATCTGGCCTCTCTCCGGTCGTAGCGGTTCTCCGTTCCATTGGATCAAGAGGGGCCGGACGAGAGAGTGCTCTTGCGTTTGCGCGTACGCCTGAGCACTATAATATCTCCTGCGCATCTGACTGCTTCCGTATCAGAAGTGGTCGCCATGGCCGAAATCGGTTGGATGAGAGAGAATACTGTCGGGACAGCTAGTAATAGATAAACAAAAATGTAACATACTTACACCCATACTCCTTAGATACTCGAAGATCCCATCATAAGGCCTCGACTGGATTTGAATCCCCTCGGAAGACAAATGCTGAGTGACGTTAGAAGATAGAGTCCCATCGCCCCAGAACAAAATGATGTTGTTCGGAGCCGCCTGGAAGAATAGAAAAGCGAATATTAATGTACTATAATGTAAAATGACGAAAAATACAATTTAACAGTGAAGGAAAACGTAGTGGGGGAACTAATAATTAGGAATATTTTATTTTGCTTCCTAGAACTTTAGCAGATAACTTTAAAAAAATATTTTTATTTCATGTATATTAAAATAGATAAATAATCACGCCCGTATCCCCCAAAGGGATAGGTAGAGATGCATTTCTACACTATAATTTTGCTGGGCATGTATCAGTCCCACGTAATAGGGGGCGAGCCTATTTCTGCTATTTAAGCACAGTTCGAGACTTCTTGTTTTTACTGAGAATTTCCTAGTGGAAAAATGCCAATAATACTGTCCGACTCAGGGCTTCTTCATAGCACAGCACATACTTGTAATGACAAATGAGTGATTTTTTACTTATTTATACACATGGTTAAATTTTATAGTATGTTGTCAGGAAAAAAGAAAATAAATTAATTAATTTATTTATTTATTTATATACACAACAGTATATAGGCGAACTTAATGCAATGCGGCATTCTCTACCAGTCTACCTTAGGGTGGTGGAGAGATGAAGCATGGCTGGTGTAGAAAGAAACTTTTAGTGTAGACAAAAGATAAAAGTACTCGCATAAATGCATACATACATACATACAAACTCGTAAAAATGTACATAGCTATGAATATAATATATACTAAAAAATAATTATTTGAAATATAACGGGCGTAAAATTCACTGATGAAATATTTTACTTTGATTAGAACTATGAATTTTATTTTATTATTCGAAAAAATTACATTTAACATTTAAGAGATTATTTAACATTATATCCAATTAATTAGTACTTACCACATCAGTCCTGATTACCAAATAGGAGAAGAATACGGGATTGTATGGAATGTCTGTACCGCGGAGATTCAACGTGTCTGAAAATTAATAATACTTATGAAAGTGACAGCAAGGATAGGTACATATCTTGTGTCGGTACTTCCACAGAAGCCCAAAAGCGTTACACGTCAATTGTGTAATGTCTAGTTTATAGTTTACTAGCGACCCGCCCCGGCTTCGCACGGGTGCAATGCTGATATTTAATGGATGTTATCATACATATAAACCTTCCTCTTCAATCACTCTATCTATTAAAAACCGCATCAAAATCCGTTGCGTAGTTTCAAAGATTTAAGCATACAAAGGGACATAGGGACAGAGAAAGCGACTTTGTTTTATACTATGTAGTGATTGTAGACTCAGGATATTCTCATTTTCCGCCAACCCGCACTAGGCCAGCGTGGTGGACTAACTAACCCCTCTCAGTTGTAGAGGAAGCCCGTAACTAGTAAAAAATTGCTTGATTGAAATTCCCATAAGAGATTGAGAATTGGCGTGCCATAAGAGAGGCCTATGTCCAGCAGTGGACGAATTAAGGGCTGTTGATGAATGAATGAATGAATGAAAAATATTTCAATAAGAATATTTTTCAAAACCAAGAACTGATTTTGTGAAACTAAACCAATCGGGTAGTTTCAGTATTCTACGATAACTTACATGCTATATCATCAAGAGCAGTTAGGACTAAGGCCACAGCGCCTCTTGAAGTGATCTGTGGAATTATTTCACCCAATTTGTCGTTTGAAGTTCTGCCTGGAAATAACATTAAATATATTAAAACTCACATTCAATACAATAGTTTTTCATGAATCATTAATGAGCTGATTTAATTTGGAAAATTCAGTCTTGATATCAATAATGTGAATTATTTTTCTATTGTAAAAGAGCGACACTTTTGTATTCGTTCTCCGAAGGGGTAGGCAGAGATGCATTTCTGCACCCAAATTTCGCCAGGTATGTATCAGTCCCACGTAATAGGGGGCGAGCCTATTGCCGATTTTCGGGCACATTTCCAGACTCCGTGCTGCAACTAAGAATTTCCTAATGGAAAAACACTTTGCCCCACCCGGGAATCGAACCCAGGACCTCTAGATCGCACGGCACATACTTGTACCGCGAGACCACGAGGCAGGCCGGTATTTTTTGTATTCGGTGTGTATATTAAGTGTTTAAGTCTAATTAAAAAGAAATGTACTGATTAAAAACAACATTATTCATTTTATCTCATCAATTTGTTTTAGGAATAATATTTTTTCTTACCTGTAAAGTTAACAGTAAGGGGTATGAGAGGGTTGTTAGGTCTGGCGGGGGGGCCGTCGTTAAGATTTCTTCTAGCCGTATCTATGACGTTCTCCGATACAGCCCGGAGAACTACGTTCGACCTCCTTAGAGCATTCTGAAATGTAATGTTTTTTTTTATTATTTCACACAAAAACTGTGATCGAAAACTTAGAGAGTTAATGATTACAAACACCAAAAAAAAATACGTTTGTCTAAAAACTAGTATTAGATTTATGTGGTTGATAGAAAAAACATAATTTATTGTCGTTTTTTTTCATTTATACATCCTGTATATTTGTTCAATCACCAAGTCGTAATGGGTTTAGGTTTAAGCCTGCTTTCGGGACAAAACCTTTGCCGCGCGGATTTAATTCCTAGGCACACTTTTAGACTTTTCACAATTATGTTTGTAGTCAGCATCCACCATGATTTATCACGTACTTTAACAGAAAATGAAAACGTCGTAATAAAACCTGCGCACCAAAAAGTTCTTAGGAATTTCTAAGGTGTGTAGTCCGCCAACCCGCACTCGGCCAGCGTGGTGGACTAACTAACCCCTCTCAGTTGAAGGAGAGGCCCTCGCTCAGCAGTAGGATTTCAATACTGTGCGTTCTGTCGATACTGGAGCACAAGAGTTCCAGTGATGGGGGTGTGGTATAATAGGGTTAAAATGTCGTTTACCTCTAAAGTAGTCCAAGCGCTTCTAGTGTAAGTAGTAGGGTCCACCCCGACCACCATATTAGAAGCCATATTAGCAGCCAACCAATCTTGGATCGACAAATCTGTGCCTGTAATCATAATAAATGAGAGAAAAAATGGCTGGAGAATTTGTAGATGTGATCAAAGTCTTAAATTATTATTAATCAACTAATGTGATGGCCTCGAGGTTTGAGCGCGCGGTCGAGAATCTAGGTGGTCGCCGGTTCGAACCCCAGGCACATACCTCTGACTTTTCGAAGTTATGTGTGTATTCATATTGAATTATCACTTGCTTTAACGGTGAAAGAAAACATCGTGATGAAACCTGCACACCTAAGAGTTCTTAGGAATTTCTTAGGTGTGTAGTCCGCCAAACCGCACTAGGCCAGAGTGGTGGACTATGGCCTAAACCCTCTCAATGGTAAAGGAGACCCGTGCTCAGCAGTGGGCGTATATGGGTTGATGAAGAAGAAGAAGAAAAATCAACTAAGCGCTTTGGTGTCATACTGTAATGTAAGGTTGTGTTGTAATTTATTGTAAATAAACAAATAAATAAAAATAATGTAATAATTAATTTACTAGTAGGTAATTATGAATTAATTTTAAAATCGATAATTATTATTCAAGTGACTGATGTGGGCAAAAGATCTGCTGAGCTGAAATGAGACTGGGTCGGCCATCTTTGCAGGATGGATCCGAACAGATGGGCGAGGGCCGCCACTGATTGGATACCATGCGAGGGCCGCCGAAAACTTGGCAGACCAAAAATGCGCTGGGAAGACAGCCTGGAGTCCCGTAACCGGGACTGGCGTAAATTAGCACAAAACAGAGAAGTAGGCAAGAAAAAGAAAGAGGCCTTTGCCCAGCAGTGAGATCTAGTACAGGCTTTTTTAAAAAATAATCTTAGGAAGTTCGTAGTACCTTGCCTCATCAGCTCCCACAGGTCAGTATCAACTTCCACGTAAAACTGTGTGAAATATCTCGCATCTGTCCACACTAGACCTCTATCAGCGGTGATGACAGCCGTGCCTGACGACCCGCGGAGACCAGACACCCACTCCCTCCTAGCGTCTGCCGGCGCTATGTATTGAGACTGGAAGTACATACAACAAAATTAGTTTAACATAAGGGGGGGCACGGTGTGTGAAATTCACTTCGGGACAAGACTGCGTGTGGTAGTAGTTCCCCATAAGGGTATGCAAACCCTAAAGGATTATTTCAGAACGGCTAGTAGTTTAGACCCATATCCTGACCTCACAAGATACGAGTCTTATGTAGAGAGACTTTCAGATTCACAAACACAACGAAACAAAGCCACTAGATCACACAAAAATTTGTCTAAGCCAGTGGTTGACAGCCCGCGGCCCGCGGACGTCTTACTTGCGGCCCGTGGATGTTTTGAAATAAAGTTAAATATATCAAGTATGTGCTTCTCGTTTGGCAGATGAGCCTTTGGGAGTCATTCTGGCAATCATGGCAACTAAAGAAATTTGTATGAAATCGCTGACTCGTTAGTACAAAGACCATTTGTATTTTTTTTACATGTGAGGTAAATATTGCAAGTGCGGCCCCCCTTTATTTTATTTTGCCATCTTCTGGCCCTTGCCTGCCAAAAGGTTGCCAACCACTGGTCTCGCCCAATCGCTTTTGATTTTCTATAGAAGTACTACCACTTTTAAACCAATTTTTGCGTCCAAAAACCTATTTAGACTTACATTATGCGCGTCTCCAGTTGGTACTATATACGCGTCCAGCCCAAGCTGTTCCATCACTTGTCTCACAGCCCGGAGCCGGTCCAGACTTTGCGTTCGCGTGAGGGTAGGAGCTGAAGTCTGTGACACTGAAATATACATACATTTTTTATTAGGTGGGGTAACGATATCCGCAAGGTGGCTGGCAGCGGTTGGATGAGGAGATCCAAAGGTCGAGCCCAGTGGCGTGCCATAGGAGAGGCATATGTCCAGCAGTGGACGAAATGAAGGCTGATGATGATGATAAATAATAACGGACCTACAGCGTGATGAATTTAAGTTGATTTTTGTGCATGTGGGTTGGATTCAAAGCATTTTATCAAATCCAAATTCTGATGTCTATATAAAAAATAACGTTGGTATGTCTGTATGTCCTTTATAGAGTTGTAAACTATGCATAGGATCAGATCAACCTTTAGCAAAGTTGTTGTGAATGAGCTAGATAAAGTTTTATAGCTAGTACGACTAATTTTTGACCAGCGGCGCCAATGTTATTGCAGCGAAACCTCTTAAACGACTAGACCGATTGGGATCAGTGACGTAACTAGCCTTTTACGCACCCGGTGCGAGCCTTCAAAACTGCGCCCCTGAAAAATGCTCTAACCAGGCTTAGCTACCATGCATGAGATAAAACTAGATACTAGTCTGGTCATTTCTGCGCCTCTCCAGGGTCTGCGCCCTGTGCCTGGGCACTGCTGGCACCGCCCTAGTTACGGCGCTGATTGGGATTAAACGTATTTGATCCCAATGGGCCCGTAGATCGGCTGTCCCTAAATGGCTTGCCCTGTGTAGTGGGTATCAGAAACTACGAGAGACTTTTCGCTCTCACGAACACCTACACCCAAAACAAATATTTGTGGATCCCAAACACTTGTCTCGGTAGGAGGATCAAACCGCAACCTCTTTAGCCGTTAGTTTAGACTAGGAAAAACGCAACAAAAATGTATATTTTATTATTATTTTTATTTATTGTGCTTTGTTGTACAACATAAAGATAGAGACAACATTTTTACAGTTCAAACACTAAAAAATATAGAGGAGAAGGTCGTAATGTGGCCCCCTACTTTGTTTTTCCGGTCTAGTGTGAAAAGTAATTGGAATACAAATCTAAATAATACATTACCAGTTTCGGTATTTATTTACTTATATATGACTTACTGTGAATTAAAAAAAAATACGACAGAATTAATAAAAACAAATGTATTCTAAAAAAACACTAATTTAACAAGTTGAGATCATGTGAGGGTTATATGGCACCCTGGGGGCCAAATTAAATGTATTGAACTTAACGACAGAAATCACAGATATAATATTCGCCTTCAGGACCTGCACAAGCGGTATGATCCTATAAGTTACAGCTCTGACACTGGATCCACTCTTCTCCACGTCTGTCGCTGGAATAACTGGTGTTACAAAATAAGCAACAAGTATCTGAGTCCTCAGGAACTAGTGAAGGAGGGACATTTTCGTCACATTCAGACGAGTTGGTTTCTTCACTGTCGGAGCTACTGCTGGATGCCACGTCTCTTTGGTACCGATTGGAACTGCTAGTATCATCTTCCTTATCATCTCGGCTGCTTTCATGGCCATGTCCACGTCTGCCACGTCCGTGTCCGCGTCCGCGTCCACGTCTGTCACGCCCGTGTCCACGTCCGCGTCCACGTCCAAGTCCGCCTCCACGTCTGTGATTTTCTATGCTTATGCACAAGTATTTCCAAAGATTCTTGAGGATCCTTTGCCAAACGTTTTAATGTAGATCTAGGTACAGAAAATATTTTACCGCCTTTTTGAAGCCCATGGTCTTTGTTCTCACCGCTTCAATAGCCCTTTTCATTCGGTCAGGATCCCAAGTTTTTCGTTTTTTCGGTGCTGGTGAACCTGGAACTTTGTCTAGGCATCTATAAATAAACATAATATACAAATACTATTCGTGTATGTTATATGGCCTCCGGGGCCATAATGCAAGCAGTATGAGGGGGCCAAATTACCAATATGGTGGAATCTATTAACAAACATCAATAAATATAAAACATTGAATATTTTGCATATTTACCTTAAAAGTCCGGTAGGAAAATGTTTTTTAAACAAGCTGTCCAACTCTCAATAGTTATCACTCGATATTTACAAAGTTATTGAATTAATTGCAGCACAACAAAAAGTTTTGACGAGTGCAGGTTTAAACTAGTTTGTATAACACGAAAATGTGCTGCCTTCTCTCCGGTTTTTTAGGATTATTTCATAAATGTCATAGTAACGTTTACTTTGAATCAAGTCTGACTAGATGGCGTAACTTTAAATATGAAATATCAAAGGGGGCCACAATATATGCGGGGGCCACATTACCACCTTCTCCTCTAGTGTCACAAATGGCGATCTTATCGCTATCGGCGATTTCTTCCAGGCAACCGTTTAATGGACTGGAGAGATCGGAAACAAAGTGGGTGGTCATATCTTTAGTGAATTTAAAATTGTAAAATAATGATGTACGCAAAAATTTAAAAATAATAGCAATAAATAATCTTATAAAAACTAATACTAAATTTAATAGATATTTTATTTTTGATAATTGTATTTTTTATGTACGTACCAAATATAGGCGAGTCTGGTTCCGCTGAGTCATAGTATTGTATGGGGATGTGGCCTGAGACCAAACCAAGGCACAACCTAAAACAAATTATAGTATTAGCCACTCGATAGTCCCAGCTACTTTATACACACAAATAGACAAATGTGTGGGGATCGAACCCGAAGCCTCACGTTTCGCAAATTATCGTCTAACCACTTGTCACTTTCACATTAATAATACTTGGACCTATGCATAGAATAAGGTTATAATGGGTGATTTTTTAAGCGTGTTTTTTTTCAAAATCGAACAAAATACTCAATTTACATGATATATTCAAAATTTTTATTGGAATTGAAAACTTGGTCTTTGCTATTTACGTTTTAAAGATAACTTCATGGAAATGATGTCCGCGGATCCGTTTCAAATGGTCAATTCGGAAGGTCCAATTTTGCGTTCCTTTTTCGAGCATTTCGGGCTGTATCCCACGAATTACGCGTGTTATGTTATCCTGTAAGGCTTCCATCGTGTTCCGCTTGTTCACATACACTAACGACTTTTCATAGCCTCACAAAAAATAGTCCCGAGGCGTCAAATCGCATGATCTTAGCAGCCCATTCACAGGGCCATTTCGAGAGATAAGCTGCTCATCAAATTCATCCTTCATCATGTCCATTGTTTCACGAGCTGTGTGGCATCTGGCACCGTCGTGATGAAACCACATGTCAACCAAGTTCATGTCATCCAACTGGGGCAAAAAAAGTTGCGTATCATGGCTCGATATCATTGGCCGTTGACGGTAACGTTTCTTCCACGGTCGTCTTTGAAGAAAAATGGACCGATGATGCTACCAGCCCATAAACCACACCAAACTGTGTTTTTTTCGGCATGTATTGCCATTTCACGATCCTCATTAACACTGGGCACTACGGCTGCAATATTCCCTTCTGTACGCACTATACACATGCGAGACAATGGTTTAATGTCCAGCAAAGTAAACTTGGTGCGAAATTTGGTGATAACAGCACGAATTGTTGATTCACCAGGTCGATTATGACGACCGTACTATAGTCGTAACAAACGATACACATTTTTCACAGAGCACGAATTTTGATAGTATTTTTTAATAATTTGCAATCGTTGCTCGTTTGTAAGTCTTTCCATGGTGAAATGGCAGGGTATACTGAAAACTTTTCAATTAACAGATGACGTTGGGATTCCAATACCAACCAATACCGCCAACCTGAAAAACTTTACTCTTAAAAAATCACCCGTTATTAGCAAAATCGCCACTTCTCTTTCTCGGCGATTTAAACTTAATTGGGCACAAAATTATCTGTAACTTTTTTGTTCTTGGAACAACAACAAAAGTTCTGATTATTATTACTTCACTAGTGCAGTATATAAACAAGTTTAACTCTATAGACATAAAAAGTACTTTGGTGTTATAGTCATAAGTAACCTTATTCTATGCATAGGTCGGTACTTAGTCTTACAGTAAAAGTTATATTATTTTCGGCCAACCCGGACTAGGCCTGCGTGGTAGGCTAAGGCTTTAACCCTCTCAGTAGTAGACGAGGTCCGTGCCCAGCAGTGGGACGTTTGTGAGCTGCTGATGATGATATAGCCTCCTTAATAAACACAGTAATAAACAGCACAACTTAAAGCCTGTATACCCTGAAGGGGTAGGCTGAGGTGCATTTCTGCAGCCACATTTCGCTGTATCAGTCCCACGTAATAGAGGGCGAGCCTATTGCCATTTTCGGGCACTAATAAAATTAATACTTACAAAATAAATATTGAAAGGCAACAAGTCCACATTTTGTTGCTTAGCTCGAGCGAGTGATATCGGATATTATCATTATTTCGATGATAAAAGGAATAGAAGATAACGATTTGGTCAACTCACTATACAGACACCATGTTGTTTGATTTTATTAAATAAAATTGCAATTAGTTTACTTATAAGGTTTATTTTTTTAAATACATTTTTATTATTAATGTTCTTGTTTTCTTTTAAACTTTAATAAAATATCTTCTTCAGCTTGTATCTTGAGTTGTAAACATCTAGTAAATTGTTGAATATTTATAGTATACAAGGGCCTTGAGGTCTAGGCACACAATCTCGGCGGTCGCAGGTTCAAACCTCAGGCCCACACCTCTAAGATTTCGAATTGAGGGGCCATTCATAAAATACGTCACTCGAAATTCGTGATTTTTTGACACCCTTGTCACAGCTGATCACATTTGTACGACTTCCCCACCCCCAATTATGACGTCAAATATTTTACATCTATAAATTATTAAATAAAACCAGCAGTTCCGAATTTGTTTAAATTTCAAAGGGGCTCAGGTCGTCGACGCTTGCCACGTATCATTAGTGGAGTGAGTAGCCGAAACAATTTGAATGTTATGTTAGTGTAGCTCAATATTTTATTTTTCGTTAACAGTGCCAAGTCCGAGTATAACAAGATTTTGAAATGTTACGTCACGATATTTGGGTCCCCTCCCTCCCACTTAAGGTGTGGCGTAATTTATGGATGACCCCTTATGTGTATGTTTGTATATTCATCAATTACTTTAACGGCAAAAAGACCATCGTTAGCAAACCTGCATACCTAAAATTTCTTAGGAATTCCTTAGTATAATAGGCCTCCAACCTAGTTTAAGTCAGTGTGGGGGACTAAAACCTAAATCCCCTGACCCTTTTCAATAGAAGAGGTATTTTGTGCCCGGCAGAGGCGCGTTTATAGGATGATGACGATGGTTTTGTTTATATTTATTATGTTTATTGAAATTGAGATTCGGACGAAAGACGACTGCATGCAGCAGAAATGCGAATGTTGCGATGGATGTGTGGGGTAACTCTGACTGATAGAGTGAAGAATGAATACGTTAGAGGAAGTTTGAAAGTAGCTCCTGTGATTGATAAGCTGAAAGGACACCGTCTGTCGTGGTATGGGCATATTATGAGGAGGGACGAAACATATGTTGGTAAAAAAGTAATGAGCATGAAAGTTGAAGGATGGACAAGCCGAGGAAGGCCAAAGAAAACATGGATGGAGTGCGTGAGAGGAGATATGAAAGAGAAAGGCGTGACTGAAGACATGACGGCTGATAGGGATGTGTGGAAGGACAAAACATGCTGCGCCGACCCCAAATAAAAATTGGGAGCAGGGCAAGAGAATGATGATTGAAATTGAGATTCTCTCCCGCTGGTCTAAACCTCGAGGTTATCACGCCATTCTATTACTAGAATATTTTTTATTACTATTTCACGTGGACCTACACACATTAAAAAAATTAATAGTTTGTTCTATATAGTTTTACAGCCCCCGTGGCGCAGTTGGCTTGACACCAGCTTGCGAAACGAGCGGCCGCGGCTTCGATCCCCGCACCGAGACAAATGTTTGTGTGATCCACAAATATTTGTTTCGGGTCTGGGTGTTTGTGAGAGCGAAACAGTCTCTCGTAGCTTCTGATACCCACGACACAAGACTCGTATCTTAGTGTGGGGTCAGGACTATGTGTGTGACTGTTGGGTGTATTTATTTATAGTTAATTTCAATAAAATGATAAATCAGTATAACATACAAACAAACACAATATTTGTAGATGAGCTTCATTATCACTTGAGATTAAAAGTTATAGTGCATTATTGATATAGATAAAATTATATTGGCCAAGTGTATATTTTATTACTTAATATCGTAATAATCGTTGTCTTATCGAATTCACGATAAATTGTTAATATGAGCAGATGAAAATTCCTTTGCGAATTGGACAACCCCGTGGCGCAGTTGGCTTGACACCAGCTTGCGAAACGAGAGGCCGCGATTTCAATCCCCGCACGGAAAAATGTTTGTGTGATTCACAAATACTTGTTTCGGTATATAGGTGTTTGTGAGATTAAAAATACCTCGTAATTACTGATACCCACGACACGGGACTTCTAATTCCTAAGTGGGGTCAGAACTATCTATATTTTATGTGACTGTTGGGTGTACAGTCAAATCCGGTTATAACGACGGATCAGTTATAACAACTGAATGGCTAGGTCCTCGCAGAATCTATGTAAACTTAATCGGATATTGCGTCCGAAGTATACGGTCCCTTTAGCATCGTTATATCCGGTTTTGAATATATTTATTTAATTTGTTTGTATTCCTATCTCTGAACACACCATTTTTGTTTTGCAAAAAAGAGCCATTAGGGCTATTTATAATTTACGTCCCAGGGCTTCACTTAGGGAAAAATTTAAGGAAATAAATATTCTTACCGTCACCTGTCAATTTATATATGAAAATCTTCTATACGTCCAAAAAAATCCTGATACATTTAAGAAAATATGTGATGTACATAATAAAAACACTAGGAACAAATGTAATCTTGTACAACATGTAACTCGTCTCCGAAAAATTAATAACTCTTTTATGGGGCAATGTATTCGCTTCTATAACAAACTCCCGAAGGGCATTAGGGAGCTTCCCTTGGAAAAATTCAAAAATCAATTAAAGATAAGCTATTTAAAAAAGCTTATTATAAAATTTCAGATTATATTGAGGATCCTAACCCCTGGGAGCAAATAAACTGATCAGAGGAGGTGTTGCTACAATTTATATCCTTTGACATATTTTATAATATGAGTTAATATTGTAATATGAGTTGAATTTATTTAAAAAAATAATAATAATAAAAAAAAAATGACATTTCGTGTTGCTGAGGGAGTTTCTTGCCGTTTCTTCTCCACAGCGATAACACGTTTCGAAGCGGCACAAGTTTTAAAAAATAGCATAAAATAAAAATAATAAAAGCAGTGATGGCCTCGAGGTTTGGGGGCGCGGTCGAAAATCTCGGCGGTCGCGGGTTCGAACCCCAGGCACACACCTCTGACTTTTCAAAGTTATGTGTGTATTCACATTGAATTATCACTTGCTTTAACGGTGAAGGAAAACATCGTGATAAAACCTGCACACCTAAGAGTTCTTAGGAATTTCTTAGGTGTGTAGTCCGCCAACCCGCACTAGGCCAGCGTGGTGGACTATGGCCTAAACCCTCTCAATGGTAGAGGAGACCCGTGCTCAGCAGTGGGCGTATATGGGTTGATGAAGAAGAAGAAGAAGATAAAATATTGACGATTCAAAAGTGCTTGTGAAAGTCTATTTGAATAAAGGAAATTTGACTTTGACTTTGACTTTGAATATTCTCAGTAGCAGGTCGAAGAACGAAAATACACCTCAAAACGGGTGAGACACCTCTTTTCATGAAAATTTTAAAAGCATCTAGCGAATCCTACGGCAAATTTTAAAATGGGGTAACATTGCATATGCAATACCCCACTTACAAAAATTAGTTTGACAGACCTGAGATACTTGCCCACCACCCTTAGTGCAATGGGCGGTCTTAGGCTTAATATACCGGTTTTTACCTCATTCAGATATTGGTATCGAAATATTTCTAAAGCGGCGGACGAGGTCATTAATCAAAGGAGAATCTTGACATCGCGATTGAGAATATTGTATGGGACTTACGTAGCGACCTCTCTGGGGAGTTTTAGTAAACTTTTGGGTGTTGGGGTAAAATATATACAATGGGGTAAGTTAGAAAAACATCTGTTTTTCTTTTGTAACTTATGTTATTCTCTTGTATATTTATAATGGGTTTTGAGTTGGTTTTAAACACAACTAGTCTTAGTAAATTGAATGTCCCATTGTCTTTAGTGTCGGTACTTTGATAGAAGTCCAAAAGCGTTACATGTGACATTATTGTGTAATATCTAGCTTTTAAAAAATAGTATAAAAAAGGGTTGAAAAAAGACTATTCAAAAGCAGGTACTTTTAAAAGTCTATTTGAATAGAGAAAATTTGACTTTGACACATGGATCGAATCTTTCTTCTTCTTCATCAACTCATATACGCCCACTGCTGAGCACGGGTCTCCTCTACCATTGAGGGGGTTTAGGCCATAGTCCGCCACGCTGGCCTAGTGCGGGTTGGCGGACTACACACCTAAGAAATTCCTAAGAACTCTTAGGTGTGTAGGTTTCATCACGATGTTTTCCTTCACCGTTAAAGCTAGTGATAATTCAATGTGAATACAAACATAACTTCGAAAAGTCAGAGGTGTGTGCCTGGGGTTTGAACCCGCGACCGCCGAGATTCTCGACCGCGCGCCCAAACCTCGAGGCCATCACTGCTTTTATACATACATACTCTCATACATTATTTTAGCAAATTTTAACCGTTTCCGCAGCGCACGCAGCCGAAGCTCACAAAAAGGAAAAAAGGTCCCCTATTTTGAAACATTCTTTATTGCTGCTCCGCTCCTATCGGTCGTAGCGTGATGTTATATAGCCTATAACCTTCCTCGATAAATGTGCTATCTAACAGTGAAAGAATTTTTCAAATCGGACCCGTAGTTCCTAAGATTCTAGCGTTCAAACAAACAAACAAACAAACTCTTCAGCTTTATAATATTAGTACGGATATTTGGCCAGAAACCTCCAGCCTCTATTCTTCGAAAGGTTAGGTTTCGGCACAAACTAGACATGACACAATTAACGTGTAACGCTTTACACTTCGATCAAATATATACCTAACATAACCGCTTTCATAACTATTGAAACCTGTATACAACGTAATATTTGTGTTAATAATTTACTTCAATCTTATATCCGTAACCGAAACTAACGGATAATCCGAAATAATTACATATCTGTAATTGGACAGCGTCACGTTGTGTACCGACGCTGGTGCAGCTATGGTACACGTGTGAGGTTATGTGACGAGGTAGCAGCGAGGTAAATAAAACGTCTGGTCTTGGTGCGTGCTAATGGGTGACTCTGCGTGACTCCTTGTGTGCAGTAATGTTTATTCATATTTATATTAAAATCTGACCTAGATTAGGTTCGATGACAATGCTGACAATGTTATACTGACTCCACATATCCATAAATTAATCCGATATTATTTTATTCCTACATCCATATCCGAATCCAGATACGAAATATCATATCGGTAACATTTATTTATTTATTTATTTAAATACTTCATACACAAAACTGTATATAGGCGGACTTAATGCCGGTGGCATTCTCTACCAGTCTACCTTAGGGTGGTGGAGAGATGAAGTATGGTTGATGTGAAATCAACAAAGAAAACAAAAACAAGATACAAACATATATACAAGCTTATTAAAAATATACATATACATAATATATATTCACATATATACATATACTAAAAATATAAATAAATAAATATAAGTAAATATATACACTTAACTTCAACAAGAAGACTCTGCCAGTTTATTGAGAAATAGATCTCGGACTCTCATTTTGAACGAATGCCGTGTAGTGGACGTCCTTATTTCGAGCGGGAGCGCATTCCAGAGAAGGATGGATTGAATAGAGAAAGAAGAGTGAAGAAAATTGGAAGTATGGGGAGGACAACGAAGAAGAAGATTGTACGAAGAACGAAGATTTTTGGTGTGGGACAACCCTAAGAATTGAAAATGAGGGGTTAAATAAGAAGGTGGATTGGGAGAGAATAAAATAGAAAACAGTGTACCAAGAGCGTGCAAACTACGGCGCTGACGAATCGGTAGCCATTTTAGTTTGCATCGGTAGGAAGAGACATGATCGAATTTACGGAGATTGAAAATGAATCGAATGCAGTTATTGAGAAGGCGGTCGAGTTTATTGAGATGATCTGCATTCAGGTCGAAGTAGCACACATCAACATAGTCGATTATAGGAAAAACTAAGGTTTGCACAAGCATTGTCTTGGTTTTGGGCGGAAGGAAATTCTTTAGACGATAAAGTGCACGCAGAGTATTTGTGACTTTTTGACACACAGAGGTGACCTGGGCTCGCCAGTTCAGGTTGGAGTCAATGAGCAGGCCTAAGTTTACATCCCTAATAGGAACATACTAATTTGAAATAAGACCACACTTTTTGTTGTGTGTATTTTTCGGGCCATTTTTGAAGCGATAATCCGAAATCTAGTATATATTTAATCGAAGGCTTTACATAACGATGTCTGACGATTAAATTGGAGGTATAAATAAAAGCCATAATTTAAATAATATTTTTATATATCATAATCAGTCCATATACATAACTGATAGATACAGGCCTCCTCTTTTCTTCACAATTATACACTCCAATTTCTTTCTTGTCTTAAACCCCCCTTCTCCTCTTTCGGTCTTCTAGAAGTACTCTTAATTATGTCATACCTCCCTTTTTTCACCCTCTACTCTTCATCATCATCATCACCAGCCATTCTGCTAACTGCTGGACATAGGCCTCTTCTATTGGATTTGCTTTTCTTCCTTCTAAACCCCTCCCCTTTTTCCTCTTTTGGTCTTCTAAAAGTCCATCTAATTGACGTATCTAAACCCTTCCCCCGCCGAGAATCGAAGCACCGCCACTGGTTTGTAAGGATCCACTGTGTTCTGTTCTGTGATTTCCGCTTCAGCTTGTGATTTGTCATCTTTCCGCTTCTTGCACAGGGGGTAGCGTTTTGACTTGATGTTTAAATGCACCTGAGGAGGATAAACATATTATTTACAGAATCAGTCATAGTATTTCCATAAAAGCTTAAATAGTCAGCTTTACGAAATCTGAACCAAAAATCTTAAACTGTTTATTCAACAAAATCAATTTGACATATAAATGGGGATATCTTGAGCCCACAATAATCTATAAACTAGACATTACACAATTAACGTGCAACGCTTTGGGGCTTTACATCATTGATATGCGAATACTGGGGTGGAGTAATGTATGTAAACCCCTTTCATCATCATCACCTACATCATTATCGTCCCCATCACAATTATCATCATCCCCATCACCATCACCACCTTCATCATCACCACCATCATCTCATATACGACCTGCTCTACATTCCTCCTCTACAACTCAAACAGTTCAGGCCTCAGTCCACCAAACCTATTGACCATTTAATTAAAATCCCCATAGTAACGAATTATTGTTACCTGTCTATAATGCTTGTACAGGTTCGATTTCTGTGTGAAAGTAGTGGGACAGTATTCACATATGAACGGCCGTTCTCCTGTGTGTGTTCTCATGTGGGACTCAAGCTGGACTTTAGTCTGGAAACAAAGGAAAATGTATTATCCATAGTATAGTTATGGCAGTGATGGCCTCGAGGTTTAGCCGCGCGGTCGACAATTTCGGCGGTCGCGGGTTCGAACCCCGGGCACACACCTCTGACTTTTCGAAGTTATGTGTATTCACATTGAATTATCACTTGTTTTGACGGTGAAGGAAAACATCGTGATAAAACCTGCACACCTAAGAGTTCTTAGGAATTTCTTAGGTGTGTAGTCCGCCAACCCGCACTAGGCCAGCGTGGTGGACTATGGCCTAAACCCTCTCAATGGTAGAGGAGACCCGTGCTCAGCAGTGGGCGAATATATGGGTTGATGAAGAAGAAGAAGAAGATGAAGAGTATTGTTATACAGGGTGTATTCAGTCCTTGAACGGAAACTAAGGCAGGTAATAGCTACGGTGGTCACAAACCCACGTAGTTTGTATGGAAAAACATCAATTTTTTTATCTTTTGTCGGAATTTTCTTTAACGCTAAAGGGTTGGTTATATTTATGCATGCCAAGTTCTATGTAGATAATCCTGTAATTTATCAGCAAGGGTATAATTCAAAAATACTTTAACAACAATTTTTAGTTTATTTTTTGTACTAACAATGATGAAGTACTTAATTACTTTTAAAAGTATATATTTTTTTTTAAATCAATATTTGGACGACAAATTATTTTCACTCGCTATGAAAAATAATTCAACGTGAACACTTGACTTGATTAGTTTTTTCAGTAAAGGACTGAGTCCAGCAATCAGACCTATTGATGATGATGAAACTCACCGGAAACCCTTTACCGCAGTGATGGCACATTTTGTTATTAGGTCTTCCTTTATGTACATTCCTTATATGTTGGTCCAAATTCACTCGATTCTTTGATGACTGCAAATAGATAAAAACTGTATTTACTCAACTAATAAAATATTTAAACATTTGTATCAGTATCGGTACTTCTGCTTACAATCAAAAACCACTTTAATGAGCAATAGTATTTTCTGTATGGCGCCAAAAATATTTAACAAGCTTCCTGTGTCATGGAAAAAGCAAAGTAATACTACATTTCGAAACACTCTAAAACAATTTTTAATAATGAAAGCATACTATATATAAATGAGTTTCTTAATGATAAATTTATAGCTGACTAGCTTTTGCCCGCGACTCCGTCTGCGTAGACTCTAGGGTTAAGTGTAGAGAGATTTTTGCATTTATAACATATTTATTAGTATACACATATACTAATATAATAAATAGATATAATAGTTTTTTTCTTTTTTTCTTATCCTGATTTTGTTGATTTTACTGTTACTAGATAAATAAGCGAAGAATTTTATTTTTAATTGAGGCCTATAAAATCAAAACCAGCTAAACGCCAGTTGGAATCAAAGACAGTTAAATACAAATTTATTCAGTCTGTACTCAAATATTGTGGTATTTTTATAATTTAAAATTCACATTCTTTATAAATCTCTTTTAAAATATAAAATATCATAGCCACCTAAACAAAGTTAATGATTTTTGTAGATTACTGAATATTTGACTCACTTGGATTTAGCTGCCTTTGATTTTATAGGCCTCAATTGTAACGTCTTTAATTGTATAATTATTGTTTTACTTTTTATTTTTTATATTTGTACGCCTCCATGGCTAGACATGACTGGATCTGTTTTGCTATTAACACCTTGCATGCTTATGTGTGTATACTCATGTTTCTACAAATAAAGCATCTTTATCTTTATCTGTATTTTTATCTTTCCATAGAAGTCCAAAAGTGTACATGTTAATTGTGTAATGTCGAGTTTATAGTTTATTGTGTCCGGATATTCTCATCTATATGTCAAATTGTTTTTGTTAAATAAAAATTTAAATGTTAAAGATTATTGGGAATTTGGTTAGGCAAGCTGGACTTATGGGCTTCTATGGAAGTACCGCCACTGGCCTTTACCCTAGAGATTTTTACCAACTAATAATTATGAGATAAGCATTTCTAGAATCCGTCTCTTTAATGATTAATAGTTATAATTGCGTTAATAACTCAGTTCGAAACAGGAATCAAACTTGGTTCTTTACAGTGCATGGTACATACTTGTACCATATTATGTTAATCAAGTATGAAAAATAACAAAAAGTATGTTCATATTATATTTTCGTAAATTTTTAAATTTCTCTTAACCCCCGTTTTTAATCATTCTTCTAATATTATGGCCTTAATCCACCACGCTGGCCCAATGGCCTTTTACCTTGAGACAGACGGGACACTGGTAAGTCCTGTGCAAATGCTTATCTTCTATATGATCTCGTAATTTCGTCTTGTCTATGAATCGGCGGTTGCAGTGGTCGCACACGTATCTGTAATAGACAATTTTAAATTTTTTCATCCCTTTCAAAGCGACATTGTAAATATAGTCTTTTTTAGAGTAGAATAACCATTATCAGGTCTCAAACGTATCACTGCCTACCTTCCTCTACAACTGAGAAGGTTCAGGCCTTAGTCCACCACGCTGGCCTAGTGCGGGTTGGCGGACTACACACATAAGAAATTCCTAAGAATTACGTGTTCAGGTTCCATCACGATTTTTTTTCTTCACGGTGAAAACAAGCGATAATTCACTTTGAATACAAACATAACTTTGAAAAGTTAGAAGTGTGTGCCTGGGGTTCGAACCCGCGGCCGCCGAGGTATCCGACCGTGCGCCTAAACCTCGAGGCAATTCATTGCTACAATTCGACCTATGCGCAGAATAAAGCTATATGTGCAAAATCTCAACTTCCCTTTCTCAGCGATTTAAACTTAATTGGGCACAAAATTATCTGTAACTTTTTATGTTCTTCAAACAACAAAAGTATTATTATTAGTAGTTATTATTATTACTTCAATAGTGCAATATATAAACAAGTTTAACACTATAAAGACATAAAAAGTACTTTGGTGTTAGGGGGCGTCCATAAATTACGTGAGATGATTAAGGGGGGGGGGGGTCGAGTTAAATCTCATCTAATATCACGTTGGGGAGAGGGGGGGTCTCGACAAATATCACGCAATTTTTTTTCTGATTGAAACAAAAAGAAAATATACTATTTTGGTCCATTAAATCCAAATTGTATGTGCATGCTTAAGATTTAATTTTAAGCGTCATCGTAATACGATTAAGATTAACAGACACACACTAATTCATTCGAAAGACAATAATTTCATTTATATTTCGACGTTATACATCTACTGAATGTCAAACCACCAGATTTAATTTATACCAAATAGCTCAACTTAGTTACTGTACAATGTAGCCCGTCGTTTTAAATCGTCGTCCAAAGTCGTCCAAAGAAACCCAAATTCCGAAAAATCTCACGACATCTCACCAAGGGGGGAGGGAGGGACAGAAAATTTAAAAAAATACCTCACGTAATTTAGGGACGCTCCCTTATAGTCATAAGTAACCTTATTCTATGCATAGGTCGAATTCGTATATTAAAATAAAAAGACATAGCATTAAAATTTTGATGTCTTTCCCCCCTCAAAATATTATAAAACCACTCACTTCCTTTGATCTTGAGAGACGTGTTTTAGACTATTCTTGAGATGTCGTTGGTACGAGCACACAGACTTGAAACTGATTCCACAAGAATCGCAGTATGCAGCTTCCGTCTTCTCCTGAAGTAGTACACATATTTACATACAATATTATAGGTACTTTCATAAAAGGCCAACTTGCCTAACAAATTTTTTATATAATTTTTTTCATTCGATGACCTTGAATGCTAATAATGTATGACAAGTGTAGTTTCGGTAATTCCACAGAAGTCCAAAAGCATAATACGTTAATTGTTGTCTAGTTCAGGGCTTCCCAAACTGTGCGTCGCGGCAACATCCGAGGGGCGTCGCGAGGCGATCGGCAAACATTCGCTGGCCGTATTTTTCTGATAACCTCATATTACGCTTACTACTGCTGTTTTTATTTCCAGTAAAGTAGGTAGTTTTGATGATGGGGGGGGGGGGGTACGTCGCAAGAAAAATAATAATTCTGTAGGGCGTCATAGTGTAAATAAGTTTGGGAACCCCTGGTCTAGTTAATAGTTTATTGTAGGCTCATAACATTCTCATTTATACGTTAAATTAATTTAGTTAAATTAAAGCTTATAAATTCGGAATTTAGTAAGGCAAATTGGGCTTTTGGGCTTTGGAAGTATCAATACTGGATGAATACCTTGGTATCATGTTTCTCCAAATGTCTTTTGAGGCTATTCTTCCACCGGAACACTTTCCCACAGACGGAACACGGGAAATTATTGTTCAACTCGTGAACGGCGCTGAAACAATAGTTTTACATACAATAATACATAAAAGACAACATAGATTCAGAGACATATACAGGGTGTATCCAGACCGTGATCGGAAAGTAAGGCAGATAGTAGCTACGGTGATCACTAACTCATTGGCGTTAAAGAAAATCCTGACAGAAAAAAAAAATTAACGGTTTCCATACAAATTACATACATTTAATACCGGTGGTTGTATCACCGTAGCTATTACCTGCTTCCGTTTCCGATCACGGTCTGAATACACCCTGTATAAGCTGACACACATAAGAACACTCACATTATATGATTCTTCAGTCCACCTCGATGCTTGAAAGTTTTCACACATTCAGGACATTTGAATCTACCTTTATGTGTGTCCAGGTGGTGTATGTGACTGTCTAGAGACCTGGAATGGAAATGCATACATACAGAATTGTATTCAGAATGTGATCGAAAAATATTTCCACTTTATTAACTAATTTCGGCAAAATTATTTTAACTGGTAACTGCGGACTACACACCTAAGAAATTCCTATTTAGATGAGTTGGTTCCTCACAATGTTTTCACCTTATTAAGATAATAGAATCATGTTGGTACTTCCATAGAAACCCAAAAGCCCGTCTTACCTTACAAAATTCACAATAATAATCTTTCAATGTTTATTCAACAAAAGCAATTTCCCATATAAATGAGAATATCCTAATAAAATATACAATTATAAACTAGAAATTACACAATTATCATGTAACTCTTTTGGACAACACTGGTTAATGACTTACAACGACGTATGTCCACACTGCCTACACTTTATAGTAGAAAGCGCGATGTTATGAGCCGAGAAGAGATGCTGTTTTATCCTGCCGCGGTCTAGTGCGCGCTTGTGGCACAAACAGCACTCGAACCTGCGACCATTGGAAATATACAGGGTGTTAACAGTGGTAGTACTTCCTTAGAAGCCCAAAAGGCCAGCTTGCCTAACAAAAAAATACTAATCTTTAAGTATTGAATGTTAGTTTAACAAAGGCTATTTGAGATATAAATGAGAATATGATATAACAATATAGTAAAATAAAAATAATATAATGAAAATAGTGCAAACAGGAAATTATTGCAATGATTACAATGATGATTTCAAGTTCTGTGTCCGTCACACTGGGTGGAATACCGGTACCAGTCTGTTCCGAATTTCGCTACCTTGGGTCACTTTTGCAAAGCGACGGAGACATCGACCGGGACGTAAGGCAGAGAATCAACTCAGGATGGATGAAATGGCGACAGGTCTCATCCACAATATGTGACCCAAGAATGCCCCTCAAATTGAAGGGCAGAATATACAAGTCCATTATAAGACCTGTCGTACTGTATGGATCAGAGTGTTGGGCAACGAAGAAGACGGATGAAAGACGACTGCATGCAGCAGAAATGCGAATGTTGCGATGGATGTGTGGTATAACACGGAGTGACAGAGTGAGGAATGAATACGTTAGGGGAAGTCTGAAAGTAGCTCCTGTGATAGAAAAGATGAAAGGAAACCGTCTGTCGTGGTATGGGCACATTATGAGAAGGGACGAATCATATGTAGGAAAAAAGGTGATGAACATGAAAGTGGATGGATGGGCGGGCCGAGGAAGGCCAAAGAAGAGATGGATGGAGTGCGTGACTGAAGATATGAAAAGGAAAGGGGTGAATGAAGACATGACGGCTGATAGGGATGTGTGGAAGGAAAAAACATACTGCGCCGACCCCAAATAAAAATTGGGAGCAGGGCAAGAGAATGATGATGATTACAAAAACATTGACAATAAAAAAAACAGAGAAAAAAAATTAAGTTTTCCACATCATCATATACATTTAACTAATAGTTGTGAGGGGTGTGTGGGCTGATGATGATGATAATGATGATGATGATGACAATGGTAATGAAGACGGTGGTGGTGGTGGTAATTATGGTGATGATGATGATGATGTTGACGATGACGATGAAAATGGTAATGAAGACGGTGGTGGTGGTGGTAATTATGGTGATGATGATGATGACAATGGTAATGAAGACGGTGGTGGTGGTGGTGGTAATTATGGTGATGGTGATGATGATGATAATGTTGATGATGATTATGACAATGGTAATGAAGACGGTGGTGGTGGTAATTATGGTGATGGTGATGATGATGATAATGTTGATGATGATTATGACAATGGTAATGAAGACGATGGTGGTGGTAATTATGGTGATGGTGATGATGATGATAATGTTGATGATGATTATGACAATGGTAATGAAGACGGTGGTGGTGGTAATTATGGTGATGGTGATGATGATGATAATGTTGATGATGATTATGACAATGGTAATGAAGACGGTGGTGGTGGTAATTATGGTGATGGTGATGATGATGATGATAATGTTGATGATCATTATGACAATGGTAATGAAGACGGTGGTGGTGGTAATTATGGTGATGATGATGATGATGATAATGTTGATGATGATTATGACAATGGTAATGAAGACGGTGGTGGTGGTAATTATGGTGATGATGATGATTTAAGTCAATAAGGTTCTTACCTCCTCATATGCCGCTTATAATGTGAAGTAAAAGAATCCACGGACGCTATTATAGTCTTGCAAATGGGGCATATGTAGTCTCCTATACTCTGCCAACAAAAATATATTATACAGGGTGATATAGTCAGCAGAGTATTCAAAGATCCAGCCTGAAACATACATATACAGGGTGTATTTAGACCGTGATCGAAAACTGAGGCAGGTAATAGCTACGGTGGTCACAAACCCAATGGCGTTACAGAAAATCCCGACAAAGAATAAAAACTTCAATTTTTTTTATTTTTTCCTACCTTAGTTTAATCACGGTCTGAATCAGTTTTATTAGGTCACAGTGGTAATAATAACGATAATTTCTAGACACCATGCTGCTACTAAAAAAATCTTAACAAAAAAAACAATACCATTTTACTCGACCCGGGAATCAAACCCAGAACTTCTAAACCACACAAGACCGCAATTACCATAATAATACTCACAGGCGCATGTCTCCCATTCACATGAGTCTCGAAAGCCCGGCTATAGTTAAAGCCTACGAGACATGACTCGCACTTGTACTCGGCTTTTACGTAATTGTCTCTGGTTGAGTCTCGCTGCCTTTCAGCCATCATCTCCTCGTATGTAAGCTCTATGGTTATGTAGTGCTTGTCTGTGGTTTTAGATTTTTGTGGCTGTAACGAAATTGATGAAATTTTTTATAGGACAAAGGATATAGTATTTTGTAGTGAAATATGATTTTAAATACTTAAGTTGTATGAAAATTATGTAATACTAGATAAGTTTGAAAATACCGTTTCGAAAGAAAAAAAACGACTTTTAAAAAATATAATGAAAAAGTATCAACGTCTATTTCGCAAATAAGTCTCAAAAATGGAGAACATGAAAAATATCAACAATTTTCTTCACCTTTAAGGTACTTGACAATTATGAGCAGATAACTTAGAAAAAAATTGTGTCTGAGGTTCGAACCTACGACCGCCAAGTTTCTCAACCACACCTAAACCTCAAGGGCATCACTTCTTCTTCTTCATCAACCCATATACGCCCACTGCTGAGCACGGGTCTCCTCTACCATTGAGAGGGTTTAGGCCATAGTCCACCACGCTGGCCTAGTGCGGGTTGGCGGACCACACACCTAAGAAATTCCTAAGAACTTTTAGATGTGCAGGTTTCATCACGATGTTTTCCTTCACCGTTAAAGCAAGTGATAATTCAATTTGAATACACACATAACTTCGAAAAGTCAGAGGTGTGTGCCTGGGGTTTGAACCCGCGACCGCCGAGATTCTCAACCACACCTAAACCTCAAGGGCATCACTACTCTCCAATAACTATAAATAATCACCTTTTTCTTCAGCTGCAAACTCTTCACAATTTTCTTAACCCTTTTCACTTTGCTATGAGAAGTGATTTTTCTTTTTTTCTCACCCATAATAGCTTTAATTTCTTCATCTACATCGTTAGTAGCATTGTCTGAATATTCGTTTACAGGATCATCTGAAATATACATAAAAAAGATGTTTTTCATACGAACCACATACAATTAATACTGATGTTTGTACAGTTTTTTTTTATATTTTGTTATGATTTTTTTAACGCTAATGGATTTGTGATCACAGTCACCACTTATTAAAATACCAATAATTTCTCATATATCAAACTACCTTAGAAAAATAAAGAAATCTTATCAAAACATCTCATGTATTAGTATACAAAAAAATATCAAACTACCTTACAAAAGTAAAAAAAAAATCATCAAAACCTCTAATGCACAACAAAATATAAAAAATATACAGGTGTATTTAGACCGTGATCGAAAACTGAGGCAGGTAATAGAGAGGGTGATCACAAACCCAGTGGCGATATTAAAAATCGCGACAAAGAATAAAAATTTTGACGTTTTCCATACAACCATTGGTGTTAAAAGTATGTGGTTTGTATGGAAAACCTCAAAATTTTTATTTTTTGTCGGGATTTTCTTTAATGCCAGGGGGTTTGTAATCACTATCGCTATTACCTGCCTCAGTTTTCGATCACGGTCTAAATACACCCTGTATAAAATTTCCCTAGAAAAATAAAAAATAAATCATCAAACCATCTAATGTACAACATTATACAAAAAAATATCAAACTACCCTACAAAAATAAAAAATTCTCACTCGAATCGCCCCAGTCGTTGGTTTCGTCCTTGAAATTTATCTCCTGCTTCTCATCATGAAGACCTGGTGGTGACACCTCAATTTCTATAGTCTTCAATCCTGGGGCATCAAGGAGTGGTATTTCTTGAAGTTTCTATAAACAATGTTGATAATATTAGTTAATATGGCTTTATAATTATACCAGGTGATGTAGAGGTTTCGGGGTCGATTCCCGAGTAGGGAAAAGAGTTAAAGGGCAAAGACAAAGGTTTTTTAACCCATTTTTGTTTTTAATCCTGTTTAATATTCAAAAACAATAACGACCTCGAGCTTTAGGCGCGCCATTAATAATTTCAAGGCCTTAACCCTCTCAACCACTGAACTAAGTAACTGTATAATGGAAAAAATAGAAGAAAGATTGAAACCTATTATTGAAGAAAATAACAATTTGAGAAAAAAAAGTAGAAAGTTTGGAACAAGAGCTACAATATTTAAAACGGGATAAAAGGAACAAAAATATAGTAATATTTGGTGTAAAAAAAGACGAACACTCCCCTAAAGATCTGCTAGAAAATGTAAACAATATACTTAAAGGTGATATACAGCTTAGAATAGAAAAACAAGAACTGAACAGGATTCACCGTATTGGGCATAAAACTAGCGATGAAAAACCAAGACCCATCCGGGTTTCATTTACCAACGGATGGAAGAAACAAGAAATAATGGAAAATAAGAAAAAGCTCAAGAATATATACATTGCTGAAGATTACCCAAAAGAAGTTCTTGAAAAACGAAAGAACTTACAATCAAGATTAGTAGAGGAAAGAAAAAAAGGAAATGTTGCCTACCTAAAATATGACCAGCTTATTGTAAAAGAGAGAAACATCAATATCGAAAAAAGGGAAAGGGAGTTATCGACATCAACATCTAGTCAAGAACAGCGAAGGAAACAGCAAAATATAACTACTCAAAACAAGACAAACGCATTTGACCTTATGCGAAAAAGATCTAACTCCTTGTCTACCAACTTAAAGAGCGACAAATAGCAACCAACACCGAAACGGAAAATAGAACACATATTAAGTAATACCACAACAATAGTTAAAAGACAAAACAAAGATGCTCTCCCAAGCCGACTGGTCATCGTGGGAGAAAATGACCACAACCCTCCAGTAAGCAGAAAGGAATGGATAAAGAAAGCTGGCTAATGTGAAATAAGCTGGAGGAGGCCTATACCCAATTTGGGGTTCCAACCAAAAACAACGAAGACGCAATAGTGACAACGCTATATGATTAGTTTACAAATAGTAAAAAAAAAAAAACAATATTTGATTATGTAGAATAGATTTAGGTGTATATATAGTATAATACAATAGATTTAAGGTATTTTGTAAATTTTTGAATTTAAATGAAATAAACGGGCTTTATTATTATTATTAACCATCTCAATGGTAGAGGTGGCCTGATGGGCTCAATGAGCTGACGATTATGGTCGGAATTAAATGTGTGGTTGTTAAGAAAATGTCAAATAATTATTTTGTCGAGATTTTTTTCAACGCCAATTATCTTTTAATCACCATAGCTACTACCTGCCTAAGTTTTCGATCATGGTGTGAATACATCTGTATATTTATTTAGATACCATAACTATTCAATTAAAATAACAAAAAATATTGCTTACGTTTTTACTCTCCAGGCTGTTGGTCCTTTTGGTCCTCTTAACTTTATTGGGTCCCGATTTCTTCCTTTTCTTCTCGTTGATGATGGCTTGAAGTTCAGCTTCTAGTTCGTCTACATTCACACTACCTTCAGATGGAGGATACTCCTTGTTGGAATTCACTGGAGAAGCTATGGATGTGATGGAGAAAATATGTTTTTTTATATGTAAAATACACCTAACAATAATACTGTGGCAGTACTTCCATTGAAGCCCAAAAGCCCAGCTTGCCAAAGTAATGGGTAAAAGTGATGATGATGATAATAGTGAAAATGATGATGATAAAACCAATTTATATCAAACCATATTGGAATCTACTGAGTGAGATATTCCTTGAGCATTTTTCTTCAAATAAAAAAATAATTTTATTTGTTAGCTTTTTACTTGATTATCAGATGTGATTTCTCTTTGTGTTAGACTGTAATATTATATTTTTCGTGTTATAGTTGTCTTAAGTTGAAACTGTTTGTGATATCGTGTTTACTTTAAAACTTAGAATATAAGAATTATTGTATTGTATGTTTCCCAAATAAAATGAAATAAAAATAAAAAACTACTAACTCACCCTTATCTTCCCAGTCAGGTTTAACCTCGTCCTTGAGACAGACCAGGACATCTGCTTTCTCATCCTGGACTCCAGGATCTATTATTACTGGGTCGTTGGTTACCACTTTCAAACGAGGAGGTCGTGTGACATCACTCAGCAGACATTCATGAAGACTCTGGAATTTTAACATAATTTTAAGCCTCTTTTAACTCTGTTCTAAACAAAAGGTAAAATGGGACCTTATTACTAAGGCTTTGTTGTTCATCTGTCACTATATAAATGAAAAATTAAAATCATTGAAGAGTTAGAACTAAAAATTAAAATATATTAAATACAAAAAAAAAATCTTTTTGTTTAATTAATACTGGTAAAAATATATATATAACATTTTGTGTTGATAAAGGAGTATCTTGCCATTTCTGCTACATAACAATAACACATTCCGAAACACCAATAATTTAAAATTGACAATTCAAAAGAACTTCTAAAAGTCTATATGAATAAAGATTACTTTAACTTAAAAAAGATATTACAAATATTTCTTACCTCATTAGTATAAGTCTGCAATATTCTGTACGAGTCTTGAACCTGCTCTCTGAAAGATATGGCCTTCCTCAGCCTCGCCTCGCACTCCCAACATACCACTGGGCTTGATAATGAAGTGTTGCATAACTGAAATAAACCGTTATACCTTATGATACTTTGAGTAGACCAATGGTTAGAGCTTTACCTTAGCTTTTTATCACTGGGGTCTAAGATCTTTGATGACGTTGTAATGCAAGTTATAGTTCATTATTTTGCACTTTCTTGTATATATAAAATAATGTAAAGGAATTAAACTAAAAAGAAGAAAACAAGAGGCAGCCTTATCACTGTAGGTAACTTCTCCAGGTGACCTCAGGATGGATAATAGAAGAGGAAAAATAAATTGAGTAGATTAAAGTGTATAAAAATAAGTAACAAAGAATATAATTGTTTTAATTTTATTTTACTGTTTGTTATGTCTATAGTGTTAATTTTTTGTGTATAATTGATTGATATGATTGCTATGGTGTATATTGTAAACTTTTATTGTATTTTTAATCAATAAATAAGTATCATAATAGAAAAGATATGATATTCCTTTTAACCCTTAATTTGACACCATAAAAATTTTGTTTTAGCTCAGGATTTTTGCGGTAAAACATCTCTCATAGTTTTAGATTGTCAGAACACAAGAATTTAAGTACTAGTAATGAAAATATTAGGTATAAATAATTGATTTTTATTTATACCTAAATTATTTTATGTACACCAAGGAAAATTAAAAAGTACATCGCAGTATGAAAAAGAGAATAGGTAACGGAAGATAAAAAATTGGATAAATAAACATTAATATAAATTTATTTAAATAAATAAACTTACCGGAATTTCATTCAACGCGTCTAAATAATATTGTTTAATTTTTGTGTCGCGTATAACTCGAAGTGATCTTCCAAAACACAAACAAGCCATACACAGCACTTCCTGGAGTATTCCGTCTTTGTTTTCCATTTTAGCACTATACTTTCAGTTAATACTCTCACTCAAAGCCAACATTTCATTTTAAAACATTGAAAAAAATGCCTTTCACTTACAAAAAAAATAAAGTAAAGAATCCATAATTTATATGAAGTATATTAGTGCGTAATTTGTATTTATAAATACCAGTGAGTAATAGATCTAATCATTTATTAATATTGGTACATGTGCATATAAAAATTAATTATGAATCCAATAGAAAATATTGTATCCGTTTCAAATAAGAGCAACAAAACAAATCGCCGCCATTTTTAAAACATAGTGACGCGCCTCGTAGCGATTGGTGAATGAATGTTTGACATTATCGGTTTTTAATCTGTGCAGTATTACATATCGATAAATGTTGCTCACAATTTTTATATATATATTTATTAATTTATTTCAATAGTTATATCGTTAATTTACAATTTTATGTATATGACATTGAGTCATTTTAATAACGATAGCCTTAAATTCAGTTAAAATTTGTTTTGCTTTTAACAACATTTTTTTTATAGCAACACCGGGTAAAGCAGCCATTTTGTGGTGTCGTGTTGAGTTGAACGTTCTTTACCAAAATTCGTCTATTTTACATGGGAGTATTACTTCTTGTTGTGATTTGAAAAGTAATCAAAACAAAATTGTTTCGGTTAATTTGTTAACAGAAATGGAACAAGACGTGGATAATAACTACACAACGGTGTGCTGCGCGTGTTTAAGCAGTGACCGAAATCTTTTCTCAATAACAAATTTAACACATGTATATCAAATATTTCGTTTACTTATGCACGATTATACTGGAGACAGGGTGAGTGGCAAAACTTAAAAATCTTTCCAATTCCCATTATTTATTCCGCCGGAAGCGGATTCGAAATTTAATGTTACGTAAATAGGTCAAGAGACTTTTTTATTTTTTGAATAATCTCTTTTACTGAATAAAAATATTTGATATAATAATTTTACGAAACTTTTAAAGTTACGGCGGTAGTGTTTACAAAATTATTTTCATTGACCTTGATTTTTTTGAAACTATTATTATAGCCTTGAACTTGAATATTCAAAATATTTGTTAATAGTTTTATTAGATTTTTAATTGTAAAATGCGGTTTATTTTTTTATATCGGTCTTTTTTTAAATAATGAAAATGATTTATGATTGTAGCAATATATCGTTATTAATGATTTTTTTTTGTTGTTCGTGGGGTATCAAAAGCTCCGTGCTTATGTAAAGTCCAGGATTCGATTTCAAAGACGATGTTATCAGGATTTTCTGTCAGGAAACTCTTACGGAGACTGGAATTATGCCCGATAAATGTTTTTAGTCACTCCGCATTAATTTCTTTTTTCTATAGTAATTAAGCATGCGAGTCACGAAATATGGTTTTAGAAATATGAATAAAACTTTATTTTTATTTTTCACGAATTCAAGCGTTAATTGACAATCCCCTGCCTCAGTTGGCTAGTTTGTAAATGAGGCCATAGATTCGATCCCCATCTCTTCTGTGGCGCAGTTGGCTAGACACCAGCTTGCGAAACGAGCGGCCGCGGGTTCGATCCCCGCACCGAGACAAATGTCTGTGTGATCCACAAATATTTATTTGTTTCGGGTCTGGGTGTTTGTGAGACCGAAAAAGTCTCTCGTAGTTTCTGACACCCACGACACAAGACTCGTATCTTAGTATGGGGTCAGGACTATGTATGTGACTGTTGGGTGTATTTATTTATTTATAATACCCTATAACACTGCCCGACCCGGGAATTGAACCCAGGACCTCTAGATCGCACGGCACATACTTGTACCGCGAGACCACGAGGCAGTCTGTTAGAATTTCACCAGGGTAACTCTTGGCTGTCGTAAAAAGCGACTCGCAATTGGCGCGGAGATGGCCACCGGGGAGTTCTGGTCGGTATGCCGGTTTAGGGATTTCGTTAGGGACCCAGCCCGGCACTAATATCTGCGCGGATATGACGTCGCCGCGCGCCGGGCTGGAAGACCGGTGACCCCGACATACGCTTCCCCCCCTCCGGGCTGGCGGAAAGTAGAGCCATAAACAGCTTTCCTCTCGAAAACAAAAAAGATTCGATCCCCTGAGAGACGAATGTTTGTGTTATTCGTTAATATTTGTTTAGTTGTATTTGTGTTGGTGAAATGATACATAACACTAATTGTTTGTTAGTTTATGGACACAATTATGTGACTCTTGGGTGTATTTTTTAATTATTTTTTTTATAAAAGCAGCGGTTGCGGGTTCAAACCTCTGACTTTTCCAAGTTATGTGTGTAATCACATTAAATTATTGCTTGCTTTTCTATGTTAGGGTCACAAGTTGTGACCTATATTTATGAAATTATAAAAGGACCTAGTTTGTTTATGTTATCAGAAGAAATTATAATTTTGTTTTGTTTTTGAAGATTTAAAATAAAAGCGTGATTTTGATATGTTTTTATTTTCTTTTTGTTACCATTTTCTATTACTAATACAGTCCCGGGATTAACTGTTGAAAATCCCGAGATTAGATAAATCGACCGGGATCGTATCTTCTAACCACAACTATGACTGTTTCGTGTAGTTATTCAAAGAAGAATTATCTTCTATTCTAGCTGGGTGAAACTCTGTCAGAGCTAGAGCAATTAGTGTGCTGGGAATGTCTGGCCTTGATGAAGAGGATTGTCAAGTTCAAATGGCAGGTACACAACGCACAGGACCACCTTCGAGTCCTCGCGCTCAGCAGGGCTCAGGAGGTAAGTATCTAGGCTAGGGTGGTGGACTAAGACCAAAAGTTTTTTCAGTTGTAGATTGCATAGCAGTGTGTATTTTTTGGTTATTTAATTTTTTGTTTTGACAGCCCCGTGGTAGGTTTGACTCGACACCAGCTTGCAAAACAAGAGCCACGGTGGGTTCGATCCCCGCACCGAAACAAATGTTTGTGTGATCCACAAATATTTGTTTCTGATCTGGGTGTTTGTGAGACCGAAAAGTCTCTCGTAGTTTCTGATACCCACGACACAAGACTTGTATCTTAGTGTGGGGTCAGGACTATGTGTGTGACTGTTGGGTGTATTTAGTTATCAGCCCCTAAACGTCTTACTGCTGGTCACGGGCCTCTTCTACCATTAAGAGGGCTTAGGCCATAGTCCGCCACGCTGGCCTAGTGCGGGTTGGCGGACTACACATCTAAGAAATTCCTAAGAACTTTGGGTGTATTTATTTATTATCATTTATTAAACTATGTGTGTGACTGTTTTTTTCCAGACACTAGACCACTCCTACATGTCCCAATCGCTTTCCTCATTGGAAGTGGAAAGGAAAAATGACTACGACAAGATTTTCTTCGACTTCTCCTTCGGCGTGGACGACTGTCAGCAGTATATAGCTATCACTACATCTGACAACGTTAAAAACGAGCAATATGACGTCATACAGGCAGTCAGAGACAATATAAACTTGGACATAGACGGGCATATGCTAGAAGGTAAGGTTATTTATTTATTAAGTCATCGTCGCGACTTAGTTTACGTTAAATAAGGGGTGTGCAATAAGTTACGTCACACGTTAAGCGGAGGGAGGGGATCGATTGAGTGTGACATTGTGTTACAAGGGGATTGGAGGGGACCTAAATATCTTGACGTCACATTTTAAAATATTAAAACACGAGTTTTTCTACTGTTAACGAAAAACTCATAACTTTGTTAAGATTGGGGGGGGGGGAGAGAGGTGGGAGGGGAATTAAGTATTGTGACGTCACATTCTAAAACTTCTTATTCAAACATGAACTTGCACTGTTAACGAAAAATTCAAAACTTTGTATTTCTACTTACATAAACCTAAACGGCCCCATACACGGTACGATTCGTCTGTACGATCGATCTGATGAAAATCGAGACGATTGGTCGCATCAAACATTTTTATACATTTATCAAAGTAAATCGTTAACGATCTTGACATACACAATCGATTCGTGGTTTCGATCGGTTTGACGCGACGGATCGTACAGACGAATCGTACCATGTATGTCGCCCATAATATTCGAGTTATTTAGTCGGCTACTCGCTCTACCGGGGTTATGTGGCAAATTTCGACGATCTAAGTCCCTTTGAAAATGAAACTAATCCGGAACTGCTGTTTTTAATTAGTAATTTCTAGATGTAAAATTGAAAATATGTGACATTACACTATTAGGGAGGGTGAAGAGTAAAAAAATCATGAATTTCGTGTGACGTAATTTATGGATGGCCCCTCTACCACAGAGACAAATATTTGTCCCATCCAATATTTGTTTCGTTCCAGTACCAGAGATAGTTTTGGAGAACCCAGTGACTGGTATAATGTCCCATATAGTCGTGGGAACAGATTCTCTAGTCACGACAGCTGATACCTTCGCCCATAATATCAAAGGAGAAATACCACATGTTACTATAGAGTGAGTTAATTTATACACTTTTATGTACACCATGAGTACGTGCAAGGTGTATACACACCGTGATCGGAAACTGAGGTAAGCTACGGTGATCATAAACCCGTTAGTACTGAAGGAAATCCCGACAAAAAATTTGATTATGAGGTTCTCTTAACAACCACAAACACTTTATAACTATGGTTGTACCTCCCTAAGTTTCCGATCACGACCTGAATACATCGTATACAGGGTGTATTTAGACCGTGATCGAAAACTGAGGCAGGTAATAGCGAGGGTGATCACAAACCCAGTGGCGATATTAAAATCCCGACAGAAAATAAAAATTTTGACGTTGTCCATACAACCTTCGGTGTTAAAAGTATGTGGTTTGTATGGAAAACCTCAAAAAATTTATTTTTTGTCGGGATTTTCTTCAATGCCAGGGGGTTTGTAATCACTATCGCTATTACCTGCCTCAGTTTTCGGTCACGGTCTAAATACACCCTGTATAAAAAAATAATAATAAAAAGCTTAAAATTAAGTGGTCTCATCACCAACTGCGAACTCTTCATGACAGCCTATTTCGCAACAAGGATATTTAAAAAGATTCTGATAATTTTTTGCGGGTAACATGATAAAGGGGCATTAAAGTATGTAAGCGAATATTTGTTTCGGGTCTGTGTGCTTTTAAGAGTGAAGTGTCAGTTTCTGTTACTAATCTAAACCATAGAGATAGTGTGTTCTACCGGTTGTTCCATGGGGAGTGCTCCGAGGAACTGTTCGGGTTGGTACCGGCATCGCCGTTCTACCATCGCACCACCCGTCACCGCAGTAGAGTTCATCCATTTCACCTGGAGACGTACCGTACGCGTACGGTGCGTTTCCAGAGGTCTTTTTTACCACGTACGTGCAAGCTCTGGAATGAACTCCCTGCCTCGGTGTTCCCCGAGCGCTATGACATGGCCTTCTTCAAACGAGGCTTAAAAAGAGTACTTTCCTCACGGTAGGCAGCGGCGTGGCTGTGCCCCTGGCATTGCCAAGTCCATGGGCGACGGTGACCGCTTACCATCAGGCGGGCCGTCAGCTCGTCTGCCTGCTAGGGCAATTAAAAAAAAAAAGACAATATAAAGTGAAGTTGTCAATAGGACACGAGCGCCATCTTGATTTAATTTTTTCCGCTTTTTCAGACCAACAGTCTCGCAAAAAGACTCAATGCTTATGAAAAAGCCTAAGGCTGAAGCTCAGGAAATTAGATCTGGATTCGTGACTGAATACATGAATGAAGCTGATATGTTAGCTAGCAGGTTAGTGTAATTTCATCATCATCATCATCACCCCATATACGTTTAGGATTTCTGGGTATAAGTATGGCAATACTTAAAAAAGGCCCTAAACTTGTAATATTCACGATCGATGTTTTCGATCAAGGTCTTTATAAACCTTACACACATTATTATTTACCTTAACATACACACCAAAATAGTATTATTAGATGATTATCATTTATTTTGTAATTTTACAGAGAAGAAGCTAAAAAGAAAGTACAGTACGCCAGTTCGGTGTATAAATGTGAATTATGCATCATTGGATTCTACACGCAGCAGCAAGTCGAAGAACATTTCTTAACAGCGCATAGAGAGGTGAGTACCATACCTACGTGCATGCATGCGTGCGTGCATGCTTGCGTGCATGCATACATTCATAAATACACGCACACATATGTGTATTCAGACCGTGATAGAAAGCTAAGGCAGGTAATAGCTAAGGCGATCACAAACCCATTGGCGTTAAAGAAAATCACGACAAAAGATAAAAATAGTACGTTTTCCATACTAACCACTTACTTTTAATACAGATAGTTGTATGGAAAACATCAATTTATTTATTGTTTTTTTTTAACGCAAATGGATTTGTGATCACCGTAGCTATTAAGTGGTTTAGTTTCCGATCACGGTCTGAATACACCCTGTATACATACCTGCATACACTCATGCATGCCTGCATGGATACATACATACACACATTCATGCATGCAGGTTAAAATATAATGAAATAAAAATACAATTTTCTTCGCAGAAACCCGGTCACATCGCGTGTAAGACATGCTACGTTTACATAGAAGAAAACAAAATGAATGCACACATAGACCAACATCATTTTAGGTGAGTATATAGTCCGCCAACCCGCACTAGGCCAGCGTGGTGGACTAAGGCCTGAACCCTCTCAATGGTAGAGGAGACCCGTGCCCAGCAGTGGGGCGTATGCGCTGATGATCATGACATAAACTTATGAATATAACCTCGAAAGGGTAGGCAGAGATAATTTTTTATACATTTTCCAAAATATGTTAAGATTTAATAGGAAGGGTATATTATCAATTTTAGAGGCAATTTTTTGTATTCTGTGCTACTAATAAAATAATTTTAAATTTAAATAAAATTAAATTGATATTTATGAGCTCACAAATATCTTGGAAAAGTTATTTGTGCCTGGGGTTTAAACCCACGAGGCCATCACTGCTTAGGAAATAATTTTGTATATTTTCTAGGTACGTGTGCAAATTGTGTGGATTTGTGGAGTACAGTTTAAAATTAATACAATTACATGTGAAAAACCATCTGAGCAAGCAAATACCAAGCAATGTTATTAAAATTGGTGATGTTGGTCCCACTGCGCCTACAGTAAGTAAAATTATTAATAGTATAATCTCACTAATTTATTTACAATATAATATCCAGCAGTAGACCAAAATTGGCAGATAATGATGATAATCTGGCACGGCCAATAACACGGTGATTTTTTTTTGCGGATATCCTGTATTCAGACCGTAACCAGAAATTAAGGCAGGTAATATCTGAGAAAATTCCCAACAAAAGATAAAAATTGAGATTTTCCATACAAACTATATATTTAATATAGATAATTGTATGGAAAACGTCAGAATTTTTATTTTTTGTCGGGATTTTTTTAGATATTACCTGCTTCAGTTTCCGGTCACGGTCTGAACACACCCTCTACAATGTTTTGTTGAAAATACACATTTTTTTTATTTTTTCTGATTTTTTTTAACGTCAATATGCTTGTAATGACCGTAACTATTACCTATCTATTTTTTTGAAACACTATTTATTCCCATATCATCCTATTCCCAGTCTAGGAAGAAAAAAGAGAAAGAGTCTACAAAAAAGCCTCCGCCTAAACCCGGAGATTTGAGGAAACTGCTATCAAAGACTACTATAGAGGGATACCAATGTCTGGAATGCGATATGTTCTTCAAGTAAGTATATTTATACTAGTATTTAAAGATAGGCAGTGGTAAATTGTAACATGAGCTTTAATGAAAACTCTGAATATTCAATTTAATTTCATTATTAAATGTTGAACAAAAGACTATGATAGAATCGGCAGTTTTCCTTTTTTTATTTTGTTACCTCATTAAAAATGTATGTGACTGTTGAGTGTCTTAATTCACTTAAATATTTTATAGCTGTAGCTTAAATAGCCAACTATAATATTTATTGTAATATTTTTTAAGTCCTATTAATAAAGACTTGTCTATGACCAACTTCGACTACAAAATTAAATCCTAGCAACACTTAGAATCAATGTCAAATCAAATCTCCCAATTCTCTGCCCTAACAATTAAGAAATATATAATTTCATATTATATTGTAGTATAATATATGTAGTATGTATATTTTTACAGAAATTCCCGCGCCAGAAAGAACCACGTGGCTCGATACCATAGAGAAGGGCTTCAGTGTGACCATTGTAAAAAACGTTTTGTCAACAGGACTACGTTGACAACACATCTTAGGTAATATTACTTTCATGATTATTATCAGCCCATATACGTACTGTAAGAATCTATTATACAAATGAGAGGGTTTGGCCTTAGTTCACCACGCTGGCCTAGGGCGGGTTGGCGGACTACACGCCTGAGAAATTTGTGATAATTTTAGGGTGGGCAAGTTTCTTCACGTTGTTTTCCTTCGCCGTTAAAGCAAGTGATAATTCATTGTGAATACACACATAACTTGGAAAAGTCCGGTATGTGTCCAAGGTTTGAACACGAGACCGCCAAAATTCGACGTGGTTAAACCTCAACGCTAAATCAAATACAAAATGTAATTAATTTTTATTGCGTTCAAGCAAATTGTTTAATCCATAAAAAAACTAATCAAATACTGACTTTTGACCTGTAACCCTAATGACTTTCAACAAAAGTTAAAGGGGTAAAGACCTATTCATACATTCTTATTCTATTTACTCCCAAAATACTGACCTTCACCACATAACCAAGAAGGTCAGAACCTTCAATACAAATACTGACCTTCAAACTCAACCTTGACCCTCAGGCTGCACGAAGGCCCCCTACCCCGGGAAGAGTGCCCCATATGCCACAAAATGGTCAGGGTCATCCAGTTAAAGTACCATATAAGGAGACACCAGAATAAAACGAGATACGAATGCACTGACTGCAATAAAGTGTTCTCTCATCTCTCTACCTACCAAGCCCATCTCAAGTTCTCCAGGGCGCATGCTTCGGAACAGGTTTACAAGTAAGTTTATTTGTATTTTCATCATCATCATCGTCATCATCATAATCATCATATTTATCTTAGTGTCTCTAAGTATCTTCATCAACATCACCATCATCATACGTATCTTAGTGTCTCTAAGTATCTTCATCAACATCACCATCATCATATGTATCTTAGTGTCTCTAAGCATCTTCATCATCATCATCATCACCATCATCACCAACATCGTATGTATGTTAGTTCCTTCAAGATAGCCAGTGTGGTTTGATAACTATACTACTTTAAAGACTATGATTAGTATCCAAGTTATTGTTGTGACATATGAACTGATTCATGAATAAATTGCTTCGTGTTACTTACTTAGTGTATCTTAGTAACTTCATCACCATCATCATCATCAAAAGCTGAAAATAGGCCATCGTCCACTGTTGAAAATAGGCCTCCTATGGAACGCCACTTAGTATCTAAATTTAAATTTATTCAAGGTGTATTCAGACCGTGATCAAAAAGTAATAGCTACGGTGATCATAGAGTCATTGCGGAATAAAAATCCCGACAAAAATTTTGAAGAAATATCGTTTTCCAACAACCACATACATTTAACACCTATGATTTAATTATTATTAACAATTATCGTGATTATCAGCAATCCCACATATCAGTAACTTTGTCAACCCAATCCCATATGTCAGTAACTTTGTCAACCCAATCCCACATGTCAGTAACTTTGTCAACCCAATCCCACATCTCAGTAACGTTGTCAGTCCAATCCCACACGTCAGTAACTGCATCAATTTTATCTAAATACTATAATTATCATCAGATTTCCATGCCCAATGTGCAACAAGGGTTATCCCACGAAAGACGCGATGCAAGACCATTTCAATTACCAACATCTTGGGAAGACATCGCACAAGTGTCCTATATGTGAAAAGGTATGTAAAATGAAATGAATTAATATTTATTGAATCTAAAATTTCATGAATGTGATAAATTACAATACTGGTAGTATAGATGCGAAAGTTAGTATGTCTACTTTTGTTTCTAAACTTTTTTGCTACTTGAAAATCTTGTGGCATATTTGGCCATCTTGCTAAATGAGAGATCTCGTTTTTAGCCACAAGTTCTATTCTAAGACCGGGGCAAGTTTTAATCGGTTTTTGATTAAAACAATGACAATAGTTGCGAAACGCAAGGTCGCGGATTCGATCTCCGCACCGAGACAAATTTGTTTTTTTTTTTGTTTGTTTGGACAGTAATATTTGTTTCGTTGTGTTTTTTGAAAGCTAAAAGTCTAGTGGTTTCTGATAGCCACGACACAAGTTTTTTAAGTTGGTGCTTGGTCAAAACTATGGATGCACTGTGGGGTGTATTTATTATTATTATTCAAGAATATAAGACTGCTTTCACATTAAAACAGTTTCGTTACTACTTACTCGAAAATAATAACATATTATTTAACTAAATTAAAATGTTTTCTAACAAATTGTTTAACTAAATTACTTTTATTTCCAACTAGCAAATCCTTCTTTTTTGACTACTATCAGAAACGACTAAACAATTTTTGATAAACCTTTCACAATGAGAAAGCTGATGTTATAATAAATTCCACAGCCGATAGCGTCCCGCGCCAACGTTGAGAAGCACATGGTTCGAGTCCACGGGGAAAAGAAGGAGAAACCGAGGAATCATATATGTCAAATATGCAATAAAGCATTTGCTGTAAGTATTTTTAGAAACAAACCACTAGAATTTATAATTTTATGTTTATTATAATAGATACAGGTAATGAAGTGGGTATTTCATTACTGTATTTAAAAATATGATTGAACTAGCTTTTGCCCGCAACTCCGTCTGCGTGGACTACAGGGTTGGGTTCAGAAAGAAAATAAGTTGTAGTATTTTACTCCGCAGAGCCCCATTTACTTATATATACAAAAATCATACAAATCGGTCAAATTGTTTCAACGTGAAACAGTAACGCGCCGGTCGACGCCTTGAGTATCATTACTGCGCGCTTGATCATTATTTTGAAACTACGATATCTTCTAAGATACTCATTGAAATCAAATGATGTAAAGGAAAAATTTATTTTGTATTAAATACTTGTAATGAATAACGTATTTATTTGGATAAGGATTAATATCATGTTTGTAAAAACACCTTCACAAATAATGCTTTATTTAAAATAAATTTGGTTAGAATAAAAACGTTATAGTGAGCCAACCTTAAAAGATAGGCATATGCTGTCGCGGACTTTCTTTTAGAATTTTTAAAGGGGAATAATTCTGTCATACATTATTTTAGCGAAACTTTAACCGTTTCTGCAGCGTACGCAGCGGAAGCTCACAAAAAGGAAAAAAATCCCCGAATTTGAAACATTTTTATTGCTGCTCCGCTCCTATTGGTCGTAGCGTGATGATATATAGCCTATAACCTTCCTCGATAAATGTGCTATCTAACAGTGAAAGAATTTTTCAAATCGGGCCAGTAGTTCCTGAGATCCTAGCGTTCAAACAAACAAACAAACAAACAAACTCTTCAGCTTTATAATATTACTAGCTTTTGCCCGCAACTCCGTCTGCGTGGACTACAGGGTTGGGTTCAGAAAGAATATAAGTTGTAGTATTTTACTACGCAGAGCCCCATTTACTTAAATATACAAAAATCATAGTAACAATTGGTCAAATTGTTTCAACGTGAAACCGTAACGCGCCGGTCGACGCCTTGAGTATCATTATTGCGCGCTTGATCATTATTTTGAAACTGCGATATCTTCTAAGATACTCATTGAAATCAAATGATGTAAAGGACAAATTTATTTTATATTAAATACTTGTAATGAATAACGCATTTATTTGGATAAGGATTAATATCATGATTGTGAAAACACCTTCACAAATAATGCTTTATTTAAAATAAATTTGGTTAGAATAAAAAACGTTATAGTGAGCCAACCTTAAAAGATAGACATATGCTGTCGCGGACATTTTTTTAGAATTTTTAAAGGGGAACAATTCTGTCATACATTATTTTAGCGAAACTTTAACCGTTTCTGCAGCGTACGCAGCGGAAGCTCACAAAAAGGAAAAAAGTCCCCGATTTTGAAACATTTTTTTATTGCTGCTCCGCTCCTATTGGTCGTAGCGTGATGATATATAGCCTATAACCTTCCTCGATAAATGTGTTATATAACAATGAAAGAATTTTTCAAATCGGACCAGTAGTTCCTGAGATCCTAGCGTTCAAACAAACAAACAAACAAACAAACAAACAAACTCTTCAGCTTTATAATATTAGTATAGATATGATTGAATAATGCAAAATAAAATTATGTTTAACAATTTTAATTAGTGCCGGGTTCGAATCCCACGCGAGACAAAATTTTGTAAAAAAAAAGTTGATTTAGTGTTCTTATAGCAGCATCTAATATCTTAATTCGATTTCATGATCATTTTTAGCGTCATAACCGTCTCTAATACCCACGTTCAGGACTTGTGTGTTAGTGTGGGGTCAGAACATAATAATAAAAAAAAAATGGACAACAAACAAAAATTAGGTAAAAATGAAAATTTTATTGAGTAAATTTTTATTTTATTTCTATTCCAGGACAAAAAAGCCTTAACTCAGCACGAAGTTATCCATTCTCGAGAAAGACCATTGTCCTGTGAGATTTGTCAACAAAGTTTCAAGCAGAAAGCGTCTTTATATACCCATAGGAAAAGGGTGCATAAAGTATTTCCAACAAAACGAGTGGTACAGTTTATGGATAAGAGCCCGCAAGGACAACAGGGATAGTGGACCATAGACAATTATACAGGGTGTATCCAGACCGTGATTGGAAAATAAGGCGGGTAATAGCCACGGTGATCGCAAATCCGTTGACGTTAAAAGATCACGGTAAAAAATTACGTTTTCAATACAACTATTGGTATTAAATGTACGGGGTTTGTATGGAAAATGTCAAGTTTCTTATTTTTTTGTCGGGATTTTCTTTCATCATTTTATCTATTACCTGCCTTCATTTCCAAACACGGTGCGAATACATCCTGTATATCAAATATCAGCCCATATACAGCCTAGTGCGGGTTGGCGGACTACACGAAATCTAAAAACTTTTAGGTTTGCAGGTTTCCTCACGATGTTTTTCTTCGCAGTTACAGTACGTGATAATTCGTTGTGAATACACACATAACTTGGAAAAGTTAGGAGTATCTGCCTAGGGTTTGAACCGGTAACCGCCGAGGTTCTCAACCGCATCTAAACCTTAAAGCTATCACTACTTGACATCATAGACAATGTTATACAGAGTATTCAGACCGTGATCGAAAACTTAGGCAAAATAAAAAATTGATGGTTTCTTAATAACCAAAGATATAAAATGTATGTGACTGTTAGGAAAACGTGTTTTTTTTTAGTTCGAGATATTTTTAACACCAGTGGGTTTGTAATCACTTTAATTATTACCTGCTTATATTTCTGATGACGGTCTGAAAACACCCTGTATATGATATAGTCGCAAAATGAATAAAGAATAAAGTCGGTATTTTGTTACTAGATCGTGGGATTCGTATAACCCGTTTAAGAGTAAAGGTGGGATTGGATTGACCTAGACAATATAGTTAATCGTTTAAAAAATGCGAAGTGGGATACTAAAAAAAAGATATTACTAATGTATATAAGAATTAACAGCTTTAAATCTGTTCTCTGGGTTAAGTTTATAATAAAAATGCACAATTAATGTTGACGTTATATTCATTTAAGAACGTATTTGTGAAAGAAATAGCATGATGTTTTTATAACTACCGCCTTTTTTACTTATTATCTGTGCTACCTAAATTTGTTTTTTTCCTAGCTACGGTTAATTTTCAAATATGTCAATTTTATTGTAACCTACAAAGATTTTAAGATCATACGTTAAAAATATCTAATAGACAAGTATTTGCTATCGGCTGAATTATGTAATCCCAAGTAGTTAAAATCCCACAAGAAGAAATTCTTGGTGTAGGATTCCAATTTCTGCTCTTCCTTATGTACTCATACCTAAATTTGTTTTTTCCTAACATTCTACGATTAATTTTCAAACATGTCAATTTTATTGTAACCTACAAAGATTTTAAGATCATACGTTAAAAATATCTAAAGGCAAGTATTGATCCCAAGTAGTTTGAATCCCACAACAAGAGAGTCTTGGCGTGGGATTCAAATTTCTACACTTCCATCGGGAGAATGTGTAGATAAAGAAGTGTGATCGTTAATTATGTGTATAATAAGTGCATTATTATTGTATAATGGATATATTTTATCTACAAATAAATGATATTTATTAAAGTATTTTAATTTGTGTATTTTATTTACCCTTTCAGGCTTTTGGGTGGAATATCAAATTAAGGATTAATATACTATTTCTTGCTGTTGTCTCTACATTTTAATTATAATTCTTGTTAATAAATTTAACAAAATTCCCATTAAATCAACTCTAAAATCGAATCTATATCTGTTTTAAAATTCATCAAAATCAATTCACTTTCTACAGCAGAAAAATAGCATAAACAGAAATTTATTTTGAAGAACTCAACTTTTCTGCCCCGTTACTTTAAGAACGATTATTAAGAACACAAAAATAAATTACTGATAACAAGTAATTAAAACAATCAAATAATTAACCAAACTTTAATTCAACATTTAAATTACATATTTTGTACAAATATCATTTATTAAAAATCACTTTAAATGCACTCGAAATGACATTTCTAGCACCTACTACGAAAATCGAGGGTTTGAGAAAACTGGTGTTTAAAAATCGCATTTTAATTCTAGGGACCATTCAAATATTAGGTTCACAAGAATTTTTAACCGACTTAAAAAAAAAGGAGGTTCTCAGTTCGATTGTTTGTATGTATGTATGCATGTTTTATTCATTATTGTTACATTTTTTTTGTATTCAGATCGTTATTGGAAACTAAGGTGACTACAAACCTGAGAAAAAATAAAATATTTGAAGTTTGCTTAACAACTATACCACATGTGTTTGTTAGAAAAACATCAAAATTTTTATTTTTTGTCGGGATTTTTAAAGCCATTGGGTTTGTTATCACAATGGCTATAACCTGCCATAGTTTCCGATCACAGTCTGAATACATCCTGTACACACTCACCCCTGCCTCTCCCGAAAGGGTAGTCATTTTTGAACTTACATTGAGGAGAAAATTCTACCCACTAAACCATACAAACGTTTTAGTGGAAGCTTTTTTATTATTCGTTCAACCACCCTCAATTTTCGAAAGAATTTTTGCTTTCAAAACACCAGTTTACTCAAACCACTTTATAACACTTTTGAATGACTATCAAATATTCCTATGAAGTACCCTCAGTGTGCAAAAAAATATTTTAGTACTAAATGCGTACCTAGTATTGCCTTTCATTTTAGGTAGTCATATACAGGGTGTATTCAGACCGTGATCGGAAACGAAGGCAGGTAATAGCTGCGGTGATCACAAACCCATTGGCGTTAAAGAAAATCTCGACAAAAAAAAACATTTTTTATTATATCATAGGAGAGGCCTATGTCCAATAGTGGACGAAATGAAGGCTGATGATGATGATGATGATAAACATTGTGACGTCTTCCATACAAACCACATACGTTTAATATCGATGGTTGTATGGAAAACGTCAATTTATTTATATTTTGCCGGTTTTTTAATTACTATCGATTTGTGATCACCATATCTATAACCTAAGGTAGGTTTCTGATCACGGTCTGAATACATCCTGTATATATTTTAGATACTTTATAGGATTATTCATAAATTCTGAACAATATTCAATTTGAATTATAATGATAATAACTGCATCAAATAATTATTATTATTCTAAACTTTACACAAAATTTTACGCAACGAGACTTTTTCACAAATTACACTTTGACGACTTTTTATCGCTTTACAAATACTAAGGTAAGGCTATAAAGTCTCGCTTTGTTGACTTAAAGTCTCAATACGTAATATTTTATTGAGTATTTTTTATTAATTCAAGCACATTATGTACTTCAAAAGGATACAATAACTTAATTCGATATATGCACATTTGGTTCGTACTAACAATTTAATAACGTGAAATACTTAAAAATTACACTTAAAAACTACAAAAACATTAATAATAAAAATCTTACTTTAAAATGGTATAAACTTACTATTTGTAGTCAGCTTTTAAAATCAATTCTGGACTCCGCTGCGATAATATCGATTCTATCGACTATGAATATCGATTTCGTATTAAAAATCGACTATTACATTGTATACATTAAATAACTTTCTTATATTTAGAAATTTACTAATATATCAATATTACTTATTAAAAAATAAGGCATTGTATAATTTTGATAAACCCATTTTTATACCCTGTTTTCTAATTTCACTGCAAGACACTATTCGTAAGAAGCATAGTCTGTCACATATTTTCGTATCTAGTATCTACCCTCAACTTTTCTTTGAGCAACCCTCAATATAAACGGCACTAGATTTCAAAAATTGTGTCAAAATAACGAATCAAAAGTCAATTTGAATAAAGATCGATATCACTTTGACTTTGAAAACCACAAATATAGAGTAAAAAAAAATTACTTCTGTAATTTGGGAATTTGATTTTTAGCATTTTTCTTTTAGTTGTTATAGCGGCAACTGAAATATTCATGAGATACGGCCTGGTGAAAGACGGACAGCGAAATCTTAGTAATGCAGTTGTACCTTTTGGGTACGGAATCCTAAAAAATCTGAGACTAAAACTTACATCTTGATTCTTACCAATAATGTCTTGCTCAATAATTGGTCCCAAACAATGAAATTTTATTGCAAAATTACACATTATATTTCAACCAATACATGGGGTGTAAAGAGAAAACTTCCGAAATATTGCTTTAGGTAGTTAAAATAAATAAATACCAGTATTTCTTGAACGCGCAATGTAAACCGAAATATCACTATATTGCGGTGTCAATGAGCGCTAAGATCACTTGTTTTTGTTAACCATACATTGCGTTATGGTAAAAATATTTTTGTTGAATAATGCAAAAAACATTTCATCCTTTTTCTATTTCATTTAGCAAAAAATTGATTTTGCTGTATGTATTATTGTCTTTATAACCAAAAGTCCAAAAACCTCGGAAGCTTTCACTCAACACTCACTATTTAATACAAAAATGTAAATTCAATCTAATAACTGAACTATCCTATAATAATATAATTTTACAATCGCAAATATTTAATTTAATACTTATCAAATAGTAAAATTGACAATCCTTCAGCTACCGTAGTTTTCGATCAGCTGAACAATTATATAAATATATTAATTATTTATATATGGACAATATTTTTCATACATTGTGTGAGAAAGACCCTAAATGCAAAAGAAATATTTTGTACTGAGGCATAACTTCTTTAAGCCTTTGACGATTACATAAAATTACTATTTTATTACCATAATAAATGCAACTGATTTTCAAATATAAATAAACCAAAAACAGCAGCACTTATTTTTTAAATATTGTAAAATATCTTTTAATATAAAGATGATAATTTAGTCTGTAAGTGTAAAGAATAGGCAAAGAAAGGCCAAAGATAAGATGCGTAATAAAATATATGAAAGATAAATGGGTGAATGAGGACACGATGGCTGATAGAGATGTTTGGAAGGATTGAGAACAAGAATGAAGGACTTTAGTTAAAGTGTATTATGAAATTACCTTCTTTTCAAAGAATAGAAAATGTTTTTTTCAAATTTTTTACCTTTCCTCTTTCACATCATAGTACGCTGAAATACATTTCTTCGTATTAAAATGTATCGCAATAAAATTTATATATTTCGGCTCGTTTTACCACTTATTTTACTTTCTAAAGGGCTTTCTTCACACGTTGTACATAACAAATCACAGATTATAAATACGACTTGTAGTGTATAATATAGGGCCGTTATGGAGCGCTAAAAATCTTGAATACCTATAATATTAATTCTAAATTTCGTTAACCAGCAATGTAAAGCGAATTTACTTTGATGGTTGCGCGCTCAGCGCAAACCGTTGGCGACGGCAGACATTTCTTATCAATACATTGCGTTATTGGTAAGTAAGTTTATATTTGTGATAAATCGAATTACTATTGAAACATGATCCTGCATGACAAAATATATGGATACCTTATATTTCAATATTTGTGACTATTATATCCCAAAAAGTACGATGGGTTCTAAATATAGCATAAATTTCTCTACAGAAATAAACAGGCATTACCTTAACAAACGGATGATTTTTTGTCTCTTAACCGAATTCTTCCCTTTCTTACAATAAGGCACTAGTTTCCAAAAACCCATAACAGCCCGCACAAAAACATATCACATAGAAGAACTATTAATTTTTGCACTACAATTTGTACAACTGGACGTTAAACTTTCCAGATTCGCTATTCTCTTCTGTAGATGCATTATCGTCGCATCTTTCTGTTTCAGTTGCATCTTAAGTGTCGTTATAGAGTCTTCTAGAGCACCATAAACTGCTTGGACCTCTGGCTGATAGCTGAAGACTTGAGGAGGTTCATCAAAACAGAAGAATTCCCTCACAACGGGGTGATTGGGGATCTTACTCAAAACAGCATTGACGAAAATCTGCAACCCTCTTACTCTTTCTTCTAGGAATGCTGGCTCAAAATTGTCTCTAAACCATCTCTTCCCCGGTAACGGCAGGATGATATTAGGCTGTTCAGCTTTGATCCTGGAGTAAAGTCTTACGAAATCAGTGTACCTTCGAAAGACCAACCAAGACTGGTCGCGTTTATCATCCTCTACTTTCAGCTTGTAAATTGTGAATCTCGCTCTCTCCTCCATAACTTCATAACCCACTATCGGTATTTGTAGAGTATCAAACTTCTTTATCTCTTGGCTGTGTAGACTCAAATCTACATTGCTTATGCTGTTCTGAACTCTGGAGTTCCTGTAGTCTTTTCTGTAGAGTTCATTGATATTTCCCATGCTTTTGTAGTGGGATCTAGGCTGCATAGTCCTACGGGATTCGATTTCGTTGTCTGAAATCGCTTCTGAGTATCTCTTTTTGTAGAAATTGTTTATTTTTCCAATGTGGTCTGTTGGTGTGTTGTCTTCGCTGGATGTGGACGAGATCTCGTTGTTCATAGCGTCGCGACGGAGTGTGCTTTGTACTATGTCCATTTTGTACTATTCGGAGCTGTAACAGAAAAGTTTATGATTTACTTTAAGTGTCTATATGTTATAAGCAGTAGTATTAAAAGCAGTGATGGCCTTGAGGTTTGGGCGCACGGTCGAGAATCTCGACGGTCGTGGGTTCGAACCCCAGGCACACACCTCTGACTTTACGAAGTTATGTGTGTATTCATATTGAATTATCACTTGCTTTAACGGTGAAGGAAAACATCGTGATAAAACCTGCACACCTAAGAGTTCTTAGAAATTTCTTAGGTGTGTAGTCCGCCAACCCGCACTAGGCCAGCGTGGTGGACTATGGCCTAAACCCTCTCAATGGTAGAGGAGACCCGTGCTCAGCAGTGGGCGTATATGGGTTGATGAAGCCAAAGGGCGTCCTACGCTACGTATAACATATGTTGCGCGCAATTTCCAAGGCATTTTTGCTCTGTTTACTACACACAAAAAAAAAATCTGAAAACTTTTATATATACAGGTTGTAAAGGACGATTATTACGATTACTCATGATAAACACATAACATAACTCCGAAAAGTGAGTGCTGTGTGCCCAGAGTTTTAACCATAAGCATCAAAAATTTTAGACTTTCCAAACCTCAACGGCCTTCGCTACTTAAGTGGATTCTTGTGTTGATAAATAACTCATCCATATGTGTCCCACTTGACATAGGCCTGCTTTACCACTGAGAAAGGTTAGTTAGTACACCATGCTGGCCTAATGCGAGTTGGAAGACTACACACATCAGAAATCCCTAAGAATTTGTTAGATACTTATATCTAACTAATTAATAAGATTAAGTAATTGAGGCTTACCTCAAAGGCATCACTACTTCTTATACATATTACAGTTTTATATATACTTGTTTATACATAATACAGTTTTATACAAATCCTTGTCAATCCAATAATATTATTTACAGCAATATGACAAAAATAGAAAATAAATGTTGCAACAACAAACTTGATACTTCAACCTTACCATTAAGAAACTGGTTTGGTAATAAATGCAATTCTTCTACTAAATTAAGAATATTTTTAATGCGTCATTATGTTTGCAATCAATTTGCAATCTTTAAATATGTTTTTCTGTCCAAGGGCATCCAAATTGATAAGATTAATATAAATATTATAGTTATTTTTGTCAAGTTTTTGTAAAGTAATATGTAAAACCTATAATTTTGTTAAACAGATCCTAAGGTTTGCAGCCCTGCCAATCCTGTGATTAATCAAACCATTTTGACCATAAATATTGATTTAGCTAATAATCTAGAATATGAGATGAATTAAAGAATTTGCCAAAGGAAAGTGCAGAAAACTTGCTTTATCTATTCCTTTCTGATTGTACTAGACGAACACTATGGCATAATATATTAAAATATAAATCATTCCTATCTTTTTCCTCTGCTTTGAGCAATTATGTGGACATTTAAGCAGTATTAACTCAGGGCCCTCAAAACTTGCAGTCCTGCCCTGAGTGTAGATATATGTATGTTAATTGTCTCATTTATAGAATGCAAACTATCAATTACTAGCAACCAGCCTGGCTTCGCACGGGTGCAAAGCTGATATTTAATAAATGTTATTATACAGATAAACCTTCCTCTGCAATCACTTTTTCTATTAAAAAAAGGCATCAAACTCCTTTGCATAGTTTTAAAGATTTAAGCATACAAAGGGATCTAGAGACAGAGAATACAACTGTGTTTTATAATATGTAGTGATAAAGGTAAACAATACTCGACAAAATGAATACTTGTTATTGTCAACAATAAATTTAAATTATATGGCTGATTAATTGTACAGTTTATCACAAAAGACCATGATTATATAAGTACAAAACAAATAGGGATAAACCAAGATTCTAGACTAGTATAAAGGTATGGAATAAAAAATTGTCTATGTTGTGGCATAATGAAGATAAAACACAATCACCTAATTATTTCTAAGTAATGTTTGAAGCATGTGATGGCCTCGAGGTATGGGCGGGCGGTCGAGAATCTCGGTGGTCGCGGGTTCGAACCCCAGGCACACACCTCTGACTTTTCGAAGTTATGTGTGTATTCACATTGAATTATCACTTGCTTTAACGGTGAAGGAAACATCGTGATAAAACCTGCACATCTAAGAGTTCTTAGGAATTTCTTAGGTGTGTAGTCCGCCAACCCGCACTAGGCCAGCGTGGTGGACTATGGCCTAAACCCTCTCAATGGTAGAGGAGACCCGTGCTCAGCAGTGGGCGTATATGGGTTGATGAAGAAGAAGAAGAAGTTTGAATTCATTATTATTAAATGTAGTACTATGTTTTAATAATGGTAGTTTTAAACACTAACTTTTAAACCCAAACCATGAATTGTGGAAACAAATGACCAGTGTTGATAAATCCATTGAGGCACAAAAGTGATACATGTGAGTTGTTTAAAATCTAGTTAATAATTGTTTATTGTGGGCTCAGGATATTCTCAATATGTGTCAAATTGCTTTTGTTAAACAAAGGTTTAAAGCTTATATAAATTATTCCAAATTTTAAAAGGCAAACTGGGATTTCTGCTTCTATGGAAGTACCAGAACCAATTGACCTGTTTAACTAAATAGATTTGCCCTCAATGTCACTAAATGGATTAATTAAATTAACAATAGGCTCCAATGTATGATACCGTAATGTTTCTACATAGATAAGAATGGAGTTTTCATTATATTTTTCTTTATTATGTGAAAAAACATTGTATGGGAAATATGACATTTGACTTTAATGTACCAGGACTACATAAAGTCAAGGAGCGTAACCTTCAATCAATTAGAACAAATTACTTACGTAAATGTTGTTGATTTAATTTTAACAGACGAACACATTCGTCACAATATGTTTTGTCCCCAGTTCACAGATTTTGGTCGATTATTGTCCACAAAAACAACACTCTTATTTTTAAAACATTGCCGCGTGAACCATCACGTCATCACTTTAATCGTTATTATAATGAGAATTGCTAAAAATAACGGTGCAATATGGTGTGTTAATTAGTATTAGAACAATATTCACAAAACAAACAATTCATGAAATAATAAAACAATCACGGGTGGTACAAATTAGTGATGGTCGACTCGAGTAAGTAACTCGAGCTAACTCGAGTTGGGCGTAACTCGAACCCACTCGAGTTGAATTCTCTCTGACTCGAGTTCGTAAATCGAATGGAACCGTCAACCGACATGGAGCGTAGTTTGCCGATCATTTGTGTGAGACTATGTTCGCTAATTCATTCATAAGAAGTGTCACATATTATGTATTTAAGACTAAATTATAAGTATATAATTTAACTAAGAAAAGAATTTGTGATACTAATTATCTAATTTTCTTGAAAATCTTGTGTTTGTAAAACAATTATCAGCCTGTAAATATAACTATGTACATTGTACATACCCGCATCATAATGTAAGTCTGATTTTATTTTAAAAGATTGCTATATATTTTCATAGTTTTATTGATAATAAATATAAATATGTTTATTAATAAAATTCAAGCCAAAAATACATAAATAAATGATTTAAAACAATAATTTTCTTTCTTACTTTAATTGGTATAACTCTTTCAATTCATTATAAATAAATAATATAAAAACTGAAAGAATTGAAACAGATAAAAATGTCATTTGTCCAATTTTTTAAACTATTAATGCGAAGCTGAGGAAATAAACTGGTAAAAATTATAGAAAGAACTTTCATTTGTCAGTTAACTCGAGTTCAACCCGAGTTATGTGGATTTTAACTCGAGTTAAATCGAGTTCTGTTTTTTTCGAGTTGGCACATCATTAGTACAAATAATTCGTTTCAAGTTCGTTTTCATTCGTTCTCTTTGACAAATAACTCACTCTTCTTTAATTACATTTCAGATCACGCAGATACTGTGGAAAGTGTAACTTACTGTACCGTGAATAGAACCGCTATGTGCTTGGAGTTTGACATGTTTTGACATTTGTCGCATTTCATAAACCGCAAGGGTTTTTCTGTTTTGATTTTGTATTGTAAAAATAAGTTAAAATGTCAGATTGTTTGATAATTAATAATGTAGAATCTCACGTAAATCATAATAGTGCTCAAACTATACAGCCTCAAAAGCTCTTTTGTATTTGTTGCTTAGAAAAAAACGTTCGTCTTATATCGCTCAAAAATTGCGACCACTCCAAATTTCTTAATAAATTCTCAGTCCCCGATGTGAGTATACTACTTTTAAATTTACACACATGAATTACTCTTATATTTATTCCCCGCAGTTAAAAAAAACCTCACGTACTTAGTAGGAAGGAGCCAAAAATACTAATATTTTTTTTACTTTTTCGTAAAATTTAAAATATAGAAAATTGCTTTATCGTTTGCCCATATTTGTCCAGCCGCTAGGCATTAGCTTTCTTTACCACTAAGAAGATTTTTTAGCTATGTTGGCTTAGTGTCTGCCTAACATTACTTAATATTCATTATTGAAGTCTTCATTTACAAAAAAAATTATGACATTTTTTTCTCTTTGGGTACTACTAATAAACCCACTTGAAAGAATCAACACATCTTCCCAACCTTATTGTCTTCTCCTAATCTATCTGCAATATAGCCTACTATTAACTTATAATTATGAATTAACCAAATCTCAAGTGGGATTAACACTTATCTCTGTTGATACAATACAACAATAGGATATAAATCTCATGACTTGTGATTTAATTTTTGCATGATTTGTTGAAACTTGCAGGAAACTGCTGGACGTAGGCTTCCGACTGAACACTTTGGAAGTCTCTGGGGGAGGCCTATGTCCAGCTGTAGATGTCTTTTGGCAGTCGATAATCTTAAATTCTTATTTTTTTAGGCAAAGCAATATTGCCAAACGGTTTGCATTCTGTGTCATGCCATGTTGAAAAAAATAAAGGAATTTGAGCTCCAAATTGAGGAGAGTTTTAAAGTACTGTCTGCTAAGGTACCTGCATATTATTTAGAATAACACATAAGTTACAAAAAAAATTAAATTGTGTACTTATAGAATGCCTAGATATTTTTCTTAATTTCTATATTTAAAATGGCAAGTTTTTACCCAATTACGACTGTTTAATAAACACTCAAAAGCTAATTATTTATAATGTGTTCTATATTTTATAGGCTCATACACAAAACTCTAGTTTGAGGGGAACTAAACTAATTATTGAAAAGACAGAAGATATACAAATAAATGACTATTGTGAAAGGATACAGAATGGGTCAGAAGAATCTAAAGAAAAATTAGATACTGAAAATGGAAGTTATCAGAATACACAAAATGGTGTGAAGTTAAAAAACTTACAAAATGCACTGGATGTTATTAGTAGTAACAATTCTTTACCACTGTTTGAACTGTTGAGCGGAATCAATAGTTTAAGAAAAGGTAATTATATATCATTTCTAATCATATGGATATCACATGAATTTCAATTATTAGCAGTAGGGGTAATTCAATAGAAGCCCAAAAATTTAGCTTGTCTTTCAAAATTCCGAAAACTAGTCTTTAAGCTTTAAAGCCAAAAATAATGACCACAGACAGTGATCCTTAAATAGTGAGCTTTTGGTAATAGATTTATTTCTCCATGAAGTCATTTTTCAGATGTATTAGGAACAGTCGCAAGCGACAGTCTCACTACAAAATTCGGAACACCGCCATCTGCCGGCGAATGTGTAGATACTCAAAAAAATAATAATCTACCCTCCAGCAAAGTAGGTAAGTTTTGTGCTTCAATATGTTAAGGTTCCATAATGCTTTTATTTTTGTACGAAAACAATTCTGTTTGACTGCCTGGTGTAGGGTTTTCTTTTAGAAAATTTTCAGAAGTAACAGAGGTTCTGGAAATGTGTCCCAATAACGGCAATATTCTGGCCCATTATATGTAGAAATGTATGTATGTCAGTTTAAAAAATATTATTGCATACAAATAAATAATATGCTGCTATTTCTCTCATTTCAGCAAAAACGAAAACCCACAATAACCCAATAAGAAAAGTGAAATTAACAAAAAAACAATTAATGAAAGAACGCTACTACCAATTGTGGTCAAAAGCTTACTTAAAATACCCTTACAAGTGTAAAAACTGCATTCAATCATTCAACTACAAAGAAAACCTAGAAGATCACATAACAAGGAAGCATGATGCCAAATTAGGACAAACTTGTGACATATGCTGTCAAAATCACCCAACTGGGACCATAAACACCCACAAATCTAGGCATTATATCAGATACTTATGCGTGGAGTGTTTAAGAATATATCCAAGTCGGGACGAAGCAGTTTTTCATTATCAGAAACGACATGCTAAGAGGTACAAATGTGGGGTTTGTGGGTATCTGGCTGAAGATTTGAAAAGGTTGTGCGACCATAGAGTAAAGAGGCACAGGTTTTTGTGCAAGGAGTGTGGTGTTGTCTATGCTACTACTAGGAAACTTAGATGGCATGAAATGTAAATACTGGTGTAAATTTCGTAATTTGATAAGTATATCTGATTGTCTATTAATGTATCCATTCATTTTCAGACTTAAACACAAGGATATGACCGAAAAAAGTCTGTAGAGGGTCTATTTACAGACTTTCAGTCACAAAGCTATTCGGAAACCAAACCGTCGAAAGCTTGCATGAAAGTGAACCAGCTTTTGAAATGCGGGAAAAATCTCCTATAGATGAAGAATGAATCCAATTCGACGCTAGAAGATTCCTTAATTTATGACATAGAAATAAAAATAAAGAAAATTAAATTATATTTGTAAATTTACAATATCAATATAATAGGTGAAAGTTAGTCTGTGTTCGTTATTTCTCCACTTTAAAACGACTGGACCAATATGGATAAAATATATGCTGGTTACAGTCAAACAGCAGACTCTTTTAACTCATAGACTACTTTTAACACCGAGAATAGAAAATTTACTCGGTGGACAGCTGGTATAATTATTTTTTTCCGTAATTTCTATCCGTTTTCATAGATAGCGTAAACAGTTTGGCCGTTAACGAAGACATAAGTCTTGTGTAGTTTACTCATTACGGCTTATTTGAAATTTATGGGTACATCACTAACGATGGCGGGAAAGTTGAATTTTACCGCGCTTTTGTCTATGACAATTGATAGGTCGTAAAACAAAGATATCTTACGAAAACGCTTTATTGCGCTCAATTTTTTTCAATTTCGTATTTCAATATCGCTGGACTTTTTGGTCATACAAAAACCTAATCTGTCATGGTGTGGGATCGAACCCACTTTCCCAGGTAACAAAAACTGGTGTCTAGCAAACTACGACATCGGTCGTGTCTCTTGAAGACTCTTTGTTAGGCAAGTTTTAGATTTCTCAAATTTATTGTAATTACCATTTATTTTTTAATAAATTGCGTGATAATTGATAAAATACACTCCGCAAAAAATCATGTATCTTATATGTATATACATACTTACATTATCTCGATGAGAAATCAGGTCTCTTGTATCAGAAACTACAGAATATTTTGCAGTCACATTTATTATCTTATCACACTTGGTCAAAATATGTATCTTTGATTTTTTTTTAACTACTCCCAACAGTCACTCTGACCTCAAAAGTTACAAGACCTGTATTATGGGTATCAGACACTACGAGAGACTTATTCGGTCTAACAAACACCCAGAACCGAAACAAATATTAGTGAATCACACAAAAATTTGTCTCGGTGCGGGGATCGAACCGCGGCCTCAAGTTTCGCATGCCAACTGCGCCACGAGGCTATAATTTTTTCCAAACCATGATTCAAGTCAAAACTGCAAACTTATAAAAAAGTTTTACAAACCTGTTTTCATTCTGCAGAATTCTAACTCGTGGCAGTGACATTTTGAGCTAGAAAGGGACGCAAAATATATATAGTGACGTAAAACGACCTTTTGAAAGTCGTCCGCATGAGAGATAGCAATATACTTTTTTTGGCGTACTCAATAAGCTTTCAATAATTTATTCAAATTATTTTTGTAACCAATCACGATGAGGTTACAGTAAAACATTTTTTCATGTAAATACATTTACAATGCCACATAAATGAAAATATTTAGATAAAATATCACACAATACCAGGTTCTACATCAATTGTAGTATTTTTCAATAATCCCGTCGATTGTTATACAAATTCGAAAATTGTTCACAACTTTTAGTCAAAGCGATTGATTCATATTTTTTGATAGTTCAAGAGGAACATAACAGTGACAACCATAGTTTGTTGTCTATAAACAAATACACCCAACAGTCACAATCATAGTTCTGACCCACACATAGGTCAAGTCCTGTGTCGTGGGTATCCGAAACTAAGAGACTTGAAATATTAGTAGATCACACAAAAATTTGTCTACGGGGATCAAAAGCGGCCTTTCGTTTTACAAGCTGCTGTCTAGCCAATTGCGCTATCACAATATGAATTTTTATTTACATATTTGTTAAAATTAGTCTTTATATAGTTATTATATAATTATTTTCATATATTAGTTTGTAAAATCGCATCAGATACAAGAATACACATATAAAAATGGTTTATAAGCTCGGTTATTGCAATTTCTATGATGAATAATTTATTTTTTTAAACCTAATTTCCGACTAGAAATTTATATACCTTATAATTCCAATATACATAGTGTAATTATCATATACACTTTTAAAAATCACAATAAATAGATAAGGACGCACAATACAAAAATGTCGTCACTTCTATAAAATTCCGTGTGTATGAAAGAGACAAATGTAGTTTCCCATTACACCCCAATAACACTTGTACCAACACCAGAAATATAGACAAAAATTGTCTATGTTTTACATTAAAATTAAGGTTCTGACTAGATTAGTCTTGAAATACAGGATAGCCGGTTAACAAGAAACTATTGTGACAATTCCCACTTGATATTTTTTTAAGCAACACACTGGATTGTCTTACTAAGATTTTTTCGTTATACGAACCACCCACAAATGTATAAATATACAAATACACTTACAAATGGATATTAAAAAAACCCACATATTATAATTTGTCAGTTATTTACAAATAAATACACTTAAATCTAATAACAGTCTTCTTTCTTGAGGTACAATAAATAAAACACTGCAAATACTTAAATGTTTAGTCGTCACAAATTTTATTCTAGTTATATTACAGTCCGCACTCTTTCGTGCATACACTACTGTACTGCCCAAGACCAAAATTTAGTAGTGATTTTAAAAATATTACTTAATTTATTATTAATAAGTCAGTGTGAAGTTTAGAATATTCGATAAACTTACCAAGTGTTTTCTTAAGTCGTATTTAATTTCAGTATTTATCAACCATTACTAAATATTTGGTACAGGGCAATAGTACAAAATATCAATACAGACCTCTTTTTAAAGAAAACATATTTATATAATATGGATTAATTCATTATTTGATTTGCCTATAAGTAATTTTTTACTTATATTTTATAGGTACTCAAGAGTACTTCATTAGAGGATAAAGATCCTATTATCAGTTTATATAGTTCTATACCCTTTATCTATTATTATTACAGTGAATATGTCAAGACTATTTTTGATAAGCTATTTTAGAGACAGTTTCTATTTTTAAGAAGAGGGATTTAATTTGTATACTAAAATTAATTTTTTTTACTTATCTGAGACTCAAATTTACACTGTATTGCTTTTAAGAATTTTATTTTACCCTTTTACTTACTTGCTCATAAGTATAAGTACTGTAATAATCACTATTAGAACTATTTATGTAACATTTACCCGTCTCTGGGATGTTACAAAGGCATCCTTATAATCTCAAACACGGTTTGTGTGACCTGAACCGTTTTGAAGGAGTATATATATGGTTGTATCGGAGGTCTGTATTGATTCAAAGGTCTGGGTATGCACGGCTGAACACCGCTCGGTGGTTGCCCTCACATATACACAAAATTGAAGCGGCATAGACTTTGAGACAGCGAAGAGATGATAGGCCCATAACCCTGGGCATTGTCATAAAGCTCAAAAAGAGGCGCTGCAACCAATTTGTAGTTCTTTGGCACTGCGAATAGAGCTCTGTCTTGCAGTTGAACTAGGAATAGGCGCTTGTGCTCTTTTGGTTTTGTGATGTGTGGCGGTATGTAAGGGTATTGGGGTGGTTCGAAGTTCGGTCGCCACCAGTTACCTGAAAATGGAATATTGTTACCAGTTACCTTGGAAGGTACGCGGTTGCGAGTTGAAATCCTTAGACACAGGCTCAAATTACGTTTTTTTATATCTGCCCCCTTGTACATAGGGCAAAATTAACAAATAAATACACCCAACAGTCACATATACTGTGTTTGGGGTATCAGGTATGAGAGACTATTCGGTTTCACAAACACCCAGATCAGAAACAAAAATATTTAAGGTTGGAAATCTCACCAATTGTGTCCTCAATAACCCAATCCTGTTTGACTCCATCTTGTCTCCCTAGGGTCTCCGTCAGTAACCTCTTGAGTCCCTCAATTTCATCCTGAAATAATTTTTTTTCATAGTTATTTATAATATGATGATGGCTATTAATGTTTTGCCTTGTGTGTATAAGAAACTATGAGAAGTAATCTCAGTGTCATTAACACCAAAAACTGAAACAAAGAATGGAACCTGGTGCCACTCATTTCACAACTGGTGTCTAACAAACTACACCATGAATTTGATAATGATAAAACCTACATTCATACAATTGTCATATAGAAACCAAATAAAAGATGACTTGCTAGAGTGCCAAGACTATTTTTCCCCTTTCCTTTTATAATTAGTACCAATAGATGGCAATTTCATTTATGACACACAGCAACCTGTAGGTAAAGTCTAATAGGGAGTTTAGATAAAACATATACCTCTCCTGGACTGAGCTCTCCTCCCGGTAACTTGAAGAAAGCTGTGCCAAGCTGCAGCAGTAGGACATGCGGTAGACCGTGCTCATGCACAAGCAACACACCTTCAACTGACCTGCAATGTTAGGAATAACATAATAAAGTTAATCACTCATCAGTCCATTTTTATTGTGCAGATTGGTTATCACACATCATATATTTAAAACTATATTATAGAAATGAGTTAAAAACTATGTTTATACAGGCCAACAACTATATGGATATGTATTCAGACCATAATCAGAAACAAAAACAGGGAATAGCTACAGTGACCACAAAATCATTGGCAATAAAAAAAACACAACAAAAAATATCAATTTTGATGTTTTCCATACAAACATCGGTATTAAATTGACAGCCCCCGTGGCGCAGTTGGCTAGACACCAGCTTGCGAAACGTGAGGCTGCGGGTTCAATCCCCACACCAAGACAAATCTTTGTGAGAACCACAAATATTTGTTTCGGGTCTGGGTGTTTGTGAGACCGAAGAAGTCTCTTGTAGTGTCTGATACCCACAACACAGGTCTTGTAACCTAGTGTGGGGTTAGAGCTATGTATGTGACTGTTGGGTGTATTTATTTATTATTTATAAATGTATGTGGTTTGTATGGAGAGCCTCAATTTTTATTGTGGGGATTTTTCTTAATGCTAATGGTTTTGTGATCATGGTAGCTATCACCTGCTTTAATTTACAGCTGTATGAAACCATATTATATTATAACACAAACATAATTTTTGGGACTTTTTTTAAACACTGCATTTCTCTGAAGGTTGAATGTTAAAGAATTAAGCCTAAGCCCAATGTTATATAGGGGAAACAGTATAGTTATTGGCCAGTTAAGCGACCAGTTGGTAAAAAAACATAAATAAAAAATTATATCCTTACTGAAAATAAATAAAACTCACGACATTATGTTGCTTTGTTAATTTACTACAAAAGAAGGTACTTTATATAAACTTTCACTATACATGTCAAGAATAGTGTGAACTCAAAAATATTAAACTCAAAATCACAGTAATTGGCCGTAACATAGTAGTTATAAAGAAAGTAAGTTATATTGCACCTTTACTATGGTTATAACGCATAAAAAACCATTTATTGTGAAGTATAAATCATTGACAAACTACATATTCATTTCAAAATATAGCGCCAAAAAAATATGCAGTCTTAACATTCTTTTTAATCGCTTAACTGAATTTCTCCCTCCAGCAAAACATTACACATCGGAAAACAAACAAACCGCATACCTAGCGGAATTTCGATGAGACTTTATGACAGAGAATAAAAGTGTCGCCATTATATAATTTTTAAATCTACTATTAATATAGAATATTGCTAGTTTTTTGGTAGCAAAGTTGAAATAGCTAATAACTGTACAGGGGCCAATAACTATACTGTCTCCCCTAAATTATGTTTCAATTATAACTTTGACAAGTGTCAACCGCTCCTATCACAATCTACAATGTTGTTACATTTGCATGTTTGTTTCTTTCATAAATAACAGTAGTTAGGATCAGGGGCAATACTTCCATACAAGCCCAGCATGTCTTACAAAATTCTGTAGTACCTACACTAGTTAGGAAATTTGCAAAATTTATTAACATAATTAAGCATTTTTTACAGCTTGAAAACCATCACACACATAGATTATTAAAGTGATTTTCCATTGTCAAACCAACTGTTCTGACTGGAACAAACTGTTCAGACTACAATCTCGCGCCCACGAGAACATCTTTCGAAATGCAGTTGAGTACGACACAAAATTTAGTTAAATATTTTGCCGACATAAGACAGTTTTTAAGAGATACCATCTAATAAGAGTAGCAAATTACCATTTACCACGAGACATAATCTATGTTGAAATTCCTAAAACTGATGATATGCAAATATAACCGGAAAAATGGCATATTAAAAGCTAACCTTACCTTCTCATACCAATTTTGACAAATTCCTCCCTCATCCTTTGGAATCGGGCGGGAACCGACGCATCTTTCTCAAACAGCGGCTCTTTCGTGCCAAAAGTGTAATTTGTCAAAGGATACAAGTTAATTGTACGATTTAGCGTTACACTAGGCGGATTCTGACTGTTTTGGTGTTGGACGCCCGGTCGCGCTTGCCACTGCTTATTACCCGGCGGACCTTGCACTGCTGCCATTTTTAACTTATATAACAACTACAAAGTACAGTTTGGTCAATATTTTTGGCGAATCTTGTGATAAATCAACTAGTAATGATTATCGTTAGCGAGACAAACAAGCGGCGGCCATTACACTCAAAACAGACGCTAGGGTGGCAAGGTCAACGCTCGGATTATTTATTTAGTCGATTATAGATGTCGCATGAATTAACTAATTTGTGTACACTTACTGCAACTATTTGTAAAATATTTTTTTTCTCCTTCATCTATTATGAAAGCTGCATTTTTATATTAGTATAATTTATTTCTGCAGTAATAAATCCTATTTACATGCTCATTAAGTGGCGGGTAACGGATGGATGAGGGCTGCAGAAAACCGGGATGGTTGGCGCTTTCTAGGGGAGGCCTACGTTCAGCAGTGGACGGCGATAGGCTGATGAGAAATGAGACATGCTCATTTACAAATTTGTCTAGTACGTCTTCTCGCACATCGCCACGAATATCGCATCTCGACTCTTACCATCTCCCTTAACTCGTGTGTCATCTCTCACGACGAATTCGACGCCTTACGCGAATGTGTAAGTGTAGCTTAAAATAACAACTGACACTTGACTTTTTGACACAAAAAAATTGGTTGTATTTTTACGTCACAAATGTTTTGACACTAACTTTTGTAATTTCCAAAGTGAATAAATATTTCAAAAATGTCCGAACAATTAGAATTGCTAACAGAGAGCCCTTCACAATGGATCACAGTGTCGTACGTCACGCCGGAAATACAAAAAAAGGAGATCAAACCATTTGTTGTTTGTAAGAAATACTTTTTTTACCCTAGAAAATTCAATTTGTGGGTATTCTTTGGCTATTTATTAATTAAAGCTTAGAAATAATATCGTCGCTGCATGCTACAATCATTTGTTTAAATGGCCAAGAGTACATATGATTTAAATTAGTTCCTACAGTTTACAATATTCATTGTTTTTTCTCTAGGGGAAAGCTGCTTATGACAATATTCATATTTGGTATTTATTTTAGACTACCCTGGACGGATATACTATTGACACAGCAGCTAATTAATTTTGTTTTCGTTGGGCCAATATTGATAGACAATTGCTTAACTTGTAGCCTAACTCATGCTATTTCTATAAATAATCTTTAAAACAAATCATTAATTGTATATAGACCTATAATGCATTTAAATGATAATAAGTCTAATGATGTTCTGATTAAGTTTGCCTTATATTCCTAGAACATTAAAAAAATGAGATTTACAAAATCATTTTATTTGTAATCCAACTTTTTCTCTTTCACAGTGGCTCTAAAAGAACTAGAAGGCAATCCAGACAGTAGAACCTCAAGTCTAATGAATACTGATAAGTTTTCCGCAGTTAGATCAGTGGTAAGACATTGTGCCCGTCTCCGCTCGGTTAGCAAAGAACCGTGGAGGCAAGAGGATGTTGTCACATTCTTGGAAGGACTTAGGTAACATTATTTTTATGTTAATATTTATGTTTCTCAATCGAAATAACACTAACATACTCACTAGGAAACAACATATTAGGGAATGAGCCCACTGCATTTTACAGATACATTTTTACACTAAGAACTTTTTAATACAAAAACTGGACAGGATTTTGCCTAACCTGCATGTCAGATCTCTTGATCACACACTATGCTACTACACTATTCAGTATTTGGTTTGTATTTTTAATGTTGTTCCTGATTGTTACATTGCAGATTTTCTCCAGAATGCATATCGGAATTAGCTACATTATTATGCACTGATAAGATATATGAAAATATCCCCAGGCATCTGAGGGTGAAACCAGGGTTAGTCAGTATGCAATGGAAGATAGACATATCACTGTGGTAAGTAAAATTATTTATTACAAACAAGATGTTGTAAAACTCATCTTACTTGAAAGTCTAAGTAAAATAAATTTTTGCATTTTCTTATATTTGTGTCCTATTTTCCTTCCTTTGATAAAAAGACATTTTCATTATATTCTAGTTATGAGCATTATGGTAAGGGTTGATATTGTGCAAAATCATGCATTGCTAAAAGTTTTCCTAAAGAGTTTCATAAATGTATAGTCCTCCTACCCGTACTTAGATAGTGGTGGTAGAATAAGGCTTGATCATAGAGAAGACACAATCAATGTGATGTACGCCATATTGCCTTGGTGTCATAAATGGGCGACGAGAAATAGAGGGTGTGTGGGTTTGATCCCTGAGTCAGTGAGTTTATGTTTTTCCATTAAAAGATATGGTAGTCTGACATTGTTCTTCAAATACAGTAATGGGGTTGCACTCAATTTATATTTCAGCCAGTCAAATATACACACAGAAAATCCCAACACACAGCGCCTAAAAGAGTTGCTCCACAATTTGACATTCGTAATATTAACTATAGAACTAACAGACGGAACGACAAACACATATAGACTGTCTATACAGAAGTTTCATGAACTACGGTTTACGATAGCAAGTGCGCTGAAGAATATGATAGTTCTGGAGAAAAGAAAATGCATGAGGAGGGAATGACACAGGATTTCTTGGGGTTAGAATGACCCTAAACAAGTTATTTGTAAAAGTATGCATATTTCATAAGTATGAGGTATATTCTCGTTTTACCTAGCGTCATGATTGGTAAAGGTATAAATCTGTCAATTATACTACGTTTCAAACTATTTTACCTGTTGTCATGACTTTTGAGATGTCAATTGACAGGTCTGTTATAAGTATAAGACGTTTTAACTTTGCTTCATAAGTGGTAAAGGTTTATTTTATCAAATATACGATCTCTTGTTTTACCTCTTATGAGATATGAAATTACTCATCCATATGACACACATTAATATGCATTGAGCTAATATTACTACGTATAGAGAAGACACCCTAAACAAAAATCATGCTCTATTTTATGACGAGTTACAACTAAAATCGCTGCAGCGCTGACAATCAATTAGCTGTCTAACCAAACACTTTAAACTGTATAAACACGCAGCGCAGAACGCTAACAGGTGTAGTTTTTTCGCGACCAAAAGGTCGTAAGCGCCGTGTATTTCATGGCGCTTACGCGTTTTGTTCAGATACTTCAATAAGACGTCATTTCTATAGTCTAAATGACGCAACATGGCGTCCGCTAAATATATTGTTTGAAATACATTTTAAAATAATTATATAGTCACTTACCGATGGAAAGTTATTCCTTTGCACTTTCCTGTATTTTTAGAAGTATTAGTGCAATATCTTAACACACACGTCGGCATATTTAACGCGTTTCAACGTTTTTCGGAACACAAACATACGACTCGATCGCTCAAGAGCTCGCAAGTAACTAAGTGCGCTGTGGTTCCTGAACCATACTTGAAGGGACCTCTGTAGCGGTACGCAGTGTCTTCTCTATACGTAGTAATAATATCTCAATGTTAATATGACGTTTTATTTCATATGTTTAAAATATAGCGAGATGGAATTCCTACATAGTTATGACATATGTAACTTTATAAAAGATGATATTAATTTTGCAACTATATGGTGCATAATTCTATGAAATAGATAGGAAAATATATTATTTGTAAATATAATAGTTATTTAATGTAATTGAGTTTGTTTTAACTTCCGCGTTTGAACGAGAGGAATCAAGTTCGATTCTAATGGAGTATTTTTTTGCACTTCTGTTACGGAAATTTTTAGAAACTGCGCGGAGTCTAGTTATTAAGAATCTCTATGACTTCATAGTGGTAAACTCTTCCGGCAGAAGTTAAAACGGACTTTCAAAATATATATGAAATATTAATTCGTCAAATTATGCAATTGTATGTCTTTATGTTGGTCACAACGTATTTTTTGTTGTTTATGATAAGATTTGAAGTATTGCAGAATTGTTGTATATTAAACTAATTATAATTTCTTGCTTATCTCTATGAACTAACACTAGATGTGAGGAAACTTTGCCTCGGAAGTAACAAGTATTGATCTTTGAAGTTCTGTAATTTTTGTCCTACTGTGTCTGGTAGGATAATTTCATATATGTGTAGTCCGCCAGCCCGCACTAGAACAGCGTGGTGGTCTATGGCCTAAACCCTATCAGTTGTAGAGAAGGCCCGTGCCCAGCAGTGGGACTTGTATACCATATTCTGCAAATCTTCATTCTACTAAATACTTTTAGTTCACACATTCCATTAAGATATATCAATACCTATATTTAAATTAATTATATGTTTATAATTACGGCTGAGTTGGTACTGCGGTATACCGCATGCCATCAAGAGGAACCAGATTCGATTCCCAGGTCGAAAACTTTTTCTGCAAGAAAATTCTCAATAATAAAAGGTATTTTGACATGTGAGATGGTGAATCGTGGGTATATCTGCCTTCGTCTGGAAATGCTGTATTTATTTCTATCTCGACCAAAGAACAGTTAAATAAGAATAGAAAGGAAATGTTCACATGCCGAGCGTGCCGAACCTACGATTACACAGTCATATGTTTGACACACGCTTCTTAGTGATTCTTTGCGTGTAATATCAACACTTTAATGTGCGACAACCAATAGCATTCATGTTTGTTTGAAATAATCATAGTGTAATTGCAGTAGAATGAACAAGTGACACAAGCGACGACACTCGGACACATACTATTTCCCTTCTAATCTTATTCAGCTGTTCTGTGATCTAAACGGATATAAATATCCAACCACTTGTAAGTGTTATTTAAAATTGTTTTATTTTGAATCATGGTGCATAAAGTTGTTGAGTATATATTAATAAAATATATGTTTGTATGTTTGGTTTTATTTTATCTTTATTAACGACTGAATTAATATTATGAATGGGTGCTAAAAAGTACCCCTGCTTAACCCCCTAAGTACGTTCAAGTCAAGGTATTATTAAAAATCCCTCGTCATTCGAAACAACAATGCCAGTCATCAACAGCCAATATTGGTCCACTGCTGGACATAGGCCTCCCCCAATCACTTCCACCGGGAACGGTCGGAAGCCGCCTGCAGCCAGCGACGTCCCGCGACCTTGACAAGGTCGTCGGACCACCTTGTCGGGGTATGCTATACAAAGTCCAAAAAACAATGATGCTTTGATAACAACCACTATTATAAAATGTATGTGGTGATAAGAAACCGTCATTTTTTATTTTTTGTCGGGATTTATATACCAATGTATTTGTAAAGAAATTCCATTTTTGCCTAGAAACAGTTATGCTAACTTGGGGACTTTTCCTTAAATTTACGTCGGAACATAATATAAACAAGGTTTTATGATAAATATATATTTTAGGGTAGTTTTGAGTATAAAATTTAGTTTACTTCTATTTGCACTTTTCTTTATAATATCACTGAATACTTTTCACAGTAGGCAAGTTTTGGTGAGTTTTAAAATTGCTTTAAGAGGAAGGATTTTAAACATAATATGGCAACACTAGTCGCACCGCCAAAGTTTTTACTAAAGCTGCGATAATTATCAGGGTGTAAATAAAACACATACTTGGGCTATTATAATATACACTTTACTTACGAATTACAACCTTCAGCGACAGACGAACTGACTATAGTTATACATAACGCTTGGGAGAGAAGTGCTGTCTACCGCCACCACTAAGCCTGCTCTATGGTCCCCCCACCAGAATACGGACGGAAAGTCTGGCAGGTCAGCTGTTACCATAGACAATGTACCATAGACCAACGCACGCGTAAAATTCTCCATACAAGTTTAAACCCTTTTTTTATTATCGTTTACTGATCACAACCAGAATTACACTTGCGTTTATTAGGCACTAGTGTAGAGGCGGTAATGCTATACTGCCAACCGTTGGCATAAGGGCTGCCAACCATTGGCGCAAGGCTGCCAACCTAACAGCACGCCTCCCCCCTCCCATAATACGCAATTGGGCTTAATGAATCCCCTCACAATTAATAATACAATTTGCTAACGTCAGTCCAATGGGCATCCGCTGTGACGTTACAACGCCACGGTTTGAGCTTACATTCTATCTCTTTCTATCTCTGTGCGAGTGAAAGAGACGGCATTACTTGATACGTCACAATTTGAGCTTATAGTATATGCGAGCTGGATATTGTAGCTCTTACGTCATTCAGTTAAATCTTCCGTCCCTTTCCAACACTATCAGTGCGAAAGGGACAAATATATACATGTTCTTAAAAATCTATATATTTCGTCATAGTTTCGGTTGACTTCCCTTTTGGGCCGTCCGGTCGTGTATTAAAAAAACCTTTATTCTCATATTTAGTACAATTCAAAATCCGATATTTTTGTCCCTTTTTTTCTCGCTTGGAGGAATAGAGATGGCAATATGATTTGATATTGACCATTTCACGCATAATTCAAATATTTTCTGTCTCTTTTTATCACTTTGCGAGCGAAAGGGACATGTCGACATTTTTATATATTTCCACAAAAGATCTTTTATATTACAGATATCTTTTTGAGTTGATTAAGTTTCTCTTAACAACATTAATTTTATAAACAAGTCAAATTTGTTTAGAGAAAAGAGACTTAATCACTGTTAAAAAGTGTATGTAAACATCTTTCCTTAGATATTAGAGATATCAGTATTGGTACTTCCATAGAAGCCCTAAAGTCTAGTTTGCCTTACAAAATTCCCAATAATCTAACATTTAAATCAGATTTGCCATATAAATGAGAATATCCTGATACAATAAACTACAAACTAAACATTACACAATTAACGTGTAACGCTTTTGGGCTTCTGTGGAAGTACCGACATTTGGAGATACACCATATATATTTAGACAATTGTTAAAATGAGATTTTGATATCAATGTGTTACATTAGTTGTATGAAAACTTAGAAATAAATTGTTTGTGGTCAATTTACTATGAAACTGCTAAACATGATTGTTTTATCAATGGTAAAATATTTTATGCATAAACAACAATTTTACTTATTGGTCACGGTTCAATTTGAGATATAACAAAATCTAAATATTTACTTATTCTTAAGCAGCAATAGTTTAAAAGTGATTTTTTAAAAGAACTTCTAAAAGGATATAAATCAAGATTACTTTGATTTTGACTATTACTGTATTTACCATGAAAAGAGCAACACTAGAGTTTCTTACCCTTTCTTCTCTAGTGATGACTTCCGAACAGGGTGGTAAACTAATTTTTGAAATTACTTAATGTATTTGACATTTTATAGATTCAATAAATATTAAATCACTTTATGTATTTATAGTGCAGTCAAGAAAATTGTATAACGAAAAAAATTAATTAAATTTTACAAATTTATAATTGCGACTTAATAGCCCGGGATAGTAGAGAAATTCACAATATTTTTTATATATACTAAATATGAAAATCCAGTTATTTTTTATCAAAACAATTGTCTAACTACAAAATCTCATTTCAACTTACATTACTGCTGTATCAATATTGATAAAGAGCGGATCCAGTCTGCGAGCCAGGGGAGTGACACATAGTTGTGGTAAAGTCACATGATTTTATAACTTAATTTTCATAATAGATACTGGTAAAAGTAGGTACATTTTAATGTAGGGACTGTATTCAAAAATATGGCTAAATAAATTTTGCAAAGAAACATTACTATTTTTTTTTATGTGAAAAAAAGGCAAACACTCACAATACCGATCAACATTGCTGCTTTACTAACCTTATTTACAATTTAAATTACCAGAGAACTTTAACAGCCATGGAAGGGACCAATATTAATGTCCAGGGTAGAGACATGGCCCCCCACGTCCCTCCCCTGGATCCGGCCCTGGTATTTATTTACTTGTGGTTCTGCCTGAGAGCTGCTGCGATATCTCTCACGTCTAACTGGACTTTGGGCTTATGTTGTGGCGGTTCGAAGTAGAAATCGAATCTCTTGAACGACTCAATCTCGCGCTCCCCAGCCTCCAGCGTTGAGAGATTTGTGATGCTGCGATCGGGCAGGAATACGCTCGATTCTGAAATAAGGGATGGAATATATTAGTGTCATTTGTATATTAAACTATACGGTAGGGATATGGAGTTTTCAATTGGGTCCAGTCGTTTCAAAAACCTCATGAGTCAGTCAGGGATTTTAATTAGCATATTTTCTACAGTTGTGACCCCACACTAATAATTCTTGTATCGAAAACAAGCAACAAGACACTTTATTCCCACAAACCCACAGGCAAACAAATATTGGTGAAGTAGACAAATATTTATCTCGATGCAGAATTCTAAAACGTAGCCTTTCGTATAGTAAAAAAATATTTCGCTTAAAGCTTGTTAGAACGTAGGCACAATACATAAACACACGCCACTACCCAGAAAAGGTTAGAAACATTGAGTTTTTGGGTCCACACAACCCGAACATTTATGCGCCTGCCAACCTCAGAGACACAAGATTGAGGAAAAACATGCAACGTTAATATGCAAAGATCACACAACCGTTAGAGAGCACGTTATCACAAGTATGAATGATTATTTCGGAATATCAGTGATTTCTTAATTTTTATTTTTTGAAAAAGTTTTTTTTTGTCTTGAAAATTTGCAAATGCCCTTATATCTTATTCAGTATTCAGTATCAATTTGACAGGTTTTTTAAATTTTTTTTTCCTTTTTTTTAATCATGAAAGCTCCCAAATGGCCCCCACATATACCCCGCAGTATTTTAAGCATATTCACTCACAAAAAAAAAACATAAAAAGCCACACAATCTTTCTTTTTCGTTAATACATAATCTATATCTAACCCGTGCGCTGATTTCTTGCACCAACGGGTCCGTAGCGCATGTCAATATTCCTGGGGGGCGTTGGGGGGGCGTGCGGCACTGTGTGTGGGGGGCGTGAGGGGGGCGCGGGGGGCGAGCCCCCTCCCGACGCGGACGAGCCCGGCGGCGACACAGCGCCTGCGACAATGGACAATGTGGACGTACTTTTTCTACATTTTTGTTGCTTAACTATTTCTGAGATGGCGATTTCTTGGCGAGGTCTACGTTCAGCAGTGGACGGTGAAAAATTTGGAGGTTTTTTCGAATAGTTTTTGTAACGTCCGCCAACCCGACAAAAACACAGTCTTAGTTTGAGAGGAGGCCCGTGCTCGGCAGTGGCACGTGTGTGGGCTGATGACGATTGATTAGCAAATTAGCGTGAATCCGTTTAAGACATTTTTTAAGTACCCTTATGTCTGCGTAAACATTACGATTGGACCAAGGAAATGTAAAGATGAATAAAGGTTTTTCTGTAGTAGCTCGGAGTATGAAAATGTGCCCGAAAAACAGCAAGGGGCTCGCCCCTATTACGTTTGCCTTATAAATGGCGAAATTTGGATGCAAAAATGCACCTAAGCCAAACCTTTTCAGGGAATAAGGCGTGAGGTTATGTATATGGGTCAATCAACTTTTATCTGTCCTGTCAGTACTATGTAAATTTGTCCCCCAGTAGGTTAGTACAATGAAACATTATTTTTTTCAAAAAAATTATATATGGCAATCAATTCCACTTGCACATAATTATTTATTACAATATCTACTATGATGCTAGCAAATAGCTTTTGATTGCTTTAAAATTTTAACGTCCTTTTTGCATGTTTATTTTTGTCCCTATAAAATTTTATTATACTGACTTCCACCGGACAACGGTAAAAAAGTTCCAAAATCCAAACATATATGGCGTGACTACTGCTTGGAACTCAAGTCGAGTTATTTCGTGACAACACTCATCCAGCCGTGATTTTGATTTCATCTTTGCCGCGGCGCCAGACGACCGAGTGTATTTTGAAAAAGTGCGTGGCTTTATTGTGTGTCCACTGGACAACCAGCACAAAAACTTTTGTATTTTATATATTGTAGTAAATTAAAGTGGAATATATTGCATTTAATGTATATTTTTAACTGCGCGTAAGACCGAATTTAAAATATTAATATTTATTACCAGGGAGCGGAAAAACTAATAAATATCACCACCAGTCCCTTGGACATCCAAGATCGTTGTCTGAATTATTCAATATTTTCTCTTCTAATACTGATAATTATTTTCAAATAGTTGTTTTTTTATTACATAAAAGAAGAAATACAGGCGATTTTCATCATAGAATCCCCTTTGGACACCCGAGTATTTCCTATGGACAAACGTATATGTCCACTGGACAACCACTTTTTTCTTATCTCCTTAAGACACATTATCGTAATTTTTACTTTAAAAGAACAGTAAGGTTTTTCAAATATGATTCTAATATTTAAAAGTAAATTAACAATTTGACTGAATTTTTAAATGTCCAAGGGACTATCTTAACAACAGTCATGTGATTTTTTGAGTAAAATTTACCATTAATTGTTCTGCTCTATTTGAATTCCTTAAATATAAATAATTATTAACAACAAATACGTATAAAATATACAAATTTAAGAAAAAAAAAATTATATATAAAATCTATCATTGATGGTACATTTAAAAGTTGATTGACCCATATATGTCTTTACCCTTATTACCTATCAACGTATTATCTAACTCGCTTTTCCTAACCTAATTTAACTCAGGCGAGCGTCAAAATGTTGAGATTTGACCATCATACTATGACAGAATTAATATTCCATATACTATTCCTATACTATCTCGAAGGTCGCAGTCAAATCCTAGGCTCACACATCTGACTTTTCCAAGTTCACAATTAATTATCACTTGCTTTAAAAAACCTGTATACCTAAAAATTTACAGTTGTTTCTTATGTGTGTAGTCCGCCAACCCGCACTAGAACATCGTGGTGGACTAAGGCCTTAACCCTTTTATTTGTAGAGGAGGCCTGGACACAGTGGGACGTACACGAGCTGATCATGATGATCATCAGCATAGTCACACTTCTTCTTCTTCTTCATCATCAACCCATATACGCCCACTGCTGAGCACGGGTCTCCTCTACCATTGAAAGGGCCCAGGCCATAGTCCACCACGCTGGCCTAGTGCGGGTTGGCGGACTACACACCTAAGAAATTCCTAAGAACTCTTAGGTGTGCAGGTTTTATCACGATGTTTTCCTTCACCGTTAAAGCAAGTGATAATTCAATCTGAATACACACATAACTTCGAAAAGTCAGAGGTGTGTGCCTGGGGTTCGAACCCGCGACCGTCGAGATTCTCGACCGCGCGCCCAAATCTCGAGGCCATCACTGCCAATCACACTATATATGTATATTCATGGAGGTGAAAGGCTGATTGATGATAATGATTATGATTATGATGATAATGATTATGATGATGATGATAATAATGATGGTGATCTCACCTGTCTTGTGCGTGGGTTGTTGGTACAATGTGTCGGGCCACGCGTGTCTCCCGAACATCGAGTCTTCGTTTTGCTGGATTCCGTCTATCTGTTGCATGTCCTGGAGAAAACAATATACAGTTATATTACAGGTCATAGAAAACTAAGGCAGGTAATAACTATACCGTTAAATAAATATACCGAAAAATAATAAAAAAGTTAGGTGTTCCCCTAATATCTACATTTGATATGGAAACCTATTTTTTTTTGCCGAGATTTTTTTAGCCCACTCCGAAAACGCACATCTTTCACAAGTTGTATTAAGATTCACGGCCATTTAATGAAATCAAATCTGATACTCTGATTTTTCGGACACATTTCCAGACGCCGTGCTACTATTAATTCCTCTAATAAAAACCCGATTACATCCTGCTTTTTTTCTTTATCGAACCCATTGACCTCTAGATCGTAACACACAAAAACTTATATACCAACTCACCTGTCCCTTATAAAATTTTGAATCCTTCACATGGTGTATAGTAACTTCATTATTCAACTTGGACCCAACGCGCAACCTTTGAAAGTAGGGCAGTTGGTCCCCGTTCGCAACGTGATTGGGTCCAACATCATCAAATTTGCCCACGTTGGGACCAACATCACTTTTATCACTGAACAAGGCATTTCTAAAAACATTTCTATCTTGTAGTCCAAAAGGGGTATACAGTCCTGTATAGTCATTTTCTTCCCTTTTCAAAGGGGTGCCTATAGGTTCAGGCCTTTGAATCGGATTGGCGAAAAGCGAATCGTTGGACTCAAAACTCCTAGCCTCATTCGGTTTGGTCCCAATCGGGTTTGGGGACACAACAGGCTTGGGACTCGAGTTATCCACAAAATACTCCGGAGTCAGAAAACTCCTCTGCTGAGGGTCTTCTGGAGTCTTGAACAGGGAGTATCCCTCATCATTCTTTTGAGTAAATGAAGCTAGATTTAATATCCTGCTTTGATAGTCCTCTTGTTTTGGAGAAGCTCTCTCAACATAAGGCATATTTTGCACCAGATAATTGGGGTTCACATAGTTATATTGCTGATTAAATACCGGATGCGGATGTGGGGTCTGACCTCTAATACCTATAAGGCTTTGCTGATGCATCATAGACATTAAAGGGTTCCTTATGGTATACATTCCGTTTGAAGTAGGAGTGATAGTGGCTTGGCAAGCGTTGGGAGGCATCGGTATGGGGTCCGGCAGCCTAATCTGTTCCTTCTTCGGTGGAGGGTTGTTTGTAATTTGTACTGGGGGTAGGTTGGGGTGGAACATAGGGTTGCGAAGGGTGACCATCTTGGTGCCGTCTGGTTTGGGCTCGGGGTTCGATTCTGAGGCGGCCTTTTTCGCTTTCTTCTTGGATTTCTTCGATTTGGAGATTGCAGGCTGTGGCGGTTCTGGTATGATGATTGTCTTTGGCTGTTCTGCTGGAATAGACAAAATTATGGTTAAGGCATTGGATATTGAATATTGGCATAGATCGATGATCTAATTAACTTCTTTTTGGGATAAATATTCTTTTCCTCTAAATTCATAATAATTTCTTTTTTGTTACTACTGTTGCTATCATATTCATAAGGGAAAATTGAATTAATATAATTATGATAAAAAATTGAGGCTGTAAATTGATACTTCACTGAGGCTATAATCATGGTGATCATGATCACTTTATGAATATCTGTTTATACTGTTAATAATAAACGGGATATTCCAATATTATTAAATTATAAAAATATAACATCTCGTTTCTCTAATGGAGTCTCTCACCATTTCATCTCCACAGCGACAACTAACGACTCAAACTCCCTTGTTAAAAAAAAGCTTATTTTATTTATACCCCACATATTGCTATATTATTGACAAAAAATATGACATTTTTCTAAATGAATTTCTAGCTTTTTCTATTCCACAGCAACAACACGTCACGTCACGAATTTGATTCATAGTTTTAAACTGATGACTCAAACACCCTGTATATAAGTGTAACTCCCCCTGTATCTCACCTGGTGGCGGCGTGCTGAACATCATCATGGCGGGGTCCGCGTTGATGACCGGCGGGGGGCGCGCCACGGGGGTCGGCGTCGCGGGTAACTGGTTCGACTTCCACAGGGGCTGTAATTCAGACAACAATATCATATTCTAGTAGGCTATACACTTTCATTTTATAAATAAATACACCCAACAGTCACATACATAGTCCTGACCCCACACTAAGATACAAGTCTTGTGTCGTGGGTATCAGAAACTACGAGAGACTTTTCGGTCTCACAAACACACAGACCCGAAACAAATATTTGTGGATCACACAAACATTTGTCTCGGTGCAGCGATCGAACCCGCGGCCGCTCGTTTCGCAAGCTGGTGTCTAGCCAACTGCGCCACGCGGCTGTCGAATACCTGATAATTTTATACCTGTGATTGTTAGAAAAGCGTCATTTTTTTTGTTTACAGTGTAAACTCCAGTTAATGACAGTCGATTTAACGACAGACCCTTAAGCGCCAAAATCAATTGGCATTTGATTACTTCAGTTTGCCTTCCACACTTAGTTCCTAGACCCGGACTAGGGGAGGGTCATGACCCCCATGATTAACAATAATCTTTTACAGTGAAAGAAAACCATTATGAGGAAATCTGCACATCTAATTTCTTTAGGTGTGTAGTCCACCCTTAATCCGCTCAGTTGTAGAGGAGACACGTGACCAGCAATGGGACGAATATGGACTGATGAAGACGACGATGGTGATAATGACTATGATTATTATGAAGAAGACGATGATGATTAAAATCTTTTTGACATGTCAACTGACAATTAACCTATTTCTTTCCAAATGCCAGCATAACAAAAACTACTGTAAACTCACCACAGACTTAATAGGAGGTGGTTCCTTCTTCTCGCTCGGCTGTACCCTGGTTAATGTTATACCTGGAGGCAGCTTCAGATCGGCCACCTGCAGACAATATATGGCATTAGTACATGTTATTTTGTTAACGTATTTTTAAGACAAGATGACAGCCCCGTGGCGCAGTTGGCTAGACACCAGCTTGCGAAACGAGCGGCCGCGGGTTCTATCCCCGCACCGAGACAAATGTTTGTGTGATCCACAAATATTTGTTTCGGGTCTGGGTGTTTGTGAGAGTAAAGTCTCTCGTAGTTTCTGATACTCACGACACAAGACTCGTATCTTAGTGTGGGGTCAGGACTATGTGTGTGACTGTTGGGTGTATTTATTTTATTTAATTTGCCACTTTAAATTGAATTGTTACCGGCTAATGTACATGTATTTTCAGTAATGTAATACTCAAAAATGTAAAGGTCTTATTTTTTTCTTTATTATCATGTAAGGAGCTTACAAAGCTTACTTAAAAATCCCAATACAAAATCACCGTGAGATTGAACAACTGGACAATGAAAATACAGTCGTTATTACTGTTATCATAGTGATAACAATATCCAGTAATCATAATTTGAGTGTATCCCAAATTGGGTTTCGACTCTTTTACATACTTTTTACTTAGTGATGGCCTCGAGGTTTAGGCGCGTGGTCGAGAATCTCGGCGGTCGCGGGTTCGAACCCCAGGCACACACCTCTGACTTTTCGAAGTTATGTGTGTATTCACATTGAATTATCACTTGCTTTAACGGTGAAGGAAAACATCGTGATAAAACCTGCACACCTAAGAGTTATTAGGAATTTCTTAGGTGTGTAGTCCGCCAACCCGCACTAGGCCAGCGTGGTGGACTATGGCCTAAACCCTCTCAATGGTAGAGGAGACCCGTGCTCAGCAGTGGGCGTATACGGGTTGATGAAGAAGAAGACATACTCCCCATAAGTGGGTGTGATAGATAAGACACGGGACTGTCGAGAAAATAAAAGAAGTAGAAATCTATTCACCTGCACTCCGCAGCTAAGTTGTTCCATGATGCTGCATGATGCTGGCTTCTCAGGCTCAGAGGCGCACTGGTTCTGTTACACAAATGTACAAATATATACAATATACATCAACCTATATATATGCCAAATGAAATAATATTAATTGAATGTATAAAAAGTCAAATACATCACTAAGATTCAGTCATTTCAAAATTTACCACTCTGTTCGGAAGTCATCACTAGAAGAGAATGGGCGAGAAACTCCAGTGTTGTTCTTTTACAATCAAAAAATAGTTTACAATATTGTTACAAACACTTAATTTCCCAAATCGATCTATGCGCAGAATAAAGTTACATGTGCTTTTGCACGACTTCTCTTTCTCAGCGATTTAAACTTAATTGGGCACAAAAGGATCAGTAACTTTTTTTGTTCTTCAAACCACAACAAAAGTTATGATTATTATTACTTCACTAGTGCAATATATAAACAAGTTTGACTCTATCATAGACATAAAAAGTACTTTGGTGTTATAGTCATAAGTAACCTTATTCGATGCATAGGTCGATTTGTAAGTTCATCAATACACCACTTCTGATTTTTTCTTAATGGTAGCTTAATTACTGTAAAAGATATTAAAAGGTTGTAGAGATTGACTGCCTCGGGGTCCCGCGGTACAAGTATGTGCCGTGCGATCTAGAGGTCCCGGGTTCGATTCCCGGGTCGGGTAGTGTTATAGGGTTTTTCCATTAGGAAATTCTCAGTAGCAGCACGGAGTCTGGAAATGTGCCCGAAAAACGGCAATAGGCTCGCCCCCTATTACGTGGGACTGATACTGGCGAAATGTGGGTGCAGAAATGCATCTCTGCCTATCTCTTCCGGGAATATAGGCGTGAGGTATGTTGTGGTTGTATTTTGTAGAGATAAATTAAAACAAAAATTATCAAGGTTTTCTTGCCCTTCTGGTTTGAAGCCCACTATACAATATTACACTAACCTTCTTACTAACAATTTCAATAGTCGTGTCCGGAGTAATGTTGATCACTTGGGGCTTGTGTTGTTGGTTCTGTTGTTGTTGGTTTTGTTGTTGGCTCTGTTGTTGTTGTTGGTCCTTCTTCTTGGCTTCCTTCTTGTTTTGTTGCGCTGGCTGTTTCGTCTTGGCGGTGGGCTGTGGTGCTGTGAAATGATTAAGTTTTTATCGTATAAAAGTAGAATTTTATTTCTTACTCTTTTTAAGGTTTACCCCACTTTATTAGTACAGGAGGCGTGTACTAGAACACATATAGAACATACAAAAATACCATTAGCGATAGCACGTTCCGAAGCGGAAATAATTTAAAACAGACGATTGAAAATAACTTTTAAAAATCTATTTGAATGAAAATTATTTTGACTTTGTCTTTTAAAATAAGAAAAGACATTAACTGAAATGTGGATTAAACATGTTATAACAGCTATAGAACATAAACAAACTTTAAGCTACTTTATAAATCCATCACAAAAACTATCACTAACCAGTCTTCTCTTGTTTATTCTCCTTCTTCTTCTCCTGTTTATTCTCCTGCTTCTTCTCTTTCTTCTCTTCTTTCTTCTTGATAGCGTCCGCTTTCTTCACTGTCTCTGGTTTTTTATCCGCTTTCTTATTTGAAGTTTCAGTCTTAACAGTTTCAGCTTTTTTCGCTTCAACCTTCTTCTGTTTCGCTTCTTGTTGCTGCTGCTTTTTCTTCTCTTCTTCTTCCGCCTGGAATTGAGAAGATATATATTTATTAAAAGAGTGGTGATAATGGGTTTGATTTAAAACTGAAAAGGGTACATTGTAATTATCAGCACCACCATCATTTTCATTATCAATTGCTGCTGGTCACAGGCCCTCTGTAAATAAATCTTTGGTCCACTTCGCTAGCGTAGTGTGGGTTGGCAGATTGAATCATTATTATCATCATCGGTCAATGTATATCCCACTGCTGGGCACGGGCCTCCTGTACAACTGAGAGGGGTGAGTCAGTCCACCACGCTGGCCTCATCATCATCATCATCATTGTCAGCCAATCGTGGTCCTCTGCTGGACATACGAGGATACGATATGCTCGAGGCCTCCCCCAGTGACTTCCACCGGGAACGGTCGGAAGCCGCCTGCAGCCAGCGACGTCCCGCCACCTTGACAAGGTCGTCGGACCACCTTGCCGGGGGACGTCCCACGCTGGCCTAGTGCGATAAAAAATTAACAACTTTTTAGAGTATTGGTTTCCTCACGACGTTTTCCTTTACCGTTAAAATAAGTAACAATTCATTGAGAATACACATATATCTTTGAAAAAATGTGTGTCCGGGGTTTGAACCCGCGACCGCCATCAAATCTCGAGGCCATCACGACATTCAGAAACTCTATTAGAATCTATTAATATCTTCCACACGAAATTAGGTAATCTATATGGGTATAATGTATATACTTGCCTGTTGTTTAGCCAGCAGCTTCCGTTGCTTCTTGGACAGGGTTCGATTCTCGGCGGTTTCCGCTTCGGCTTTCGGCTGCTCCTTCGGCTTCGGCGAGGGCTTCTGTTCTTTCGTTTTCTTCTGGAATTTTTAATAATTTATTTATTCATAGGGGGCTTTGACGAGTTCTTTTAGCTAACTTAAAGCATACATTTTTATTTACTTTTGTGGGAACACAAGCGTATGTGACAAAACTTTAAAAGTTCCGCTGAACCGATTTTAATGCGTTTTTGTATCTATTCCAGTGAATTAAGGAATGGTTTAGAATTACAATTAGGTGAAATGGATATTGTTTATTCATTTATTATTTTAACTACACAATAAATTTAGTGTATGATTGTTGTATCTACGTACGTATGACTGTGGTATGTATGTAAATACACCCAACAGTCACACACATAGTCCTGACCCCACACTAAGATTAGAGTCTTGTGTCGTGGGTATCAGACACTACGAGAGACTTTTCGCTCTCACAAACACCCAGACCCGAAACAAATATTTGCGGATCACACAAACATTTGTTTCGCTGCGGGAATGGAACCCGCGGCCGCTCGTTTCGCAAGCTGGTGTCTAGTCAACTGCGCCACGGGGCTGTCATGGTGATGATGATGATCATAATGTGTGTACCTTATCCTTGTTGGCTCCCTTGGCGAGTTGGTTGATGTGTGCGATGGCCTGCTCCCACGTCTGCTTGCGCTGCCCGTCCTGGGGCTTCGCCACCGCCGCGGGGGCTTCGGGGGGTGTCTCTGGAAATACACAGTACATTAAAACAATATGCCCTGTGGTCTCGCGGTACAAGCATGTGCCGTGCGATCTAGAGGTCCTGGGTTCTATTCCCGGTTCGGGCAGTGTTATTGGGTTTTTCTTTAGGAAATACTCAGTAGCAGTTAGGAGTCTGGAAACATGCACGAAATATGGCAATAGGCTCGCCCCCTATTACGTGGGACAGATACATACTGGTGAAATGTATGTGTAGAAATGCACCTCTGCCTACCACTTCAGGGAATAAAGGCGTTAGTTTATATATGTATGTTATAAGTGTTCCATACTACATTCCCGATTTAGTGACTAACCGGGTTTCTCCTGCGTGGTGGGGCGGAGCGCCAACGTGACGGCGCCGTCGCCCCCCACGCGGCGGACGCACACCATGCTGCCGCTGTCTGCGGGGAATAGTACCAGTTATTGTACATATACAGGGTGTATCCAGACCGTGGTCGGAAACTGAGGCAGGTAATGGCTGAGGGGATTACAAACACTTTGGCGTTAAATAAAATACCGATTCAAAAAAAAACAATGTTTTTTTCCTAAGAGAGACCGGCGAGGCAATATATCGTGTTTTTGTTGTTGGGAGAAATTGTTAAAAGAAATCATGAAAAATATTTTTTTTCGTACACAGTTCTGACCGCATACTAAGATACAAGTCTTGTGTCGTGGGTATCAGAAACTACGAGAGACTTTACTCTCACAAACACCCAGACCCGGAACAAATATAGTGTATGACACAAACATTTGACAGCCCCCGTGGCGCAGTTGCCTAGACACCAGCTTGCGAAACGAGAGGCCGCGGGTTCGATCCCCGCACCGAGACAAATGTTTGTGAGAACCACGAATATTTGTCTCGGGTCTGGGTGTTTGTGAGACCGAAAAAGTCTCTCGTAGTGTCTGATACCCACGACTCAGGTCTTGTTACCTAGTGTGGGGTCAGAGCTATGTATGTGACTGTTGGGTGTATTTATTTATTTATTTGTCTCTACGGGGATCGAACCCGCGACCTCTCGTTTTGCAAGCGGGTATCTAGACAACTGTCTAAAGAATCGATAGTAAGTCATTAAACAGAATTTAAGCGACCTTGTACTACATTCCCCATTCTAGGCCAACATGTTGGTCTAAGTCCATACTCCCTATTTCTACTTTACAAAATCTCTCAACTCACTCATAAAACACTCATCTCTTTTCTGTTTCTCCATTTCCAACATATGTAACTGCCTTTGTCGCTGCATATGTTGTTGTTGCAACTGTTGTTGTAGTTGTTGTTGTTGCAGTTGTTGTAACTGTTGTTGTTGCAGTTGTTGCATATGTTGTTGCTGGAGTTGTTGTTGCTGGAGTTGTTGTTGTTGGAGTTGTTGTTGTTGGAGCTGTTGTTGCTTCGCTATTAGCGTGGCTTGGTCGGGCTGTAATTTAAAGGGTAATTTTGAATTTATTCAGTTCATATAATGTATTCAGACTGTGATCGGAAACTTAGACCGGCAATAGCCACGGTGACTGCAAACATATTTACTTTAAAAATAATTCCGACAAAAGATAATAATTTTGACGTTTTCAAAACCACTTCAAGTAAATGTCTGTGGTTATTACGAAAATGCCAATATTTATAATTTTTAATCGGGATTTACTTAACGCCAATTGTAAATAAATAAATACACCCAACAGTCACATACATAGCTCTGACCCCACACTAGGTTACAAGACCTGTGTCGTGGATATCAGACACTAAGAGAGACTTTTTAGGTCTCACAAACACACAGACCCGAAACAAATATTTGTGGTTCACACAAACATTTGTCCCTGTGGGGATCGAACCCGCGGCGTCTCGTTTCGCAAGCTGGTGTCTAGCCAACTGCGCCACGGGGGCAGTCAAAATTGTGTTTGTAATCACCGTAAATATAACAGAAGAAGACGTCCATTTCTGAACATAGGCCTCCCCCAAAGACTCCCAAAGTGTTCTGTCGGAAGCCTCCTGCATCCAGCGGTGGAAATTTAATGTCTAAATTTAGTTTAGCACCATTTTCGGATGGCATTTCTCACTAGAGAATGGATGAGAAACTACCAACTACCTTGTAATTTCCATCGATTATATACAGGGTATAAAAAATCAATGTTCGAAAACTAATACAGATTATAGTTACGGTGATAAGGAACTCCTTGGCATTAAAGAAAATTCCGACAAAAAATGAAAAAAAAAAAAAAAAAAATCCATACAAACCACATGCATTTAATACTGATGGTAGTTATTAGTTTTCGAACAGGGATTTTTTTATACCCATGAAAGTTAAAAGGGTAGTTAATAGTTTCTCATTAACTCTCATCAATTCTCTAGAACATAATCCTACACTAACATCTCTAGTCTGTATGTACCGACCTGGGTTTGAACCGGCGCCCCCTCCGGTTTCCCCTGCACGGCCCTGGCCTCCGCCAGCTGCTGCTCGCACTCCTGCAGCCGCTTCACGCACTCAGCCACGCGCCTCTCCGCCGCCGTCATCTCCTGGTGATGAGCGGGTGATGAGCCAACAAACAGTATAAGGGACCGTCCATTAATTACGTCGCACGTTAAGGAGGAGTTAGGGGGTCGACTATCTGTGACAAGGGGGTGGGAGGAGATATATCGTCACATTTCAAATTTTTATTATTACACGAAGATTGGACTATTAACGAAAAATGCATAAAAAAAATTGCAACTCTACTTGAATAAACATAACATCCAAATTGTTAAGTCGACGATTTAAGTCCCTTTGAAAATAAAATTAATTCGGAATCGTGAGAAGCCGCTGTATGCTGGTGGATTCCGACTGAATTCTTGGAAAGTTTTGGGGAAAGCATATGTCCAGTAGGGGTCGTGTCGTGGCTTATGGTAAATAAAAGAAATAATGTGAATCGATTCTTAAAAATTGATACATGCATAGTGTGAAATCGATTTCTTCAAAGTTGGCGTATCATACGGTTTTTATCGACCAAATTAATGAAATGAAATGAATTAATATTAATTGAATCTATAAAAAGTCAAATACATCACTTAGATTCATTTCAAATTTTACCACCCTGTTCGGAAGACAGTCATCACTAGAGAAGAACGCGCGAGAAACTCTAGTGTTGCTCTTTTCCAATCAAGATCGTTATAGGATCAGAAAAGTTCACAATTTAAAAACGAATAATAAGAATGTATGGAACTGACACGTTGTATCAATTTTTGGATGGTGTTAGAGTGGAATTGAGTGGAGTGGAGTAGAGTGGAGAGGAGTGGAGTGGATGAAGAAGAGTGTAATGGAAGAGGATATATAGAAGTGTACCATAATTAATTAATAATAAGCCATTTATTCCTAAACATAGGCTTACAAGCAGTCCTCCAATTGTGAAGTGGAGTATAAAGGTGTATAAATGTACATACCTTAGCGGTGGTGTTCATGAGTGTAGTGAGTTCCTGCAGCTGCTCGGCCACGAGCTGCACCTTGGCCTGCTGCGCCGGGTTCATTTTCTGCTTCTTGCCTGAGGAATAATATAGTTTTTTATTAATATATAGCATGATAAGTGTAGTCCGCCAACCCGCACTAGGCCAGCGTGGTGGACTATGGCCTAAACCCTCTCAATGGTAGAGGAGACCCGTGTGCTCAGCAGTGGGCGTATATGGGTTGTGAAGATGATAAGTATTATAGGTTTGAGAATCGGGTAGGTAGAGTGCTGTTGAGATTAAGTGGAAAATTTGTAGGTATCTAAATGTGATAAGTTTCAGGATACATGTAGTGTATGATGCAGACTTTATTGCTGCTACTTTGCTTGAGACTGACTTGGAAATATGAATAGAATCAATATATACATAGATAAAAAAAAAGAAAATTTTGTTTTATTTTTGTCTTTGTAACGCGAGGCCACGAGGCATGGTAATAGGTGAGGAACTTATGTGGTAAGGTTTTAGACTCAGAGAGACGTATGGTTGAGTAATTGATAGTATTAAATAGCGACCCGTCCCGGCTTCGCACGGGTGCAATGCTGATATTTAATGGATGTTATCATACATATAAACCTTCCTCTTCGATCACTCTATCTATTAAAAAAACCGCATCAAAATCCGTTGCGTAGTTTCAAAGATTTAAGCATACAAAGGGACATAGGGACAGAGAAAGCGACTTTGTTTTATGCTGCCCTATCCCACCACACACCCGCTACTGCAACTCCTGTATTCCAGGATCAACAGCACGCACAGTATTGGCGCCGAGCAATGAAGCTCAGCGAATCTAAGGGGACCTAAATTGTCACAATCCCGCAACGAAGTTATCAGAAAAGCAATGTAAAGGAGGAGTTGGAAAACAAAGAGTTGTCCACTCTGTTTGTTTGTTTGTTTGTTCTCTTTGTTTTATACTATGTAGTGATCTGAAATCTGACATCCCGTGTCACCGTTGTCTAGCCAGCAGACCGTGATCGGAAACTAAGGCAAGTAACAACTATAGCGATACCCATTAGCGTTTAGAAAAATTCCTGACAAAAAGTAGAAAATAAATGTTATCCATACAACCATCATATTAAATGTATGTGGTTTGTGTGTGTGTTTTTTTTAACGCGAACGAGTTTCTAATACACAGTGTATATGTATGTAAGCCAGTATATGTATGTATGTATGTATTTCTGTACACATACGTCATACATGTATTCCTCGATAAACATCTGGTAGTATCACCGACACTTTTACGCATATACAGGGTGCATTTAGACCGTGACCGAAAACTGAGGCAGGTAATAGCGATAGTTATTACAAACCCCCTGGCATTAAAGAAAATCCCGACTAAAAATATTTTTTTTGAGGTTTTTCATACAAACCACATACTTTTAACACTGATGGTTGTATGGAAAACGTCAAAATTTTTATTTTTTGTCGGGATTTTTAATATCGCCACTGGGTTTGTGATCACCCTCGCTATTACCTGCCTCAGTTTTCGATCACGGTCTAAATACACCCTGTATATATAAGATATACCCACCCCGCCTATCCGCAGTCCGGCGCTGGTTCCTAGCCGGCGTGAGAGCCCTGGCGTCCTTGAGGCGGGTGGCGGCGGCGGCGTGGGCGGCGCGCAGGGCTTCGGCCTCGTGCCGCGCGCGGGACAGCGACGCGCGCAGCCGGGACGCCTCCTCCAGCAGTCGGGCTTCGGTCTGGGGGAGATGTGGGTTATGGTGTGTTTTGGTGCAGTTGAGGGATGATAGGAAAAAGTTCATAAGTCACAACTTCACAAGTGATTCATGATTAACGGTTGGAAATAGTTCATGGGATACATAACTTTAAGTAATGTAAATGTTCTTTAATCAAACAGAACAGAAAATATGATGGACGTGGAATAATCGCAAATTTTATTGTATGGGGACAGTTAAGTTGATATTATTTATTGTTATTAGCAGGCCCGTGCCGTAGTTGGCTAGACACCAGCCAGTGAAACAATAGCCGAGGGTTTATGTTTAAGGCATACCAAATCTCCCATGTTAAGTCTCACTGTAAGGTGCCCCATACACCTTCAATATTGAACAATATTCTGATTGTACAATATTATTGAACGTGTAGGGGTAATATTGAAGCATTGCGCCGTGATTGAACAAAAGATTGAGGGAGCTTAATTTTTTTATTGCGCTGTGTAGGCTTAATATTGCGCAATATATTTCTTTTTTTTTTTCTTTTCAACAAAATCACCAGCGTGGCTGCCGCCAAAACCTCGTCGTCAGACATGTTACTCGCACGAAAATATTGATCAGACTGGTTAGTCAATTTTATTGACAGAAATAATTGAACGTCTGGAATCAAAGGGGGTGTTCAATATTATTGAACAATAAAAATATTGTGCAATATTATTGTAGGTGTATGGGGCCTTGCAGATCCAGTACATACCCTCTTGGCCTTCTGGCGCTGCTTCTTGGCGCGCTTCTTGGAGCGGTCGACGTGTCGCGCCGGCCCCTCGATGTACTGCAGCAGCGCGTCCAGGTCGCGCGGGTCCTCGCCGCGCGCGCCGCCGCCGCGCCACCACGAGCCGCCGCTGCTGCGGGGCAGGCTCCGGGGAATTAGTTATTCAGCAACCCGTACACGTGCCATGGGCTATCGGTTCCAATAGCGAGGCCTCGTTGTCTTTCATAGTCACATATACCACGACACTCCACAGTGAAACATGCATAACCCCAACAGAGATAAACAGGAAAAAAATATACGTGCCACTGCTGGGCACGGGTCTTCTCTACCATTGAGAGGATTTAGGCCATAGTCCACCACGCTGGCCTAGAGCGGGTTGGCGGACTACACACCTAAGAAATTCCTAAGGAATTTTAGGTGTGCAGGTTATCTCACGATGTTTTTCTTCACCGTTAAAGCAAGTGATAATTCAATGTGAATACACACATAACTTAGAAAAGTCAGAGGTGTGTGCCTGGGGTTCGAACCCGCGACCGCCGAGATTCTCGACCGCGCGCCTAAACCTCGATGCCATCACTGCTTCCAGGGGACAGTGCTTTTCACAAGGCTTCTGTGTAGCCATACATAACATGTAAGGCTCCAGTGTCGCAATACATAAAAAACAGGGCTTCAGTGTCGCCATACATAAAATATAAAGCTTCAGTGTAGACATACATAAAATATATTTCTTTGAGAACAATTCCTATTCTTCTTACTTACCCAGAACATCCGGAAGAAGTAGAGAAGACACTGGTATCTCTACTTGAGAGTGAGACTGTGCTTCTCTGTTGTTGCGCGCGGCTTTGTCGTTGTTGTTGCGCCGCGGCGGCCGCTTGTTGTTGTTGCTGCTGTTGTTGTTGTTGTTGCATTTGTTGTCGCTGTTGTTGTTGTTGCTGCTGCTGTTGTTGTTGCTGCTGCATAACTTTTTGCTGGTGTAACTGTTGGTGAAATGAAGAAATTTTAGGTATAATACATTTGTATATAATTTATTTATTTATTTACACTTCTTACAATATTTGTAAAGGTGGACTTAATGCCCTTGACATTCTCTTCCAGTCGAACCTTTAGGTGGTGCAGAGATAAAAAGCGTAGGTGTAAAATTAATTATATATACTACACACGATAATTGTGATCGCATTCACAGATCCAAACCCCAGAGACACCTTTGATTTAACCGAGTTATGTGTGTATTCACATTTAATTATGACGTTCTTTAATGGCGAAGAAAAACATTGCGAACAAATTTGCACACCTAAAGAACTCTTAATTTCTTAGGTGTATAGTCCGCCAACCCGCACTAAACCAGCTTAATGGACTAAGGCCAAAACATCCAGCTTAGACCATTCAACATGCCACGCCCAATAAAGTAACAACAACATAACAACTCACCTGTTGTTGTTGTTGTCGTATCTGTTCCTGTTGTTGCGCGGTGAGCATCGGCTTGTTGTGTATCGGCAGGTCGTATATCGGCTCGGGTTTCTTCTGTTGTTGCTGAGCCGCCTGTTGTTGTTGCAATTGTTGTTGTTGTTTCAATTGTTGCTGTCGAAAAATTACCATAGATTATAAAGTTCTATACGATTACGCAATTAAAAAATCTATTGGCCTCGACGGAATTTGGTTTTACGATGGACTAAGACCTAAACTCTCATTTGTAGACAGCCATGCCCAGCTGTAGAACGTACATGGACTGATAAGATAAAAAATTACTGACGGCTTCACTTTTTCGAAAATATTTTATAACCCTTACTTTCACGCCCCGCACACCCTAAGCACACATTTACAAACATACAAACTTTAGTCTCACAAACACTCAAACCCGAAACAAATACTTGTGTATGACACAAACATTTCGCCCTATGCGCAGAATAAAGTTACATGTGCTTTTGCACAACTTCTCTTTCTCAGCGATTAAAATTTAATTGGGCACAAAATTATCTGTAACTTTTTTTGTTCTTCAAACAACAACAAAATTTATGATCATTATTACTTCACTAGTGCAATATATAAACAATTTTAACTCTATTATAGACATAAAAAGTACTTTGGTTTTATTGTCATATGTAACCATATTCTATGCATAGGTCGATTTGTCTCAGTGCGGGGATCGAACCCGCGGCCTCTCGTTTCACAAGCTGCTGGCTAGACAACTGCGACAAGGGGCAGAGTTATATAGAATACTAGCTTTGCCCGCAACTCCGTCTGCGTGGACTACAGGGATGGGTTCAGAAAGAAAATAAGTTGTAGTATTTTACTCCGCAGAGCCCCATTTACTTAAATAATAATACAAAAATCATAGTAACAATCGGTCAAATTGTTTCAACGTGAAACCGTAACGCGCCGGTCGACGCCTTGAGTACCATTATTGCGCGCTTGATCATTATTTTGAAACTGCGATATCTTCTAAGATACTCATTGAAATCAAATGATGTAAAGGACAAATTTATTTTGTATTAAATACTTGTAATGAATAACGTATTTATTTGGATAAGGATTAATATCATGTTTGTAAAAACACCTTCACAAATAATGCTTTACTTAAAATAAATTTGGTTAGAATAAAAAACGTTATAGTGAGCCAACCTTAAAAGATAGATATATGCTGTCGCGGACTTTTTTTTAGAATTTTTAAAGGGGAACAATTCTGCCATACATTATTTTAGCGAAACATTAACCGTTTCTGCAGCGTACGCAGCGGAAGCTAACAAAAAGGAAAAAAGTCCCCGATTTTGAAACATTATTTATTGCTGCTCCGCTCCTATTGGTTGTAGCGTGATGATATATAGCCTATAACCTTCCTCGATAAATGTGCTATCTAACAGTGAAAGAATTTTTCAAATCGGACCAGTAGTTCCTGAGATCCTAGCGTTCAAACAAACAAACAAACAAACAAACAAACAAACTCTTCAGCTTTATAATATTAGTATAGATAACTAATAGTATATAACCTCATAGTATTTATAACTAAGTGCTAAAACTTTAACATACAACCTTGTAATACTCAACCACCCATCTCTAAAAGTCCTTACCACATAAGTTCCTTACCTGTAATCGAATCTGTTCCATCGCGTTGGGGTTGACCATTCCCTCGGCCTTGAGGGTGTTCACCACGCTGGGATGTACCGGGATAGTGCGGTGCAGGACCTGGGGATATATATTAGTATGTTAGCATTGGGCCAGCGGGGTGGACTAACAGTTTTATAAGTCATCATCATCATCATCAGCCATCTTTAGTCCACTGCTGGACATAGGCCTCCCCCAATGACTTCCACCGGGAACGGTCGGAAGCCGCCTGCAGCCAGCGACGTCCCGCGAACTTGACAAGGTCGTCGGACCATATATTATAATAAATATTAAATTATAATTATTGTAATTTTAATTTATTTAAAAAGAATATGACATTTGGTGTTATAGAGAAAGTTTCTTTTTGTTCCTTCTCCACACTCCATTGATTTAAAAAAAATAGTTTAAAGAGTGACGATTCAAAAGAATTTGTCAATGTCTATTTGAATGAAGATGATTTGCCTTGACTTAAGCCTAAATCTAAATGGTAAAGAAGGCCCGCGCCATGCAGCGGGATGATAATGATTTGAAAGAGATGATAATGACGACGTACGAATATTTTTACAGGATTCAGACCTCTGCCCAACTTTAGGGCGTAAATGGACTGATAACGAAGATGATTTGGAAGAGATATTTAAGATGTAAGAATAATCTTTTCTGTATTGCGACCTTTGGCTAACAATGGGTCGTATATGCCATAATATACAGGGTGTATTTAGACCGTGATCGAAAACTGAGGCAGGTAATAGCGATAGTAATTACAAACCCCGTAGCATTAAAGAAAATCCCGACAAAACATTAAAATTTTGAGGTTTTCCATACAAACCACATACTTTTAACACCGATGGTTGTATGGAAAACGTCAAAATTTTTATTTTCTGTCGGGATTTTTAATATCGCCACTGGGTTTGTGATCACCCTCGCTATTACCTGCCTCAGTTTTCGATCACGGTCTAAATACACCCTGTATACAACCAAATATTTTCCAGTCTCACCCTAGGCTTATGTTCAGGCTTGTCAGTAACGGCCATTTTGGACATCTTGTCCGCCAGGGAGCGTTGCTGTGCGTCCATCGTCTGTCGCTTCTGTTGCGTCTGCGCAGACGTCAGGTTCGGCGGGAGGGTTTTGGGCAGAGCCTGAAAATTATAGACATTATAAATTATAACATATTTTAGGTATAAACATTTTTGGGAATAACACATATTAGGTACACTAACATACAAATGTTGTGTAACGAATTAGATACTACGAAAGTCTCTTTACTCTCACAAACACTCATTAATTATCTTCTTCTTCTTCTTCATCAACCCATATACGCCCACTGCTGAGCACGGGTCTCCTCTACCATTGAGAGGGTTTAGGCCATAGTCCACCACGCTGGCCTAGTGCGGGTTGGCGGACTACACACCTAAGAAATTCCTAAGAACTTTTAGGTGTGCAGGTTTCCTCACGATGTTTTCCTTCACCGTTAAAGCGTTAATTATACAGATGTATAAAACAGAGATCGGAAACTGAGAAAGATGATAGCTACGACGATTATCTAAGCTAGCTAAATGGGTTTGCCATTGTAGTCACTAAAAATTCCGACGAACAAATAAAAAATTTGACGTCTTCCATTCAACCACAAATCGACCTATGCATAGAATATGGTTACATATGACAATAAAACCAAAGTACTTTTTATGTCCATAATAGAGTTAAAATTGTTTATATATTGCACTAGTGAAGTAATAATGATCATACATTTTGTTGTTGTTTGAAGAACATAAAAAGTTACTGATAATTTTGTGCCCAATTAAGTTTAAATCGCTGAGAAAGAGAAGTTGTGCAAAAGCATATATAACTTTATTCTGCGCATAGGGCGATATATTAAATATCAATGTTTGTTAGGAAAACATACTTTTTAAATTTTTTGTCGGGATATTTTTTAACGTCAAAGTGTTTGTAATCACTAGCCTTAGTTTCTTTATACACCTGTATATAAATAATCTTTATAAGCTACACACAGTTAAGACCGTATTCCTACTAATATGCATCTCAACCGTAAAAACCCCACATTCTATCCTCTACCATATAACCTTCGTCCACTTTTACCCCCCACTGTCTAAAACCGTGGTTTGGCAAATCCACAGTTCTAAACCCACGGACTTGGCGTACTCACGGGCGGCTTGGGCGCGACCTGCGGCGGCTTGTTCACCTTCTGTGGCGTCTCCGTGGCTTGGGTCTGAACGCTGACCTGCTTCTTCTCGGGAGTTTCTTGCTCGCCCTGGGGGTAGGAGAATATTATTATTGCAGTGATGTGGTAACAATACAGTTTTATCTTCAAAGATTAGATGCACGGTTGAAAATCTCGGCGGTTGTGGATTTGCACGCCAAAAGTCTCTGACTTTTCATTATTGTGTGTGTATTAACAATAAATTGCTTTAATGGTGAAGGAAAACATCGTGAGGATACCTGCACACCTAAGAGTTGTTAGTAATTTCTTATGCGTGTAGTCCGCCAACCCGCACTAGGCCAGCGTGGTGGACTAACTAACCCGTCTTAGTTGTAGAGGAGGCCCAGCAGTGGGAAATATATGGGCTGATGATGAGAATAGACGTGGTAACACACCTGAGGTTATAATGACCAATAAATAACTTTTTAAGGGAGGGCATTTTTGTTATCCCCCGAGAGTCAAAATGGGAGTAACAAATAGAAAGGCGGTAATGTAGTTAAAATTCATCTTCATCAGCCCATACACGTCCCACTGGACACAAGCCTTCTCTACAACTAAGAGGCCTGGCCTTAGTCCAGCGTGCTGGCCCGGCTGCGACACAGGATTGTCAAATTAACTTGTAAACAGTTAATAAATAAATAAACTCACGTTAGTAGACTTGCATTGTTGTTTTTTCTTGTTCAATATAGATCTTAGTCTTTCTCGGGTCTCGTTGAAGTTCCTAGGCACGGGCGTAGTTAACGGTGGCTGAAAAGTATGAAAATATTATTAGTATGTTAATGTTGATGATTATTTTCCCGATGATGATTGTGATGATTATGATGATGGTGATAATGACTGTGATGATTTTGTTGATGATGACAATAATGACCGTGACGATGTTGATAATAAGTATGATGGTTGCGATAATGTTTTTGTTGATGATGATAATGTCTTCGATGATGATGATTATAATGAATGCGATGATAATAGTGGTGGTGGTGATAATGATTATGATGGTAATAATGATAGTGATGATTATGATAATGACTATAAATTTGTTGTTTTTGATAATAATGATTATGATAATTTTGTTCTTGATGACAATTATGATAATAATGACTATGATGATGATGGCGACGTGTGTACATACAGCGTGTCCGAAGACGGTGCAGTAGCAGCAGGTGCAGGGCTGGTCGGGCCCGCCGTCGCCCGCGCAGCCCGCCGCGCCGCCGTGACCCACTGCAGACGGACATTAATAAATCAAAAGCCTTTTATTTCATGTACATTTCACAAAAGAAAATGTTAAGTTTAGTATGACTAAATTAATTTTACACATACACACATCTTCTTCTTCTTCATCAACCCATACATGTCTCACTGCTGAGCACGGGTCTCCTCTACCATTGAGAGGGTTTAGGCCATAGTCCACCACGCTGGCCTAGTGCGGGTTGGCGGACTACACACCTAAGAAATTCCTAAGACTTTTAAGTGTGCAATTTTCATCACGATGTTTTCCTTCACCGTTAAAGCAAGTGATAATTCAACGTGAATACACACATAACTTCGAAAAGTCAGAGGTGTGTGCCTGGGGTTCGAAACCGCGACCGCCGAGATTCTCGACCGCGCGTTCAATCCTCGAGACCAACTTAGTTGCATACACACATACTCTATATCAATTTATACACAACGTTGCAAAGGATCATCTTATATTGGGTATATAAACATGACAGCCCCATGGCGCAGTTGGCTAGACACCAGCTTGCGAAACGAGCGGCCGCGAGTTCGATCCCCGCACCGAGACAAATGTTTGTGTGAACCACAAATATTTGTTTCGGGTCTGGGTGTTTGTGAGACCGAAAAGTCTCTCGTAGTTTCTGATACCCACGACACAAGACTTGTATCTTAGTGGGGGTCAGGACTATGTGTGTGACTGTTGGGTGTATTTATTTATTTATTATAAAATGGCTCATAAATATGAACTACAATGAAACAGAAGGCTTGGTGAATTAGTTTTTCTTATAGCAAATACACATACACACACATACATAAACACACACACGCACACACACACAAATTTGTACATCACTCAGTTTACCGTAGTAAATTTACGTACTGTAACGTTGTATTGTATAGTTGTATCTTAGTAACAAAGAGAATCAATGACTCCCAAGTAACAGGTTCATTCCTAGTTTGGGGGTCAATGACACATAAATTGCACACTGATAGTACAACCCATATAATTTCGAATGAATTGTTATTTTTTTTTAATGTATTTTGTTGTTTTACAAATAAATAATTTATTTATTTATTATATAATCCAGCACTAGGCCAGCGTGGTGGACTATGACCTAAACCCTCTCAGTAGTGAAGGAATCCCATATTTAACAGTAAAACGTATATGGGCTGATGAGGATATTTTGAAGTAGTGACGGCCTCGTGGTTTAGGCACGGTTGAAAATCTGACTTTTAAAACATCAGGCACGAACTTTAAACAGTGAAGAAAAACATCGTGTTGAAACCGGCATAATTCTTTAAAAAATCTTAGGTGTGTAGTCCATAAGCCCGCTCTAGGCACCGTGAAGGACTAAGACTAGTAGAGTAGGCCTATCTTTTTTTTCCTATCCCACCACACACCCGCCACTGCAACTCCTGTATTCCAGGATCAACAGCGGCACGCACAGTATTGGCGCCGAGCAATGAAGCTCAGCGAATCTAAGGGGACCTAAATTGTCACAATCCCGCAACGAAGTTAATCAGAAAAACAATGTAAAGGAGGAGTTGGAAAAACAAAGAGTTGTCCACTTCCCTCCACAGCAAAGCGGGTGACAAAATATTGAGCTATGAGGTTTAACCTCACATAAAGAGAGACAATTACAATTACCAAAAATTTGACGCAATTAACTAGCGCACCACGGATAAATAACTATTGCTTAAATTGGACCTAACGTGCGAACTGTTATACAGACTTCCAATAATAGGCATGGCAAAATCGCTGAAAGGCACGGAAATTCCTCCTAGATTCAACGAGGTCTGTATAATAAACAACACCAGACGTTACATGCATACTATTGAGCATACTGTTACGCTCATCCGACCAAAGATTGCACTCCCAAAGGATATGATGTGCGGACTGTTCATATTCGCAATCATGTGTTGAGCATTGGCACATAGGAGAATCAACCAACTTAAATGAGAATAATTTGCTACGAAAATTGCCGTGACCCGTTAGAAATTGCGACACGTAATGATCAATCTCAAGCCAGGTTTTTGCCAAGCGATCGCTAACCGACGGAAAATATTGATAGAGATGACGTCCCTTTACAGACAGCTTCCATCGGTTTTGCCATTCTTCTATTAATTCCGAGTAAATCTCGGCGTATGGTTTAAATAATCGAGTTATTTTTGAAAAGTCGCGCGATGGAAGGAAATCCCTATCAATACTTTGCTTGTTGGTAAAATATAACGCGGCGCGACGCTGTACTTCCAGGTCGACTGGAAGCACACCCGCAAGAACAGGTAAAGCCTCGGTACTAACGGTTCTGTACGCCTTGCACAAAAATATCAACGCCAAACGCTGACTCTGGAGCAATTTCCTTCTGACTGCGCCGACAGTTGCCCTATCGGCCCACACAGGAGAAGCGTAACAAATACAACCCAAATATGTAGCTCCATAAATTACTTTTAAGGTATTAAACGACAGACCCCAGGTTGACTTTGATATCCTCGTCAAGGCATAAAAGTTGTTTTTAGATTTTTCACCGACGCTTTTTATATGTTCAATAAAAGAGAAATTTCGTTCTAGAACAAGCCCTAGGTAACAAACCGATTGTTTACTTTTGATAAGGACGTTATTAAATTTTATACGCGGCGGGGTTTTCAAGTTGCCTTTCAGCAGCAAGTGAAATGATTTTTGGGGAGCGAACGAGAGACGGTTTCTTTCACCCCAGTGAGTAATTAAACGTAGACACGTGTCTGCTAACTTTTCTAGACCGGACCTACTATTCGCGTGTATGAGTAAGAGTCCGTCATCCGCATATCCTATTAAAGAGCAACACGGTGGTAAAGGAATCGCGAGAAAGTCATCAAAGCCTAGATTCCATAAGTAAGGGCCGACAACAGAGCCCTGGGGGCAACCCATTGTCAGTGACTTCGACACTGCGTGGTGACCTAAGCGCAATTTAGTTGATCCATGGATAAAATAAGAGTTGATCATAGAAAATATATTCCTTGGGCAACCGCGAGATTTTAATTTCAGAAGTAACATAGGCCACCAGGCATTGTCGAATGCACCAGAGATATCTAAAAATATCCCTAACACATACTTATGCTCCGATTTGTTAACCGCTCTTCTAACCGATAAAGCTGCGTCCACGGTTGATTTACCAATCGTAAAACCGAATTGATTATCGTGGAATTTCGGTCCGCCTGGTAGTAAGCGAGGCACAATAAGGCGTTCAAGTAGTTTGCCCAACGATGGTAATAACGTTATAGGACGATAGGATTTTGGGTCTTCAGGAGGCTTATTGCCTCCTTTTGGTATAAGTTAATGAGACCACACCGCCAAATTCGCGGAAAAACACCCTCAGCTATACATCGATTAAAAACGCACATTATAGCGACACTGGACAGTTTACACGCTTCCTTTATCATCTTGTTGGAAATTTTGTCATCTCCAGAAGCTTTATTAAGCGGCAGGGAGCTAACTACTTCTAGAAATTCGCGAAGAGATGGGCTATCCGAATCAGGAGTCGACGGTGAAACGGAGGCCCATAGTCGTACTTGACTATGATATGCGGAATCGTTATTAAGGCTATCGTCCGGGATAAGTGAGTTTAATAAGGTTTCCGTGGTCTCCTCAATACCAGTAGTGTATGTTCCATTAACCTTTATGTTTTCAATATATGCTGAATCAATTGATTTATTAGCTTTAAACTCATGGTAAAGGGGGGACCAGGGACCCTCAACATTAAGACGGTCAACTACTCTTCGCAACAAATCGCCTTTTGCTTTAATAATCGCGGCTCTATAACGCGATCTGGCTACTTTTAGAGAGTTAAAAGTAGGCCTATCTATATAGGGTGTATTTAAACAGTGATCGAAAACTGAGGCAGGTAATAGCGATAGTGATTACAAACGCCCTGGCATTAAAGAAAATCCCGACAAAAAATAAAAAAAATTACGTTTTCCATACAACCATCGGTGTTAAAAGGATGTGGTTTGTATGGAAAAGCTCAAAATTTTATTGTTTGTCGGGATTTTCTTTAATGCCAGGGGGTTTGTAATCACTATCGCTATTACCTGCCTCAGTTTTCGATCACGGTCTAAATACACCCTGTATAATCTGATGATAAAACCCTATTTCAAAACAACATACCTTTACAAACATGCTGTTGGTGCGACGCGTTCTCACACTTAGGCGGGGGTTTCGCCACCTTAGGGGGGGGCTTCGCCACCTTAACCTCCTTCTTCAGACCCTCGACCTTCTTCTCTTCTTGAGCCTTCCCATCACCAGCACAAACAGTATCATCCTTGCAATTACTGCATATACAATCGTTGGTCCATTTGCAATCCGTTTTCGGGGTATCACAAGCCTCGCTTTCGGACTTAGTCTGTCTTATCATGTTCTTGAAAGCCACTGCGTTTAGCGTCTGCTTAGCGTTTCGTAAGGCCTGGGCAGAATATTTGGCCAATTCCTCTGGATTCTGCGACCCTATTACCGACATGGGAGCTTTCTCTTTATCGATTTCTTCCTCGCCTTTTAACGATTCTTCGATATCCTCATCGAGTAGTTTGGCATCGATGCTTGAACATATCGATATCACGTGCTTCTTGTACGTCTCCGGCACTGGCATTCCTTGAGTGATGTAAGATTTTATCGTATAAAAACTATCAAGTAGCGATTTCTCCCCTTTCGATGTCAGTATCGCTTCGCATTTCGCTAACAAAGCGTCGTTTTTGCACTTCTTCTCTTCTTTCGGTTTTTCGGTGGACTCCTCTTTCTTCGGTTTGGCCGGTTCGGTCTTTTTCACCGGTTTCACGTTGGCCTTGCCTATGATCTTACTTAAGCCTTTAGCTGCTAATATTTCCGCTTCGCTGGCGTGGAAATGCGTCGCCTTTCCTGGACCGGCTTGTGCGAAGATGTCTTTAAGCTTGGCTTCTAGTTGTTCTTGCTTGTATAGGAGGACTAACCACTCGTCTCCCGTCAAAGCTTTCTTCGGCAAAGACTCCATGTAAAGCCTATTCATTTCCCTCAGCCTATCTATAAAGTATTCTCTTTTCTTTTCCTCGCTTAGAGTTGAAAAGTCCGGTACGTTTTCCGTCTTCTTCACCGGAAGTCCAGTTAGGTCCTGGATCACTTTCGCAGCTATATCCGGGTCTATGAGGATCCAGGAAGCCAGTTGCAACGACTCCGAACATCGTTTAATCACATCCATATATTTAAATTTGAGATTTTTGACAGCTATTTTTTTCTCTTGCGACATTTTCGACAGCTTCATTATGAGTAAATCGAAAGTGTTGCCAGCTGAGCTACTCAACAATTTAGTAATCTGTTTCATAGATTCTTTGGAGATCACTCCCGTTTCCAACTCCGTGTCTTTGATTAAGTCTACATTTTTCCTCATCTCGTCTATTTTCTCTATGATAACATCGCTGTCGTTCACACACTGTTTGGCAGCCAAGTCTTGGATGTAGCTGTAGAATTTGTCTAGCATAGTCTCTATCTCATTCTCTAGTAGCTCTATGGGTATGCTTTTGAACTTCGTCGCTACATAATGCTTCCAAGCGTTGAATCTAGACTTGACAAGTTCTCTGAGCTCGTCCATGCTGAAAGCGTCTTTGACTGAATTATCGAATAGGGTAGATGCTTCTGAGTACATTTCCGAATTGATATACTTCTTCGGAAGTGAAAAGAGATCTCTTCCCTCTTCTAAATACTTCGCTAATTCTGGACTCTTATTCTGTTTGAGATACTCAAATACTTTGTTTATAACAACTTGTGCTGATATTGAGAAGAGGAGATCTTTGAAATCGTCTTTGCTATTCGCTTTGCCTTTCATCAAAGCCTGTATGTCTTTGTCTTCTTTTAAAAGTTCGTTTAGGTCTTTACTGTCAAATTCTAAAGTCACAGTGCTTACGTCATCATTATTTTTAATTTTACGGTTCGTTTTACGCTTGGCAGTGTTTTTGGTCACTTTAATATTATCCCTAGATTTGTTGAGTTTCAATTCCCTAATCTGTTTCAGCGTTTCCGGTGTGAGTTGGGCTTCATTATTCACATCCGGTAGGCTGCTCATTATGGACGCAAATTCTGGCAGTTCGAACGACGCGTTGGCAAATTCCGACAGTTTTGACGCAATTTCCGGCATATTTGCCAGAATTTGTGGCATATTTTCGACAAGCTCCGCTAATTTAGTGTTGGCAGCATTAATATCTAACGCTTCATCGTCAATTTTGTTTAAAAACTCAGACGGATTATTTTCTAAACTCATCATGACTTCGCAAATCTGCTCTAGAGACAACGGGCCATCTTGAGAATCACTATCCTTCCCATCCTTATCCTTAATACTGTTATAAGAATTTATAATATTCTGACACTCCTCCATAGCTTTCTTTATCTCGAGTCCGAAGGTGACATACTTATAAATCCCAGATTCCTTTTCCGTTTCCGTTATGTCCTTTTCCGTTTCCTCTTTGACTAGTAATGGGGTCCTTCGAGCGTTAAGTGGTACGTTCAAATCCGGTGCTAGCTGTTGGAATTCCATTGGCATTTCATCTAAACCGTTCCTCTTTAGGAAAGTATTCACTGCTATGAGTCTCTGACTTGGCTTTGTGGTATACACCGGCATGGGTTCAGAAGTAGTAGGAGACATCTCTTGCAATGGCGGACTCACTGACTCAGGGTATTTGGTCTCCTGATCCTGGCTATCTGGACTATTAAGTGCAAAATTAGCAAACTTAGCCAAACACTCCTTCATCTCTTTGCAAAGATCTCCTGTCTCCTTCTCTCCCACTATCGTCTCCGTTTCGCTCACATTCTCTTCTCGTTCCAGAGGGAAGGCTTCGGGTGGTTCTGCCTCTGATTTGATCATCTCTTCTTCGTTCTTCACTCCTTCTGTGAGGAGTTCTGTGGTTTGCGCCGGCGCCTTGTGTTTCAGCATTTGCAGTATTTTGTGGGGTTTGCTAATTGGGGACACGGGTTTGAGTTTCCGTTTGGGGGCAGTGGCTAAACGAGGGACTTTTGGACTGGCGGTCCGACGTTTGCGTCGCGGTAGATCTTCTATTAAAGTCACGTTGCTCTCCGGTAAACTGGGGATAAGAATTTAAGTTTATATATTTTTTTTCAATAGATGATGGATATGAGAATTAGTGTTTTTCTTGTGGGCAATCATGATTTTATTACAAGGCAGATATTATGAAAAAAACCTGCTTGGTTTTTAATGTGATAGAGTAACTTCAATGATTACTCAATAACAAAAACTTTACTTAACACCATATTGATTTAAATCTAGTTCTGGGATCAGCTTGTGTGATTTGCATAACACATAATATTGTTAGATTGATCTTATTATTTACTCGCCTTCTCACTAAGTTTATCCCCAGGATAATCTATCATTCACTTAAAATTACAGATTATATTGACAATAATAAGCAATGGCAGTATATAAATTGATCACTTTTGTTTTGATGCAACAGCTTGTATATTTACGACATTAATAATGTTGACATGATTACAATTTTGAAAATACATTCATGAAAAATTCGTATTTGTGATTGAGTTTCTTGCCGTTTCTTTTTTATAACGATAAAATGTTTCGAAGCGGCAATGGCTTTCAACTGTCGATTCGAAAGTACTTTCAAGTCTATTTGAAAAAGATGACTGACTTTTCCAAGGTAAATGATGATATAGATAGATATATAATGACTTACCTCTCTCTCTCCTGCCTGAGTTGATCCTCTAGCCACATGCGCAGTCTGTGGTAGTACAACTGCTGGTCTCGCATGTGCATCACTTTGCGCCGCACCTGAAGACATACGTACATTTGACAGCCCCGTGGCGCAGTTGGCTAGACACCAGCTTGCGAAACGAGCGGCCGCGGGTTCGATCCCCGCACCGAGACAAATGTTTGTGTGATCCACAAATATTTGTTTCGGGTCTGGGTGTTTGTGAGAGTAAAGTCTCTCGTAGTTTCTGATACCCACGACGCAAGGCTTGTATGTTAGTGTGGGGTCAGGACTATGTGTTAGACTGTTGGGTGTATTTATTATTTATTTATTATTATTTTAAATACAAATATACATACATTGTACATACAAACACATATACATACATTTATACATCGATACTGAGTGTATTCAGACCGTGATCGGAAATTAAGGCAGGTAATAGTTATTAGCTATGTTGATTACAATCCCATGGGCGCTAAAAAACAATCTCCACTAAAAATATTTTTTTTATAGTTTTCTATACAAGCAATGTTATTAAATGTATGTATGTTAGCTTTGAAAACGTCATTTTTTTTGCCTGCCTTAGTTTCCGATCACGGTCTGAATACAACCTGTATAGTCCTATGTATGATTCATGCATACCTCCTTGAACCTCTGCAAGTGGTACTCGGGGCAGAGCGCGCGGCAGGGCTGGTGCTGCGGCGCGGGCGGCGGGGAGCCCGGGGGCGGCGGCGCCGGGGCTCGGCCCCCCACCAGCTGCATGCACACCTGGACACATAGTGTAGGTTGTACTTGGGGTTCAAACACTGGGCATAGGACTTTTAGTGTTTTAAGTAAAGTTTTTGTAAAGAATTGTCACGTGAATGGTGAAGACACATGAAAAGCGACATTAAAAAAGAAAAACCTAACGGAAAAAATTATGAATTACTTTGATGTGTAGACGATCAACCAACAACTAGGCCAGAGTGGTGGACTAAGGCCTAACCCTTTTCAAATATAGGCAACAAAAAAAACTAGTAAGCCTATTTGAATTTGATTTTGACTTGTACAGGCAGATGATAATTAATAGCAAAAAAAATAAGAGTACTATCCTACCGTAGACAATTTCTTCTGCTTCCTATACACCTGTAGCTGCCTCCTGTGCACTTCCGGTAGCCGCCGGTACATCGCCATCAGCTTCCTGTCCACCTCCGACAGGCCCATGTCCACGCGTTTCCTGCATTGATGAGAAAAAACATCGTCAGATTTGTACCAAATTTCGCGTGACTTCGTTGCTTGGGTGATGTGAGATGGTGATGAAATTTGACGATGATCAAATAAGGTTTGTTTAAGAAACCAGTAGGACCATTTTTGTTAACCATTAAAATTTGTCAAGTACTACTCTAAATAGTCAGTTTATTACTAGTTAAAATATCTACTGTGCAAAAATTAATGTTTTAATTGACATTCCATATTTTTACTCAAAATTCCCTTCCAAAACACCCAAAAACCCTAGGATTCTATTCCCTCCCAGGAATTGAATGTGTGATGTACAACTGCATTTATATACTGAATGGAATTTTATATATGTTTTGTTAAGTTATAATTGTTTAATTATGTATTATGTCTATATTATTTCTTTAATTTTATGGTCCTTATTTCTCATCAATTAATATGATTGGTGTAACCGTGATAATTGGATAAATAAATAAATGAAATATTTACTGAATCTACAAAATGTCAAATTAGATTCAGTCATTTCAAAATTTACCATCCCATTCTGAAGTCATCACTAGAGAAGAATGAAGAAACTCTAGTGTTGCTCTTTTACCATAAAGAAATGAACACCAACCTGGCCTCATGGTCCCCCCTGCTGGGCGGGGCGGGCCACTCGTCACAGTGTTTGAGGACCCGGTCCATCAGCTTCTCGATGGAGGCTATGGACCTCATGAGGTGCCTCACGGTGCGGCACAGCTCCCCGGGCGCCGCCTCGCCCTCGGAGCCCCCAGACTCCACCGCAGCCGCTGCAGCCAGGAGCAGTTCTGATGCAGAGTCCAGGGATGAGGAGGTGGAGAGGCCGAGAGAAGCCGTACCGGAGTTCGCGTCCGAGTCTGTTACTGTTAGGAATGAGCCTGAGGAAATAAAATTAAATTAGTAAAGGAAAAATATAAAAAAAAAATGAGTGTTGTCTTTGGTAATCCACAAGGTTAGTGTCGGTTTATTATTGTTTATTGTGGTATCAGCATATTTACAATTATATGTAATTAATAATAATAGGGCCAAATAAATGTTTAAATCTTAATTCAGATTTTGAAAGGGAAACCGGACATCTATTCTATTTTTAAGAAGTTTATTTAAATCCCACATAAGTGAAATTTCCGAACTTAATATCGAAGCCGGTAGTCCCTTTACTACATAGTATAAAACAAAGTCGCTTTCTCTGTCCCTATGTCCCTTTGTATGCTTAAATCTTTGAAATTACGCAACGGATTTTGATGCGTTTTTTTTAATAGATAGAGTGATTGAAGAGGAAGGTTTATATGTATGATAACATCCATTAAATATCAGCATTGCACCCGTGCAAAGCCGGGGCGGGTTGCTAGTTGAAAATAAAACTAATTCTGAACTGATGTTTTTATCCCATAATTCCTACAGGTAACAATGCAAAATATATGACGTCACACTAGGGAGGGGGCGAGTTGTACAAATGTTACCAGCTGTGACAAGGGGGGTCAAGAAAACATGAATTTCTTGTGACGTAATGTATCTTTGTGCCACGGGATCAACGATTCAACCGAGTGATCAACGATTCAACCGACTGATCAACATTGATCATAGGTGGGATAACTCACTGTCATCGAGGTCGTTGGTGGGATTGGAGTCGCTGTTCTCGTGGGCGGAGTCCTTGTCCTCCGCCGGTTGACCTTCGACGCTGTCCGGAGGCCTGGAAATAATATTAAGTCAGTTTCTTCCGATATACAGGGTGTATTCAGACCTTTATCAGAAACTGAGGCAGGTAATAGCTACGGTGATCAGAAACCCAATGGCGTGCAGAAAATACTAATTTTCTTATGAGCTATTACCTGCCTTAGTATCCGATAACGGTCTGAATACACCCTGTATATTCAGGCTGAGTATTTTTAAAAGTTGTTTTGAATCGTCAATATCGAATATAACTGATAACATACTCATTTCTGTAGTGACTAAAGTTTAATGTAAGCTAGGTGTCATTATGATGGGTACCAAGATCTAATATTACGAGTTATTAACCGGTCAACAGTAATTTTGCGCACGGCTATATCGGATTATGCGCAGAATAAAGTTATATGTGCAAAATCTCAACTTCTTTCTCAGCGATTTAAACATAATTGGGCACAAAATTATCAGTAACTTTTTTGTTCTTCAAACAACAACAAAAGTTATGATTATTATTACTTCACTAGTGCAATATATAAACAAGTTGAACTCTATAAAGACATAAAAAGTACTTTGGTGTTACAGTCACAAGTAACCTTATTCTATGCATGGATATTTAATAAATAAACACTTCAGAGACCGTACACAGTAAAATAATACTATGATATGAGCTGTAATATAGTAAAATATAATATATTGAATATATCTTACTTTGCGCCGGTGCCGCTACCCTGTTGTAACTCCCCGTCGGCCGCTTGCGGTTGTAGGTCGTTCGATGGCTGCGAAATAAAACAGTACATGTTTTGTATCATCATTATCATCTTCTTCATCATTGTCATCATCATCGTCGTCACCACCTTCATCATCAGCACATATATTATGTTCATCTGCTGGACACGGACCTTCTCTAACTCTGAGACAGTTTTAGAGTTAGGTTGGCAGACTAAAAGTTATCAGGAATTTCTCAGGTGTAGTGGTAAGCAGTGATGGCCTCGAGGTTTAGGCGCGCGGTCAAGAGAATCTCGGCGGTCGCGGGTTCGAACCCAGGCACACACCTCTGACTTTTCGAAGTCATGTGTGCATTCACATTGAATTATCACTTGCTTTAACGGTGAAGGAAAACATCGTGATGAAACCTGCACACCTAAAAGTTCTTAGGAATTTCTTAGGTGTGTAGTCCGCCAACCCGCACTAGGCCAGCGTGGTGGACTATGGCCTAAACCCTCTCAATGGTAGAGGAGACCCGTGCTCAGCAGTGGGCGTATATGGGCTGATGAAGAAGTGGTGTCTAGTTCCCATCTAAGGAAATTTCCTCACGATGTTTCCTAGGTTTTGAACCCGACATCGTCTAAGCCTTCAGGCCATAACTACTATAGTATACTTGTATAACACTAGTCCATTACCTTGTCTCCGTCCATGGCCTCGGTCTTGGTCCCGTTGTACTCGTTCACCGCCTGCATCATGCCGAAGAACGAGATCCGGTTCGCTAGACTGAGTCCAATAATACAAAGTTGTTACATACATTCATTATTTTGGAGGTGATTAAATATACAAATCTCATATCAGTAGTATTACTTTATAAGTGGAAATTGTTTGTAATACCGAGTGTATTTAGACCGTGATCGAAAACTGAGGCAGGTAATAGCGATAGTGACTACAAAATGCCAGGGGCATTAAAGAAAATCCCGACAATTTTTTTTTTATTTTTTGAGGTTTTCCATACAAACCACATACTTTTAACACCGATGGTTGTATGGAAAACGTCAAAATTTTTATTCTTTGTCAAGATTTTTAATATCGCCACTGGGTTTGTGATCACCCTCGCTATTACCTGCCTCAGTTTTCGATCACGGTCTAAATACACCCTGTATATATGTTTACTTTAAAATTTGGAAAATGAAAATAATTGTATTGTATGAATTCTCAAAGAAAAAAAGACACTTCCATAGATGTCCAAAAGCGTTACACGTTAATTGAGTTATGTCTAGTTTTTAGTTGTTTTCTTTTCAGGCTGTGATCGGAAACTGAGACAGGCAATAGCCACTGTGATTAAAACACAGTTACATTTAAAAATCCCGAAAAATAAGAAAAAAAAAAGTTTTCCATTACAACCATCGGTATTAAATGTATGTGCTTTGGATTGAAAAGCATCAAAATTTTTATTATTTATCGAGATTTTTTTAACGCTAATTTTTTTTTAATCACCATCATCTATCACCCGCCTCAGTTCCCGATCACGGTCAGAACACACCCTGCATACACTTAAAAAAAAACTTCTCGTCCGGGAACCGAACCCACTACCTGAGCAGTTGTTTCCTCTGCTGTGCGCAGAGCGTGCGCGGCGTGAGACAGTCGCAGCGGTGCTTGTAGCCCGACCACGCGCTCACTGCAACAATAGAAGGATATGATTATCCGGGTCGGGGGATAATGTCATGTGACTGGGACGTCACAAGTGGCGATTTTACCAAGATATTAAAGAGTTTATAATTGGATAAGTTAAGTACTTAAGTTCAAGCTGATGAGCGTGGTATGGGTTTCAATCAATTAATCAATCAGCCTATCGCCGTCCACTGCTGAACGTAGGCCTCCCCAAGAAAGCGCCAACCATCCCGGTGTTGAGCAGCCCTCATCCATCCGTTACCCGCCACCTTTCTCAAGTATGGGTTTAATGGTATTTAATTCCACACGTGTAAGAGTATTGTCGTGAATTATAGAATATAGCGAGTGTACCTTAACCTAATCCAATAAATTTGTGTTTTAAACAAACACCCAATCCTATAACACCGGGTGTTTGTGGGATTCACTTAAGAAGCAACGCAACTTTCATTTACCATTCTTGCTCCACAAATTTCCTAAATGTCGAATCCCACCCCCCCCCCACCCCATCCTACACTCACCCCTCCAATCCCACACCCACCCCTTCAATCCCACACACACCCCACCCAATCCCACCTTCCCCCCTCCAATCCCACACCCATCCCATCCAATCCCACAACCCCCCGCCCCCATACGTACGGTCGTGCGGCGTGGTGCGCGCGGCCATGTCCGCCAGCCGGCGCGCCGTGCTGTCGTGCTGGTGCGGCGCCAGGTAGCGCTGCAGGCGGGCGCGCGCCCCCGACACCCAGCCCCACGAGGAGGCGCTGCCCCCCACCGGGACTAGTTCCACCTGGGGGGGACATACATATATAAGAATATAGTCAGTCCTACATTTATTTATTTATTTATTTCTTTATTTATTTATTCGACCAATACGGTTAAACCAATTACATTAATCGATAAGATAGATACAATAAAAATCATAAAATTAAATAAAAAATAAACACAAAACAGCGAAACAATTATAAATTAACAATTATAAATTAACAACATTATATAAAATTATATTAAATTCAACAAAATATCAATAAAATTTCATTCAAAATATACAAATCACAGTCATACATCACACATTCAATTCACAATACCGCAAACATTCCAACAAAATCACCTTCCACTCCTCTGTAAAAATATCACAGACATTACATGACAACTAAGGAGAGAAAGTTGTATTTTTTTTTGGAATGTAACAAACATAATACAGTAATACATGACATAGATGAAGTGTGCCACATCACTTGAATAAAAGATATATTTTTTAATATTACCCACGCCCGTAATCCTCAAAGTGGTAGACAGACGTACATACACATACGTATTACACGCTTAAAAATATCGCTGGCTCACTATTACAAGGTTCTAAGGTACAATGGAAGCAATTATTGAATTACGAATACCACGAGGTTCTATCAATTATACGAAGTGTATTCAGACCATGATAGGAAACTGAAGCAGGTAATAGCCAAGTCGATCACAAACCCGTTCGCGTTTAAAAAAATTCGATAAGAAAATAAAAAAAAATATATATTTTCTTCGATTGAAGCCTATAGCTATAATGCATCCTGTATGGTCCGAGGAATATTTCTTACCTCCTTTATATGTATAAAGGATCAAGAATTCCCACCATATAGTCAAAAACAGTTACACTTGACAAGGATCAATTTTGCCACATTAACAGAAAGAAGGACATATTTTGTAATATAAAAAACACATAACCTCGAAAGTGGTAGACAGAGGTACAACATCTATATTAAAATAGACACATCTATTTTTATCAGTCCCGTGTAATGAGGGCCTATCGCCGACTTTCTCTCATTTTGGGCACGCAAAAAAATAAGTGTTCCAATAATTTTTTCAATCTGCCATTTCCTATTAAAGGTAATAAAATGTTATAGAATGAGTACCTTGAAAGTGATTGTGGACGCCAATTTGTAATTCTCTAATATTTTGCAAAATCTCTCTACTGCATACCTGAAATGAAACATAACATCTTTAATTCAAATTATTTACCAAGATATTATTACTAAAAAAAATAATTTTCTGGGAATGCCGCCTCAAAAACGACATTGACATTTCATAAATGCCAACATGTTTTCCTTCACCTTTATAATAAATTGTGATATAAAGAACAAATGCATCTCAACGACTGCGGGTTCAAACTCCAGGCACACCTCTCTGACTTGTCAAAGTTATGTGTAATACACACATAAGTTGATTCAGGTGTGTACTCCATCAACCCACACTAGGCCAACGTGGTGGCCTAAAACCTCAATCCTCTTAGGTACAGAAGAGGCACGTGCAGTGGAACATATGCTCAAGATGATGATGATAGTAATGATGATCATGTTGATGCTTATGATGATGATCATGATATTCATGATGTTGATGGTCATGGTGATCAAGAGATCCCCCTTGATAATAATGATAATGATGATCGTGATGATTATAACAATGACAGTGATCATGATGAACATGCTGATGATCATGATCATGATGATGATCTACTCACTCTTTCTCCATGGGTTTGTCGTACTGCTTGCACAGGCATATCTTGGTGACTATCTGCTCAGCAATGTCACTCTCCTTGGCTAAGCGGCATAGTTGCTCGTGGATTATCGCCTCGCCTGCAATGTAATAATATTATTATTATATAGTTATTAATGATCGTGATGCTTAAACAACAGCGCTCGGTTTGATCCCCTCAATTCCTCTTCGATCCACCGCGACCAATATTTGTGTGATTTACTTTTTCAAACCTTTTCGTTCAAATACAGTTAAATGGTCGTTTGTATGTATGTATGTTTTTTTTATTCGTCATGTATGTATATGTAATATGTAAGTAGATATGTGTATGTACATACCGTGGTGCTTGTTGAGCAGCGCCCGCAGCGCGCGCAGGTCCCAGTGCTGCGCGTCGGGGGCGCAGCCCGCGCACACCCGGAGCGCCCGCATCGCGCCCGCCGCCAGGGACATGCTCGTGCCGCCTGGAGATAAATAATGTCATATTTATTACTTAGATAGCAGTGGCACCCAAAAATCAATTGTTAAAATTAATTTTATCCATTCAAAATTCGATTACCACAATCGATTATCCACCTAAGAATCGATTATTACAATCGATGATTGTTACCGTGCGCTCCCCCACCGCGAGCGCGAGGCACAGCCGGCAGTGGCACCCGAACTTTATGTATTGAATCTCGTATATATGAATGTTACCGTGCGCGAGCGCCCACACGACGTCCCTGAGCAGCGCGGCGAGCGGGCGCTGTCCCACCGCGAGCGCGAGGCACAGCCGGCAGTGGCACCCGAACTTTATGTATTGAATCTCGTATATATGAATGTTACCGTGCGCGAGCGCCCACACGACGTCCCTGAGCAGCGCGGCGAGCGGGCGCTGTCCCACCGCGAGCGCGAGGCACAGCCGGCAGTGGCACCCGAACTTTATGTATTGAATCTCGTATATATGAATGTTACCGTGCGCGAGCGCCCACACGACGTCCCTGAGCAGCGCGGCGAGCGGGCGCTGTCCCACCGCGAGCGCGAGGCACAGCCGGCAGTGGCACCCGAACTTTATGTATTGAATCTCGTATATATGAATGTTACCGTGCGCGAGCGCCCACACGACGTCCCTGAGCAGCGCGGCGAGCGGGCGCTGTCCCACCGCGAGCGCGAGGCACAGCCGGCAGTGGCACCCGAACTTTATGTATTGAATCTCGTATATATGAATGTTACCGTGCGCGAGCGCCCACACGACGTCCCTGAGCAGCGCGGCGAGCGGGCGCTGTCCCACCGCGAGCGCGAGGCACAGCCGGCAGTGGCACCCGAACTTTATGTATTGAATCTCGTATATATGAATGTTACCGTGCGCGAGCGCCCACACGACGTCCCTGAGCAGCGCGGCGAGCGGGCGCTGTCCCACCGCGAGCGCGAGGCACAGCCGGCAGTGGCACCCGAACTTTATGTATTGAATCTCGTATATATGAATGTTACCGTGCGCGAGCGCCCACACGACGTCCCTGAGCAGCGCGGCGAGCGGGCGCTGTCCCACCGCGAGCGCGAGGCACAGCCGGCAGTGGCACCCGAACTTTATGTATTGAATCTCGTATATATGAATGTTACCGTGCGCGAGCGCCCACACGACGTCCCTGAGCAGCGCGGCGAGCGGGCGCTGTCCCACCGCGAGCGCGAGGCACAGCCGGCAGTGGCACCCGAACTTTATGTATTGAATCTCGTATATATGAATGTTACCGTGCGCGAGCGCCCACACGACGTCCCTGAGCAGCGCGGCGAGCGGGCGCTGTCCCACCGCGAGCGCGAGGCACAGCCGGCAGTGGCACCCGAACTTTATGTATTGAATCTCGTATATATGAATGTTACCGTGCGCGAGCGCCCACACGACGTCCCTGAGCAGCGCGGCGAGCGGGCGCTGTCCCACCGCGAGCGCGAGGCACAGCCGGCAGTGGCACCCGAACTTTATGTATTGAATCTCGTATATATGAATGTTACCGTGCGCGAGCGCCCACACGACGTCCCTGAGCAGCGCGGCGAGCGGGCGCTGTCCCACCGCGAGCGCGAGGCACAGCCGGCAGTGGCACCCGAACTTTATGTATTGAATCTCGTATATATGAATGTTACCGTGCGCGAGCGCCCACACGACGTCCCTGAGCAGCGCGGCGAGCGGGCGCTGTCCCACCGCGAGCGCGAGGCACAGCCGGCAGTGGCACCCGAACTTTATGTATTGAATCTCGTATATATGAATGTTACCGTGCGCGAGCGCCCACACGACGTCCCTGAGCAGCGCGGCGAGCGGGCGCTGTCCCACCGCGAGCGCGAGGCACAGCCGGCAGTGGCACCCGAACTTTATGTATTGAATCTCGTATATATGAATGTTACCGTGCGCGAGCGCCCACACGACGTCCCTGAGCAGCGCGGCGAGCGGGCGCTGTCCCACCGCGAGCGCGAGGCACAGCCGGCAGTGGCACCCGAACTTTATGTATTGAATCTCGTATATATGAATGTTACCGTGCGCGAGCGCCCACACGACGTCCCTGAGCAGCGCGGCGAGCGGGCGCTGTCCCACCGCGAGCGCGAGGCACAGCCGGCAGTGGCACCCGAACCGCGCGCGGTACACCCAGCCGCCGCACACGCGCTCCACGCTCCTGCAACGTACACAAGTATTGTGTTAGTGGTGTATTCGGTGACGTCATTATCATCACCGTCATCAAGTTGTCAAAAACGGTAATCGTCATCAGTTATCGTCGTCGTCATTATCATCGTCACCATAGTCATTAATATCATTGTCGTTGTCAAAAGCGTCATCATCATCATAGTCATCGTTGTTGTTATCATTGCCATTATCATTATCATCATAGTCATCGTTGTCATCATGATCGTCATCATAGTCATCGTCAACATCATCATAGTCATCGCCGTCGTCGACAACGTCATCATAGTCATCGCCGTTGTCATCATCGTCATTATTATCATCATTCTCATAGTCAAAGTCATAGTCGTCATCGTTATTATTATCATCATTGTCGTCATTGTTATCATCATCATCATAGTTATCGTCGTCGTTGTCATCATCGTCATTATTATCATCATCATCAACATAGTTGTCGTCGTCGTCATCATTCTCATTATCATTATCGTCGTGGTCATCATCGTCGTTGTCATCATCGCCATTATTATCATCATCATCAACATAGTTGTCGTCGTCGTCATCATTCTCATTATCATTGTCGTCGTGGTCATCATCGTCGTTGTCATCATCGCCATTATTATCATCATCATCAACATAGTTGTCGTCGTCGTCATCATCATCCTCATTATCATTGTCGTCGTGGTCATCATCGTCATTATACTTATCGGAGTGATCCAAAGTGGGTATGATTGGTGAATGATCTCGCTCCTCAACAGGAATATTTCCTCCATTTGATTCGTCCATTTGTGGTACTACAAGCAGAGTGACGTTCCTTCCGAGTCGCAGAACGGAAGTGTCCGAGTGAGCTTGTGCTTGTCCTTATATAGCGAGAATCCCCTCTTAGCTACTCACCCCTTCCAATACCACTACTACTTCTAGTCAAATCAGCAATTTATTTTTATGCAATTTTAAAGAACAGTCCATTTTGTTAAATTGAATGAAGGTAGTTAATTCTGAACAATATTAACATGTTTCAATCACTCCGACACACTCATCGTCAACATTGTCATCGTCATTGTCATGTCATCATTATGAATATCGTGATAAATTTTTATATTTTTTTTTGCTACATGTATTGAATGATATATAAGATATATACTGACATATTAGTCCCGACGAGCGTGTACATAAGCGCAGATATCTCGCACCAGGAGTGGTACACGCCGAGCAGCCACTCCGGCACGGGACTGAACCTGCTCTCCGGGGAATCGCATGACAATCGCTCAGCTTCTGTCAACAGTAGCATATATTAGTATCAGTATACACACAGATCAGTTTCATACACCGGTATTAGTATTATACAGATGTGTTTTAAGATGAAAATTGCATTTTTTAACTATATTAGGTAGATATTTTTTTAATTTTTAATGTTTACATATTAAGGACCATATGACATCTATATTATACATACATAACTTTATGCCTTTTTTATGTTCTTTCAAACAACAAAAGTTATGATTATTATACTTCACTAGTGCAATATATAAACAAATTTAACTCCTTAACTAGGTATTTATAAAGGCTCATATCAGGGAGCAACAGTATTATCATTTTCCAGAATCTTGTCTTGCAGCACAAATACGTGCCGTGCTGTCTAGATCCTGGGCTCAATCCAGACTTATTCAAAACATTTTTTTTTCTTTAGTACATTCTCAATAGCAGCACCTAGTATAATAACCTTATTAAACAGCAATAGGCCAACCCTCTATTACTATAGGACAGGGCTTCCCAAACTTATTTACACTATGACGCCCTATAGAATTGTTATTTTTCTTGCGACGCAACCCCCCCCCCCCCCCCCCCCATTATCAAAACTACCTATTGTAGTGGAAATAAAAACAGCAGTAGTCAGCGTAATATGAGGTTATGTTTGTCAATCGCCTCGCGACGCCCCCAGGATGTTGCCGCGACGCACAGTTTGAGAAGCCCTGCTATACGACACAGGTACTATGACTATTAATCTATGCATGACTACCGGACATAGGTACTATCTCAGTCTATTGGTTATTATTAATAAATAAATAAATACACCCAACAGTCACACACATAGTCCTGACCCCACACAAGGTACAAGTCTTGTGTCGTGCTATCAGAAACTATGACAGACTTTAGTCTCACAAACATCCAGATCCGAAACAAAAATTTGTGTCTCAGTGCGGGGATCGAACCCGCGGTCTTTCGTTTCGCAAGCTGGTGTGTAGCCAGCTGCGCCATGGGGCTGTCAAATAAATATTACTATGGTACTTTGGTACTACAACAGTCTACTGGTTCCACAATATGAGTATATCCTCACCGCAGACGTAGTGCAGCAGAGCCGCCTCCTCCTCAGGAGTCACCGCTGGTTCTTCATATGAAAACATCTCGCTGTTTGACGTGCTGCTGAACAAATTGAGGTTATTAACACGTTAGCTGCCATGTCAGGCACCGGTGCCTGACAGACATGGCACCTGTTAAGGCCATGTTAGTCCCGGGTGACTGACGCCACAGTATGTAATTTAGATGATCTCTCGTTATAATCTATTAAAATTGACTGACAAGGCCCTGGAAAAACTATGTTCAACTTGGCCTAACGTTTCTACATTTAGAATTGGATTTATTTAGGTTTTATTGGGAATCGTTTGGGCCTAGTCAGGCACATATGCCAGACATTTTTTTTTCCTTATTTTACATTATAATCATCGGAAACAAATTAAAATAGTCATATAATGTCATTTACTTGAATATACAACCAAAAAACTAAAATAAAAAAATGACGTCATCAAAAATTTAGTATGGCAGTTAACGTGTTAATAAATATATACAACAGTAACTTTTCTTTGTTTGTTTTCTTTGTTCTTCAACTCATCCTTTATATTGTCTTTAATTAAATAAAAAATAGTAACATACATAGTTCTGACCGCACACTAACATACAAGTGTTGTCTATCACTAACTATGAGAGACTTTACCAACACAAACACAAAAAAAATGTCTATTGTTGCCCACAGCCCAACCCACATTAGACCAGCTAACCCACAATAGGCAAGCGTGGTGGACTATGGTCTAGATAGTAAACACTTTTGTGATGTCCTTAGTCACATTTGTTTATAAATACTTTTTCTTACAAATAAAATGTGCGGACCACAACGGTCATTTCCTTTCTTAAAACGGACCCCGGAAGAAACTGATTAGTGACCCCTGGTCTAGAACCATCTCAAAGGTGGCTCGTGCCCAGCAGTGGGACATTTATGGGATTATTGAGAAGCAGTAAAGATGCTCACGAGTCTGGCTGTTGTTCCTGCTGCTGCAAGTCTTCAGCCAGCGGCATGGTCTCACGGGCGCTCTCCTCGGCCGAGGCCAACAGCTGGAACATACAGGGTGTATTCAGGATGTAATCGGAAACTAGGGCAGGTAATGGCTATGGTGATTACAAACCAATATGCCTATAAAGAATTTTTATAATAAAAAATACTGGTATATAAATAGGTATTTTATTAATGTATTTATGTAAAAATGCATTTGCAAAGAAGACATGTTTAATAATTTCAATTAGTGATCCACCTGGGTCCTAGTCCTTTTGGTGACCCCATGACCCTCCCCTGTATCCTCCCTTGGCCCCTTAACCCATGTGTGACTTGTACATTCCCTGTCCTGTACCCATCCCAGGGGAGGGATTATGTCCCTTCCCTGGATCCTTAGACCTTTCACTCCATGGTGAGTGGTATACTCTTACCTGGAGTATATCCTCGTGCCTGATGAGGAAGCGGTCGTCCCGTGGTGCATCGGCGCTCAGCAGCGGCAGCAGGAACTGGCCTAGCGCTGGAGCCTCCGCCTGGGGGAGATAGTAGGGGTTCGATTACCGACAGGGGAAAGATATTAACATTGTCGTAATTTTTAACACGTGTGTAATTTTATTATTTTGATAGGGTCGAGTTTGAAAAGCCTATTTTACAAGATAGAAGGCTTATTGTGTCGAGAGACGTACTCGGGTTTAAATCCCATCCTGTGTGTTAGTGTTAATATTTCAAGGAAATCGGTAAAAACAAAACATCTTTAATGTGTGTAGTGCACCAACTCGCGTTAGGCTATCATAGAGTCATGTCTACGATATGAGTCATATTTCTAATTTGTAACTCGGTTTAGAGAGTATAATATTTAACGAGATGTCGCAAGAGGGACATCTCGTTAAATATTAATCTCGCCTTCGAATCGTATTTAATACCTTAAATTTATATGACATTTCGTGGGCGGAAGAAAATATCGTGTAAAAATCTACACATCCAAAAATATTTTATTTTTAGGAGTGGACTCCGACAACCCGCATTAGCCATGACTTTAGCATCGTGATTAAACCGGCACACCTAAAAATTCTTAAAAAATTCTTAGGTGTGTAGTCCGCCAACCCGCACTAGGCCAGCGTGGCGGACTATGGCCTAAACCCTCTCACTGGTAGAGGAGACCTATACCCATGTGTGGGATCAATATGGGCTGATACACAGTATTATGACTCACCGCTCCATCGTGCTGGTAGGAATCACAGTCCACATCACCGACAGCGGCCGCGTCCTTCATTGATGAACTGTCTGAAGAACCTGGTGATGAGAAGTGATGATTTTTTATACACATTGTCAATACATTATGAATGGATTTTGTGTGTGTTTGTGAGAGTAAAGTCTCTCGTAGTGTTTGATACCCACAACACAGGTCTTGTATCTTAATGTGGGGTCAGGACTATGTGTGTGACTGTTGGGTGTATTTGTTTATAGTTTAGTAGGACGTATATAAGGTGTATTCAGACCGTGATCGGAAATTAAGGCAGGTAATAGCTACGGCGATCTCCATTGGCATTTAAAAAAAATCCGAGAAAAAAAAAAATTAACGTATTCCTTACAACAATCGGTATTAAATGTATGTGTTTTGTATGGGAAACCTCATTTCTTTTTATTTTTTTCGGGATTTTCGTTAACGCTAATGGGTTAGTGATCACCGTAGCTATTACCTGCCTTAGTTTCCGATCACGGTCTGAATACACCTGTATAATGGGAGGTATGTGGGCTCATACATATACAGATACTCACAAGGGTCGTCGAGTTCCGTCCACTGGTCGTCCGAGTCCGAGTCGGCGCCGACGTCGGACGCGTCGGAGGGCGGGGCGGCCGCGCGGCCACGCCCACCCCCGCCGCCCGCGCCCCGCCGACGACACGCCTATTGTTCATGGACAAAATGGGTTAGATTTATGTTGATATTTAATTGTTACTGTATAGATTATAGAGTATGTAATCTTTATTGAAAATATAAATAGAACTGCAAGGATTGGTTTTTGTAATTGGGTTTCCCTGTTAAGATCGGTTCGTTAGGACTATAAAATCTGGAAAAGTCTTAGAAACAGTAATACGTTAGCCCCTTATTATGTAGGACTTGACACACACGAAGGTCTTATGGGAAGTACATTTTGTTCACTCACGATTTACCGAATGAGGTTTTAATCGCTCTGAGTAAAGAGCGAGCATTTTAACTTTTCCAGACTCCATAATACTAAGTAGTTCATACATACACACGTAACATAACGCCTGTTTTTTCCCCGGAGGGATAGGTAGAGCATGCGTTCTAACACAATTTGTTCAAATCATTTTTTCTTCTTACATGATAGTGCGCGAGTCTACTAACGTTATTTGTGCACATTCCCAGACTCCGTGCTGCTACTGAGTATTTCCTAACGAAAAAACTCAATAACTCTTTGCCCAACTGTAGTTAGACCCCTATTTGTACGAGCATTCTGTTTTTGTATATATATTTTCTTTTTTTCTTGTTTTGTCTTATAACAAAACACACAACATACCTCACGCCTATGTTCCCCGAAGGGGTAGGCAGAGATGCATTTCTGCACCCACATTTCGCCAGGTATGTCTCAGTCCCACGTAATAGGGGGCGAACCTATTGCCGTTTTTCGGGCACATTTGTCTTATGTGTGTACAATAAAGTTTATTTCTATTCTATTTCTTTCTAGACTTTTCGTTCCCACAGCGACACGAAATGTCTTGCATTTTTTTTTAATTCTATAAAACATACTACAAATAATGTTATCATTTTTTTCATTTTTAATGTCATAACCAACCGTAGAAGATATAAATAATTGTACAAATTGAAGGTTATGGGGTACATACATCCTTCCCCTTGGCTATGGGCCTGCGGCGGTGGGTGCGTTGTGGTCTCGGCTGGCGCTGGGGCCGCCCTGCGCGACCCCCAGACCATGAGGAGGAAGAGGATCCACTGCCAGATCCTCGGTGACCCAGCTGGAAAGATAAGAGAAACATTCAAAGTCAAAGTCTTCTTTATTCAAATAGACTTTTACAAGTTCTTTTTCTTAAACTAGTGCCGCTTCGAAAAGTGTTGTCGCTGTGGAGAAGAAACGGCAGGAAACTCCCTCAGCAACAATTAAATTTGATGATGATAATATAACGTATGCAAGGCCATTATTTACGAATACGGCCGAATGATGCATTTGCGCGAAACATTATGTTTAACAATTTTAATTAGTGGTCCACCTTGATCCTGGGCACTGCCCATGGGGGGTCATGACCCTGTTACCCTACCCCTGGACCCGGCCCTGACACGAACTGATGCTAGATGTGGAAAAGCTACATCTACAACTGAAACGTGCGTTATCTCACTCTATCTAAAAATCTACTATATTGGAGTGAGCAAGACCAAAGATTTAAAACTTGAGAAAGATATCTATGTTAATTAAAAAGACATTGGTAACAGAGAACTATGTCTGTATTGTGTATTTTATGGTGTAACATACAAAAGGCAGAACAGTTGAATAAGACTAGAAAAGGAATGTGAGAATGCCGAGCGTGCCGAACCTACGATTACACTGTCATATGTTTGACACAGACGCAAACAGTCTTCTTCAACCAGGAGCTTAGACTAATGAAATGCGGCTAATTACGGCCAAAATCTCGGCCCCTAATACGCGATACTGAATCATAGTTAACAATACTATTAAAATTTTTCGCCCCTTGAAAGTTATAATCTTTTTTTCAATACTAATAAGTAACACAAAAAAAAATTGGGGCAAATTTTCAACCCCTTAAAATCTGCCGCCCTAGGCTCCAACCTACCCAGCCTAATGGTAAATTCGTCACTGCTATCCCTTTGATAAGCGAGTTTAAACGTAATATAAACATTATGCATAATGACGTCAGAATGACGAACAATAGTCGAACAACAAATTTTATTTACAAACTATACCAAAATCAGATGTAGGCATCAGTGGTGATATTTCTAGTGTGTACTATATACTCAGCCTATCGCCGTCCACTGCTGAACGTAGGCCTCCCCAAGATAGCACCGACCATCCCTAAAATGATACTTTAAATACTTTTAATAAAAAAAAAAGTTCTAAAAAACGCAAGACTTATTAATAAGTGTGGTTAGGCGGTGACTGTTGGGTGTATTAACATTATTTTATTACCATCTAAGTCATCAAATTTCTGTTCTTCAGTCATTTATGGGACTTCCCATCAATACTTTTAGGTACTAAGCAAAAAAAATAGATAAGAAGTGCATTATCCACTGGATTATCTTAAGTGTGTAATGATTTTAACCCTGGCAGTCAATTAGAAAAAAGCAGTGATGGCCTCGAGGTTTGGGCGCGCGGTCGAGAATCTCGGCGGTCGCGGGTTCGAACCCCAGGCACACACCTCTGACTTTTCGAAGTTATGTATGTATTCACATTGAATTATCACTAGCTTAAACGGTGAAGGAAAACATCGTGATGAAACCTGCACACCTAAGAGTTCTTAGGAATTTTTTAAGTGTGTAGTCCACCAACTCGCACTAGGCCAGCGTGGCGGAGTATGGCCTAAACCCTCTCAATGGTAGAGGAGACCCATGCTCAGCAGTGGGCGCATATGGGTTGATGAAGAAGAAGTCAATTAGGGTCATAGACATTTACTTGTTAGTTGTGACGCATAGACAAGTTATAGATCCTCCTATAAAAGAAATCTCTTGTAGGTAAATAATTAAACCATCTATGTAGGTAGATGCCTACTATATAATACTTGTACTTTGGGTATGGGTTCCAAACATATGTATATGAAATATAAAAATACTATATTCTGGTCTGCAAATTGTGGGGTTTACAATTAATATTTTGGACTGTTGGCATATAAATCTATCACATATATAATCAATTCATTCACATTATTTCCACATTTCACTACAAACAAAATAACAAAACTTATTCACTTAACAATATTTTTGTATTACATAAACAAAGATCTTGTTTCTATTTCAAACAGCTAGATTGATCAATGAATTCTAGACTTTTCTCACTAGTCAGTGGTTTCCAATAAAGGGTAAATGGTCTGAGTCATAGACAAAAATGATATGAATGCACAATGTGGTTTTATTAACCAACAACACTGTGATATCACATGGCTTCCTTTTGTTATTTACTACAATCAAAGCATGTCCATATAAAGATAGAAATTCACTTGATTTTGTCATCATCAGCCCATACTGGTTGGCTTGGACCTCACTTATAATTGAGAGGATTTAGGCCTTAGTCCACCACATAGACCTAGTCCTTGTTCACAGACTACACACCTAAGAAATTCCCAAGTAATTGCCAACCATACAACATCTCTTCATCATCCTAAAGTGGATTGTTAGAGAAAGTAACAGAAGTTAAATCTGTTTATTTGAATTTTTTGTGGATAAAGCCCAATAAATAATATACAGTCGAAACCGGATATAACGACACTGAAGGGACCTTATATTTCGGACGTTATATCCGATAGTTGTTATAAACGATAGTAATTACTTTATATAGAATGTGCCGGGACCTTACCATTCGGTTGTTATAACCGGTCCGTCGTTATAAGCGGTGTCGTTATAACAGGTTTTCACTGTAATAAAATTAATAATCTTTGGAGGCTCTGAAATGGTTGCTGAGTTAAAACTCAGATACATAAACCAGTGTTATTAGATGACAAAGCAGTGTGATTAACTCTTTGACCCTAACTACTAGTGGCTCGGGTTGTGGGTCAAAGTATTTATTAAATCAAACTTTATATTTCTATACAGTAATCATCTCACCTCATAAAATACTGGTGGTAATACTTTCTATACAAGTTTTATTCTTTAATTCATGATTACACTACTATTGATCAGGGTGTATTCAGACTGATGAGAGACTAAGGCAAGTTAAAGGAAATCCTGACCAAAATTATGTATTGTATATACTTATATCAGAGAACTCACAACAAAAGTGCATATCTCTTGACATCTTTCTTACTTTCTTTACTATTGTAATGTTGTTTCTTTACTATTGTAATTATTCTTTACTTTACTATATAACACTAGTATTAACAAATACACTTCATATATATGTGTGAAATTCTTATCAGAGCCCTGTCAAGGGATGAGTCACAATATTTTTCTTAACCAATTTAAGTATGTGATAATTAATAAAGAATACACACTAGACAAATAACGAGGTGTGTGATATCACCTAATATGTCAATCTTTTATGCTTGTTACAACCTTTTTATAGTAAGATTTAGTCTAATAAGGATTTATTTTCCAGATGGAAATTTGATTGTCTATTGACTACCAAAACCTCTAATGAAATCTAAAAAGGTATTCAGCAGTAAGCATATTTATAATAAACTTAATTATATCTTCAATTCTTGAGTAAATAAATGAACTGCTGTGATTTAGAACAAAACAAATTACTGTTTAGTTATATTGTGTAAAGTTTTGATGAAAGGAACACTATAGTATCTAGCCTATTCTAGTGAAACTGCCTTCTACACCGGGCATAAAATTAAATTTGAAAAATGATTGAATGTTGTTAATATTTAAATGACTATTTTAAACTATTTTCAATTATCAATGTCATTTTCATTTAACATCTTTAATTATACATGAAAAAACTATGCAGTGATTTGTCTTAGTATGTCCTATAAAGTGATACAAGAGAAAATAAGAGTAATCACAATAGAACAGGTGTATTATCTTCATTAGCTCATATATACACATGGACCTCATTTACAACTGAGTGGGTTATGTCTTAGTCAACCCAGCCAGACAGATCAACCTATGCCCAGAATAAAGTTATATGTGCAAAATCTCAACTTCCCTTTCTCAGGGATTTAAACTTAATTGGACACAAAATTATCCCTAACCTTTTTTGTTCTTCATACAACAACAAATTCTGCTTCTTATTACTTCACTAGTGCAATATATAAACAAGTGTAACTCTATGAAGACACAAAAAGTACTTTGGTGTTATAGTCTCAAGTAACCTTATTCTATGCATAGGTCGAGATGTACTCAATCTAGCATTCAATTTACTAAATGCATCAAAAATGGAGAGTATAAGATAAGAGGATGACTTTATCTAACTTCTGTTTAATTACTCACCAAAAGATTACCAAAGAGGATTAATTCTACATTTTAATTGTGATTAGACTTAATTTCATTGAAATCTAGGGAAACATAGAAAGGTTTTCTGATTCAATATTCTGGGAAGTGATATTGACACAAAGGGTATCTTAGAATTACATAGGCTGTGTATGTTTAACCTACACCAAATATTTAAAAGATATGTTATGGTGTTCTGTGTGGAAAAAATGCAAGTAATAGTAACATTCATATGTAGAAAGTGTTAGCAACTTGATTTGGATTGGGAATAGAAAAGTTAAGGTGCAAAAATTAGAAACTTGGAAAAACTTGAATACAATGTGTAAAAATGAATTTTGGCTCTTGATGTCATGTCATAATTTCCAATAAGTTTGACCATGAAAAGTAAGAAATTACATTGGAGTTTGGTAAATACAGCAAAAATTAAAACAGGTTTGCAATACGCGACCAAAGACAACACATTTTTTCTTCATCCCAATAGTGATCACACCAAACAGGTTTTATGCATATGATCGCATCAATGAGAGTGAAACTATGGGATGAATGGGGAACAGTATCGTCACGACCACAAATACGAACGTAAGCGGGGTCAACGACACCGCCTTCATCAAATAATGGACTTGCGAAAAAAAATACATAAACATTGTCGAAAAAGTGCGTGCTACGTTAGAGTGAGACGTCACTCACCGCGATCTCGTAGAGGGAGGGGAAATCCTGCTGCGGCTCGTCAGCTAACCCGGCTAGAAGACCTAACTCTGCGCTCAGGTCAGCTAGTTCTGCACCTATGCGGTCTGCCCGATCGGCGTCACCCAGTTCATCCTTAAGTATGTCGCCGATCTCGTCCGAGACGGCGGCCACCGCGGACGCCACCACCGAAGCCACCTCCTCGGAGGGCGCAGCCTCCTTGAGAACCTCCGCACCGGCCGCGAACAACTCCGTTTCCTCCGATGTAGTCTCGCTCCGTGCTAGACATTTCTCCATAGAAAACATCATTTGCCAAACGATAAACACAACAATAACGACGAACGGAACATCTAAAGTCTATATAGATTGTTGTCGATCATACGACCGCGTTTAATTCGTTTATAGTAAAACGAGAAACCATTTTTTCATTCACACAGATATATCCCGAACTTTTTGACAATACCAATATGGCGACGATATTTTTAGGCATATTGTGACCAGTTGAGGACGGATAACGTAACAATATTTGCTGTGGCAACATCTATCTTACTCTGCCAAAGCTTAGGATGAAAGTTAAAAGCTTTCTATCAAACGTTCAAAGTTCAACGCAAAGCTTATCAGTGATGTTTGATAAATACCAGATAATCCTCTGAGAATGAAATTATCAATGAATTTTTTCGCGAAAAATGATAATAAACCTAAAAGTCAAATATAATTATATGTAACGCGACGTTTTGTCAAAACTCATCAATAGTTTGTCGCAGAAATTCAAAGCATGCGTACTGGGAGTACAATTTGCTAACAGGTTGTTATCATAGATAATATTTTGCAACAACTGTTTGCCATGTGCTACTAGGTTTAAGGAAAGTCAAAAACAATTTCTTAAAAAAGCTAAATGACATTATTGCTAAATGCGTATTTTTTTAGCATTATAATTACCTATTCGTTGATACTTATCATAGGTACTTTGCTAATCAGCTCTATATATAGTATTTATTCTCATAAATAAATTATTATTATTCAATTCATTAATACAGAAACGTGTTTTGAATAAACAAAGCATAACCTTGTAAAACTTTTTACCGCATGGAATGCGGACATGTCAAGTGTTTTTAGCACGGGCATTATTGCATGCGAATTGTCATACTGACATTTGACATGAGCCGCATCTGCGCGGGCCGGGTATTTTTGTATGTAATTGTATTAAAAGATGAAAATCTACAATGCAGGTAAAATACCGCAGTGAAACGTGCACACGACACATTAAATAGTTATTACCGCCCGTTAACAAACCTCCTTGATTATTGCCTTATGTATATAACTAGGGTATAGTTGCGCTTTTGTATTTTTATATCGTTATGGCTGTACAAAATAAAGTCTTGTACGCTTTTCGCGGTTGGATTGCATTTGTGGCTTTTATGGACTTGGGCACTGCGGGAAGGTCCTATATTGAAAGGAGGTCGTTTTTAAGCCCTAATGGAGACAACGAACAGTTAGATGGTAAGTTTACAATAATATCTATTTATTTGCTATTAAATGTTTTGCGAAGTGTTAAAAAAAGGTTTTAATGTATACAGTTTGGTATGAATCGTGTGTTGGCGGTTTCTGCTATAAGATTTAGGTCTGAATCGCGTAAACTGTTGACAATTTTTTAAACACTTTCAAAAATGCCGTGTCAAAAGTTGGTTCAACTTAATGTTTAGCAAATCAATATCATTTATTAAATAAAAATATTATCACTTGCTTGTTTGCCTCCTTTTTCCATTAAAAAATGTACCTTGCTCTGTATACTAAAATCTTTAAAAACATATTTAATTGTGTTCCAGGTGACTACACAATATCCCGCATGTTGGGAATGTATTCCGTGCTCAAAGCTCTTGCTTTAATCCACTGTACTCTCTACATACATTATCGGCCGTAAGTACCTCATTTTAGTGCCTTGATGAATCTGCTTCATTATTTGGCGGACTTCATACCTAAGAAATTCCTAAGAACTTAGGTGTGCGGGTCTCACAATGGCTTTCTTCACTCTTGAAGCAAGTGATAACTTTGTGTATCTTTGAAAAGTATGAGGTGTGTACCAGGAGTTTGAATCCACGACCGTCTTGATTTTAGATCGTGTGCCTAAACCTCAAGGCCATCATTGCTTGTTAGTTTGATGCTAGCTTGCAAAAGAAGGTTGCAGGTTCGATCCCGCACTGAGACAAATGTTCATGTGATCCACTAATATTTGCTTCATGTATTTATGAGGCTGGAGTGTTACATAGTATCTGCTACCCAAGACACAGGACTTGTATCCTAGTATGGAATCAGAGCTATGTATGTGACTGTTGGGTGTATTTATTTATTACTATTATTTATGTATGTATATTAAATATGTTCTTATCTGTTTCAGGGTGGTGTCAATGGGCTATTGGTCACTAACACTAACAATAATACTATATTTCTCTGAAGCATTTTATTTTCACTCAACCAATTTGAATTTTTACGTAGTGTTTCCTTGCGTGCTCAATAGTAAGTATTTTTTATATAACTATATGTATGTATAAACAGATAACTATCGAAAACAGAGACAGGTAATAGTTAAAACGTAAAAAAACGGTATGTTTTTTAATGCCACGGTGGTTTTGATCACTGTAAGTATTACCTGTCTTAGTTTTTAATCACGGTATTTATGTGTAAAAAGATAGTGAATGAAAAGTACGACAAGTAATAATTAAGTTCATCCATCCCATCTATCACTTCTTCTTGTCCATCTAATGGTTGTCTCTAAAAAATTGCCTTGTGCGATAAGACCGCCAATTGTACTTCTTTCTCTTTGTTTATTTGATTTGTATATCATTTCTTTGTGTGCAATAAAGAGTTTATAAATAAATATAAATGAAATAAATAAGTTGTTAGTAACACATTCACAGTAAAAATCTCTAAAAAACGACGTTTTCATTTTCAACATAGACTATTAACACTTTCGGAAGTTAGCAAAACATCAAAATGATTATATTTAAGTGTTTATCTTAGCGTCATTGTATTTTTAATTAGCGTTACTATTACCCGTCTTGGTTTTCTATCACGGTCTGAATACATTGTGTGTGTATCAGTGTCGGTATTTCCACATTAGCCTAAAAGGGTTACACATTCATTTTATAATGTCTAGTTTAAAATAGTTTATTGTGGGCTCAGGACACTAACTTATATGTGAAATTGCTTTTACTAACAAACATTTAAAGCTTAAACATTATTTTGGGATTTTTGTAAGGCAATTTGGGGTTTTGGGCTTCTATGGAAGTACCACCAGTACAAAAGTAATTAAAATTCTATACTAATGATATTTTTTACCTTCTATCTTTGCAGTAATAACCCTCCTAGGACTAATATATCTCCCCACGAAGCTGAAGCTGTTCGGACAGATACCGGGAGTTTCAGGCATGGACCGGGAGATTGAAGATGAGAATGCCCAAATACTGAGGCAAATGGGCAACTTCAGGAGAAGGAAACCAGGACACGCCAAGAACAAGCACGTGTGATTGTAGTGGTGTAGAGGTATGACTAGATAGTCATAGTGGTGCGGCCAGTGTTGGAACAAATGTTTGTGTTAGAATTGTTTGGATGTATATGAGTAATAATGAGGTTATGGAGGGTTTTGGAGTGATTTTGGAAAAATTCGATAGTATTGACCGATTCAAGAATCGAAACCTGAATTTCTAGATAGCTAGATACATTTTTAAACCAGTAATGCAGTTTAGTTCCGCGCTAGGCAAATTGGTTATTGGTCATAAGAAAATTTTATAAGTAATTTGGAGTTCTAAAATTGGCCTACAATAGCTGTGGTCGTCCATTTACATAAGACTAACGAAGATGGGAGTATGTGGGTTTAAGAATTTATATTTAAATCTTAATATTACCTCTGCTTACCCTATAATACAAATCTAAGTGTGTTTTTAGCTCAATTTTGCTCAAGATAATGAAGATATTGAATATTGTTATAAAAATTCCCAGGTACTTAAAAAAAAAACAAAGTCTAAAGTCAAGCTATAATATTCGTATACTCGTGATTGAAAACTGCTTAGTTGGATTCCTAGGTCAGGAAAAGTTTACTGTAAAATACTCAGATTGAAATTTGGAGACTTGCTCAAAAAAACGCGTTGTTTTGATTCTTAAAAATTGTGCGTCAAAATATCACTTGTATTGAAATGAAAGACATTTTGTTCCAATATTGGCCGTGTGTGGCCCAATGTTTGTTGCAAACGTTACGTTCCGTTCCTCACAAAATGACAGCTTACTACACGCTGTAGTAGAATAGATTGAAAATATTTTTCATACAATAATCCGCCTATGAACGACTTGATTTTTTTCGTAAATTGTGTTTTTTGTCTATGTTTTGTCGGGTCTCACATAAATAGTGTGATATAATAACATTTTTTTTATGTTTAAATTTATCATCATCATCAGCCCATATACGTCGCACTGTTAGGTACGGGTCTCCTCTACCATAGAGAGGTTTTTGTGCGTTAGTCCACCACGCTGGCCTAGTGCGGGTTGGCGGACTACACACCTAAGAAATTCCTAAGAACTCTTAGGTGTGCAGGTTTCATCACGATGTTTTTCTTCACCGTTAAAGCAAGTGATAATGCATTGTGAATATATTATTTTATACTAGCTTTTGCCAGCGACTCCGTCCGCGTAGACTCTAGGGTTAAGTGCAGAGAGATTTTTGCATTTAAAACATTTTTATCCCACGGGATTACATTTTCCAGGATAAAATTATCCCATGTTAATTCTGTGAGCCCTACCTACCTCTATACCAAAAATCATTCAAATCGATTTGGTAGATCCAGAAATACCCATTCCCACGGGAATACTTAATTTTCAGGGATAAAAACTATCCCATGTTAATTCTGTGAGCTCTACCTCTCTCTATACCAAATTTCATTCAAATCACTTTGGTAGATTCAGAAATACCCATTCCTACGGGAATACTACATTTTCCGGGATAAAAAGTATCCTATGTGTTATTCTGATGTATAAGCTATATTGTGGTAAAGTTTCATTCAAATCCATTCAGTAGTTTTTACGTGAAAGAGTAACAAACATCCATACTTACAAACTTTCGCCTTTATAATAATAGTAGGATGTCAACCTAGAATAGGCGTGGTGGACTAAGTCCAAACCCTTGTTTGGTGTAAAGAGGACCCGTGCCCAGTAGGGGGACGTATGTAACCTGATGATGATAAATTAAGTAAAAAAACAAGGATTGGAATTAGAAAATTGGATTTTTGCATTTGACTGTTATTATGTGTTATTTATTTATTATTAATCTCTCTTAAAGATTATATTTTTTTCTCGTCAACAAATGAAATACTGTGACAATGTGATCTAAATATTTATAAAATGAAAATGGTTCCCAATTATGAATGTAATTTGTTTATATGTAAGACCCGACAAGATACTATGTTTTGTTCTGTCGTAATATGTTATTATTCAATTGTCTGTACAGGGTGTATTTAGACTGTGATCGGAAACTGAGGCAGGTAATAGCTACGGTGATCACAAACCATAGGTATAAAATGTATGTGGTTGTATGGAAAACATCAAAATAGTCATTTTTTGTCGGGATTTTCTTTAACGCCAATGGGATTGTGATCACCGCAGCTATTACCTGCCTTAGTTTCCGATCACGGTCTGAATACACCTTGTCTACAAATTTTTTATTATCATTGTCGCCCTTAAAAGTAATATAGATAGATACTAAAATGTTTTACTGACAAAAAGCATTGCAAATGTCTTAAAAATTTTGACATTTAAAATCAGGAAATCACTCATGATTACTTAAGTCTGTGGGTGTTAATAATCTATGCTAGTGATCGGCAACCTTTTGGCAGGCAAGGGCCAGAAGGTGGCAATATAAATTAAATGCAGGCCGCACTTGTGATATTTACCACAGATTCCTAATAAAAGCGGGCCGGTCTTACATATTACTAAAAAAGAGACAGAAAAAAGTACAGATTTCTAAAAAACTGCAAAGGAACTACTAAAACAAAAAACAACTCATCTGCCAAACGAGAAGAATAATATAATAGGTACTTTTAACCTATTTTCAAAACATCCGCGGGCCGCGGGTTTTCGACCACAGGACTATCGCCCAATAATTACGGTAAAACATGGCGACTATGTAAACTTGTATTATTTTAACCTTATCTAGTCTAAATGTGAATTGGTTTTTATATTTGTGTATTTTGATCGTTTACCGTCGGCGATGGAAGTATCAAAATGTTTTACCGACTATTTTAGCGCAATGGGTAAGATTGTAAAGGATCAAGATTTTTTTACACCTGTTTATTAGCTTGCGGGGTGATGTACGATAGAGAGAGAGTATTGAAAGAAATGGTCAGAATTGTTGTTGTGATCCACTTATATTTGGGTAACAGAGGCTACGAGAGACTTTTTGTGTCTTACAAACACCCTGATCTAAAACAAATATTCGTGGATCACACAAACATTTGTCTCGGTGTGGATTGAACCCGCCAACCTTCGTTACGCAAGCTAGTGACTAGCCAACTGCGCCACGGGGCTGTCTCAGAATGTCAATATTTTTTATTCTTCAATCAAAAACTTACACTGACTATTTTAAAGTAAAGTCAAAATTGACATTTATCTATAGTTTCCAAGATAGTCTAAACAAGGTATTTTGTCTAATTTTACCCATTGCGTCAATATTACCAAAAATTTTACCTAATTTCTAAGCCGACGTCTTATGTATAATTTTAAGCTATATAAAACAAATCGAAGTGCTTTCTGTAGCCGTAATAGACACCGCGAGTGTGCGAATGGAACTTTTTGTCTATGCCCAGTGTGTGAGTAGTCTATGGGCTAGAGTAACGAAAGTTCCGTTTTACACAGTCGCTTACCGCGTGTTAGTATGAGGAAATGTTAAAAAAATATGTATGATATTAATTTTTATATGATTTTATCAGTGACGCCACTTCTATGGAAGCTTAAAAGCTCAGCTTGCCTTACAAAATTCCGAACAAAAATGTTAAATTAAAAAAATGTACATAAATGAGAATATCCCGAGCCCACAATAAACTATAAACTAGACATTACACAATTAACGTGTAACGCTTTTGGGCTTCTATGAAGTATCGGTACTGGATTTCATTTATAATAATTTATTGTTGTGATGTATTAAAGTTACGAAAATAAGTTAAAAAAACAAGCATTTAATATCCTGGTTGAATAGTTTAAGATATCTCATAGGCTTGTTAGAATATGTTCTGCATGCGATCGAGAAATACTAAGTTCAAATTCCGGCAAGTTTAAATAATTTAAAGTTTTTCTTAGAAAACTTACAATATGTCTTCACTAAATGAAAAAGTAAGTCGCTTCTGGGTTGAGTTAGAACTAAGCAAGCTAAATATAATTTTAGAAATTCTCCTTTCAATGTATGGGCAACGAGTAGAAGTATAGTTGATACTATAAAAATCTCGCTAACTCTTTCGCAAGCACTTCGACGGTGTCTATTTCGACCTATGCATCGAATAAGGTTACTTATGACTATAACATCAAAGTACTTTTTATGTCTATAGAGTTAAAATTGTTTATATATTGCACTAGTAAAGTAATAATGATCATAACTTTTGTTGTTGTTTGAAGAACATAAAAATTTACTGATAATTTTGTGCCTAATTAAGTTTAAATCGCTGAGAAAGAGAAGTTGTGCAAAAGCACATATAACTTTATTTTGCGGGTAGGTCGAAATGTTTGTGTCATACACGAATATTTGTTTCGGGTCTGGGTGTTTGTGAGACTAAAGTTTGTATGATTGTAAATGTGTGCTTAGGGTGTGCGGGGCGTAAAAGTAAGGTTTATAACTTTATTCGATGCATAGGTCGATTTGTGCGTCCTCTTCTAACAACTTAAAAAAGCTATTGTTTTTTTTCTTTTAACATTTCCTCATAGTAATAAAATATTTTTAAATATATAGAAGGACCATACAAACAGTGCCATATCAATGTAGGATTGTTACATTTGAAAATATTCATATGGTTTTATACTTGTGTTTTATTATATACTCATATTATCATCATCACCCCATATACGTCCCACTGCTGGACACGGGCCTACTCTACAATTGGTAGAGTTTTGGCCTAAGTCCGCCACGCTGGCCTAGTGCCGGTTGGCAAGTTACACGCTTAAGAAATTCCCAACTTTTGAGTGTGCAGGTTTCCTCATGACGTTTTCTCTCACCAATGAAGTAAATGAAAAATCATAATACACGAAACTAAAAAAAGTCAGAAGTGTGTGCCTGGGGTTCGAACCATCGACCTCAAACCAAACTCAAACCTCGAGGCTATCACTGCTTTTTTCCACTATCCAATACTTCACATGAAATCTTAGGTCGCCATTCCTCTTTATTATGCAACTATTGTCTCAAATTCATAAATAAAATACCATTTCAGAAAATATATATATTTCTTGGACGGCACACATACATTGGAATGTCAATATTTTCTTACAAACTGTACCATTTTTATTTATAAAACAGGTTATTATCTGTGTGTTGTACACACCAATAAGTACTCTTGTTGTACTTGAAATAAATAAAGCATACCTACTATATAAACTGGATATAACATAAACAAGGCACAAACAATTTCAGTAAGTTGCCAGAATCTTTATTTTTGAATGTCTTATTCACCAGACAATATTATTCGTAACAAGTAAATACGCAGAACAGTTGAATAGGACTAGAAGGTAAATGTGAACATGCCGAGCGAGCCGAATCTATGATTTTACTGTCATAATAATGTTTGACACACATGCTTCTTAAGGGCCCCATACACAATTTACCTGTACTAATAAAACTGAGCTAAATTTTTTTTTTGCATCAATGGGGGTAGTCAGTTTTTTTTATGAGGGTAGTTAGTAATAATCGGGAACGGGTGCGCAAGCGATTTTCACAAAATCTTCGTAACGCACAGTCCCTGAATTTGTCACATTGGCTTCCCTGAATATATTGTCCACCTGAAATATATAAGAAGATATTTATAGAAGAAATAAAATATGTATAGCCATATATTCGGAGCATTTGTCACTGTAATTTGAAAATAGCGCCATCTATTGAAATAATTTTGAACTTTGTTGTAGCTAATAAAGTAAATAGGACTGTCTAGCTGCTACTGTAATGACTTCCATGCAGTCAAAAAAGTCATGAGAAATTCCATGATATTGAATTTTCCTAAAACAAAACTTTCCCATAATAAAATTGGTGTTTCAAATTGAATCCCCCTTCATAGCTTACTAATTAAACAAAACAATTTTGTATATATTTACCTCTCTAGCGGATAGGCCTTCGCCCCAGTTTTGCAGCAGGTTGCGTAGCTGCCGAGCTGGTATCACGCCCTTCTTCTCAGCATCTCCGGCTTTAAAGGCATTTACCACCTGAAATGAGACAAAGGTATTCAAATGTAAGCATAAGTGACATCTATGTTTGAGGAAACAACAAATAATTTGGTAAGTATTTTTATAAATTAAATAAATGTTCTTTCCAGTATCTAACAAATGTTACATTGGGGTTTTGAACCTATGGGTTAAACCCCAATGGGCCAATTGTGACATAATGTTTTCGTGGTTTCGCGGCAAAGTATGTGCGATCTAGAATTCCTTCCTTCGATTTTCGGGTTCTCAGTAGCAACACTAATTCTGAAAAGGTTCCCGTAAAACGACTATAGGCGCGCCAACTATTATATCGGACTGATATGTCTATTACATGACCTTATTACATGAAATTATAAAAAATGTTTTTACCTCAATGGGCAAATTTTCAGCTCTGGAATGTATGTGCATGACTTCTAGAAAATCAGCGAAGGACATCTTTCCGCCCTTGCCCTTTAGGTAACCTGAAATTATAAATATCTTACAACTACTTGTGGTATCGGACGATATAAATTATGAGAGACTTTTTAACCGACACACACAAAGATCTAAAACAAATATATGTTCAAATATTTTTTAATGTTTATTTTTCATAAAAATTAAATTAATTAATTAAATCTGTATTTAGCAAAGGTGAAGAGATTGAAATAAACTTTATTGTACACACACAAGACAAAACAAGAAAAGAAAAAAAAATACATATACAAAAACAAACAATGCACATACAAATGGCGGTCTTATCGCTTTGAGCAATCTCTTCCAGACGACCATTAGGTGAATATAGTCGAATATTTTTTTGTGCGTATACATATATGGCGAGCAGTGATGGCCTCGAGGTTTGGGCGCGCGGTCGAGAATCTCGACGGTCGCGGGTTCGAACCCCAGGCACACACCTCTGACTTTTCGAAAGTTATGTGTATTCACATACACACAAGTTATGTGTGTATTGAATTATCACTTGCTTTAACGGTGAAGGAAAACATCGTGATGAAACCTGCACACCTAAGAGTTCTTAGGAATTTCTTAGGTGTGTAGTCTGCCAACCCGCACTAGGCCAGCGTGGCGGACTATGGCCTAAATCCTCTCAATGGTAGAGGAGACCCGTTCTCAGCAGTGGGCGAATATGGGTTGATGAAGAAAGAAGAAGAAGAAGATACATATATATAATACATACATAAAATACAACAAATATAAATAAGTGATGCATACAATAAGAATATCTCGACCCCATCATAAACAATTAAAAACATTATACAGTCAATGTCTAACACTTTTGGGCTCCTTTGGAAGTAAGTCAAATAACATTTAAATACAAACCTGCCAATTCTTGGATAGTAGGACTCATGCCTAAGGACCTCATTACAACAGTTAGCTCATCCAGGGAAGTGATCTGACCAGACCGGGCAAACAGATAGAAGCATTCACGGAACTCTGTAAAAAACAGTGGATATGCTCATGAATACCTGCTCTTTAGACTGAAGAAATAGCAAGAGTCTGTGGCGTAACTATATCGTTCGAGGCCCGTGGCAAATTCATCGAATGGCCCCTCCCACTTCCCCAATATATAAAGAAGCTGAACCAACGACAAAAGTATTTTTTATTTTATAATATTTATTTATACACTTTTATTTGTAAGAGTTAACTAATAAATCACTATGTGAAGTAGGTAGGTCATTAAAGACAAATTTTTTTTTTGACTTAAGTAATGTGTATGTGTAATAATAAATGTTGGGAATTGAGATTTCCTCTGACCGGGGGCCCCTTCGAGCTGGGGGCCCATGGCATTTTGCCAACTTGCCACCCTATAGTTACGCCACTGGCAAGAGTTGTCTTTAAATTCTACAAATGCCATTAATGAGTTTCAAATGTAACAAAATGTTAATAAAGAGCTTGCAAAGCAACTTAATTATTCCTCACTTATAATAAAACTTGTTAAAAAAAATATTTCTCTTTTTTATAATTTATACTACATTACACTCACATTCATGGTTACAAATTTTATGAATGGCCTTCACTGAAATAGTACATTTTTCAAATATATGTTGATAGTTCTACAGAAGAAGCAAGTTTTTGCATGAACAAAATCATGTTTTTATAATTACAGTTTTGAATATTTTTAAATATGGGACCTGAAAGTTTCGCAGGATATATTATCTTCCAATTATTAGATAATGGTTGATGAATAATCACTACCAAATCTTTGATAAGATTTTAATTATACTAAGCAAATATACTTTAAGAAATTCAAATTTCGTTATTCTATAAAAATAATTAGAATATTTAATGCTTCTGCATTTAAAGCATATATCCAGATTTCAAATATACACCTCTTCTCATGACGAAATAAGTTCTAACCAAAGAGATATGTAAATAAAGTGAAAACGCCCGTTAACTAGTGCCCTACTTTTTAATTCTCGCCAGTATTCAATATTCCTTAAGCAAAAGAGTTTCCTAAACAATTAATTTTGTATTTATGGTTTTCATTGCTGATATTATCTCTATAATCATATCTTAATATCAGGATAGGGACTTACCATCGATATCTTGTTCTTTGAAATAGCGAGCCTGAAAATGCAAAATTTTGAAGTAGTCTTTTGTTATTGTATACTTAAAATGTAACTAATGAAAGGTTATATTCACTTACCATTTTGTTTTATATGTATTTAATAATAATAAATGCAAAATTAAGATAATATAATTATTGATAAACAGTACACAGACCAGTGAAAAATAATGTCAAACTAAACGTCAACAGGTAAGCGAGATAGGCATATTAAATAACGTTCCATTTACAATAAATCGAGTTGTTGAGTTTCTTGTTAACAAAGAATCAATACTAATAAAAAAATATTAAATGTGAGTTATATAGAAAACTATTATTAAATGTGCAACATACTTGATTTCCTCAATATTTTATGTGTCTATATAAAACTGCTTTGCTTTGTGGCAGTACAAGTGTGTGCCTCACGATTTAGAGGACTCGAGTTCAATTGAACTTCAATCCGGGACGGCCAAAGCGTCTAAATACAGTATGATGCTCATTAGTGTCACATAATAAACCAATTACATGATACTATATGATATGATACTAATGAGCGTAACTATGTGAGATTTAAAAACATTTACTCACTGTGGACTTCTAATAGGATATTTGTCAAAATATTAGGTATATCAATCAAAATTACTGTTTTATTGCCTGGATAAACGCTCAGCTCCATTTATAATTATAAAACGATTTATTCTTTTATTCTAGAGTGCGATAATGTATCTGATGAATTTGATTCGGAGATCTTATGAAGTGAGACTTAAAACACAGGTAGCGAAATATGGTATAGGAAGTAAATTTCTACGTATTAAGTTCTAAAGCTTTGAGAACAGAGGTGCACAATCATTACATTAGAATAAGATGTAATAATCTTCAACAGAGAATAAATTAAAGATGAAAACCATAATTACATCAGCCGTCAAAAGGCAACAACTAATAGACCTCTTTCATAAGTTTCGGAAATACGGATCTATTAATAAATGTATGATCAAAACACAATATCCCACTTTTTGCGTGTGGGGTAAACAAGCTTCTATTGTTCATGACCTACGGAAACATTCCGCTTGAACAATTAAATTATTGACATTATCATATTTGTAATGTAAACAGCTTTTATTACATTTATTGCATATCTCATTATTATTGCGCTTTACCATGTTTGTGCGGAAAGAGGAATAAACATACTTGCATAATGTTAAGATATCCTATTTGCTCAAAATTATTGCACTTTTCATTTTAGTAGTGTGGTGATTAATATTGTAATCTTCTAAAAGGCATGTGAGTTTTTCTATTTTATTTAACGATGGGCATGAAAGTTCACATTAATTAGCCTATATAGGTCATATTTTAGTTGTGATTATCTAAAATTGTAATAATGATTTTACCTTCAAAAGAATCATTTTATTAATACTGCCGCAGGATTTGAAAGCCGGAGAATTTCATATAAGTTTCGGTCTGCTGCTTATTAATTAGTGTTGATTAAGATTTCATGCTTACATTTTGATACATTGTATCAGATGATTATGCAATCCAAAGCCCTGTACAAATTAATTATTACAATTTGTAACCGTAGAGTACCTATATCGTTATGGCAAACAGTGGCAAAAGAACAAACATCCCCCAACAGAAAAAAGCAATCTAATCTCTATGATCAAAATGGACGACCAATCACCTGACAGCTGTGAAGGACTATTTTTCCATGGTGAAATTATCTGAAATTGTGTAAATTATTACATAAAACATTTTACAATACCTTACACGCGGACATAGTTAGTGTTGGTTGTGTTTATTATACGTTTGTTGTTATGGATGGCGGGCATCTGTTCACGTAAGTAGTGGAACCTTGAAATTTACCTGCCCAACGAATTGAGCTAATTTTTTTGCATAACTCTATTGGACTTCACCTTGATAAAGGTTTGAAGGTTTGCTTAGACATATCTAGGTACTAACAAGATGATAGACACTAATTCTAGGTCTTTTCAAAGCAAATTGTTATCCACTACTATTTTGCGACGTTTACTAATTTCGTCTATCGGAAATGTACAGTTGTGAAAATTATGTTTTAAAATTGAATTATAAGTTATACATTTGCTGTAAGTTCGATAAAACCGTATAAAAATTAATTATTTACGCATTAAATCACGCGTCATAAATTTCCTTTACATTCGTCTTTGTGTATTTTTCATTCACTAGCGTTTACATAATTTTTACCATGTTATTCCCTTCTTATCTGTATTTAAAGGGCCTTGGTGTAATTAGGAAGATTCTAATACTCGTCATTTACGATTAAAACGAATTTCTATTGACAATTTTTAATGTTTTTTAATGTATTATGTGCAATATCCATTTATGGTCAATCAAAATAAAAGTTTTTCAGAAATTAGTGTAGCACATTGTATATTAACAAAAAAAATTTAAGAGTTTGCTTGTTTGAGCGCTGTATCTTAAGAACTACCAATCCGATTTGAAATAATCTTTAAATTTTGTATAGCCCATGTTGTGAGAAAGTATATAGGCAATACTTATTTACCTAATTTAGCACAACCACAATACATATATTAATATTATTAAAGCTTAATTACATTTACTTAGGTACTACATAACACTTAAGCACTTCTAGCATCAAATAGGTCGGGCTGGGACCATTTTCAAAAATATTAAAAATTTTGAAGATGGTTGTTTGACAGCATTAGATCAAAAAAGGAAAACCCAAAAACAGATACCTAAGCTCGTCTACACCTATACATATAATACCCAGGGCCAACTCTATTGCTCTTCCTGTGACCGGGTTTTCAAAACCAAGTTCGGCTTAGCAAGCCACATCAGGGCTCATAATCATAAGTAGTGGTCAGGGTCGCCGTCACCGAAATTGGTGTGGAGGGCTATATATCAGTGGCGGTACTTCCATAGAAGCCCGAAAGCCCGACTTGCCTTACATAGTTCCGAATAACGAACTTAACGATTGTTTATTTATAAAATAACGCTATAAACGTGAATGTGAGTACTAACCGGTAGGTATTTATTAGTCCTACGTACCAAAAAAAAATATGCTGTACTAAATAAACATTTGGGCTTGCCTTAGTTTGACACCCTAGGCACGCCACTGCTATATATATACATAACACTTAAGGTGTGCCCACCATTCTCCAAAATAGTATAACAAAAATAGCTAAGTAAAGAGATAAACGATTAAACATATACAATTAAAATCATAAATAACTTAATATACAATCCATTACCACAAAGAGCGGAGCAGCTATTCCTGCTGCCTTTGCTATTGCAAAAGTAGCAAAAACGGTGAAAAATATTCTATTTAAAGTCTAATATTGTGTATACGGAATAGCGGGCTAAAACTAGTTGTTCTAAAACTGCGAAAGTAACTTTGGCCATCAGTCTGTTAGGCATTTATGCCTAAATCATTGGTTTAATTTCGATATTTACTATGCAGATAAATATACTGTTGATGAAGAAACATTCTCACAAGTCTCCATCATATATCCTTGATAAAATTCATTCAATGGTTGAAATGCAACAGACTGAGTAACTTTCACATTGACTTTTATATTAGAAGGCAATAATGCCCTAATTTTTCACTGTTGTGGATGTTTCTTGGTTGCCATAACAATAATATTGGTTGACCTTACTAGTTAAATATTAAAGTACTTCCATAGAAGTTTGAAAGCCTAGTTTGCCTAACAAAATTTCGATTGAAACTTTTTAATCTTTATTTTATAAAAGCAATTTGACTTATAAATGAGAATATTTCAAACCATAGAAACATTAACATGTAACACTTTTGGGTGTGGTGATGATGTTTCTGCTGCTGTTGTTGATGATGATGATGATGATAGAAAACAACTCCTCTTTGGGGATATAGTCTAAAAGTATATATCTATACTAATATTATAAAGCTGAAGAGTTTGTTTGTTTGTTTGTTTGTTTGTTTGTTTGTTTGAACGCTAGGATCTCAGGAACTACTGGTCCGATTTGAAAAATTCTTTCAGTGTTAGTTAGCACATTTATCGAGGAAGGTTATAGGCTATAAAACATTACGCTACGACCAATAGGAGCGGAGCAGCAATAAAGAATGTTTCAAAATCGGGAATATTTTTTTCCATTTGAAAGTTTCCGCCGCGTGCGCTGTGAAAACGGTTAAAGTTACACTGAAATGATGTATTACAAAATTGTTCTCCTTTAAAAGTTCTAAAAAAAAGTCCGCGACAGCATATAGCATCTTTTAGGATTACTTCACTATAACCTCTTTTATGCTAACCAAATTTGTCCTAAAATAAAGCATTGATTATTAAGGTGTTTTTATAAAGAGTATGTTAATCTTTATCCAAATAAATGCGTTATTCATTAAAAGTATTTAATTTGAAAGAAATTTGCCCTTTACACCATTTGATTTCAATTAGTATCTTAGAAGATATCGCAGTTTTAAAATATTGATCAAGCGCGCAATAATGATAAACAAGGCGCCGACCGGCGTGTTACGGTTTCACGTTTAAACAATTTGACCGATTTGTATGATTTTCGTATATTTAAGTAAATGGGACTCTGCGGAGTAAAATATTACAACTTATTATCTTTCTGAACTCAACCCTGTAGTCCACGCAGACGGAGTTGCGGGCAAAAGCTAGTACATATATATATATACTCAGCTTATCGCCGTCCACTGCTGATTTCCGTCCTATCCGTCCGGGATGGTTGGCGCTTACTTGGGGAGGCCTACGTTCAGCAGTCTAAAAGTATATTTGATACAAATTAAGAAACAATGAAACAATGTTATCGTCTTGTTTTATCAATGAATGGAACCTATTATGTGTAATTCCTGACGTCAGGAGGCACAGTACATGATAGTCAATTACTTTATAGCAGTGGTCGGCTACGCGCGGCCCACGGATGTTTTGGAAATTAGCTAAAAATACATAATGTATGCTTCTCGTTTGGCAGTTGAGCATTTGGGAGTCATTCTAGGAATTTCATAGGTGATATACGAGAAATTTGTATGAAATTGCTGAGTTGTTAAAGGATTTTTTGTAGTTTCTTTTATAAATACGACAATGGCCTGCCTTTATTTTGTTTTGCTACCTTCTGGCTCTTGCCTAGCTATAGGACAACTGCTTTATATGATTACGAATGACGCATAACATGGTATAATAATGTCTCTACAACTGTGATTTGTTGATTCACTATTGGTATTTTTCGGCCAAGCTAGGCAGTGATTGCCTCGAGGTTTAGGTACGCGGTCTAGAATCTCGGCGGTCGCGTGTTTAAACCCTAGTCACTCTGACTTTTCCAAGTTATGTGTGTATTCACAATGAATTGAAGGAAAATATCATAAAATCTTCACACTTAAAATTTGTTAGGAATTGCTTAGATGTGTGGTCCGCACCGCATTAGGCTAGAACCGTAGACTAAAGTCGATACCCTCTCAATGGTAGAGGAGGTCCGTGCCCAGCATTGGGGCGTATATGTGCTGATGATGAGGATATTTCAGGGCATATTTCCTTAGCCCCCTACTCCATAATGCTATTAAAATTCCTTGATACAGTAACTCTATAATACTGCCCAACACGGAAGTCGAACTCAGACCCTTGTAAACAACATTTTATAGCAACTAACTTATCTTGAAAATTAAATATAATCAAATTAATTTTGTTATCAACATTATAAGGCAGAAAATTATTTCACCGCCTAACTAACTTTGTCTTTATAATAATTATCTTGTTATCATTAAAGATAAAAAGCCAGACTGACTTCTGATATTTAGGGGGATAATGAACCCATTTTTAGGCTTCTAAAGAGTAAAACGGGAGTCAATTACTAAGACTTCCCTGTCCCAAAAAAGAAACAAAAATGCTTTGCCCAACCCAGTAGTCGAACCCAAAACATGTAGATTACACGACTAAAAAGTAACCCGAGACTAACAAGTCTTGGTTTTTTTTTGTATAAAATTGTGCTTTTCAAAGTTCCGTACCAAAGAATAAAAAGGACTCTATACTAAGACTTCGCTGTCCGTCTGTCACCAGGTTGTATCTCATGAACCGTGATAGATAGACTGTTGAAATTTTGGCAGGTGATGCATTTCTGTAGCCGCTTTAACAACAAATACTGAAAAACAGAATAAAAATTTAAGTGGGGCTTTCATACAACTGAAATGTTTGACGTTAATTAAATATTTGTACGGAAATTTTCGTGTGTGATTTCGAGTTTTTATGACTAGTTTGCACCCTCGGTTTTGTTTGAGTAGGTATAGCTACCATGATAAGTGACAATAAGATATTTTAGTGTAAACATTATTTTGATGCTGTGATTTCAATGCGACTAAACGATGATAAAAAAGATTGTGTTGTTTATATTTCTATTCTTTAAACATATAAACATACTTGATACTAGAGATGGGCCGAGTACTCGGTTGATACTCGGTACTCGGCGTACTCGGCGGGTTTTTTGATACTCGTACTCGGCCGAATAACTCGGTTTGAATGCCGAGTATACTCTGTTTAAGAAATGCAATATATTTCGGTAGATATAATTTAAACAACAGTCATCATCATCATCATTAGCCAATGGAAGTCGACTGCTGGACATAGGCCTCCCCCAATGACTTCCACCGGGTTTGGTCGGAAGCCTCCTGCAGCCAGCGACGTCTCGCGACCTTGACAAGGTCGTGAACAGGGTGGTAAAATTTGAAATGACTGAATTTAAGCGATGTATTAAACATTTTATAGATTCAATAAATATTATTTTATTTCATTTCGTAAACAATTGTGTTAATCAAAATTATTTAGTAATTTAGGAAATCTTTGAAAATCTCAATTAATAAAATCAAAATTATAGTACATAATAAAAATAATTAATATTTAAAATTGGATAAAGCTAAGTTATGATGCAGCCTCGAGGTTTGGGCGCGCGGTCGAAAATCTCGACGGTCGCGGGTTCGAACCCCAGGCACACACCTCTGACTTTTCGAAGTGATGTGTGTATTCACATTTAATTATCACTTGCTTTAACGGTGAAGGAAAATATCGTGATGAAACCTGCACACCTTAGAGTTCTTAGGAATTTCTTAGATGTGTAGTCCGCCAACCCGCACTAGGCCAGCGTGGTGGACTATGGCCTAAACCCTCTCAATGGGAGAGGAGACCCGTGCTCAGCAGTGGGCGTATATGAGTTGATGATGAAGTTATGATGCAGGAACTCAAGCCTCGCTGCACGTTCTGGTAACAGCCTATTCCTCTATTCTTCGTAGACGGCCTCCGAAAACAGGCTATTTAAATTCTAATGTACCATGCGCGAATTGGTAATTTAATTGAACCGAGTTACTCGGCCAAGTACTCGGTTGAAAAAAAATTGAACCGAGTAAAACTCGGTACTCGTTACTCGGCAAAAGTGTAACTCGGCGCATCTCTACTTGATACCATAAAAGGGATTATGAATTCTATAGTTATTTAGGTCTAGTAATCTATACTATATATCTATACTTAATATTATAAAGCTGAAGAGTTTGTTTGTTTGAACGCTAGGATCTCAGGAACTACTGGTCCGATTTGAAAAATTCTTTCACTATTAGATAGCATATTTATCGAGGAAGGCTATAGGCTATATAACATCACGCTACGACGAATAGGAGCGGAGCAGCAATAAAGAATGTTTCAAAATCGGGGACATTTTTTCTTTTTTGTGAGCTTCCGCTGCGTGCGCTGCGGAAACGGTTAAAGTTTCACTAAAATAATGTTTAAGAGAAATGTTCCTCTTTAAAAGTTCTAAAAAAAAGTCCGCGACAGTATATGTCTATTTTTTAAGGTTGGCTCACTATAACGTTTTTTATCCTAACCAAATTAATCTATACTAATATTATAAAGCTGAAGAGTTTGTTTGTTTGTTTGTTTGTTTGTTTGTTTGTTTGTTTGTTTGTTTGTTTGTTTGAACGCTAGGATCTCAAGAACTACTGGTCCGATTTGAAAAATTCTTTCACTGTTAGATAGCACATTTATCGAGGAAGGCTATAGGCTATATAACATCACGCTACGATGAATAGGAGCGGAGCAGCAATAAAGAATGTTTCGAAATCGGGGACATTTTTTCCTTTTTGTGAGCTTCCGCGGCGTGCGCTGCGAAAACGGTTAAAGTTTCGCTAAAATAATGTATGAGAGAAATGTTTCCCTTTAAAAGTTCTAAAAAAAAGTCCGCGACAGCATATGTCTATTTTTTAAGGTTGGCTCACTATAACGTTTTTTATCCTAACCAAATTTATTTTAAAATAAAGTTTTATTTGTGAAGGTGTTTTTATAAATATGATATTAATCCTTATCCAAATAAATACGTTATTCATTACAAGTATTTAATTTTAAATAAAATTGCCCTTCACATCATTTGATTTCACTGAGTATCTCACAAGATATTGCAGTTTTAAAATATTGATCAAGCGCGCAGTAATGATGCACAAGGCGCCGATCGACGCGTTACGGTTTCACGTTTGAACAATTTGACCGAATTGTATTAATTTTGGTATGGACATAAATAGGATTCTGAGAAGTAAAATAGACTACAACTTATTTTCCTTCTGATCTCAACCCTGTAGTCTACGCGGACGGAGTCGCGAGCAAAAGCTAGTTTTAAAATAAAGTTTTATTTGTGAAGGTGTTTTTACAAACATGATATTAATCCTTATCCAAATATATACGTTATTCATTACAAGTATTTAATACAAAATAAATTTGTCGTTTACATCATTTGATTTCAATGAGTATCTTAGAAGATATCGCAGTTTCAAAATTATGATCAAGCGCGCAATAATGATACTCAAGGCGTCGACCGGCGCGCCCAGACCCGAAACAAATATTTGTGGATCACACAAACATTTGTCTCGGTGCGGGGATCGAACCCGCGGCCACTCGTTTCGCAAGCTGGTGTCTAGCCAACTGCGCCACGGGGTTTTATATTTTTGCTGTTACGCACCTACCTTTTATCTATTCATCACCCAAAAGTTAACTGTTGAAGAACGGCTCTAGAGAATTTTTCTCTGTGCGGGGATCAAACCCACAGCTTTCCACAAACTTATAGTCTAAGGTGCAATGGTGGAATAAGAATATGAAAACTAATTTGATATGTTCTTTTCAGCTTCAGCGAGAATACTGAAGACGCACTCTGAACACAGTAAACCATGGAAGAGCCTATAAAAATAAAAAACAAAAATTCAACCCACAACCGAGTGACTTAGTCAACCGTTGACTCTAAACTATAAGATTTATTTAAAATAAATAAATTAATTAAAAAAAAAAATAGCAAATTACAAAAACTAGTCTCGCAATAGAATTCTATTTTTACGTTGTGTAATATTATAAATCGTTATTCCAATTGTTGTATGAAATACAAATATACGTGAAGTTAATTATAATTTAGTTACCAAAGAGTATAGAGTTTGTATATAGTGACGAGTAGTGCATAGATGCATTTGAGTTTATGGAAGGAGGCGGTAGTAGACAACAGAGCACGCGATAAGAGAGACGACAAGATGGCGGCCACTATGGTGGAGACTCCCCCCCCTCAGCTGATCACCAACATAGAGTGGAGTATGATGGACAAGAGCAAGTTTTTCCCGCTGTACACTTTTAGTAGCTTTACCGGTGAGTCTTGGTGCGTTTGTTAAATAGTTTCGTTATACGCGGTTTCGTTATGTGCGGTTTTCTAATAAAGAAGTTTGGTTGATACGCTCATAAAAATAGCATAACACAAAAATCGCCCTATTGATTCACTAACTTGTCCGACCGATTTGATAAGAAAATGTATATTCCTCGTATAGTGTGACGTCATATAACGGATCTTTTATCAATACGATCATAGAACAATACTAACGCAATACAAACCTCCACTCTGATCACTTTAGATATTGAATACACCCTGTATGTGCAGACGACGAAACCGTACGTAACAAATCCGCGTATTATGAAGTCGCCTCTAACCAATTCGCACATAACGAGGGGTTCCCCTATTTTGGTATAACGAAACCGGGTAATCCTCCATTTGCCACTACAGACACTACGTACACCCTCTACATAACGTAACCGCATACAACAAAACCGCGTATAACGAGTATTTCCTTCCGCCAACAGTACGATGCGCGCTGTACCCGCTTACACTGGTGAAGACCCAGATTCAAGTCCAGCGGAAGAAGGAAGCGTACTCCGGTGTCACTGACGCCATAACAAAAATATACAGGAACGAGGGTGTCTCCGGGCTGTACAGGGGCTTCTGGCTTTCTAGCGTGAGTGTGTTGAGTTTTGTTTTTTTTTTAATTTGGATGTGGCTAAGGTGGATGTTTTGTTTTTTTTTTTCAGAATGGTTTTTAGTTTTTTTTGTACTGTCCTTACCGGACCCATACACCTTCAATAATATTGATCAATATTCTGATTGTACAATATTATTGAACGTGTAGGGATAATATTGAAGCATTGCGCCGTGATTGAGCAAAAGATTGATGGAGCTTAATTTTTATTGATCAATATTTTTTTATTGCGCTGTGTAGGGTTAATATTGCGCAATATTTTTCTTTTTTTTTTCTTTTCAACAAAATCACCAGCGTGGCTGCCGCCAAAACTTCGTCGTCAGACATGTTGCTCGCACGAAAATATTGACCAGACTGGTTAGTCAATTTTATTGACGGAATTAATTGAACGTCTGGAATCAAAGGGGGTGTTCAATATTATTGAACAATAAAAAGATTGATCAATATTATTGTAGGTGTATGGGGCCCCTTAGAGTAAGTTTAAATTTTCAAGAGGCAAAGGCGCATTTTTATTTTTAATTTTTTAAGAATGGTCTACACCACTATGTTATTATCTTCAGTGAAAGAGTTTCATAACTGGTTGGTGGTTCGAACCCCGCAGCGAGACAATTTTATTTCCCTTTTTTTCGGGAGCTTTTTTTGAAAGCGAGGGGCTTTTTATAATTTATATCAAAGTTTATATCTGTGACTGTAGAAGAGCCTCCTCTGCCCAGCAGTAAGACGTAGACATGTCTATTCAGACCGTTTCCGAAAACGTCAAAACTTTTATCTTTTGTCAGGATTTTCTTTAATGCCAGGGGTTTCCTAACCCCCCTAGCTATTACCTGCCTTCATTAGATTACGGTCTGAATACACCCTGTATAGGCTTGTAGAGAATTGATACAATAACAAAAAGACCAATATAATAGGAAACCACCCCCAGTTCCAGATAATCTCGGGCGTGTTCTACATCTCGACGTACGAGGGCGTGCGCCACGAGCTCGGCAAGTACGACGTCAGCCCCAAGTGGAAGGTGAGCCATTTTTATTTTTATTTATTAAAAAAAGGTTGCACGTTAAAGTGGAAGTGGGCTGGCCATGTCTGCCGACGGTCGGACGGCCGGTGGAGCAGACAAGTGTTGGAGTGGAGACCGCGCTTAGGAAGACGTAGTGTGGGACGTCCTGTAGCACAATGGACCGACGACTTGAGAAAGGTGGCGGGTAACGGATGGATGAGAGCTGCTCAACACCGGGATGGTTGGCGCTTTCTTGGGGAGGCCTACGTTCAGCAGTGGACGGCGATAGGCTGAGTTTATTAAAAAAAAAACAATTATAAATAACAATCTCTATAACGTAGTGTCACAAATGGTGGCCTTTTCGCTATCGGAGGGTACCATTCCTATGCTTAAAGTGGAGATGATTTATTTTCTATAGTTTGTCCCATAGTGTTCGGATTAGATAATTTCTTTTAAACACGATAACACACCTATTTTTATTGCATTATACCCTAACAAGTATGAACGAATCTATTTACAGGAAAATTTTTAAACTCCGTGTTGATAATTACTTTTTTACTACTTTGTCCAATCCAAAATTCGACCCGAGAGTCGAACCCGATACTATTTGCCATCCACAACACAGTTTTGCCGACCAGTGACTACCTAAATAATCTGTATAAAAACCTATATCCTAATATCCAGTCGTTCATCGGCGGAGGCTGCGCGTCCATTGTAGGACAGACCATAATAGTCCCGTTCGACGTGCTCAGCCAACATCTCATGGTCCTGGGCTTGGTGAAGGGACGAGCTGGTGGCAGCAAGAATCCTGTAAGTCTATTTTAAATCTGTAGTAACAAGTATCGTATCATGCGACAAGTCACTTGCCATTAAACAAGTATTGTGTTATTAGAACAGATATTATTTTGGAGCAAGTAACTTTTCAGTGTGAAACAAGTATAGTATCAATGAAACAAGTATTGTAACACTTTAAATTTGTAGTTCGAAACTAGAATAATATTTCAGGAACAAGTCCTTTGCCATGTGAACAAGTCTCGCGTTATTGGAATAAGTATCATGTCACTTTAACTTTGTACTGGGAAGCAAGTACTTTATTTGAGGAACAAGTCTCTTGCCATGCAAACAAGTATCGTGTTATTGGAACAAGTATCATGTTAGTTTAACTCTGTAGTGTAGTACAAGTACCGAATCATGGCAAGTCACTTGCCAAGTATTGTATTTTAGGAACAAGTTATTTCTCATGTCGTGATTTAATTAGTTTTAAAAAATAGGAATTCAAATGTACTTATGAAAGTCCGTTTGAATAAAAATGATTTGACTTTGACTTTAATTAGTACACGTATCATATCATGCAACAAGTCGTTTGCGATGTCAACAAGTTTCGTATCATTGAAACAAGTATCATGGCACTTTAACTTTGTAGTGCGAAAAAATGATCGTATTTCAGGAACAAGTCCTTTGCCTCGCAAAAAAGTTTCGTACCAATGAAACAAGTATCATAACACTTTAAATTTGGGGTGTGAAACAAGTATCGTAATTTAGTAACAAGTCCTTTTTCATTAAACAAGTATCATATTTTAGGAACGATTCCAATTACAAACAAGTTTTAACCAACAGTGCGTGTACTAAAATTTACTAAGATCCGTAGTTATTTGAGTATTGCCCTTTTCCTAACTAGACCAGCTAATTAATTCTTTAGCCTTTATTTCCACGGACACAGCCATGTCTCTAGTCATTTATAAATATTCCATATTTTTCCATTTCTGTGTGTCCACTTGCCATGTGGCAAAGGCCTCCTCCAGTCTTCATTCAGGCCTTTCCATGGCCACTCTACCTCATGTAACACATGCAGTCTGTCTGATGTCATCTTTCCACCTCTTATCTCGACTACCTATCTTCCTCCTTCCCTCCAGCTCATTAATGGAAGGAATATGTTGTCAGTCGATAAACCCCCTGGGCCTGGACCTGGACAAGCGCATGTCGAAGGCGGCGCTGGCTCGGGAGGTGGCGGTGCGCGTGTACCGGCTGCACGGCGCGCTCGGGTACTACCGCGGGTACGCCGCCTCGCTCGCCGCCTACGTGCCCAACAGCGCGCTCTGGTGGGCGCTCTACACTACCTACCAAGGTAATGTCATGTAGCTGGTGTATGCTATATACTACTACCGCGGGTACGCCGCCTCGCTCGCCGCCTACGTGCCCAACAGCGCGCTCTGGTGGGCGCTCTACACTACCTACCAAGGTAATGTCATGTAGCTGGTGTATGCTATATACTACTACCGCGGGTACGCCGCCTCGCTCGCCGCCTACGTGCCCAACAGCGCGCTCTGGTGGGCGCTCTACACTACCTACCAAGGTAATGTCATGTAGCTGGTGTATGCTATATACTACTACCGCGGGTACGCCGCCTCGCTCGCCGCCTACGTGCCCAACAGCGCGCTCTGGTGGGCGCTCTACACTACCTACCAAGGTAATGTCATGTAGCTGGTGTATGCTATATACTACTACCGCGGGTACGCCGCCTCGCTCGCCGCCTACGTGCCCAACAGCGCGCTCTGGTGGGCGCTCTACACTACCTACCAAGGTAATGTCATGTAGCTGGTGTATGCTATATACTACTACCGCGGGTACGCCGCCTCGCTCGCCGCCTACGTGCCCAACAGCGCGCTCTGGTGGGCGCTCTACACTACCTACCAAGGTAATGTCATGTAGCTGGTGTATGCTATATACTACTACCGCGGGTACGCCGCCTCGCTCGCCGCCTACGTGCCCAACAGCGCGCTCTGGTGGGCGCTCTACACTACCTACCAAGGTAATGTCATGTAGCTGGTGTATGCTATATACTACTACCGCGGGTACGCCGCCTCGCTCGCCGCCTACGTGCCCAACAGCGCGCTCTGGTGGGCGCTCTACACTACCTACCAAGGTAATGTCATGTAGCTGGTGTATGCTATATACTACTACCGCGGGTACGCCGCCTCGCTCGCCGCCTACGTGCCCAACAGCGCGCTCTGGTGGGCGCTCTACACTACCTACCAAGGTAATGTCATGTAGCTGGTGTATGCTATATACTACTACCGCGGGTACGCCGCCTCGCTCGCCGCCTACGTGCCCAACAGCGCGCTCTGGTGGGCGCTCTACACTACCTACCAAGGTAATGTCATGTAGCTGGTGTATGCTATATACTACTACCGCGGGTACGCCGCCTCGCTCGCCGCCTACGTGCCCAACAGCGCGCTCTGGTGGGCGCTCTACACTACCTACCAAGGTAATGTCATGTAGCTGGTGTATGCTATATACTACTACCGCGGGTACGCCGCCTCGCTCGCCGCCTACGTGCCCAACAGCGCGCTCTGGTGGGCGCTCTACACTACCTACCAAGGTAATGTCATGTAGCTGGTGTATGCTATATACTACTACCGCGGGTACGCCGCCTCGCTCGCCGCCTACGTGCCCAACAGCGCGCTCTGGTGGGCGCTCTACACTACCTACCAAGGTAATGTCATGTAGCTGGTGTATGCTATATACTACTACCGCGGGTACGCCGCCTCGCTCGCCGCCTACGTGCCCAACAGCGCGCTCTGGTGGGCGCTCTACACTACCTACCAAGGTAATGTCATGTAGCTGGTGTATGCTATATACTACTACCGCGGGTACGCCGCCTCGCTCGCCGCCTACGTGCCCAACAGCGCGCTCTGGTGGGCGCTCTACACTACCTACCAAGGTAATGTCATGTAGCTGGTGTATGCTATATACTACTACCGCGGGTACGCCGCCTCGCTCGCCGCCTACGTGCCCAACAGCGCGCTCTGGTGGGCGCTCTACACTACCTACCAAGGTAATGTCATGTAGCTGGTGTATGCTATATACTACTACCGCGGGTACGCCGCCTCGCTCGCCGCCTACGTGCCCAACAGCGCGCTCTGGTGGGCGCTCTACACTACCTACCAAGGTAATGTCATGTAGCTGGTGTATGCTATATACTACTACCGCGGGTACGCCGCCTCGCTCGCCGCCTACGTGCCCAACAGCGCGCTCTGGTGGGCGCTCTACACTACCTACCAAGGTAATGTCATGTAGCTGGTGTATGCTATATACTACTACCGCGGGTACGCCGCCTCGCTCGCCGCCTACGTGCCCAACAGCGCGCTCTGGCTCTCTAAAATAATGTATAAATAATCATCATTCATCATCAACCCATAAACGTCCCACTGCTGGGCCCGGGTCTCTTCTACCATTGAGAGGGTTTCAGGCCATAGTCCATCACGCTGGTCTAATGCGGGTTGGTGGATTACACACCTAAGAAATTCCTAAGAACTTTTGAGTGTGCAGGTTTTATCACGATGTTTTCCTTCACCGTTAAAGCAAGTGATAATTCATTGTGAATACACACATTACTTCGAAAAGTCCGAGGTGTGTGCCTGGGGTTCGAACCCGCGACCGCCGAGATTCTCGATCGCGCACGTAAACCTCGAGGCCATCACTGCTAATAAACATTTATGTAATCCACTAATATTTGTTTCTATGTTTTTATGAATGTAAAGTCCCCCATAGTTATCAATACACAATTGTATGTCACTCTTTGCCTACTATGTATGCGACTGTATGTATTAATAATAAATAATAAATACATCCAACAGTCACATACATAATCCTGACCCCACACTAAGATACAAGTCTTGTGTCGTGGGTATCAGAAACTACGAGAGACTTTTCGGTCTCCCAAACACATAGACCCGAAACAAATATTTGTGGATCACACAAACATTTGTCCCGGTGCGGGGATCGAACCCGCGGCCGCTCGTTTCGCAAGCTGGTGTCTAGCCAAGTACGCCACGGGACTGTCAAAATGAATATATGTTCCCTTTGCCCCCAGACGAGCTGCTGAGGATAGCGCCGACGTGGGTGTCTCACTTGCTGATCCAGTGCGTGGCCGGCACGCTGGGCGGGTTCACCACCACCATCCTCACCAACCCGCTGGACATCGTGCGCGCGAGGCTGCAGGTACATACACACATACATACATACTCACCAACCCGCTGGACATCGTGCGCGCGAGGCTGCAGGTACATACACACATACATACATACATACTCACCAACCCGCTGGACATCGTGCGCGCGAGGCTGCAGGTACATACACACATACATACATACTCACCAACCCGCTGGACATCGTGCGCGCGAGGCTGCAGGTACATACACACATACATACATACTCACCAACCCGCTGGACATCGTGCGCGCGGGGCTGCAGGTACATACACACATACATACATACTCACCAACCCGCTGGACATCGTGCGCGCGAGGCTGCAGGTACATACACACATCATACATACTCACCAACCCGCTGGACATCGTGCGCGCGAGGCTGCAGGTACATACACACATACATACATACTCACCAACCCGCTGGACATCGTGCGCGCGAGGCTGCAGGTACATACACACACATATCGACCTATGCATAGAATAAGGTTACTTATGACTACAACACCAAAGCACTTTTCATGTCTATAGAGTTAAACTTGTTTATATATTGCACTAGTGAAGTAATAATAATCATAAATTTTGTTATTGTTTGAAGAACAAAAATTACTAATAATTTAGTGCCCAATTAAGTTTAAATCGCTGAGAAAGAGAAGTTGTGCAAAAACACAGATAACTTTATTTTGCGCATAGATCGATATACATACATGCATACATACAGACTTAACAGACTTGCGTGTCCAAGAAAGAGAAAGACCTAAAAAGAGGATTAGCCAAGCAATAAGTGAAAGTAGCTGGTAAATAGCTAAATCCTTCCCCCGTGAAGAAATGCCTAACGGTACTCCCACGGGGAATGACGAAAGCGACGAAGATAGAAAAAAAAAATTACATACATACATACAATTATAAAGAGTGTAATCAGACCGTGATCGATAACTAAGGCAGGTAATAGCTACGGTGATCACAAACCCATTGACGTTAAAAAATCCAGACAAACAATTAAATTTTGACCATACAACCACTTTAAGTCGTTCAAAATTAATCTGATCCTAAAACATTGAGGGTACTCAATATAATTTTTGTCACAAAAATACTAGGCAGTGCAGTTTGCTAGAGCGAAATTTCAGAAAATTGGGTATTTTCCATCTATTTCCATATCTAAAATGAGTGGCCTAGTGCGGGTTGGCGGACTACACACCTAAGAAATCCTAACAGCTTTTAAAAATGCAAGTTTCACTATGATGTTCTCTTTCACCGAAATGAAATGAAATAATATTTATTGAATCTATAAAATGTCAAATACCTCACTTAGATTGAATCATTTCAAAATTCACCACCCTGTTCGGAAGACAGCCATCACTAGAGAAGAACGGGCAAGAAACTCTAGTGTTGCTCTTTTCAATACAACTCAATTTCCCAAATTAGAGCACCTCATTTATACAATATCAGAATGTTGTATTGCATATGAGAACAACAAAGTCATCTTAAATGGAGAAACTGACACCATTACTACTGTGATAATTCATTGTAAATATGCATACAGCTTTGAAAGTCAGAGGTGTGTGGCTAAACCTAGAAGCCATTATCTCATATGAATGGATTTAACAAAGATTTTCCATTCCCAGGTGGAAGGAGTGGGCACTATGAAGCAAGTTTTCAAGCAATTGTGGGCCGAGGAAGGTCTCTCAGGCCTCTATGCCAAGGGTCTATCGGCCAGGCTGGTCCAATCAGCCTGCTTCTCTTTCAGCATCATCCTGGGCTATGAGACCATCAAACGGGTGGCTGTCAGCGACGAATACAGGCCCAGGGTGCGCTGGTGATAATAAATGTTGCCTGGAATACTGTGTTTTATTTTGACAACCCTAGTTAATATTTTGAAGTTGGACTTCACTCGGTTATGGAGGAATGATGAGTGAATTTTTATGATGCGCACGTGCAGTATATAAGAAATAGAGACAAGTCAGTCAATATTTTAGTTTTTCAAAATTAAATAAATACACCCAACAGCCACACACATAGTCCTGACCCCACTTCTTCTTCTTCATCAATCCATATACGCCCACTGCTGAGCACGGGTCTCCTCTACCATTGAGAGGGTTTAGGCCATAGTCCACCACGCTGGCCTAGTGCGGGTTGGCGGACTACTTCATCAACCCATATACGCCCACTGCTGAGCACGGGTCTCCTCTACCATTGAGAGGGTTAAGGCCATAGTCCACCACGCTGGCCTAGTGCGGGTTGGCGGACTACACACCTAAGAAATTCCTAAGAACTCTTAGGTGTGTAGGTTTCATCACGATGTTTTCCTTCACCGTTAAAGCACGTGATAATTCAATTTGAATACACACATAACTTCGAAAAGTCAGAGGTGTGTGCCTGGGGTTCGAACCCGCGACCGCCGTGATTCTCGACCGCGCGCCTAAACCTCGAGGCCATCACTGCGAGAGACTTTTTCAGTCTCGCAAACATCCATACATAGCGAAACAGATATTAATGGATGACACAAATTACTCCCTGCGAGATCGAACTCTCGGTCTCTTGATTCGCAAGCCGTTGTCTAGACAACTGCGCCACGAGACTGCTGATGTGTAAAATTCAGGGTTTGTGCATAAGAGGATATAACTGAAAAAAGCATTGTCTAAATATTTTATTAAAAAAATTGATTGTAACAAAATTGTTCGTCAACTAAAACTAATATAGTAACTATTTTATAACTTGTTACATTTTTTCCTAGCTAATTCATAGCTTGGAATGTCAACATTTACATAAATAGCATTTATTAAACTTCGTTTACATATACGTCTCGTTACTCGAACTTTATTTCTCGTCTCGCGCACGAGTTTGAACAGAAGCTCTCGTGCTATAGTGTAAACGCGGTTGAACATAGGCAAAGGTGCATTTTGAGTCGCATATATCGATACAAGTCCGAAATTCCGTATAGGAGGCGAATTTTTTCAGATACTTTTCGATGTTCCTATTTAGAATTTCACAATGAAATTTAACGTTATGATTAATAAAAAATGCACTCATGTCGGCTTGTCAAAATGCGTCTTGACTTTAAAAATACGACCAAAAAACTTGGTTCGACAATTAGTTGTAAAATGTTACAGTAAGCATAGCAACACTTATGTCTAAGTAAAACCTGGGGTGGCCAAAAAGTAATTCTGGCGTCAAAATTAATAATTTAAGCAAAGATTCCTTTATTAAGATTCTTAAATACTTAAAATTACAATGAGTAAATTAAACATGAGCTTTTGTTCCGTAATACCTTAGCCTATTTGAGAATTACACTTTGTTACTTCAATACAGTCAAAACCTGATATAGCGACATTGAAAGAACCGTATATTTTGGATACAAATCCTGTAGTTGTTATAAGCAATAGTTAATATTTCGTATACGACCGATGCGTTGTTATAAATGATGATATTATAATGGGTTTTGACTGTATTTATAAATTCCTGTGGATACACAAATAAATAGCGAAAGAGAAGAATGACTAAATTGCGTGGAATTGTTCATTGCCATTCATTTATTTTTTAAACCGTTTATCGTCGTCTTAGAGTATTACAAATTCTTGTAAAGTTAGTCGCTCACATTAATACTTAATATTGAGCAATTTTATTTGAGTCTGTATAAATCTTACATATAACTCCTATTCATACATAAGAACTTAATTCATTTAATTATCATCTTTTTAATTTAATATTGAAATGTTTGAAAATAATTCATTAGTCGATCTATTTTTACACTCTCTTCCATTCTCTCTTCAATCGTCTACCCACATTTGAATATTTATATCTTTTAAAAACAATTTATTTTCACAATGAGATTCGACTACAAAGCATAGCATGGAATGACATTCACTGATTGACTATTGACGATAGACAATTTTTAATTTGAAATTGTTTTCTAAGTCTATGGTCATTATTCAAAGTGTTTTTAGTGACAGTAAAGTAAGTCATTAATGATCCATTTCAGCAAATAAAATATATGCCCTGAAGAGGCATAACATAAATCTTACTAAATTAAATGAGGAACAATTCTTCGTTAACTTCGTTAAATAAACATTAATTAGCTTAAAAATAGTATCAAAATTGCATTTACACTACTTTCATGATTAAAAATGCATGTTATGCTAAGATTTTGTTCTGTAATCAACATAAAATGACTTAGGTAGGTATCGCCTTTGAGGATAAATACGTCACATTTCCCGCTAAAAATAGGGAATCTGTCAAAATTCAAATGTCAAAAAATATTAGTAAAGGAGACAAGTCCTTTAGTCCGTTATTTCTATATACTAACATTATTCATATTTCAATAAATTATGTGATTCTTTTATAAACTTTAAAAATTGAATATCAAATTTTAAAAGTAAGTCAAATATTGGCAAATATAAAATTTATCTTTCCATCTTTTCATATAAAGTTTTATTTCGTAATATTGTTCGGCAATTTTAAAACTAGTTTTTTGAGTAAGTACCTTTGTCTATGAATATTGTTTTAAATCTGTTGTCTGAACATAGCCGTGATCTCTTCTATGGTCTTGTTCTTTGTCTCTGGTACTTTGAAGTATATGAACATTATGAAAAGTAGCTGCAGTACCGCAAATATTACGAACACATACGTTCCAAGCGCCAACTGAAATGAGAGAGATAATAATTAGAACATTTTTGTAATATCAAAATGTAAAAATGCTTTGAAGTCCAGAAAAAAAATCAAATCTTAAGAATACAAGACTTTTTAAATATACGCTTGTATTTTTTTCTTTATTTATCGCATTTTAATTTACACCAACAAAACTGACAAAAACATAATTAAAAAAAAGAACGAAACAAATGGCGGTCTTATCGCTGTAGACGATTTCTTACAAACAACCGTAGACTGGAATGGTAAAAAAAATATACCGGGTGTGATTTTACTGAACTTTTAGCATTTTAAATAATAATTTATAGAGGAAAATAATAGCGAAATTTTCAAGTTAAATAAGTGTGTATAACACTGTAATCTGTATGTGTGAATGTATGTATATACGTCTGTGTGTATAAAGGTGTACTCACCGATAGCGGCAGGAAGCTGAGTCCCACGATGAAGTTGGCGGTCCAGTTGACAGTGACGGCGACTGCAGACGCCGCCGGCCGAGACGACTGGTTGAACAACTCTGCCAATAAAAAACAATGTCATTTATAAATTAAAAACACAACAAAACATACCTCACGCCTATATTCCCGAAGGGGTAGGCAGATATGCATTTCTGCACCCACATTTCAAGCATCAGTCTCACTTAATAGGAGGCAAGCCTATTGCCGTTTTTCGGGCACATTTCCAGACTCCGTGCTGCTACTGAGAGTTTCCTAATGGAAAAACCCAATAACACTTTGCCCGACCCGGGAATCGAGCCTCATCTCTAGATCGCACGGCACATACTTGCAGGGCCGCGCCAACCCCAGACAGCGCCTGTGTGCGGAACCTATACACCGCCTCTTTTTTAACGAATCTTCATAAAAAACGAATTTTATTTTTTTACGATTATTATTAATTGTTAATTTTGACCGAAATAAATGTTATCCTGTTTTACAGTACTTAGATAACATTATCACTAATATCTAAGTGTACAAAACTGAAGAACATTTGGGAATTAAGATACTAAATAGGTAAATCCCGTTCGTTTCTGCTTGCCAATTACTGCAAAAAATAAAACTCGAACTAAATTTTTACATATTTTATTAATACAATGAATTTTATCTTTAAATTATATTAATAACAAAGAAGCATTTTCAGCAAAATTAGAACAGACTATTATTATAAAGAGGAAAAGTTTGTATTTTTGGATTTTTGTATGTTTGTTACGAATAAACTCAAAAAGTACTGAACCGATTTGGATGATTTTTGGTATGGAGATAGATGGAACCCAGCGAAGTAACAAAGGATACTTTTTATCCCGGAAAATGTAGTATTCCCGTGGGAATGGGTATTTCTGGATCTCTTGAACCAATTTGAATAATTTTTTGGATGGAGATAGGTAGGATCCACAGAAGTAACATAGGTTACTTTGATCCCGAAAAATGTAGTATTCCCGTGGGATTGGGTATAAAACTCTATTTATTTTTAAGCTTTCATGCCTAAACCATTGAGTTCAATTGTATGATTTTTGTTATGATCATAAATGAGATTCTATTATTTAACCTTACCATCATTTTATCCCGGGGCTATGTAGGGTTCCTGTGGAATGAGCATATATTGTAACGCGAAAATGACACTACCTGTGTAATGCTTTCACGCCTAAACCATTTTACCGATTTAAATGATTTTTGGTTTGGAGGAGATACGTAGGGGCTAGCGAAGTTACATAGGATACATTTTATCCCGGAAAATGTAGTTTTCCTGTGGGAATCGGTATTTCTTGATCTACTGAACTGATTTGAATGATTTTTGGTATGGAGATAGGTAGGACCCACCAAAGTAACATAGGACACTTTTATCACGGAAAATGTAGTATTCCCGTGGGAATGGTTATTCTCTAGATCTACTGAACTGATTTAAATTATTTTCGGTATGGAAATAGGTTGGGCCCACCAAAGTAACAAAGGATACTTTTATCCCGGAAAATTTAGTATTCCCGTGGGTTTAGGTATTTTCTGGATCTACTGAACCGATGTGAATGATTTTTGGCATAGAGATAGATAAGACCCACCGAATTTAAATGGGATACTTTAACCTGTAAATGTATTCCCGTGGGTACGGTTATATGTTATAATTGCAAGAGTAACTTTGTAGATCTGTTACGCTTTCACGCCTAAACGATTCAACTAAATTATATAATTTTTGGTATTAACGTAAATAGGACTCTATGAAATAGATAACAATTAAATATTCCTATGGAATAAACATGTTATAAATGCGAAAATAGCTCTTTCAAAGTAAAACTTTTTTTGGACACTTATGAGACGAATTAAAGATTCACTTTTTATCGTTCTATACTCAAACCTAAAGTCTACGCAGACGGAGTTGCGGGCAAAAGCTAGTGTAAACTAAAACTCTAAGCGTAAAATGAAACCATAAACGTGGATATTAATAAATATATAAATATTGAGAGACTTGTTCAATAAGCGTAATATATTATGTTTTGTTGTTTAAAAGGCCTATGTTGCGCCTATTGTACCTACTTACATATCGATACTCCACTACAAAGAACACAATAATTTAGGAGGCAGTGGCGGCGCGGCGCCCCTGTTGTCTTGGCGCCTGTGTGCGCTGCACACTTCGCACACAGGGGCGGCGCGGCCCTGCATACTTGTACCGCGAGACCACGAGGCAATTTATAAATAAATCACAATATAATGGAGGATAAATGACTGCCTCGTGGTCTCCGGGCACGAGTACGGGCCGAGCGATCATCATAATCAAAAGACGTCCAATGCTGGACATAATGTTCCCCCAAAGACTTTCAAATTGACAATGATAAAAAATTTAATAATATTTTTAATTTATGTTAAAAAATAAAATTTCGTGTTTCGTTATTGTATCCGAAACGGCATTAATTAAACACAGTTTAAAATTGGCAAAAGAACTTTTAGTCTATTTGAGTAAAGATAATTTCGACTTTGACTTTACCCTGTCGAGGATACCAGGGTAGATACCGACCTGTGACCAGGAACCAGGGTATGGAGCCAGGTCCCACCGCAAACATCACCACGAACAGAATCACCAGCGCGATGCACGCGTACGACACCCACACTAAATGAGTCTGAAATGGGAAAAACCATTTAGGGCATTAGTTTAGCCTTCCTCGATAAATGTACTATCACTGAAAGATTTTTTAAGTATTTGACAATTTTTTTCAAATTTCGTGTTTTTTTTAATTTTTTTATTTATAATAGTCTTGGGCCTCAATCTACTTACATACAAGTTGCCGATCGTAAGAAACATAATATTTTTAAGTTTTATCTTTTTTTTCAATTCAATTTTTTTTATTGTAATGACCTTATTCCCCAATGTACTCACATACAAGTTGGCGACGCACAGCGCGGCGGTGCAGACGAGCATCCCCGCGAACCCTGTGAGGAGTAACGTCTTCCGCCCCGCCACCTCCACCAGCAGCAAACTGATCACCGTCATCACCACGTTCATCGCGCCCATACCTGTGGAACAGTTGTTTTTTATATTATTTATTACATGATACAGATGAATGACAAAAACTACAATATAACGAAAAAATATATATTGATACAAAACTGCAGCCAAAAACATTTGTATATACTAAGGTGTATTTAAATCGTAATCAAAAACCGATTGGCGATAAAAAAAAAAAAACAAAAAATAAAGAAAATTGACGTTTTCCATATATGTTAGTAGCCCCGTGCCGCAGTTGGCTAGACCCCAGCATGCTTGCAACGTCGCGGGTTCGATCCCCGCAGAGACAAATTTTTGTGTGATTCACAAATATTTGTTTCGGGTGTGTTTGTGAGAGTAAAGTGTATGTGTCTGATACATATGACACAGGTCTTGTAACCTAGTGTGGGGTCAGAACTATGTACGTGATTGCAGAGTGTATTGATGTGAAACTTCTAATGCGACTTTCAAAAAGGTTGCGTTAAACGTTTAACGCAACCCTGGACGGCGTATGAAAGCACTGTTACGTTCAATGCTATTGTGGAGTGGAAATAGAAAGAGACAGAGCTAAAGTAATCCTCAGTTAAAGAGCGGTACAATTTTTAAATAGACATATATGTGGGAAAAGTCAGAGGTGTGTGCCAGGGAGGTTTGCTATTATCAAAAGGTTATTATGAAAGATAAAAAAATAGAAAATTGCGAGGATTATTATAAAAATAAACAATAATTTCATTTTCTAATATAAACTTAGGATATATTATATTTTAAAAATGTAGAACAGTGTTAGTAATTAAGAGATTGACCTATTTATTAGTTGCCAAATATTTATAAATGCGTTCAGATCAAATAGACTAAGAACTATGTATGTAACTGTTAGGCGTGTTCATAAGTTTTACTTAATATACTTATTAATTTTGTTTCATAATTTCTTACCCAAAGTAGCATACTGCGATTGAGACTCGTTCAAATTGACTTTTCTGAAGATATCAGTCGAGAAGAATATGACGGCGTTGATACCGGAGAACTGTTGTGCCACCATCACTATTATTGCGATTAGTAACGGTTGTCGCAACTGTCTCCTCACTAGTAACTCGCGAAGCGTGACTTTCTTGCTAACTTTGTTCTTTTCTGCTTCCTGAAAGTTGTATTTATGATAAGATTAAATTTGAGGTTATAAATTTGAATAGTAACCGCTTTTAAGTATGAATAAAATTTGAGGTCAAAAATTTGAGTCATAACCGCTTTTTACTACATGCATATTATGTATCTTGTAAACAAGATATAATCAGATTGTCTATAAAAAATGATAAAACTTGAGTGTTAGTTATGTTAAAATATACAGGTTATTAATGTATACAGGGTGTATAAAGACCCTTATCGAAAACTAACGCAGGCAATAGTTACTATGGATATAAGGGTGATTCTTTTTTTTCGTGCATATTCCATGTCCAGTGAAACAAATATCACTTATCGACTTATTATCGCATTTATTTTTATGCAAAATGTAATGTAGTAATGCTATGCGTATCTGCCAATTAAATTTGGTAACTAAACTCACGTTTTTAATGAATTTAACGTCAAATAACCTAGCAAAATCTCATTTTCTTCGGTGTCCGTTTCCTACTTTCATGAACACTTTCTCGTTTAAGAGAGAAAACAATATTGAATATTAGCAAATTTACCCATATTCAGAATCTACATGAAAAATACTATAGACTTCAATTTAAAATAATTAAAATAACACCTTAATATATTAAAATATTATATCATGAATATTTGTCACAAATTTTCTTTCATAGCCATCGCTACAACTTCAAATGAAAATTATAAGAAAATGGCTAGCCTTATTCCTGTTATATAATCATAGGCGTCCCCGCGCATTCCTCGGTCAGGCAGTAAACATCGTCGCAAATGCACACTAGTTCCCAGTAAAGAGATATTATCGTGTTAACTGTTAAATTTGGGGATTATTCTGGAATCGCTCTCTATACTATCGTCGATATTTTAAGTCGGTACTTATCATTTTCCGTATTATGTAGTTAGATTTATATTCTAATATATGATTTTTAACATCAGAATATGCTCAAGGTCAATTTTTTTGAGGCATATAGATATAAAACTAACTTAAGTGGTAAAACCTCATTACCTGCGCCCTCACTTCCTTCGTTTTCCGTCGTTTTTAAAAGCGATGGTAATTAGGTCTTTACGATGGCTATTAGATTTTGTTTATGTCAATTGAAACTCTGTGGTTGTGGGGTCAAAAGAAGACGTATTACTTGGTTTTAGCTTTCCAAATTCATCATCTAAATGTTAAAAATGACTTATTATGTTGAAAAGTGCTTATAGAGTAGATTAAATATCTAACCAGTACATAGATGATTGTTACTGATACACTTCCTTTAACTGGTTGCTACGCTCATCACGTCGAATAACAAAAAGCAAACATTGGAACAGAAACGTGAAGGAGATAGATTACAAAAACGAAAAAAGGATTAAGAAATTAAGAATGATCCCGAAAAGTATGCAGCACCATAGGCAAAAGAAAAAGCTCGCTACAAGAAAAGAACAAAATAAAATAAAAAGTGGGGAAGACATGACACCTAGACAAATAAGAATTCAAAGAAAAACATGGCAAATCAACTCGAAACGTGACTATGAAAGAAAAAAGAAAGAGAGAGGTATCCTGCAGCAATTCATTGACAACTCTCTACCAAGTAGTAAAACTAAAATGCCCACAGTTAAACAACAAGATCCTCTCTCAAGACTGGCTTCCATTTTCACATTTAATTCATCCCAAAATTGTTTAAGTTCGCGCAATAGTAAATCTTGTCAAAATTGTTTCAAGAAGGATGACCTTTTGAGATAACTACGATATGGCCATAAGAAGCAAATAGGCATCTTAAAACAAGAAATAGACACAGATAAGAAGGAGAAAGATTCTTTGAGAAAAATAGTTATTAGATTAATAGAAAAAGAATTGTAAATACTGAAGAGAAAATAGACTCTTTTGTAAGAAATGTGAACAAAGATAGGCGTAAAGAAATTAAAAAGTCACTAATTTTCAAAAAGTGTTGGACAAAGATTTAAGAGTTTAAGAAAAAAAGATAAGAGAGTTCTCCGAATTATTAATGACAGAAAAAGAAAATTTTAATAAATATTAACTCCTGACACAAACAAAAGCATTTGCAATAAGAAAAAATTAAGAGAAAAACTGAATTAACTAACAAAGAAAACTTGACTGAGCAGAAGTTTTTTGAGTTTTTTGAAGACGATGCAGTGACTCGAATCGCAGCTGATAAAAAATAATATATAACAAGGAAAAAAATAAAAATTATATTATAAAGTAAGTAAGAGTAAGCCAATGTCATTACCATCCTTAGTGTTATCATAACCGTCTAAATCGAAGAATCGTTAGAATTTTCGAATGCTTATATTTTCGTTGTTATCCATAGAAAGTCTGTATAAAATAGAAAAAGGTGATGAGATACCTATCAAGTATTGATATTTGGTAAAAAATTTACACAATTTGAGAATAATTTTGAAAATTAGAAAAGTGACGAAATCTGCACGAACGAGGCGAATCACCCATAAACACAGTGACATTTAAAAAAATCACGAGCTCAAAATATACAATTATAAAATAGACATAACACAATTAACGTGCAACGGTTTTGGACTTTTATGGAAGTACCGACACAAGTTTAACCAGTCATTATTCAATACTAAAGATTTGAACCTATTACCTGATGCATTTCCTCCATCTCTCCATGAACCGCCACATCACCTCTTAGCCAGTTCAGTGCTGAAAAAGACAGATATTTTTAAACATTTTTTTAATTTTTTTTTACCGTCAAAATGTCTGTCTACACCAGTGTTTTCTAACGTGGGGGCCACACCACCAGGAGGGATATTTGAAAATGGTTTCGACATGATTTGGTGATGACTTTCTCTATCCCACCACACCCGCCACTGCAACTCCTGTATTCCAGGATCAACAGCGGCACGCACAGTATTGGCGCCGAGCAATGAAGCTCAGCGAATCTAAGGGGACCTAAATTGTCACAATCCCGCAACGAAGTCAATCAGAAAAGCAATGTAAAGGAGGAGTTGGAAAACAAAGAGTTGTCCACTTCCCTCCACAGCAAAGCGGGTAAGGTTTAACCTCACATAAAGAGAGACAACACCAAAAATTAAACGCATTACCAAAAATTGCTGATGACTTGTGTGGGGACAAAGATCAAAAATTATATCTGGAAGGCATGAAATTACAACGAAAATATGACACCTATTTCAACACTTACCTCTTTGCGCATGTAACTCCCTCCCCTTATTGAGGAGTAGGAACTTGGGAGACTCGGGGCACAGGGGCAGGGTGGCGCACTGCAGGGCCGCGGGCAGCGCCGTGACGGCCAGCAGCCACGGCCAGCCCGCGGGGGCGCCCAGCACTGACTCCAGGCCCAGGACTTGGGACAGCAGGATCGTCATGGTTATCACCAGTTGGTATACTGTGCCGATCTGTGGGACAAAGAGTAAAGTTAAAGAGCGGACACTATGCAGGGTGTATTCAGACCGTAATCGGAAACCTAGGCGGGTAATAGCTACAGTAATCACAAACCCAATTCAAGATAGTCCCGACAAAAAATAAAAAAAAACGTTTTCCACGTATTTAATGGTTGTGTGGAAAGCGTAAAAAAAAATATTTTTCGTCATGCTTTTTTAATGCCAATAGGTTTGTAATCACTGTAGCAACCACCTGCCTTAGTTTCCGATCACGGTCTAAATGTAACTATATATACACAATATGACTATGCGATAAAGGTGGAATAACTTACCGATCCGCGAAGAGACACCGGAGATATTTCCGATAAGTACAACGGCGCCAAGCCAGCATTCAGACCGCTGTTGATGCCTATTATTAACCTGGAAGAACAATCAGTATCAATTGACATAGGCCCCGCACTAGGCCAGCGTGGTGGACCAAGGCCTAAACCCTCTTAATGGTGGAGGAGACCCGTACACAACAAGGGCACGTATTTGGGTTGATAATGATAAATTAGGACTACTGACTGATGTAAAAAATTACAATAAATTCATCCAACAATCACATCGTTGTGACCGCACACTAGCAAACAAGGGTGGTATTTTGTATCATTATGAGTTACTTTATTAACTCAAACACAACGAAACAAATAGAGGATCACACAAGCATTTTTTTTTACGGGGATCTAATGCTTTCGCATGAAGCAAGCTGGTGTCTAACCAACTGCATAATGAACTTTCTTCCTTCAGTTTGAAACCAAAGTTCCTATGATTCATGGAAAATATTCCGGAATGGACCACTTTTGTGGGACGAAATTGCGGTTTAAAGTTTGGTGAATTGTTGAAAAGGTCTGAATGAAATTGTATGCCACGTTTTGGGTAAAAAGATATGCAGGGAGTATTAAGACCGTGATCGAAAGGCGCGCGGTCGAGAATCTCGGCGGTCGCAGGTTCGAACCCCAGGCACACACCTCTGACTTTTCGCAGTTATGTGTATTCAAATTGAATTATCACTTGCTTTAACGGTGAAGAAAAACATCGTGATGAAACCTGCACACCTAAGAGTTCTTAGGAATTTCTTAGGTGTGTAGTCCGCCAACCCGCACTAGCCCCGCGCGGTGGACTATGGCCTAAACCCTCTCAATGGTAGAGGAGACCCGTGCTCAGCAGTGGGCGTATATGGGTTGATGAAGAAGAAGATCGACAACTAAGGCAGGTAAACGATGATAACAATCCCCTGGCATTAAAGAAAATTCTAACAATAAAAATTTTGACGTTTTCCATACAACCACCGGTATTTTGCTTTGTATGGAAAACGTCAAAATTTTTACTTTTTGTCGGGAATTTCTTGAATAGCAGGGGCTTTGTAATCACCGTGGCTATCACCCCCCTTAGTGTCCGATCCCGTTCTGTATACCTTGTATAGAAACTTCCATAGTGTCACTAACCTGCCTATAATAAGCATTTCAGCTGAATTCGCATATTTCGCTGTCCCTTGTAAAAGTGCTGCTATAAACACCAATATATTGTTGAGGAGCAAACCGCCTTTTCTGCCGAATCTGAAAGAAAACAAAAAATTAATTAGATTTCAACTATTTTATTATATTACTAGCGACCCGGCTTCGCACGGGTGCAAGGCTGATATTTAATGGATGTTATCATACATATAAACCTTCCTCTTCAATCACTCTATCTATTTAAAAAAATCGCATCAAAATCCGTTGCGTAGTTTCAAAGATTTAAGCATACAAAGGGACATAGGGACAGAGAAAGTGACTTTGTTTTATACTATGTAGTGATAATTCGGTAAAGTAAAGATAGATGTCCTAGGTTTGGCTATATTGAGATTTGAGACCTGTCGATACTCAAATATGTACAAGCTTATTTTACAATTCATTTCATTCGTTGATATCTTTCATTAGTTTCATTAATTTCCTTCATTCCATTTGTTTCATTCGTCTCTTTCATTTCATTCATCTCATTCACCTCATTCATTCCATTCATCTCATTCATATCCTTCATTCCATTCATCTCATTCATTTCCTTCATTCCATCCATTCCATCCATTCATTTCACTTCTTTTAACTACAATATAACCAAGTTCACCAAGTTTCCTCACCTGTCAGCCACCACCCCAGTGATGACGCCTCCGATCATCCCTCCCACACAATACACAGAGACCACTACAGACCATACCGTGGTCACTTTAGGATCGTCCTTCGCTTCTAGCGACGAGTTGGTCCCGGTTAGAGCACTTTCTTGAAGCCATTCGGACATCACCTGAAATTTGTTGAATTTTTTTGTACCCTATGTAACTTAAAATTGGTAAAGGGAAACATTTATTTACAGTCTGTTTGACAAGAGCGTGTACGGCAAAACTTTTTTTTAGGTACCGCTAGAAGCTTGGTTGTAAATTTGGCAGGTAGCTAGCCCCTTCCCCTCAGATGCTTTGTGTATAGAGTTTCAGTTGTCGTTCGATCTTTGTCAGAGGAGGACGCATTTCGTCATGAGTGCTACGTACGCATCACGTTATGAAGCAGTGTTCTTGTGTTTGCATCCAAAAGAACCCAAAATGTCATACGCAGCCGCTGCAAAATACATGAAAAAGTCAAAGACATTTGTTAGTAAGTGGGTGAAACGCTATTCTGAAGTAAAAAATGTCGACGATCTGCCTAATCGTGGCTCTACGCAAAAAGCAACGAAAAAGGAGGACAAAATGATTTTACGGGTATTCGAGAAGAATTCTCGCCTATCGTTACGTGGTGGTCAAGCGGTTTTGCTTAAAAAAGGCCTTAATGTGTCATGTGATACTATAAGAAGACGTTTACTGGCTCATGATGTAAAATTTCGTAGCATAATAAAGAAACCGCTACTGTCGGAAAATCATGTTAAAAAGAGACTCACTTGGGCGCAGGAACATTTGGACCGGGATTGGGACAATGTAATTTTTTCGGACGAAGCTTCTTTTTGGGCACGTTCTTCTATCACTCATACCTGGTGTACCCACGCCAATAAATTCATCCAGCGGACCGTTAAACACCCGGTGAAGGTGCACGTTTGGGGTTGTTTTTCAAAACAGGGATTTGGTACCTTGCACATATTTACAGGTAATTTAAATGCAGCTAAAATGGTCAAAATATATCAAATGGCTTTATTACCATCTGCTCAAAAGTGGTTTAAAAGGAAAAACATATATTGGCTATTGCAAGAAGACAATGACCCGAAACATCGGAGTCGTCTTTGTACAGCGTGGAAACAAGAGAATGACGTTGAAGTACTAGATTGGCCATCACAGTCGCCGGATGCAAATCCAATAGAAAATGTTTGGGCACTCATGAAGTTGAAGCTTCGAGGAAAGAAAATCTGGACTTTAAAACGATTAGTTCGTGAAATTAGACTTATTTGGAGGTCTTTGTCCCTGGATTATGCAATAAAATTAGTAGAAAGTATGCCTCGAAGACTCCAGTCAATTATTGATAATGGAGGCGACTGGACAAGTTATTAATAATAAAGCATCATTGTCTATATCATGTATAATGAGTGTATTTATTTTCTATTTTTTATCCCAATTCATTCCCGAGTTTTGCCGTACACGCTCTTGTCAAACAGACTGTATATGTACTTTTTTGTATCCTATATAAGATACAATTTAAAAGTTGTTAGGAATTTCTTATGAGTGTAGTCCGTCAATCCGAACTAGGCGAGCGTGGTGGGCTAACTCCTCTCAGTTAAAAGGAGGGCCGTGCCCAGACGGACGTATATGCAGTGGCGTGCCTAGGGTGTCAAACTAAGGCAAGTTCAAATGTTTATTTAGTAGCACCATATTTTTTTTGGTACGTAGGACTAATAAATGCCTACCGGTTAGTACTCACATTCACGTTTATAGCTTTATTTTATAAATAAACAATCGTTAAGTTCGTTATTCGGAACTATGTAAGGCAAGTCGGGCTTTCGGGCTTCTATGGAAGTACCGCCACTGCGTATATGGTCTGATGTTGATATCATAAACCGAAAAGAAACAAATGTAGTCAAGCTTTAAACCGACTTTAATCGAAAACTAAAGCAGGCAAAAGTTACGGTGGTTGGAAATCCAATGGCGTTGACAAAACTTCGATAAAATTTGTAAAGTTTTCCTAATAACGACGAGTGTTAAAAAAAATCATCGTGGGATTTTATTTAACGCCAATTTGTTCATAATCACCGTAGCTAATACCTGCCTTAGTTTCCGATCGCGGTCTGAATACACCCTGTATTAGAATATTGATTACCTCTTGTGGAGCATTGAGCACCCCAGTGTTGTATCCATGTTGGAACGCCGACCAGCACGCAGAGGACAGAATAGCAAACGCCAGTCGCAGGTTCATTCCCTGGGGGGGACAAAAAATATAATTTAATACACATACATACATAAATTCACGCCTGTATTCCCCGAAGGGGTAAGCAGAGATGCATTTCTGCACCCACATTTCGCCAGATATCAGTCCCACGCAATAGGGGGCGAGCCTATTGCCATTTCTCGGACACGTATCCAGACTCCGTGCTGCTACTAAGAATGTCCTAATGGAAAACCCAATAACACTGCGCAACCCGAGACTCGAACCCAGGATCTTTAGATGCATAGATCACATACATAGCTCTGACCACGGGGCTGTGGTAAATAAATAAATGAAAAAAAGGGGTAAATGAAGACATGACGGCTGGTAGGGATGTTTGGAAAGATAAAACTTACTGCGGCGCACAAATAGAATTGAAAATGGGCAGAAAATCGTGAATTCTCTTTCACTACACTGTATTTCATTTACCACTGCGGATGAGCAAGTAACAGCACAAAAATAGTAAAACCTGACTATCTAGTTTACTTTACAAGATAAAATAGATTGAGTGGTAATTGATCACATAACTAGATCTTATGAAGGCCGCGGATTAAAAAATAATCGTGTATAGATAATACTTCGGCAAATTTTTTAGAATTTTTTAATACGCACATCCAAAAAGATAACATATTTTTAAAATTTTATATTATTAGGAGTACAAATAAGTTTCCGCCGTTTTTTAACACAAATTAAATATTTATTATAGAAGACTGCTTGCTGAGTGACTTCAAATGTTAGAGCAAGTTCTTTTTGTGTTTGAGATGAATCTTCCTCCAATAATTCCTCCAATTCTATATCCTCGTAAATTTTTGGCCTTCCACTGCGATCTTTGTCTTCTACGTTGAAATCACTGTTTTTAAACTTTTGAAGCCACTCTCGACACGTTCTCTCACTTAAAGCACCCTCACCATATGCTTCTACGAGCAATTCATGCGCCTCAGCAGCAGATTTCTTTAAATTAAAGAAGTAAACTAATATTTCCCGCAAATAAAGCTTACTTGGCTCACATTTTGATATTTTCAAATTATAAAAATTATATTTTACCAATATAAAATCAATGATATTACTAGGTTAGGTTGTTCTTGAATGTCCAAACTATTTTTTAAGCCGGTTATCATCTGCGAAAGCTAACCGAAACTCCAATAAAATCTATCTACAATAAAACGGCGGAAACTTATTTGTACACCTAATATTTGTGAAATATACAGAACAATATCAATCAAATGAAGTCGAAGTCAAATAATCTTTATTCAATTAGACTTTCACAAGTACTTTTGAATCGTCATTATATTACATTTTTATAAAACTAGTGCCGCTTCGAAACGTGTTATCGCTGTGGAGAAGAAACGGCAAGAAACTCCCTCAGCAACACGAAATGTCATTTTTTTTCTTAATAAATAAGCATTATACAGGATGTATTCTAAGACGATTATAGCCATAGTTTAAAAAGGTATGTACCTAGTTGTTAGAAAAACATCAAAATTTTACATTTTTTGTCGGGTTTTTTTTAACACCGGGGTTTCGTAACCCAGTATCTATTACCTGTCCACATTTCCGATCACGGTTTGAATACATTTTTATTGTCACTATTTCAATTTTACCTTAAAAATTTCATACAAGAATCGTGTGTCTACGATATAACCATTCTCTTTCCTACAGTGACAAGGAATGCAGACAAAAAACTTTGGTCCGGTTTTGTACAGTGGCGGATTTACCAGGAAGCAAAGGAAGCAATTGCTTGGGGCCCCGCCTGGAGAGGGGCCCCGAAAATATCGAAATTTTTTTGAATTTTATTTTTTTTTTATTTCAAAAATGGAAAAAAATTAGAAGTTAAAAAAAAAGAAACTATACAACAGAAAAGTACAGGAGAAACATCGTTCAGCGCATTAATTTCAGCGCAGATTGCTTGGGGCCCCGCCATAGGTAAATCCGGCACTGGTTTTGTAAAGGGTCAAAGACCTATAGTAAAAAATATAGTAGTGATCAATTTGAAGGCCTCGAGGTGTAACCACGTGGTCGAAAATCTCAGCGCAGATTCACATCTCTGACTTTTCCAAGTTATGTGTGTATTCACAGTGAATTATCACTTGCTTTAACGGTAAAGGATAACTTCGTGATGATAGCATTTCTAAAAGTTGTTAGGATTTTCTTAGGTGTGTAGTCTGCCAACCCGCACTAGGCCACCGTGGTGGACTAAGGTGTAAACCCTAATGGTAGAGGACGCCCGTGCCCAGCAGTGGGATGTATGTATATGAGCTGGGATGATTGGATGATGAGAGAAATTTTGAAAACTTTAGAAAAAGCATTGTCGTCTGTAACCCGTGCAGGAAAATGTACTAGTGAAATCTATGTTAATATCATAAAAAATAATTATTTACTAATTTATTTTCATTTCATAATAAATGAGGAAAGTAAAACAGAACAGTTGAAGAAGACTAGAAAGGGAATGTTCACATGCCGAGCGTGCCAAACCTGCGATTACACTATCATATGTTTGACACACACGCTTCTTAGTAATTCATTGCGTGTAATATCAACACTTTAATGTGTGACAACCAATAGCGTTCATTTTTGTTTGAAATAATTATCATTGGTGTGTTGCAGTTAGGGGATTCGATCCCGGTCGATTTTTGTAATCCCGGGATTTCGGGATTATCAACAGTTAATCCCGGGATCCCGGGGTAGTCCCGGGATTGTATTAGTAATAAAAAGTGGTAACAAAAAGAAAGTAAAGCATTTTAAAATAAATCTTTTATTTTAAATCTTTACTTAAATATTAAAAAATAAAACAAAATTATAATTTCTTCTGATAAAATAAACAAACTAAGCCCTTTTATCTAAACAAAGAAACGCCATTGTACTATAAAAAAGACCATGCAACAGAGATCAATGTATTTTAAATAAAATATAAATATAGGAACTATAAATTACTTATTTAACCCACGAAAATAAAATCTTAGAAATAACAACGCATCCAACGTCTCATCCGAAAGCATACTTCTTAATTTGTGGCATATGTAGAAGCAGAAAAAGCGCGTTCAGACTCGATGGAAGTTTGAGGAATCGTCTATAAATTTTTATAGGTCTTCTCCAAATTATTGCCTCGTGTAAAACTAGCCTCAGAAAGAGTAATTTCTTGTTTAATGATCTTAGAAAGCACATTTTTATTGATTTTTATTATAAATATGTCAATCCCGAAAATCCCGGGATTTATTAAATTTAATCCCGAAAATTTCGGGACTGAAATATGACCGGGATCCCGGGATCCCGGGCTTCGGGATCCCGGGATCGATACCTCTAGTTGCAGTAGAATGAACAGGTGACAGACAAGCGGCGACACTCGTCCACTAAATACTGGCTATTTCCCTTCTAATCTTATTCAACTGTTCTGTGATAACATTAGAATTGGTATTAAATTATCCGATTAGTCATGAGCCACGCCTCTTCGTCTCGAATTAAGTTAGTCTATGACATAAACTTATGATTGCGTCATAATGAGTATTTTTTGCGTGTTTTTCACTTTAAACCATTTATGACTTAAAATTAAAAATACATACATAATTTAACATAGAGTTCGGCTGCATTTCTCGTAGAAAGGAAGATTTGAGTTACTAGGACAGCGTGGTGGACTAGGGTCTAAACCCCTTTTAATTGTAGACTGGTGGACTACATCATCGTCATCATCATCGTCAACCCATATACGCCCACTGCTGAGCACGGGTCTCCTCTACCATTGAGAGGGTTTAGGCCATAGTCCACCACGCTGGCCTAATGCGGGTTGGTGGACTACACAACTAAGAAACTCCTTAGTACTTTTAGATGTGCTGGTTTCATCATGTTTTCCTTCACCCTTAAAGCAAGTGATAATTCAATGTGAATACACATATAACTTGAAAAAGTCGGACGTATGTGCCTGGGGTTCGAAACCACGACCGCCGAGATTCTCGATCACTCTCCGAAACCTCGAGGTCCGAGGAGGCTCGAGGCCATCACTTCTGCTATAATATCGACCTATGCATAGAATAAGGTTACTTATGACTATAACACCAAAGTACTTTTTATGTCTATAAAAGAGCTAACATTGTTTATATATTGCACTAATGAAGTAATAATGATCATACATTTTGTTGTTGTTTGAAGAACATAAAAATTTATTGATAATTTTGTGCCCAATTAAGTTTAAATCGCTGAGAAAGAGAAGTTGTGCAAAAGCACATATAACTTTATTCTGCTCATAGGTCGATACTCGATATTATGTATATAAGTAATATTACTTGCATGTAATAAAATTGCACGATTACAATACAGGAAGCAGATATTTTTTGCATTTAAACGATATTCTTTAACTTGAAAAAAATCTTATTATTACCAAATAGAGTGGAACGAGGAATCAAGGACACTTGCCACACGGAAATCTATACATTATTGTTAATATTAGCAACGTACATATAGCCTCGAGGTTAAAATCGGCTTTCAGTGGTCGCGGGTTCGTACCCCAGGCACTCACCTCTGACTTTTCCAAGTTATGTGTGTATTAGGATGAATTATCTTGTTTTAGCGGTGAAGGAAAACATCGTATGCAAACCTTAAAAGTTGTTATGAATTTCTTAGGCGTGTAGTCCGCCAATTTGCACTAGGCCAGCATGATGGACTAAGGCCTAAATCCTCTTAATGGTAGAGGAGGTCTGTGCCCAGCAGTGGGACGTTTATAGGCTGATAATGATGATTTAGCAATATTAATGATAAGCTTCGTAATAACTATTTCTAGAACATGTTTAATCAAGCTATTTTAAGCACTAAATCACTTCGATTATGTTTTTAATTATATCTAAAGAAACCTGCATTTTAACAATACTCGATGTTTTGATTAAATCGATTTTTAATGCCAAGGCCGTTAAATCGATTCGCGATCTAAATTGATTCTTGTGTATCGATCAATGAACATAAAATGCGTGTTTATAAGTAGTCTCTTATCAGTGTCAAAGATAATGGTAATGTGTCTAAAGGACGGAATAAGGCATGTTCTTTATAACGTCGGAGAATATTTTCGAAGTTGATAAAGCTTCAAAGAAAACGTTCAAAAAAGATATCTCTGGCTTTTTTCAAGTTTTGTCTTTTCCTAGATATAAACTTTTAAACCGTAATAGCATCAAGAAACAGGCATTTTCTAATCTCAGGAACTTTTTTCTAAGTTATATATATATATATATATATATATATATATATATCATTATACATAACTTAGAAGTAAGACGTAGGTCTCCCCCAAAGACTTCAAAAGTGTTCAATCGGAAGCCGCCTGCACCAATCATCATCAATTTTTACTAAATCTTGGGTCTACCTTGTGGATGAACATGCAACGTAGCCCAAAGTTTTAACAAGCTGAGGAGGTAACTCTTTGTTTTCCAACTCCTCCTTTGTCTTTCTGTTTAATTTCGTTGCGGGATCATGACAATTTAGGTCCCCTTAAATTCGCTGAGCTTCATTGCTCGGCGTCATTACTGTGCGTGCTGTTGATCCTGGAGCACAGGAGTTACAGTGGCGGGTGTGGTGGGATAGGCATACAAAAGCGGAAGTAGCAAAGAAAAAACACAGCTCGTAGAACTGACAGCCGCTAAAACTTTTTCGAGTGTATGCCGCGTACTGGCAAGCGCAATTATGTATGTATTCAAAATGAATTATGGCATTGCAAAAAGAAATTGTGCACTCCTAAGACCAGTGCCGTAGCTAGCCTTTTATGCACCCGGTGCGAGCCTTCAAAACTGCGCCCCTGAAAAATGCTCTAACCAGGCTTAGCTACCATGCATGAGATAAAACTAAATACTAGTCTGGTCATTTCTGCGCTCCTCCAGGGTCTGCGCCCTGTGCCTGGGTACTGCTGGCACCGCCCTAGTTACGACACTGCCTAAGACTAAGGAATTTCTTAGGCTTGTCTTGTCTAATCCACACTAGGTCAAGGCAACTAAGACCTGACCTCTGAATATCGATTCCGCTATAATCGATCATTAATATATCGATTAAAAGCATCGATTGTCGATAATACCGCAGTAAGTACATCCTAAGGAGTTAACCTTTCCCTATTGTCCGTGCTTATTTGCAAGTCAATGCTGATGCCTCGGAAAAAACAATGTCAGGGTAGGTTTCAAATTAAACTTGCATTGTGCATAAATTGTCGTTTTTATAAAGATAAACGTTATAAGGATTTTATTATCCTCTTTGATTATATAGAAGCATATTATCAATCATAAATAAACCAATGATAACAATAATTTAATGTGAATACACACATAACTTCGAACAGTCAGAGGTGTGTGCCTGCGGTTTGAACCCACAGCCGCCAAAATTCTCGACCGCGCGCCTCAGCGCCGAGGCAATCACTGCTTTATATACCGTTTATTCGCAATGAATTATCACATGCTTTGGTGAAAGAAAACAACGTGAAACCTGCACTCATTTTTCATAGAAATTTCTTATGTGTGTAGTCCGCCAACCCGCACTAGGCCAGCGTGGTGGACTAACTAACCCCTCTCAGTTGTAGAGGAGGCCCGTGCTAGCAGTTGGCCGTATTTTTTTTTCCTATCCCACCACAAACCCGCCACTGCAACTCGTGTGCTCCAGGATCAACAGCACGCACAGTATTGGCGCCGAGCAATGAAGCTCAGCGAATCTAAGGGGACCTAAATTGTCACAATCCCGCAACGAAGCTAATCAGAAAAGCAACGTAAAGGAGGAGTTGGAAAAACAAAAAGTAAGTAGGACGCATATGGGCTGATGGTGGATATCTACTTAAAACAATAGTACCAACATCACGTGAATAAACGTCATTTCTCCTTGAGTAGACCCAGTAGGGCTTATTGTTGTTTTAGATATCACATAATAGCTACGATTCGTCTCAAACCACGCTTATCCATACTTAAATGAACACACACATAGTGACCGCACACACACAAGTGTTGTGTCGTGTTTAACTACGAGAGTATCACTTTTTCTTCTTCTTCATCAACCCATATACGCCCACTGCTGAGCACGGGTCTCCTCTACCATTGAGAGGATTTAGGTCATAGTCCACCACGCTGGCCTAGTGCGTGTTGGCGGACTACACACCTAAGAAATTCCTAAAAACTTTTAGGTGTGCAGGTTTCATCACGATGTTTTCCTTCACCGTTAAAGCAAGTGATAATTCAATGTGAATACACACATAACTTCGAAAAGTCAGAGGTGTGTGCCTGGGGTTCGAACCCGCGGCCGCCGAGATTCTCTACCGCGCGCCTAAACCTCGAGGCCATCACTGCTTTTTTTTTGTATCACAACGAAAAAATATTAGTTTATCACACAAACATTTAAATAGATAAATACACCCAACAGTCACACACATAGTCCTGACCCCACATTAAGATACAAGTCTTGTGGCATGGGTATCAGAAACTACGAGAGACTTTACTCTCACAAACAGTAAATCCTCGTGTATGACACATACACTAGTCTCTGCGGGATCGACGCGGCCTCGAGTTTCACAAGCTGTCTAGACAACGGAGACACGGGACTGTCAGACAGTTGCCAAAACATGCCTATTTATTTGCACCTCTTATCCCTTTTAGACACTAGTGTGTGTTTAGTTTACTATATTAGTATTTTTTTATAAAAAAAATCCTAACAAAAATAAAAAAAAATTTTTTCCTAACAACCTAGGTATTAAATAGATGTCTTTGTTAGGAAAACATAAAAAAAAATATATTTTTTGTCGAGATTTTTTTAAAAGTCACGATCTTTGCAATCACCGTAGCTATTACCTGCCTTAGTTTGCCATCACAGTCCGAATACAGCCTGTAGGAGAAAAAATTATGTCCAATATTAATGGCTTCAAGGTCAAGTGTGTTCTAAGTTCTATTGTATTCACAATTATCACTTGCTTTAACGGTGAAGAAAAACATCGTGATGAAACCTGCACACATAAAAGTTGCTAGTAATTTCTTATGTGTGTCACTGTGTAGTCCGCCAACCCGCACTAGGCCGGCGTGGCGGACTAACTAAACCCTCTCAGTTGTAGAGGAGCCCTGTGACCCGTGGGACATAAATGTGCTAGTAATGATGTCACGAGAAAAACTTCATAACGACGAGGCGAAAAAACTTTACAGAAAATTTTTGTAGACATATGTTCTGTCTAATGTCTAATCTAATATTTGTAGTACATATTCAAACTATTTAATACATGACGTAGCATATACTTCAAACATAGTCGCCCCAAAACCGTCATATATGCTTTGAATCATATATCTTCGCAATCTCACGCAATCACATACAAATATTTGTATTACCAAAATGCGTCAAATACAGTCTTGACGAAATATTATGAAACAAATGGTCTGTGTGTTTGTGAGGGTAGTCTCTCGTAGTTTCTGATACCCACGACACAGGACTTGTATCTTAATGTGGGGTCACGACTATGTGTGTGACTGTTGGGTGTATTTACATATCTATTAAATTCATTTTATACACTCTATATTTAGGGTAATCAGACCGTGATCGAAAACTGAGACAGGTAATAGCTACGGCGATTGACACATTAACGATAGAAAAATCTAAAACAAAGAATAAAAAATGTTACATTTTGTGCGGGTTGGCAGATTACCCGACTAAGAAATTTTTATGATTGCAGGTTTGCTTATGACGTTTTCACCGTTAAAGTACGCGATAATTCATTTTGAATACACATAACTTGGAAATTCTGAGCCGTGTGCCTGTGATTGGAAACACAGAACAGCTGAATAGACATTATTTTTTATGAACGGGGAAATGTATCGCCGCTTGTCTGTCACCTGTTTATCCTACTACCCTCACATCAACAATGATTTCTTCAAACAAACGTGAATGTTATATCGCACGCTTAAAAATATAGTGACCTAATTCAAAATTTTGTATTTCCACCTTCATTCACTTTGTGATTAAATATGGTCGGATTAAATACTAAAATTGTAATGGATGTAATGTAACTCTTTAGTACACATATTTTTTAAACATAATGATTTTTTTATATTTTCTACACAATGTATTTGACGAAGTAAAATATTTTTCCCCATTTACTTACCTTAGACTCGGCTTTTTGAATTAGGTCACTATATTATTAAGCGTGCGATATGTTGTCACACATTAAAGTGTTGATATTACACGCAATGAATTACGAAGAAGCGTGTGTCAAACATATGACAGTGTAATCGTAGGTTCGGCACGCTCGGCATGTGAACATTTCCTTTCTAGTCTTATTCAACTGTTTTGTGATACTCGATACTGTCAATCACGCGTTACCCTCAACGCTATCACTGCGTATTTTTCTCATATGTCGTCAATTGTTTTTCAAGCGAACGATTGTCAAGTTAATGACGTAAGTTTTTTACAAATTTGCATTTGCGTAGGATAAGTAATTGTTATTCAAGATTTTCTTACTAACGCAACGCGTCATTTTAGTGAATCCAGCATTTAAGTTTCCGTAGGTGTGGCTTGTGATAAAAGAATTCTTGTAAAAAACAAATATTTAAAAGCTTCCGTCGCGCATTCGATTAGATATGAAACGAGAGGCTGCGGGTTCAGTTCACTGAATAAGATTAGTAATAATAAGGTGTCTGTAAGACCAAAACTTAAGATTCGTACATTTGATGTACTTCTCTTTTATACAGTACATATTACCAGTGGCGGTACTTCCATAGAAGCCCGAAAGCCCGACTTGCCTTACATAGTTCCGAATAACGAACTTAACGATTGTTTATTTATAAAATAACGCTATAAACGTGAATGTGAGTACTAACCGGTAGGTATTTATTAGTCCTACGTACCAAAAAAAATATGCTGCTACTAAATAAACATTTGGGCTCGCCTTAGTTTGACACCCTAGGCACGCCACTGCATATTACATACATAAATTCACGCCTATCATTATTATTTATTATTAAGCGTGATTAATCAAGAATACTTTTGTGACTCCATAATGATACTAAGAATTTAATAATAGAAAAAACACAAAACTACGCAACCAGGGTACCAAGCCTGAGACCTTTAGGTTTCACTCTCACGCCTATAACTCACTATTAGACCTAATAATTGTAAACAAAGTTATCTACACAACAGTGACCCTATTTTAAAGTACTGTTGGTGCCCATTTTGCTATCATTATTAACTGTTCACAATATTATGACGCATTAAAAATAACATACTTCACTACATAGTAAAAAGTCGCTTTCTCTGTCCCTATGTCCCTTTGTATGCTTAAATCTTTGAAACTACGCAACGGATTTTGATGCGGTTTTTAATAGATATAGTGATTGAAGAGGAAGGTTTATATGTATGATAACATCTATTAAATATCAGCATTGCACCCGTGCGAAGCCGGGGCGGGTCGCTAGTACATAATATTATGTACTTAAACATTAGTATGTGATTGTGCAGTAAAAATGCGATCTAGAGGTTTCGGCTGCGATTCTAGGATTGGGGAGAATTATTTGGTATTTGAATTAGGAAATTCGCAGTAAGAATAGCATAGTCCTCTATACAGGGTGTATTCAGACCGTGATCGGAAACTAAGGCAGGCAATAGCTACGGTGATCACAAACACATTGGCGTTAAAAAGAATCCGACAAAAAAATCAATTTTTGCCGTTTTCTGTACAAACATCGGTATTAAATGTATGCGGTTTGTATGGAAATCATCATCATCATCATCATCATCATCAACAGCCCTTAATTCGTCCACTGCTGGACATAGGCCTCTCTTATGGCACGCCACTGGGCTCGATCTTCGGCTCTCCTCATCCAACCGCTGCCAGCCACCTTGCGGATATCGTCACCCCACCTAGCCAGAGGGCGTCCTACACTACGTTTGCCGAGCCGCGGTCTCCACTCCAGAACACGTTTACCCCAACGGTTATCGGTTCTGCGACAGATGTGACCCGCCCACTGCCACTTCAGTTTGCTGATCTTCAGGGCTATGTCGGTAACTTTAGTTCTCTGTCGGATAACATCATTTCTGATCCTATCCTTCAGAGAAACTCCTAACATAGCCCTCTCCATTGCATTGCATTGTATGGAAAACGTGACTTTTTTATTTTTGTCGGGATTTTCTGTAACGCCAATGGGTTTGTGATCGCCGTAGCTATTACCTGCCTCAGTTTCCGATCGCGGTCTGAATACACTTGATTTGGACTATGCTGTATAAATTCTATAGCGGACTGCCTCGTGGTCTCGCGGTACAAGTATGTGCCGCGCGATCTAGAGGTCCTGGGTTCGATTCCCGGGTCGGGCAAAGTGTTTTTGGGTTTTTCCATTAGAAATTCCCAGTTGCAGCACGGAGTCTGGAAATGTGTCCGAGAAACGGCAATAGGCTCGCCCCCTATTACGTGGGACTGATGCATACGTGGCGAAATGTGGGTGCAAAACTGCATCTCTGCCTAACCTTCGGGGAATATAGACGTGAGGTTATGTATGTATGTAAATTCTATAGCGGTAAATGCATTCAGCCTACCAATTTGCAGTAATAGCTACCACATAATTATAATATGACCGGACGAGAGGTCATTGCACACTCCACAAACATGTGCATTCTTATCGTGCGAGAGCCACAGACAATACGCTATTGTCGCTTTTTTTCAAGGACGCGATAGCATAGACAATATTTGTTTAGTGACCCGTTGATAATAGGGTTTTAGATAGCTTCCTATGTTGTTGTGGCCTTGAGATTTAGGAGAGGTTGGCGGTCGCGGGTTCAAAATTAGACATACACTTTTAGTATGTGTATTTATAGACTATAGTAAATTATAAATTACTTTAACGGTGACGGAAAACATCGTGATGAAACCTGCACACGTAAAACTTCTTAAATAATCCTTAATGTCGAATACTCATATTTATTTATCTTTAACTAGTAACCCGCCCCGGCTTCGCACGGGTGCAATGCTGATATTTAATGCATGTTATCATACAAATAAACCTTCCTCTTCAATCACTCTATCTATTAAAAAAAACGCATCAAAAACCGTTGCGTAGTTTCAAAGATTTAAGCATACAAAAGGACATAGGGACAGAGAAAGCGACTTTGTTTTATACTATGTAGTGAAGCTTCATATACACAACAGTATATAGGCGGACTTATTGCCCGTGGCATTCTCTACCAGTCTACCTTAGGGTGGTGGAGAGATGAAGCATGGTTGGTGTAGAAAGAAACATCTAGTGTAGACCAGTCATATTCATATTCAATGCAATAGACTGATATTATATTAATGAGCTGCTCTATTTAGGAAAATGTATTTTTTGTATCAATATTGTAGAAAATATCTGATTGTAAAAGAGCAACAGAAGAGTCGAAAGCAGTGATGGCCTCGAGGTTTGGGCGCGCGGTCGAAAATCTCGGCGGTCGCCGGTTCGAACCCCAGGCACACACCTCTGACTTTTCGAAGTTATGTGTGTATTCACATTGAATTATCACTTGCTTTAACGGTGAAGGAAAACATCGTGATAAAACCTGCACACCTAAAAGTTCTTAGGAATTTCTTAGGTGTGTAGTCCGCCAACCCGCACTAGGCCAGCGTGGTGGACTATGGCCTAAACCCTCTCAATGGTAGAGGAGACCCGTGCTCAGCAGTGGGCGTATATGGGTTGATGAAGAAGAAGAAAAGAGCAACACAAGAGTTTCTCGCGCGTTCGTCTCTAGTGATTCCTTCCGAACAGGGTGGTAAACTAAATTACATTGACGGGTGTATGATGTGACAAAAGGCTTCTAAAAAATAATGTCCTAAAAAATTATGCGGTCTTTTAAAGTTCCGCCAAGCAACAATCTAAAATGTATTCTAATTTTGCGGCGAAACAAGTTTTACAACTATTTGTATTACAACATAAGACACACCCACTTGGGTATTTAATAATAATCGGACATTGCTCTGACATTAAGTAAAGTTTTGGATATTTCTGATACACTAGACTTATCATCATCGTCGTCAGACCATATGCGTCCTATTGCAGGGCTACTCTAGAGCCTACTCTACCATTGAGAGGGTTAAGGCCTTAGTCGATCACGCTGGCCTAGTGTGGCTTGGCGTACTACACATAATAAATTTGTAAGTATTTCTAAGTGTGCAAGTTTCATCGTGATATTTTCTTCTCCGTTTAAGAAAGTGACAATTCATTGTGAAACGAAAAATCACATCAAAATAAACAAAAACTACGCCCTCATCTTTATTATCACCGTTTTTATTACAAATAAAACAGTTTTCAACGAAAAACGGGTTTAAAAGTTCAAAAAGAAATTATACCAGATTGCACGATAAAACAAAATGGCCGCCATTAAGGGTTTAAATGACGTTTCTGTGAAAGCATTATCATATTTTAGTAGGATTTCGTGGCTCAAAAACCAAATTCGAAAAGCTTATCGGATCACATTGTCAATGATAATTTTCTGGAAAATTATGGAAAATAGATTATGATTTATTGATACCAAACATTTTATGTTAAAATATTTGTAAATAACTGAATTACTTCCATGGGCTTGGTAATAATTTGCCATTTTACACAAAACCATAGTCTAAAAATCACAGACATAATTCTGACTCTACAACTTTCTCCCGGTCACGGCATTCTTCGTGACTTTTTCATGAATTAAATTCATAGGATATTTTTACTTATTAATAACAATACCAGAAATCGCGATAAAAGGTTTTCAAGTTTTATAAATCGCAAATGGATAAACTACTACTTATTTCTCCCGCCATTCTAATGACCTTTTCATCAATTCAATTCACCCCATCTTTTTACTTATTCATCACAATACCTAAAGCCGCTATTAAAGTTTATCGTTTTATCAATCGGAAATACTATTTAGAGCGTGAACGATGTGGTTTTATTTTAACGGTTACGAACACGTGTTCCTAAAGAGCAACATGCAAGACGGTTTAATATTAAAATTACGTAATACTGTTCAAAACTGGTTCAACGACTTCGCCATTTTATGAACGAACGGTTGAACTTCCTGCGTGCGCAAATTTTTAAAAAAGTAGCTTATTTTGTTTTCTAAAGTCCCGATTTAAAAATGAAATGATAATTAAACAATGAAAATATATTGGTAAATTATATAGGTAAGTTTAGATTCTAAACACGTTTCGAAGCGGCAATGTTTGAAAAAGATTCAAAATTTACGATTCAAAAGAACTTCTACAAATCTTTATGAATAAAGAGTACCGACAAACTAAATAATAATGTCTCAAACGTACGGACGAATGTTTTCCTATGTTCGATTAATATCGATTAAGGGTCCATACAACTATAACGATTATAAGAATATCAGCCCTTTTTCTAAAATTATGCATAGCACTTTGGCGTATGATAAATATTTTTAAAATGAGTCCAAACACGATATAAGGAACCCTGATAAACTCAAAAAATACGTTACAACATGCATTTTTACTCATAAATACGAATGGGGTTTGCATTAAATTTTTCATACAAAATATTTATTACATAGCAGCAGTGTTGGGCAAATGTTAATTGAACTAACAATTAAAAATTAACAATTAATTAATTGTATTTGCAGTGACAGCAACTAACAACTGATTAATTGTTAATTGTGGTTTTATACAATTAACAATTGATCAATTTTTAGTTATTTTGCGGAAAAAAAATTGACAATTAACAATTAACAATTAATTTTTTACCAAGTATTAGTTTAAGTATTGGGTACATGCGTGTGCGGATTAAGCCTCTTAATACATTTACGGTACCAAATAGAACTCCTGAACAGCTTATAGAAGGGGTGCGGCAGAAAGAATCTTTGGTAAAGTTTATAACTGTATGGAATCACATAGCAATGCGCTGACGTTTGTTGCTACATTGCAACAATATGACGCGCAGGCGTTCTAATTGCATTACTTAAGGGTTTAGGTAATTGCGATGAGTGTCGGTGCAGCGCCGAGCGCGCGCGCCGGTGGTTTTGAGCCTCCAAAATGACCCTAAAATAGCATAAATATGACAAGCTAATTACCTTGTAATTTATCAAAATTTGCATCATAATCATTAAATGTTCTTTGAAAAGTACTGTTTTTGCTGAAATTACATTTACTTATATCAAATAATAAAAAAAATACCCATTTTACACGGCTTCTGCACCTGAATATTATTATAAATAAAGCTACAAATGGTGTTATATTGAAAGGAAAGCAATTGACATGAGTTCAATTGCATTAAAATAAATACACCAAGTGTTAGATAATATTCTAACCACAAGTTGAAACCCTTTTTAGGCAGACAATTATTTTGTTATTACGTTTTCAGTCTTAACTGGAAAACATTGAAATAGGGTATTATATAAATAATGATAATCTTTAAATTAATTCAGAAAGCAACACATACTTATATTTTAGGTACTCAATTTTAATGATAGAATCAGATAATGATAACTAAGTAGTTGTGTATTAATTGGTTTTAATTAATAAGAGAATTAGAATATGAATTAGTCTAAATCATGTACTTGTATGTAATTGTTCTCATATAAGTAATTATATTTGTATATAGCCATGTATAAAATCCTGTTTGTAGGAGATGAAATAGAAATTATTGAGATATCACATGAGCCACTTGTAACAGTTAATTACAAGCCCTCAACTTCTTGTAAATTGTTGTATTGGGACATTATAATAATTAACTTGTAGTCTTTATAAGGTCAACAAACTGAAAACAAGAAAATATGAAGCAAGGACCTCTGATATTGGTGAAATTTCATGTAGGTCAAAAAATAAACAGTACCTACCCAATTGTTTTATGTCATTTTTATAATACTCAATCATATGAACCATTGTTTGTTTTTGTAATTTAAGGTAAGAAGAAGAAAGTTACCACTATAAAGCTGTTAAAACAAAAAACAATCCCTCAAGGAAAATTATTTTAAAACTCAATTGGTCAATGCGCTATTGAAAAGAAGATTTATGACAGAAAAACTCCACCTTGAAATTTCATTATAAAAATTAAAATAAATAGGGGAAATTAAACCATAACCTTTTTTCAAATTAATATCCTAAATATACACAGCACCTCTTTATGTTTGTAATACTTAGGTACAGCTTTGTATCACAAGTGTCAATAAATACTATTTAGAGTGAAAAACCCAGAAATGAAAGAATAATATATATTGATGCAGGGAATAATCCCACAGTCTGTTGTATTATAAGCTGGCATCAACCTAGAGTCTGTTGATTATTTAGCATTAAATGAAAAGAAGTTTTCAACTGTAAAATAATTATTATTTATTGTTCTATTTCTAACATATAAATTATCATTATCACCTTGTGACTATATTGTGGATTTCTGGGATGTTTCAATTATATTCTCATGAATACTTGCATAGTCATTTTTTCAGTATTGAATATTATGTAGAGCTATACCTACACGCCACAGGTAAAAATCATTTTTTAATTTTATTTGAAGTCCAAGTTGGACACATAAAAATTTTTCCTTAAGCATGTCAGAAACTCTTTTCACAAGGTCTCAGCTCTTTGTGTAATCCTGTTCATCTGGTACTCTTTATTCTGGATTTAGTACAGGAGTCAAAAGATATTTCCTACGTGTGTCGCAACATTAATTTTGAGTGACAGTGTGTGAACACTATTTGAATGTTTAGAGCAAAGTAGCCTCTTCTGTTTCTGTATGATTGACTGATGTAGCCTGCATGCTACCTGAAAACATCAAGTTTTAAAGTACAAGATAAATATTTACATCAACAATAGCAAAACTTTATAATACATACCAGGTGACTTTAGTTTGATATGGGTGTCATTAAATGCACTAATACCGGTTTGTATTATTATGAAGTTACTCATCCTTCTTGTAATTGGCGTGATGTTGTCTTTAAACAAAGGGCTAAGCTGTACCTACAATCTATACAATCAATTTGAGAGTTGAAAATTGTATGCTGAATAGTTGTTAATGTGAGTCATGGACGTAATATATAAACGTTTATATATTACGACCATGATGTTAGTCTACTCCTTAAATTTCAACTTGCGAAAAGTCATAGTTGTTGACATATTAATGTTGAAAACATGTTTGAAATTAAGCGTATTTTTGCTTCGTAACGCACGTTTGACATTTTCTCGACGTTTTGTTATTAGTTACGTTAGGTACTCGGTTTAAACTTTTTTAAACTCTCAAAATAGTTTCTGCGTATTTTTTATATTTTAAGTTAGTTTTTATTGTAATACACATATCATTTTGTATGTAAAAGTATTTCTCACCACAATTTCGTTGTGATATTGACTTTTATTAAAGGACCTATTATCTTTAAAAAGGAGAAGCAAAACGCAACACTAACGACGCGACAAGTAATGATAACACAAACGAAAACAAATTGAAAACATTCAACGACATTTAAAATAAATTATATTTTTTTGGCAGCGTTCTTAACAATATTATATAGTGGCCACTGGCACTGGTAGGTATATTACCGGCAATGTCTTTACTTAAATGAAACAAAATACAATATACATTCATAACAAACGGAAAGATACTTTTTTCCCAAATTTGCTGGAATTGCATATTCAGGGCAACCAAGATACTCTTCAAGACGAATCTAACGAGTCCAAAGTTGATAGAGTTGCGTCATTTAATTACGAAGTTCCGATGGCCACCTTCCAGCTCCATCATCAGACCCTGGTTACCATATGGTATCATAGAATTTGTTAAAACGAATCAAATGAGCCCAAACTCGATGGGGTTGCGTCGTTTAATTGCGGAGTTCCGATGACCACCTTCCAGCTCCATCATCAGACGTTGGTTACCATATGGTGTCATAGTACTTGTTAAAACGAATCAAATGAGCCCAAACTCGATGGGCTTGCGTCGTTTAATTGCGGAGTTCCGATGGCCATCTTCCAGCTCCATCATCAGACCCTGGTTACCATATGGTATCATAGAACTTGTTAAAATGAATCAAATGAGCCCAAACTCGATGGGGTTGCGTCGTTTAATTGCGGAGTTCCGATGACCACCTTCCAGCTCCATCATCAGACGTTGGTTACCATATGGTGTCATAGTACTTGTTAAAACGAATCAAATGAGCCCAAACTCGATGGGCTTGCGTCGTTTAATTGCGGAGTTCCGATGGCCATCTTCCAGCTCCATCATCAGACCCTGGTTACCATATGGTATCATAGAACTTGTTAAAATGAATCAAATGAGCCCAAACTCAGTGGAGTTGCGTCGTTTAATTGCGGAGTTCCGATAGCCACCTTCCAGCTCCATCATCAAATCATCTCTATATCATAATAATATTGCATTGCCATTCAATTTACATATGCATGCAAAATTTCAACTTAACCGGAAACCGGACAGTTGATCAAATTGAATTTGCAATTTTTAATTACAGATACAGAATGGGACAGGCGAAACTAAATAAAAGCTTGTAATTGAAAACCCCCGACAGAAAAACCTACATTCCATTTAAAACGTAAAAAAAATCACATTTGAATTTTTCACTCACGATTAAGTCATAGATATTCCCTTTGCGTGCTCTTTCATTTGACACCCCGCTAGAATATATATGGAGATATTCGGTTATGATTCCCCATTTTAACACCCCACAACTTTGAAAATACCAGATTTTGAGAGATTTTAATTTGTTATGTTTAGTTAAGAGTACCTACCTAGTCGTAAAGAGTATATGAGATAATTAACGTTAAACATCTACAAGGTTTGCGGACCACCCTTCCGTGCAAAAATAGCAAAATTTAATTGTTAGTTTTAATTTTTTCATCAATCGATTGAAAAAAATAATTGCAATAATTTAATCGCGATCTGCAATTGATGTGCATTAGTTTAAATAATTTAATTGAAACGCGCGATTAATGGTTAATTGCAATTGATTCAAATTCAATTAATTTAATTGCAATTAATTTTTTAGTCGATTGATTAGTTCAATTAAAAGTTAATTGATTGATGCCCAACTCTGCATAGCAGTAATTTTAACATTACATTTAAATGCCAAAATGTATTTATATAAACGACAATATGGCGAACTTGTGATATCTGTACAGAGATAAAGGAATCAAAGGACATCAAACTGTACAGCCAGTGACCTTGATACACATCCTCCATGCCATAAAATAGGTCAACCATAATCATCATTACTTCCGGATGAGAATTTAACCAAAAAGTTCGTATAACTTAGAAAACTCTTTCGAAAATACAAAAAATATTTTATGAAAACATTATTAGTAAATATGTTGTTTGCTCGTTGGTCCTAGGCTATAAATGGGCATCTTCCCAAAGATCCCGGGCTCAATTTCCGAGTCTGTTAAAGTGTTGTAGGGATTTTCTTATAGGAAATTCTCAGCAGCACACAGTCATGCAGTTTAAAGCTGCATGAAAATAGTGTCGGTACTTCGATAGAAGCCCAAAAGCTTGACACGTTAATCGTGTAATGTCTAGTTCACAGTTTATTGTGGGCTTAGGATATTCTCATTTTTATGGCAAATTACTTTGAGTTAGTAAAGATTAAAAGCTTAAAGATTATTATACGGTATGTTGAAAGTTGAATTTGGCGTTTGCGGTTTAATGAAAGTACCGCCACTGCACGCAAAAGGTAATAGAATATTGGTGTACTGATATAACTCTGTCCACCGTTTTACGTATAGATATAAGCGTATAAGAATAAAATAACAGTCACGACACTAACACATTTGATACCGGCATTCTAGAGATGTCTATATATGGAGATGGAGGGAAAGTAACAACTTTAAACAACAGACAATCGTACAGCCAGTAGAAAACACGACGCCAATGTTTTTATTTCAAGAGCTGTTTATGGTAAAAACGTCGTGTAGAATTAAGATTTTTATCTATTTTATTTACTTTAACCCCTAATTCGACAGGCAATTTTTTTATTTTATTTGTACAGAACAAATTTTGTTCCTTAGCTTGTTAGAAGTATTAATATGTGAACTCGACGCAATCTGCTTATTTCTGAAAATCTACATACATTGTGATCTGTGTCGGTACTTCCATAGAAGCCTCAAAGCGTTACACGTCAATTGTGTAATGTTTAGTTTACAATTGTTTATTGTATCAGGATATTCTCATTTAGATTAGATCTGAAGTTAAAGATTATTTATCGGAATTTTAAGGGAACTGACTGTAATATACAGTTTCACGAAATTTCTTGTTATTTTGACCAGAAGTGTACTTCATTGTGTCAAATTAAAGGTTAACATTTTGCTTAAGACGTTTGTTTCTAGGACTCTGTACCCCAAGCGTAAAACGGGACCCCGTTACTGTGACTTCACAATCCGTCGGTCTGTGTGTCAACAGGCTGCATCTCGTGTAGTAAACCATGATAGATAGACATAGTCAGGGATGCATTGCACTTACTAAACTTCAATCGTGTTTTAAGTCTTGTAACGCGAACTGAGTCAATTACCATTTTTCGGACACATTTCTAGATGTTAGTACCTACCGAATATATTATTCTAACCACTTTATGTCACTTCCCGACCGAAGAATCGAATCCGTGATCGAATAACACACACACTCGTACCACGAGGCAGTATGATAATAATACAAATTGAAGCTAGGTCGCCTAGGTACATTATGAGAAAGTCACTCAGCTTTCGAGGACATGGCCGCTTTAACAATCGAGAATAACGTTAAAATACACAAACAAGATCGCACGATACATATTAACAAACATATGAATAATTTATTTTAAAATAAATCTGCTCTACAAAATAATATTTGAGCAGATGTTTTCAGGCTTTACGTTTGAATTTCCATTGCATAATTTTGAGTGTTTTTAAAATTTTTTCAAATTCCGATATCTAATGTGACTTTGCTCAATGCATTCCGCACATGACCGTTACGAAGCTGAAAAATGTTTGCATAGGTCATTTAGTACCACGGACGGAAGGCGCCAAGTTTACTGCCAGCAAATTAAAAAAATACTTAGAAATAAATAATACATATTCCTATAACTCACCGCCATCCTGTTTTTATTCCAAGTATTCCTACCGGCACACGAGATTCAAACCGCGATTTGCAATCACAATTTTTTTTATTAAATTCACACAAAACACTTATTTTTAATCTGTATAAAATGTTAAATAGTCATTTTTTAAAATTCCTGAAGGGAGAACACGAAAATGCGCGCGCACTCGCAGCCGACACGTTCAAATTTCGAATGAAGTGACGCGAGACGACGCGCCGTCCGAGCGGGCGCGGCGGCGATCTGTGGCCACGTGACGTCACTGGCTGAACCGGTTATTGTGTTTTTTTCACAAATATTTCCAGCAAAGGTGCAGCGTAGAAAGCGCTTGAGTCCGTACTGGATTTTATTACGTGAAAAACACTATTTTGTTTGTATAGGTGGCTTACAAGTAGCATATTTTTTGCTACTATAATATTAACACTTCCATATATAATTCCACGTATTCTACTTACATACATACGTAATAAAGGTAAGGTCTTCAGGTACAAGTATAGAAATACTTGAAAGAAGGCCCTGATATTGTGATATTTTTTGAAAGACTTTGTAATTAATAAAGATTTATTATTATTTAAAAATACTTTCTAACCCCTATTTCCGTCTACTCAAAACGTATACCTTACTCTAAAAATTCTATGGCTATTTTCCGAATTCCTCCATGATACATGCATGTAAAGCCTATTCACAATACGACTGCTATGAGAGTCGAACCTGAGTCCTCTCAATGAATGATTTTTGCATCCGGATTTAGATATAGACTTTCGTAAGTCACTATGACGATACGATAGACACGGGTTCTGCCATTATTATTTCTATTCTTCCAGTCAGTATTATGTGAAAACCGTATGAAAAATTGTTTAGCAATGTTTATTCGTCGCAAACCGACAGATACGGGTAATGACTTTAATAAAATTACCGTATCCTTCCTAATTATCTATCTTCAAACCAAAAATCATGCAAATTAACAGTTTAGGCAAAAAAGACGAGTTACTTTCACATTCACTATATTTATGTTTTAAGGATAAAAATCCAAAATCATAGTGGTTTAGACTATCCTTATTCCAATCATAGCGTTATCACTAAAATACATTTGTAGAACTGGACTCTGCTATAAACAAACTTTTCGTAAACAAAACCAATGTTTCCGAGAAATACTATCTGTGTTTTGTTTATGAGGAATGTGGCGGGCTGTAACTTGAACTGTCATGGCGGATCGTGTCAAAAATATTTTTTTTTCACTGCTTTAAATATATTGTGATAAATAAGAACTGCTGTTATTTTGTCTATTAATTGGAGATTATACTCTCATTAATATAATTAATGTATTTTTATTTGCATTATAAATAGTTACGTACGCGGTATAAATTAAGATTTCGGTTTCTCATAAACTTTTTTCTAGTTTTATTCCTCATAGTATCTTTATCATCAGCCCTTAAACGTCTCTATAAGTTACAACTTAGTAGTCCGCAAACCCGCACTAGGCCAGCGTGGTGGACTAACTAACCCGTCTCAGTTGTAGAGAAGGTCCGTGCTCGGAAACGGTTGGTACAAAGCCGACATTGATAGATAAAAACCTCACTTTCATGATTTCAAACAAAAATGATTAGTTGCTATTGGTTCTCACACATTAAAGTGTTGATATTACACGCAAACCGAATTACTAAGAAGCGTGTGTGCCAAACATATGATAGTGTAATCGCAGGTTCGGCACGCTCGGCATGCTAACATTTCCTTTCTAGTCTGCATCGGTTAAGTTCAAAACCAGTTTTCATTAGACCATTCCTCATAACACACGTTAAATGCTTACACAAACTTTTCTTACGTCACAATTTCAATCGCAAATCTAGGCATATATTAAATAGCCGAAGAGTTTGTTGAACGCGCTAATCTTAGAAACTACTGGTCCGATTTGAATAATTCTTTTAGTGCTAAAAAGCCTATTTGTCTAGGAAGTTTATAGGTTAATATCTTCACGCTACGACCAATAGGAGCAGAGTATCAATGAAAATGGCAAAAGGGGATTAAAATTATTCCTTTAAAAGTGTAAAATTTACAAAGTTGCCGGCGTCAAGTTATTTATATTTGCTTATATCGTTAGTAAGATGTTCAACTATTATGGATTTGTGATGGAATATTTTGCGTTTATCCATATTTGTTTAGACATTACATGTTATCAGCAACTTGGTATGCAACACTTTATACTTCAAAAGAAATATTTTAACCATTATTACCTTTTATATTAATACCCCTTTCTATTGGTTGTGGCATGATGTTCAAAGGATCCTCACAGACAAAACATCGGGAAGGTATAGAACCTTCTTCGATAATGGGCTATCTACACTGAAATGATTTTGATATAATTAGATAGATCTAGAGATTATTAACATATTTAATTAAAAAAAAAACTAACAATGCATAAACAGGCTCTCTTCTAATGCTCATTTCTTTATGGTTTGTTTCCATTAGCATAATACTAAACGCTTTTTAAAAAACTCATCTTTATAATCAGCATTTCAGCGTAAATTTGTTGTAAGTGGAAGACACTGACCTCCGAAGTACAGCTTGCTTTAGTTGAGGGGCAGAATATTGTCACTTTTATGTCAAACTTGTAGACAAATAAACAGTTTTAGTAAATACACATGACAAAATATCACATGTTATGTACCTAATGTTTCAACTCGCGATAAACTTTATTAAAATATAGCACTTATTTCTATATCATTTATTTATGTTTCAAGTATTTAATAAAGTTTCAATAGTTTAGAAGAATACGTGTAAAGTATTTCATTTACGCGTAAATAATTTAATATGTCATAATAATATTGACACATCTATTACGGAGAAAATGCCACAGAAATTATAATTAACAAAAAAGGTTGTATCATGAACTACATAACGATATTTGGCTCGGCAAACGTAGTGTAGGACGCCCTCTGGCTAGGTGGGGTGACGATATCCGCAAGGTGGCAGCGGTTGGATGAGGGCCAAAGATAGAACCCAGTGATATGCCATGTGAGGACTTATGCCAATCAGTGGAAGGAAGAAAGACTGCCGATGAGGTTGATGATAACGACACAAAAACCTCATCTCATTCCGTTTCTTTTATAAATATTTTAAGTGAAAATTCTTTATCGACGGATGAGAAAACCTTTGTTGTCTAATAAAGAATGTATTATTAAAATTCTAAAACCCATAAGCCTTATCTACTCAATTTTAAATAAATAATAGAAATATGTCATAAGAAGTTCCACTTATACCTTAGTATATTATTTAATAAATTTAAAATCAACAATAACTCAGCGCGAAAAAGCGCTATCTTCGCTTTATTGTGACAGACGGAGGTGTGTGAGGGCTCGGCGTGACGTCACACGACCATTTACCATTGACCCGTTCCCTCCAAACGTCACACAGACTATACACACAAAACCTGGAATTAATGAGTTTGCAGAGCTCAAGTATTTCTGGTTGGCTGTATGGCGTGATTTCCTTGTCGGAATGCCACAACGGTTTATAAAACGTGCGGCGCAAACGCAACCTTTTGATATGGAATAATTATTCCTATTATCTATTTCCTGGAAAAATAACGTGGATTCTTGGAGTTTTGGTGTCTTTTTGATAGATTTGTGGAAATGATATATTTGTTGAATGTATAAAATAAAATGTCTAGTACTTACATCTTCATCATCATCAGCTCATATACCTACGTCTCACTGCTGGGAACTGGTTAAGAGGGCTTAGGACTTAGTCCTCCACGCTGGCCTAGTGCGGGTTGGCGGACTATGCACCTATTAAAATCGCTAAAAACTGTTTTAGATGTGCAGGTTTAATCACGATGTTTTCCTTCACTGTTAAAGCAATACATAACTTACCACTATTTATGTGTTGAAACGTTACCAATATCTATTTTGTTCCTTTTTTGTGTATATCATCATTCTTTTGCCCTGTTCCCAATTCTTTTTGGTGTCGGTACAGTATTTTTTATCCCTTCAAACATCCCTATCAGCAGTCATGTCATTCACCCCTTTCTCTTTCATATTTTCTCTCAATCATTCCATCTTTTCTTCAGCCTTCCTCTAGGTGTCCATCCTTCAACATTTATACTCTTTACTTTTTTACGATTTCTTTGGCGTATAGTAGTATAGGGAGAATAAATAAATAAGTACTTGAAGAGTCGTATACCACATAATAAAACTAAATATACGAATAAACGCTTTTTATTTATTAAACACATTTTTTCTGTTGCTATTCTCGTTAAAATTAACCAAATCTTGGATTTTTCTTGAGCATCTTCAGAAATCTGGCGTAAAGTCTTCAAGATTCGGAAGGATGTACACATCGAATATGCTTCTTTAAATTCCCATTATTTGAAAACTGCTGAAAAATAAATACAACCAATGGTCACTAAAATATGGTCTTGTGTCGGTACTTCCACAGAAGCCCAGAAGCGTTACACGTTAATTGTGTAATGTTTAGCTCTAGTTTATAGTAGGGACAGGATATTCTCATTTATATGTCAAATAGATTAAGGTAAATAAAAATTAAAAGTTTGATCATTATTCAGAATTTTATCAGACAAGCTGGGAGAAATAAATATACAGGGTGTATTCAGACCGTGATCGAAAACTGAGGCAGATAATAGCGATAGTGATTACAAACCCCCTGACATTAAAGAAAATCCCGATAAAATATAAAATTATTGACGTTTTCCATACAAACCACATACTTTTAACACCGATGGTTGTATGGAAAACGTCAAAATTTTTATTTTTTGTCGGGATTTTTAATATCGCCACTGGGTTTGTGATTACCCTCGGTATTACCTGCCTCAGTTTTCGATCACGGTCTAAATACACCTTGTATAGACGACTCATTTTATTTCAAAAGTAGACCAATTTTTAGTGGTTTTTTTTTATATGAAGTTAAATGGGACCTTAATAAGCAAAGTAAGCTTGATTTTTGTATATCTTTTATTTTTATATGAATTATCTCAGGAACTACTGGTCCGATTTAACTAATTATTTCATTATTAGTTAATACATTTATCGAGGAAGGCTATAAACACGCTACGACCAAAAGGCGCCGAGCAGTGAGAAAAATATGGCAAAAACGGTCATAATATCTCGTTTGCCATCTATCGTTAATAATTTACTTACTTTTAAACAATGGTTACACCTGTATTCGCATGAATGTGACGTTTTAATATGTTTTTGCAAAATATTCTCAGACGAATATTTCTTAGTGCATTCCTTGCACGAAAATCTGAAAATATACAAGGGGCATTGAGACCGTGATCGAAAACTAAGGCAGGCACGGTGACAGTGGCGTAACTATATCGTTCGAGGCCCGTGGCAAATTCATCGAATGGGCCCTCCCACTTCCCCAATATATAAAGAAGCTGAACCAACAACAATAGTATTTTTTATTTTACAATATTTATTTATACACTTTTATTTGTAAGAGGTAACTAATAAATCACTACGTGAAGTAGGTAGGTCATTAAAGACAAAACTATTTTTACTTAAGTAATGTGTATGTGTAATAATAAATGTTGGGAATTGAGATTTCCTCTGACCGGGGGCCCCTTCGAGCTGGGGGCCCGTGGCATTTTGCCGACTTGCCACCCTATAGTTACGCCACTGTACGGTGATTACGAACACATTGGCATAAAATAATGCAGACAAAAATAGAAACATTGCAGACCTGTATCGTGGGTTTCATTTTCGGTCTCAAAAACAGACTTAAAACAAATCCTCGTGTATGACACAAACACTAGTCTCTGCGGGATTGACGCGGCCTCGAGCTTCACATGGTCATGGTCTACACAACGGAGACACAGGACAATCAAAAGTCAATATAAAAGAAACAGGGGTGACTGAAGACATGACGGCTGATAGTGATGTTTCTTCTTCTTCTTCTTTATCAACCCATATACGCCCACTGCTGAGCACGGGTCTCCTCTACCTTTGAGAGGGTTTTTAGGCCATAGTCCACCACGCTGGCCTAGTGCGGGTTGGCGGACTACACATCTAAGAAATTCCTAAGAACTCTTAGGTGTCCAGGTTTCATCACGATGTTTTCCTTCACCGTTAAAGCAAGTGATAATTCAATGTGAATACACACATAACTTCGAAAAGTCAGAGGTGTGTGCCTGGGGTTCGAACCCGCGACCGCCGAGATTCTCGACCGCGCGACCAAACCTCGAGGTCATCATTGATAGTGATGTTTGGAAGGATAAAACATACTGCGCCGACATGAAATTGAATTGGAAATAGGGCAAGATATTAATGATATACTTACCCTCTATCAAGGACATGTCTTGAAGCTTCATTAAAATGTCTTTTCAAACTCTTTTCAGTTTTGTAGTACTTGTCGCATTCCACACAATAATAACTTCTATTGTCACTGTGTACTGAAGAATGTGCGCGCAGATTCGAACGCGTTGCGAAAATTCGCGAGCACGAGTCGCATGAAAATGGCCTTAGTCCTGTATGGGACCTGTGAGACATAGGCAGGATCATTTACGGTCATCATCATCATCATTGTCAGCCAATTGTGGTCCACTGCTGGAAATAGGCCTCCCCCAATGACTTCCACCGGGAACGGTCGGAAGCCGCCTGCAGCCAGCGACGTCCCGCGACCTTGACAAGGTCGTCGGATCACCTTGTCGGGCATTTACGGTACTTCTATAGAAACCCAAAAGTCCAACTTGCCTAACAAAATTCCTTAAATTTTTTATTTAACAAAATTAATTTGACATATAAATGAGAATATCCTGATACAATAAACTATAAACTAGACATTACACAATTAACGTGTAACGCTTTTGGGCTTCTGTGGAAGTACCGACATTGCCACACACTAACATACAAATGCTGTGTATAACAACGAGAGACTTTACTCTCATACACACAACGAAACAAATCCTCGTGTATGACACAGCAGTGATGGCCTCGAGGTTTAGGCGCGCGGTCGAGAATCTCGGCGGTCGCGGGTTCGAACCCCAGGCACACACCTCTGACGTTTCGAAGTTATGTGTGTATCCAAATTGAATTATCACTTGCTTTAACGGTGAAGGAAAACATCGTGATGAAACCTGCACACCTAAAAGTTCTTAGGAATTTCTTAGGTGTGTAGTCCGCCAACCCGCACAAGGCCAGCGTGGTGGACTATGGCCTAAACCCTCTCAATGGTAGAGGAGACCCGTGCTCAGCAGTGGGCGTATATGGGTTGATGAAGAAGAAGAAGTGTGACACAAACATTAGTCTCTGCGGGATCGACGCGGCCTCAAGTTTCACAAGCTGCTGCCTAGCCGTGCTGTTAAATTATCGAAAAAGTTCGATTTTAAATCGATTCGAATTTGTACAAACAATTCGTATTCCTCGTAGTACCTTTTCAGCTTTTTTGCACTCATTGAAACTTCTTGAGAAACACTGCAAACCTTAAAAAAGATTCTAAGAATTTATCAAGTCCGCCAACCCGCACTAGAACAACTTGGTGGATTAACTAACCCCTCTCAGTTGTAGAGGGGGGTCGTGCCTAGCAATGGGACATGTATGGGCTAAAAAAAGAGCCATTTTTCGTACCGAATGTGGACTTTAAGACGTTGTTTGGTACCAAAAGTTTTCTTACAACGGTCGCAAATATACTTCTTTTGACGATTATGTATTTTCATGTGAACTTTTAATGAATGATGATCTCTGGAATAAATAAAATACGTTTATTTGCTTGCAATAAATTTTATTTAAGCTGAAAGCCCGGCTAGCCATACAAAATTCCAAATAATAATCTTTAAGCTTTAAATCTTTATTTAACATAAGCAATATGGCATAATAATGAAAATATAAAAAATAGATTACATACCCAAATATCTTGGCACAGACATCGCAAACTACTGTTATGGTGTTGGTACCGCATCTTAATCTGTGCGTTGTGCAATGGGACCAACGCTTGAATTTGGTCCCGCATGACCGGCAAGTGAATCTTCTTCTATGTGCTAATGCATGCTGAGACAGAACTTCAGCGGATTTAAACCTTAGTTTACATATCTCGCATACATACATACCTGCACTCTGTAATGAAGAATAATTCTAAATTACGGTACTTCCATAGAACATGCTAACAAAATTCCGAATAATTGTAATCTTTTAACTTTAAATACTTGTAATCTCTTCTTCTTCACTGCTGAGCACGGGTCTCCTCTACCATTGAGGGGGCTTAGGGCATAGTCCACCATGCTGGCCTAGTGCGGGTTGGCGGACTACACACCTAAGAAATTCCTAAGAACTTTTAGGTGTGCCGGTTTTATCACGTTGTTTTCCTTCACCGTTAAATCAAGTGATAATTCAATTTGAATACACACATAACTTCGAAAAGTCAGAGGTGTGTGCCTGGGGTTTGAACCCGCGACCGCCGTGATTCTCGACCCCGCGCCTACACTTCGAGGCCAACACTGCGTAATAGTAACACTTAAATCAATTTTCCTGTACCGGAAATCGAATGCAGACCTTCCGAACTCACAGCTTTTAACACATTAATAATGAGGTAAATATTTTGTACAAAATAAAATTTGTTGAATACATATTTTATTTGATAAAAATAAGCATGTAAAAAAATTAATGATTTTTGTATTGTAAAGTAGGAATAACATTTAAAAAAAAAATGTAATAAAAAAATACCTCCATGTGTCTTTTCTCATGTTCCTCATAATCTTCTTTAATAGAAAATCCTATTCCACAATGCTCACACTTATAACAACAATTTTTATACTTCTCCAATCTTCTTTTGTCTTCTATTTCCTTCTTTTGTTCATCTACACTTAAAAAATTTACTTCAAAATTCAAATCTTCTAATTCTTTTTTCAATTTAACATTCTTAATTTGAATTTTAATTTCTTTTTTATCATCTTCATCAATTAACTCTTTGTCATCAATTTCTTCACTATCTTCTCTTTTAAATTCTTCTTTTATATCTTTTTCTAATTCTATATCTTTTGGAGGTATATCTATATGAATATTGTGATGATAAGATAGTTGGTTTATTAAATTTACTTCTCTCTGAAACAAGAAGTTTGTTTGGTACTGACGTTGAAAATAGAAAGCTGCTACAATAAGTTTACACTTTCCTAATGGTCTAGAAATATGTACAAATCTTTTTTTCTAATTAATTTTAATGCGGAATTATCAAAAATGCTGTAATGCAAGTGGGATATGTGGTGGGATAAGGTCAAAATACACAAATTGAGTGTTTATTATTCCGAAATGTGCCTAATTTGTAAAGCTTCCCTGTTTCAATTCAATGTTCCATCATTACCTTTTAAAATTTATTATTTATTTAATTACTATCTGATGAAAAGTAGGTAGAATTACCTGTTTTAAGCAGTTGGCATATTTATTCACCATTTCAATGATTTTTTTAAATATGCTTTGGCACCAGATGCAAAGCCTTAGAATGGAGTCACATTCCTAAAAAAAGAACAAATATATACAAAGATATAGACAAATATTGGGTTAAATATGATCAAAATAATTTTAACATGCGTTATTAATTAATACATATTGCATTAAAATTAGGGCTCCATTACAATTTTTGTATACCAAGTAACGATTATGCTGAAAAATAATCAATGATTATTTCACAGATTTTTTTTTGATGATCGAGCACAACTTATACATTAATATATTAATGTTTCTTAAATATAATTTGATAGTTTAACGAAACCCTGAATCAAAAATATGATTCCAAAGTTTATACCTACCGCAGCAAATATCCTTTTAAACAGATTTAAATATTGAGAGGATTTCATAATTTTACTATTTTCTTTATTTTTAAAACATACATTACAGATATCTTCATTGAATTCAATCATAATTGAAAGATTTAAAATAATTAATGTGCGAATTGTTTACAAACAAATAACAATGCATTCCTTTTTAAGTTATTCGTCACAAGCACATAAGTTATACATCCACAACGTCAAATGAACTTTTTATGAATCAAATAATTGACTACAAAAATAATATACTTCTGAAGTATATTTTATATCCAAAATATCCATTAACAAATAATTGTGAATATATAAGTCTTAATATATTTTAATTAGTTGACGTGACTCAACGAATATCGTTTCTTTTTTTTTTTTTTTTTCTTAATAATGGCCCTTGCGTTATAACTTAACGCAACTCTGCCAGTGTCAGGTAGATAAATAAAAAATAATCGGAAATAAATAAAATAGAGGGTATTTTATATTTTCTTTCAAGTTGACCCGAATCTGAAACAAACACAGACAAACACATTTATGATTAGTATATCCTAAACCAACACCACACATAACAATAATTACAGTATTAGTTATACACAAACTAGGACAATGTACATTTTATAATCTAATACCATTCACCTTAATAAATTTGGATAAAATATGGACAAAAGGAGAGAAAGTAAAGGTAAGAAGAGTCTTCATGGAGGTGGGACGAGGAATTTCTGGAGGGAGCATACTATAAAGGGATAGCCGGAGATTAGGGCAATTAAAAAATATATGGTCTAGGTCACCGTCGTCAAGGCCACATTCACAAAGGGAGCTATCCCGTATCCTGATTTTTGCTAGATGAACTGGAGTGCAAGAATGATTTAACCGAATTCTGCAGATAGTTGATGTTGAACATTTATCAAGGTTTTTGAACACAGAAAACCAAGGTTTAGAAGGTATTTCTGGTTGTATACTTCCATAGAACAAACCTTTTTTCCTTTTAGAAATCTGCCAATCTTTATTCCATGCATCCATTAGTCTACTTTTCAAATTGGAGCAAATGTCAAGAGGAACAATAATGTAATGGTCCATACAACCTATATTAATTGCTTGTTTAGCCCATGAGTCTGCTATGTCATTACCTGAAATGCCCGAGTGACCTGGAATCCAAGCTATCACAACATTTAAATCTTGTTGATGACAATCATATAGCAGTTTTTTAATTTGGATAATGATGGGGGACCCAGGTTTAGATTTAAAAGAATTTGATGATATAGCTTGTAAACAACTTTTTGAGTCAGAAAAGATGATGGAGTTATTTAATTTGTGAGTGATAATAAATTTTATGGCTTCTAAAACAGCTGTAGCTTCTGCTGTGAAGACAGTGGTGACAGAAGGACATTTATATGTTAGAACAATATTAAAAGCAGGAACCCACACTGCTGCTCCTACCAAACTGCATTCAGAAAACTTTGAAGCATCTGTAAAAACTGTTAACCATTGTGGATATTTTGCCTGAATTTTATCTTTTAAAGTTTTCTCAGCCGCCGCAGAGTCCTTTACAATACCAAAATCTAGTATTATATTTGGTTTAAAGGTAAGGGCTTTATAAGGTAAGGAAAAAATTAATTTACAGGGGAACTGAAGAACAGGATCTGGTAAACGGGAGAATCTAATGAAGCTACGCAATAAACAAGGCAAGTCAAAGAGTGAGTTGTATCCTTTCCTAACTGTTAATTTAAATAGGAGGTCAAGTTTTTGCAAAAGAGGGTGTCGAGAATTTTGAGATAATTTAAAAAAGAATTTATCGGCAAGGAATTGTCTACGAAGGTAAAGGGGAGGGTCTACACATTCAACCTGCATTGCATTAATGGGAGATGACTTCATAGCTCCAAGAATCAAACGATGACTTTTTGCCTGAATTTTTGACAGTTTTTCCAAGGATCCTTTATTACTTGTGTCTAGAAGAAAGGAACCATAGTCTAGGTTACTGCGAATTATAGCATTGTAAAGAATCCTTTGGGTAAAGGGATGAGCACCCCACCACACTCCAGACAGAGATCTAATAATATTGATATTTTTGTTACATTTGGAGGACAAATAATCGCAATGTGGGGCACCCGACATAGAAGAGTCTAGCCAAACACCTAAAAATGTAACTTTTTGTACCTGGGGAATTAACTGGTTCTCTACGAAAACTTCGATAGCAGGAATATTTTTTCTTCTGGAGAAAACTACTAATTTGCACTTTGGAGCAGACAGTGTTAGACCATGGATATCCAGCCAACTATTAAGGGAGATTAAAGCGGCATTATGTCTCGAGGAAGTGATATTTAAGGAGTCAGAAGAGGCATAAAGCGCTAAATCATCTGCGTATTGAAGGACGGAGCAGTGCTGATTAATGCTTTCATCAAGATCGCTAGTATACAGATTGTATAAAATTGGACTGAGCACTGACCCTTGAGGTAAACCCTTCCACACAACTCTGGGGTGAGTGAATGAGCCCTGATTTTTAATTATTATGTTACGCTCCATTATGAGGTTGCAAATGAAGAATGCTAACTTTTCAGGGATTCTAAGCTGAATTAATTTATTCCTTAGAACTGAAAGTAAAACATTATCATATGCAGACGCCACATCTAGAAATGCGCCAACCAAGTATTCATTTTTGGTGAAGGCAATATGTATGTCAGTTGTCAAGATACTAAGACTATCGAGGGTACTCATATCCTTTCTGAATCCAAATTGAGAATATGGTAGAAGATTATTATTTTCTAGATACCACTCTAAACGGTGTTTAATCATATGTTCAACCACTTTGACCAAAACTGACGAAAGAGCTATAGGCCTACGACTGTTAGGATCCGAAGGATTATGTCCGGGCTTAGGAATGGGTATAATTATTTGGGTTTTCCATGGAACAGGAATTTGTTGAGAGTTAAAAATGCAGTTAACGAGGTTAAGAAAATACAATTTATTCTTGGGATGCCATCTAAACCTGGAGAGGAGTCAGAGAGATTTTCAAGAGCCAGATCAAGTTCATTAAGAGAAAAATCTTGGTCCATAAGGGAACAGGAAGTATTTGGAAAAGGAGTAGCTGGAAAGAAATTTACATTGGGTGCAGTAGGAGGGGCCAATTTATCAGCAAAAGCGTCAAGCCAAGATGATGGGTCATTGGCTGAGGTATCAACAACATTATAAGATCCCCTAAACCGTCTTATTTGTTGCCACACCAAATTGGACGGGGTTCTAGGGGATAACGTTTCACAGAACCTGTGCCATCCAATTTTCTTCTTTGCAGACAAAACTTTCTTTGCTATTGCTGATTTGTGACGATAGTTAATAAAATTTTCGACATTCATGACCAGTCCATATTTACGTTCTGCCTCTTTTCTTTCACGAATGACTAAGGAACATTCAGAATCCCACCATGGGGGCGAGGCTTTACATTTTCTATACTTTTTTTGAGGGATATGTCTATTTGCACTAGATGTGATGGCATCAACATATTTTGAATAAACTGTAGGTAAATTGTGATTATTTGGGCTAGGAAGAGAATTTAAAATATTATCAAGGCAAGAGGAATAAGAGTCCCAATCTGCACCAGAAAGTCGATATTTTAGGGAAGGAGAGAAGTTTATAGCCGGGGATACTCTATTAGAGAAATTAAGAAGTATAGGGAAGTGGTCACTACCATGTGTGGAACTAAGAGTAGACCAGGAAATAAAGGAAGAAATAGAAGGGGAACAGACTGTAAGATCTACTGCACTTCTTGGATTTTGATGAGGATATACTCTGCGTGTAGGGGAGCCATCATTAATGATACAGAGATTTATCTCATCAAACAATTCTATAAGGGAGCATGCAAAAGCATCATCATGACTTCCGCCCCATGATGTGTGATGGGCATTGAAGTCGCCCATTAAAATAATAGGAGGGGGCAAAGAAGAAAGGACCTGACGGATATCTGGGATAAGAGACGAATTTGGGTGAGGGATATAAATACAAATTAAGGAGAACTCAAAAACTTTTGCTGCAATTATATTGATTGCTGGGTTGAAAGGTGGGAGGGGTAATTGGGAAAAAGTTAAAGTGCGTTTTATGAGCAGTGCACAACCTGCATACCCATCAGATCTGTCATTCCGAAGCATGGAGTAACCTGAAACTCTGAAAGGAGAACCAGGAACTAACCATGACTCAGAGATAGCAAATACTGAGGGGCTAAATTTATTAATTAAATGTAAAATTTCATGTTTTTTAGGGCGTAGACTTTGGCTATTCCATTGGATTATTGTGACTGGGGCCATTATTATTAAATAGAGAAGTTAAGGAGGACAGTGTGCTGGCAACGTTGGACGGTATGGAGGGATTATTTTGTGTTAATAAATTATAGTAGAGTGCCGTAAGGCATAAAAATGGTCAAACCTCGGAACCCAGGGCCAGTCAATGAATCTGTATATCAAGTATGAGACTGCATTATTAAGACCTCAAATAAAAAAGTTAAAAACAAAAAATTGACCGATCTCGATTTACAACAATTTTTAACAACAATTTACTGAAAAATGAGAGACGGAAGGGAGAATTTTTTTTTATAGCGAAAAATTTAGTTTTATTTGTAATAAATTATATGTGCAGAGTAACTTCAATGTAATTTATTAGATTATCGTAAAAAATAAGTTACAAAAAAAATTTATCATTAACTATTCACATTGTTACATCGTGTACATTTCACAGCTTTCACCATTGCATTCTAAGCAAGCTGCTGTGCAGTTTAATCCACTTTTCCTGCACCCACAAGATGCTCCACATCCTGTTTTGCATGAGCAAAAAATAATTTTTAATAAAGATTCTGGAGCTTGCAGCAGTGATGGCCTCGAGGATTGGGCGCGCGGTCGAGAATCTCGGCGGTCGCGGGTTCGAACCCCAGGCACACACCTCTGACTTTTCGAAGTTACGTGTGTATTCACATTGAATTATCGCTTGCTTTAACGATGAAGGAAAACATCGTGATGAAACCTGCACACCTAAAAGTTCTTAGGAATTTCTTAGGTGTGTAGTCCGCCAACCCGCACTAGGCCAGCGTGGTGGACTATGGCCTAAACCCTCTCAATGGTAGAGGAGACCCGTGCTCAGCAGTGGGCGTATATGGGTTGATTATGATGATTATGATGATGATTCTGGAGCTGGTCGTTGCGTCATTGTTTGCGGTGTCAATATTCCGCATTCCAAGCCATGTTTGAACTTGCAAAAATACTCTTTTAAGTTTTAGTACAAACGCCCAATTAATTCAATATTTCGTCAATGCGAATATTGTTGCTCGAAAATTCCTTAATCACACGAAATAGCAACAAAGGGCAATATTGGCGTTGGTTGAACTTGAATTTCCTCAAGTTGCCCCAAAACAACAAATCTATACAACAAAATGTGAAAAAAGCTCTTAAAAAGAATATTTCTCATTTCTTAAATTATGAGCTTTGCAGAGCAAAAACGTGATCCCTTATTTTTTCAAAAATTCTATCGAGTGAAACAAAAAAATGGCTGGATGGATTAATTTGGCACTTTGTAGGATTTTTGTGGACATATTGAACTATAAAACGCACACTTAATATTATTGGTTTTCACAATATTTTCGATCCAGCGCTCGATTTTCCAAAACACCATCTAAAGCAAATTTTTGATGCATTTTCAAATTCATGTAACAAGAAGAATTCTTGTTTTTTCGAAAAAGTAATAGCTGGTGGTTAAAGGATATTTATTCAAATTCTTGAAACGCACCTTAAACTTGGTATACAATTATTTGTTGCTGAGATATCGATAATTAAAGACAAAAGGATCCTTTTTCATTTGTAGACTGATATCTCGGCGAGAACTAAACATATCGAGGTGTTAAAAGATAGAAATTAAAGCTAAATAAACAAAGTATCCGATCTTTATAAGGGTTAAGCAAGAACATTTTTCTCCACGCCCGTATGTAAAAAAAAGAAGCATTAAACATTTTGAAATTGTTTTGTTGCTGCTTTTCCTAAGATCACTCAAAAACCACTGATGCTACAAAATTTTAATGTGTTAATCCAAAAACTAGAGACTTGGAGCTACAATTTTCTTTTTTTAAATTTCCTGTACGACCATTTTTCTCGAAGTTACGGCCCAAAAATTTGGATTTATTTTTTGATCCTTTAATTTTTTCCAGTAGTGTATTTATTTATATTCATCGGTATACCTGCAGTCCCTAAAGATCCAAGATCAAGTTTTCAAGTTTGTAATAGTTGTTATTTTTTAAAATATGACTTTAGACTAATATAAATCAATTAAAACTCCAAAAAATTAATAAATGTTTATAATAATAAAAAAAAATTGAGAGCGCGAAAAAAATTTTTTTTAACATTTTTCTATATGCTATTAAAAACATATTTTCAAGGTTTATATTAAGATTCATAGACTGGCCCTGGATTCCGAGGTATAAACCTTACGGCGCTCCACTATTAATAATAATTTGGAGAAGTAATTTGACTATATTATCTAAATCATTTGTTTGGTTAACATCTAAATTTACAAGAGCACATCCGTTAGGTTGTGTAGAGGGTACATCAGCAATGATAGCTTGATGTGAGGCTTTATCAAATTCATGAGTTCTACTTGAGGGAGTTCTAGGACGAGGAGATGTAGAGACAGTTTTGGAATATGATCGGGATATTGGATTTGATCGGGGTAGATTTACAAAAGGGGTCTGTGATTGAGATGGAGGGGGGGAAGAAGTTAAAATTTCATTATATTTTCGGGAGACTTTGGGGAATTCTAATTGTGCTTCCTCATAGGATATACCCTTTTGGGCCATACTCCTCTTTATGCTGACCTGTCTGTCCTGTTCTGGGCAGCATTTATTATTAGAAAAATGCTGACCTGAACAGAACAGACAAGTAGCTTGAGACTCTGGCATGGTGCACAAATGTCCCTCATGGGGTTGAGTGCAACGGAAACATCTGGGTTCCGACCTACACTGAGATTTTATGTGGCCAAAGCGACAACACTTCACACATTGGATGGTAGGGTATTGATACAACTCTACAGGAAGGGAAGTATTGAATGAGTATATTCTTTCAGGTAGCATCTGCCCTTTAAAGGTAATTACTACCGTTTGAGTAGGTGCCCAAGAAATGTCTCCGTTATTGACAATTTTCCTACTCAAACGGCGAGCTTTAAGGATTTTTCCACATCCATAGGGTAAATCAATGCTTTCAACAAATTCATCCATTGAAAAATCAACAGGAATATTTTTTACAATTCCCATGCGGGAAATGTTGTAAGAAGGGATTGATGCAACATATTTGTTGATATTTAAAGTAGGGTGAGATAAAAAGTTGTTTGCATCTGATGCAGATTTAAATTCCACCGATATCTTATTACGGCCTAAACGTTTTACCCCGTCTGGTTTTATATTTTTTGTTTTGTTTTTGTACAGGAACTGTCCAAATTTTAGAGGCCGGATGGATAGTCCTGCAGCAAGATCGGGTTCGGATCTCGAGATTTGTATTATGTATGGTCCTTTATCTGATTCCGAATAGGAACTTATGCCAATTGTTACGTCCGGGTGGACATATATCCTTTGTATGGAAGCCGAAGCCATATCCCTATCTGTAATGATTTTCTTCGGGTTCTCAACCTGAGTGTCTGAGTCCAAGCGACGTTTCGACGTGACACTAAGGGGGGGAATAACCGGAGTAGAGGAACAAGGAGGATCGGGAGGATCAGGGGGATCAGGGGGATTTACCTCCATGATAAAAGGTGAAAATATATAAAACAAATGTTAAAACACCAAATTTACCTAAAACACACACAAAAGAGTCAACTTGAGATATATCACAAAGTTTAGAACACAAAAACACCAAATTCAGAAAACACTATGTCTACACCGTTACGTGACAGCTGACAGAGTCTGAATATCGTTTCTTTTGCATGTTCTTAATAATTAAAAAAAAAACTATCTGTCAACTGTCAAGTATCCAACGTAGACGCAAATCGCAAATTTGGTTTAATGTCGCTAGGTTTTTAAAAATATCTGTAGTTAAATGGATATTCAACAAAGTATTTGTACGACATGCTTAAGCAATGGACGTACTCTAATTCCAATATCAAAATTAACTTCAATTTTGCAAGAAATTAACTGTAATGAGGTTAGTTTCCTGTAAACAATAATTAATGTAAACAAACAAATAATATAAGTGTTTATTTCTATAGAAAATTATATAAAACTAGATATATTTTAAACAATATCGGCGATTCCTTTTTAATCCCTGAGTCTCGTTGTATTTTTTAATTTATAATTATCTTTTTACGATAAACACAATCAATTACAATTTAAACCTTTATATTATTAAAATTAAAGTCTCTCGTAGATTAAAGAGTATTATAGTATATCACAATAATTTATTACGAATTTTGTGAATATACTCATAACTTCAGGCAAGTCAGAGGTGTGTGTTCAGGGTTAGAACCCGCGACCGTCGAGATTCTCGACCGCGCACCTAAACCTCGAGGCCATCACTGCTTACAACAGTGTCATAAATAAACGTAAAATTAGCTTTAAATATTCTTCTTACATCCCAATATCCTTTAAAGAATATAGTGATGTACAGTCTTAAATTTTTTTTTCCAGATATACAAACCAGACCAAGTTTTATGCTGGGAATGTTCCACAATAATCATGAAGTTTTATAAATTCAAAACCCAGTGTAAACTAGCTGAAATAGCCCTGAGCGATGCACAGAAGGTAATTTCCTTGTTTGTGTTGTAGTATAAATGCAATAATATTTATTGAATCTATATAATGTCGTGATATGTAATAATATATCGTGTAATGCAGTGATGGCCTCGAGGTTTGGGCGCGCGGTCGAGAATCTCGACGGTCGCGGGTTCGAACCCCAGGCACACACCTCTGACTTTTCGAAGTTATGTGTGTATTCACATTGAATTATCACTTGCTTTAACGGTGAAGGAAAACATCGTGATAAAACCTGCACACTAAGAGTTCTTAGGAATTTCCTAGGTGTGTAGTCCGCCAACCCGCACTAGGCCAGCGTGGCGGACTATGGCCTAAACCCTCTCAATGGTAGAGGAGACCCGTGCTCAGCAGTGGGCGTATATGGGTTGATGAAGAAGATAATGTCGAGTACATCACTTAGATTCAGTAATTTCAAAACATACCACCCTGTTCGGAAGGGAGTCATCACTAGAGAAGAACGGGCAAGAAACTCTAGTGTTGCTCTTTTCCAATCAAGAGATAGTTTACAGTATCAGAATATTGTATTGCATTTGAGGACAACATAGTGTTAGCAATTGCAGGTTTCATCATTTTAAAAATTATCTTTTGTCTAAAATTATGTTATTATCCAATTTATTGACTTCATTAAAAACATATTAATCTGGCAATATTGACTCGTGTTCAAAAAAACTCCCTAATATTATTAACGCTAACAGATTTGATGATACTTGTAACTTTATAGATTATCTAATTTTAATTATTTAATTGTTTTATATAAAAATGTAAAGGATGAATAACATATTTGATTTGTGAAAATAAATAAAGTAAAAACATTGATTGTACTATGGCGGACGGGTGCGTACGTGACCAAATGCTTGTAAACGAAAAAGAAGGATTAAATGTGACTACTGGCTGTATTACTTTATTGGCTGTATTATTTAGAGATCTGTTAACAATCAGAAGTGGTAAGAACTTTTTGAGACAAGCCCGAGGTATGTATTAACTGTTTAATTATATTTTGCCTAACACAATTGCCATAGATTTGAGATGTGCATGAAAAAAAAAATATATATACATACTAATAAAGCATGCCATGACAAAGCATCAAGTAATATTTAACGTGATAGAATTATTTGTGTTAACTTAACATATCTTCTAGATATATTACTGGTTTTAATATGTTGAGTATCCACACGTGGTCATATCAAATTTAATTCCATTGAAATGGTCCCCAACGCACAATAAATTACATTTATGTAATATTTTAATGATCTATGTTATATGTGGCACGAGATCTGTGAGTAGCGATCATACCATAAATTCATATCCAGTTTATTACTATACTTGACGATTTATACTCCGGTACGACCCGGTTTCACCTTGTCTAAAAGAACGCGACGGATCGCGACAATTTGTATGGAAAATAGTGAATTTGATAGAATTTAATATTGAATTAGAGATTTGTAGCACTACCAATATTTTGAAAAGAGCTCATTCCTGTGCGGTATCATAATTGGTGATTTAGTTCGCTGACCAGCATAACATGATTGCTGTGGATCAATTATTTATCCACAAACAGAAACCAATATACTATTATAACTTTTATGTTTAGGTATGATGATATAATTTTGTGTATCGTACTGATATATGATTATATTTTTCTTCCTTATTGACATACCCCGTCCCATCCTATTTAACAAAAATAGTCTACACCACCCTAATACTTATGTCGGTACGATCAAGTTTTACGCCGCCATTGGAAATGAATATTGACGAAAGAAGATCACATAAGTCTCGCGATCATGCGATGCGTAGTTTTGGAAATAAACGGAAACTGTACCGAAGCCGGTCACGGCGCAAGTATATTCGACCAAATAGCGAAGTCTCATGTAATAGTTCCAGCACTGATACGTCGACAAACACGTCTCATAGCCCCGCGCGCCGTTCTAGAGCAAAAACTAATGATGACTTCCTTATAAAATTGGCCAAATACCTAGATAGAAAAGGTTCTAATACCTTTGAGGGAGCCCAAAATGTCCTGCCTGATTTTGATCCCGATGCGAATGTTCTTACGGCTGATGATTGGATTTGTAAGGTGAATCAGACGGCGACAGTCTATGAGTGGAGCGATAAGCAAACAATATATTACGCAATCCCTAAACTGATGGGTAACGCTAAACGGTGGTACCAAAGTAGAAGTTCTGTAAATCTGACGTGGAGACAATGGCAGCGTAAAATCGCAAAAACATTCCCCGACGATAGAAACTACGCCGACCGTCTCTTTGAAATGCTTGATAGAAAAAGTAAACGTGATGAAACACTTGAAGAATATTATCACGATAAGGCTAGACTCGTCAAAATGTGTGGAATCGTAGACCGTAATGCCGTTGATTGCATTATAAACGGTATTTATGATAATAACATTAGGTTAAATGCCCAGGGCTCCAGTTTTAAGCATCCCTCACAGCTACTGAAATATTTACGTAGAATTTCAAGAAAAGTGACTATGCCACCTCGTAAGCCGAATTATAAACACAAGTTTCAAGAGAATAAAACTGATAACGGCGACCGGAGTTCTTTGACTTTAAAAACCAATACAGATATTTTTCGGGGCAAACGCAACACGCGCTGCTACAATTGTTCTGAAGTTGGTCACCTTGCCATCAACTGCCCAAAACCACTTAAGCGATGTGAAAAGTGCCATCGAATGGGTCATAGCATGCAAGAGTGCTCACAACGACTGGAAATTCCTCTAACACAGGAATCTAATGGAAAAAATAATTTACAGGCAGATCCGAAAAATATACTAAATGTTTCTATAGATAAGGATAACGTGAATAACAAATATTTTAAAACTATTAATCTAAATGGTACTAAGAGGTCAGGTTATATTGATTTTGGAAGTCAATGCACACTTATCAAAAACAAGGTTGCAGTAGGTTCCGCGCTAATGTTAGACAAAACAGAGCTTCCAGTGTTAAAAGGATTCGGCGATGGTTGCGTTACACCGTTAGGACGAACTTCCGTCACAATAGAAATAGACGCAGTTAAAGCGGATATAGATGCCTACGTCGTAGCTGACGAATTACTTCATACTGATGTTATGATTGGTCAATCCTTGACGGAATTACCAACAGTTACGGTATACAAGAGCAGCAATCAATTGATATTGTATTGTGACAATATGAGTGCAGAACGTGTTGAAATCATTAACCCCATTGAAGTTACTGTCAAAGGTCTTATGGATATAACGGTACACACGCTAGATAAAAATTATTCGGAGTTTATGTTTATACCAGGGCATGTCTGTATGGAACAGGACAAAGAATATAGTGTATTACAAGGTATCTACCGATTTGATAATGGTATCGGTAATATCATAATTATAAACTTGTCAGGAGTTCCCTTTGTATTTCCAAAATGCAAGGTAATCGCACGCGCCATCAAGCTACCTAACAACAGCTGGCACAAAACTAAACCGACATCAGTGCCTGTCAACAGTATTTACGATATGGGATCTGTTTCAGCAGCCTCGAAAGATCGCAACGAACCTATCCCGCTAGACTTGATTAATGTGGGTCCAAAGGTAGTAGAAGAACAAAAGCTACAGCTGGTTAAGCTCTTGAACAAATATAGGGATTGCTTTGCGTTTAATATGGGGGAGCTAGGATGCACCAATATATCTGAAATGACAATTCGACTTAACGACGACACACCTGTTACTTACAGGCCTTATCGTCTCCCTTACAGCGAACGAACTGTTGTTAGGGAAATGATAGGTAACCTATTAGATAATGGCATAATTCGGGAGTCCACCTCGGCGTACGCAAGTCCAATAGTTTTAGTAAAAAAGAAAAATAATGAGTATAGACTATGTGTGGATTATAGAGCCCTGAATAAAAAGACTGTTAAAGATAGCTATCCTATGCCTTTGATTGAAGACCAGCTAGATAGACTAAGTGGAAAATGTTTCTTCACTAGCCTGGACTTGGCATCTGGGTACTATCAAATACCGGTTTCAGAACAGTCTCGACATATGACAGCTTTTGTAACGCCGGATGGGCATTATGAGTATACTAGAATGCCCTTTGGGCTCGTTAATGCCCCTGCGGTATTCCAAAATATGATAAATAAGGCATTAGGCAACAAACGGTTTGAATTGGCCGTCCCATATCTGGATGATTTATTATCAACGGGAAAAACCTTCTCTGAAGCATATGAAAAACTTGAGCAAATATTGATGCTGCTGCGGCAAGCCGACCTTACACTCAATTTGAGAAAATGCTACTTCTTCCAGTCTGAAGTAGATTATTTGGGTTACGAAGTATCCGAGACAGGCTTAAGACCGGGAACTAAAAAGACACAAGCAGTTGCCGAGTTCCCTACACCAACAAATGTTCATCAAGTCCGGCAGTTCGTAGGTTTGGCCAGTTTCTTCCGACGGTTTATATATAATTTCGCGACGCTAGCAAAGCCCTTGACCAGCTTGACCAAATCAGACGTTCGTTGGCACTGGGGGAAAGAACAAGAAAACTCATTCCAGAGTATAAAAGACAAACTAGTTACCAGACCGATTCTCGCATTATATGACACTGATTACGAGACTGAAGTACACTGTGATGCCAGCAAAGTTGGAGTTGGGGGCATTTTACTTCAAAGATCTGATAAGGATAACCCTTTACGACCCGTGGCCTACTTTAGCCGCCAAACCACACGAGAGGAGCAGTATTGGCATTCATACGAACTCGAAACTATGGCAGTGGTTTTATCGTTGCAAAAGTTTAGAGTATTTTTGATTGGAATTGAGTTTAAAGTCGTAACGGATTGCAATGCATTACGCTCCACCCTCACGAAACGTGACATACTACCGAAAGTAGCAAGATGGTGGCTTATGCTGCAGGAGTTTAATTTCACAATTCAATACCGACCAGGTCGCAATATGCAGCATGTGGATGCTTTAAGCCGGAACCCATTGGAGTTCAGCGATCGTGAGGAGATTGAGATTTTACAAATAACCACCAACGACTGGCTGCATACTGTACAAATGACGGATCCACGAATTAAGCATATCATAACGATTTTAGAGACGACCACCGAGGACCTCAAGGACATTTCCAATAATTATGTACTCCGCGATGGAAAAGCATACAGACGCGTGGGTCGAAAGCTGAAATGGGTAGTACCTCATGGAGCACGATGGCGAATCTGTCAGCTTAACCATGACGAAGCAGGTCATTTTTCCTTCGACAAGACATTAGAAAAAATTAGTGCGGATTATTGGTTTCCCAAAATGAAGCGATTTGTTAAAAAGTATGTCGCATCATGCATTAATTGCGCATACAATAAAGAGATGCCTGGTAAGAAATCAGGGTTTTTACACCCGATCCCTAAAGTTTCGTCAATCTTTCATACAATCCATATAGACCATTTAGGGCCGTTTGTAAAAAGCAAACGTGGTAATACGCACATTTTTGGAGTGATTGATGGGTTCAGCAAATTCATTATCGTGAAAGCAGTTAAAAACCTAAAATCAAAGACGACTATAAAGGTATTAGAGGAAATATTTGCTACTTTTGGTTGTCCCAAAATTATTATATCCGATCAAGGTTCCAGTTTCACTTCCAATGAATTCAAAAGTTACATAGGATCGATTGGTGTCAAGCATGTATTAAACGCCGTAGCGACACCTCGCGCTAATGGACAGATCGAACGATACAATAGGACAATATTGAATTCACTGGCTTCTATGAACCACGACCTAGATGAGAAGGATTGGGATCTAAATATGGGAAAATTACAGTGGAGTTTAAATAATACTATCAACAAAGGTATTGGAAGGTGTCCTGCAGAAGTTGTTTTTGGAAATAGAACAACTAGTCAAAACGAAAATGTTATAAGAGGAGCAGTACAGCCTACATTACCGGTATCAGAAAATGAAAGAGAAGAAGTTAGAAGAAAGGTACAAAACACTATATCAAAACGTCAAATCAAGATGAAAGTCAATTTCGATAAAACCAGGGCCCCTACAAAGATATACAGTAAAGGCGATTTAGTTATGATTCCAAACCATAACCCTGAAAAAGGCAAAAGCAAGAAATTAGCTCCTAAATTTCGCGGTCCATTTAAAATAACCTCTGTCCTTGATAACGATCGTTATGAGATTACTAGTATTGACGGTCACTCACGGAAAGAGTATAAGAATATTTATCCGGCAGATCATCTAAAACCATGGATAACCTTCCAATCCTCTCCTTCTAGTGAGAGAAGCAGTGATGATGATGGTACCAGTAGTGATTATGAGAGTGTAGCTCAACTCCCACTACATCCCTCATCAAAATCCCAATCCCTATCCTAATGTTTTACAGCTTAGGTATGCTGTGGACCCAGACCGGTGCAATCGGGGTCACCGGCTAGTTTTGAAGTATTTACTTTGTCCGCGGGTGACAAAAGGCAGCCTACGGTGAATTAAGAATTTCAAGCGAATGACAGCGCAGTATGGCAGACCGTGTCCCTCGGGTGGCAAACGGCAGCCTGCTGTAAATGAGCAATTTTAAGTGAGTGACAGCGCAGTATGGCAGACCGTGTCCCTCGGGTGGCAAACGGCAGCCTGCTGTAAATGAGCAATTTTAAGTGAGTGACAGCGCAGTATGGCAGACCGTGTCCCTCGGGTGGCAAACGGCAGCCTGCTGTAAATGAGCAATTTTAAGTGAGTGACAGCGCAGTATGGCAGACCGTGTCCCTCAGGTGGCAAACGGCAGCCTGCTGTAAATGAGCAATTTTAAGTGAGTGACAGCGCAGTATGGCAGACCGTGTCCCTCGGGTGGCAAACGGCAGCCTGCTGTAAATGAGCAATTTTAAGTAAGTGACAGCGCAGTATGGCAGACCGTGTCCCTCGGGTGGCAAACGGCAGCCTGCTGTAAATGAGCAATTTTAAATGGGTGACAGCGCAGTATGGCAGACCGTGTCCCTCGGGTGGCAAACGGCAGCCTGCTGTAAATGAGCAATTTTAAGTGAGTGACAGCGCAGTATGGCAGACCGTGTCCCTCGGGTGGCAAACGGCAGCCTGCTGTAAATGAGCAACTTTAACCTGTAGTAAATGAGCAAATTTAACCTGTAGTAAATGAGCAACTTTAACCTGTGGTAAATGAGCAACTTTATGTGATTTACAGTAAAGCAAGGCAGACTGTGTCCCTCTGGTGGCAAACAGCAGCCTGCAGTAAATGAGCAGCATTAAGCGAAAAACGGCAGCTTGCAGCGACTTATCCAGTTGAATTAACTGATAGTGGTGAACCATATCTTCAGCAGCAACTGCAGTTCAAAGTAACTTTGCATCATCCTTTTTTTTTAAGATCTAAAATGTTATAAATACCTCCACGATTGTTTTGTTGATTAGAATATTGGTGAATAATAAAATGTGTATATATTTTTTTGATACCATAACAATGTATGTAACTTTTCTGTGTGTTCTGTATATTTAAGCAATTCACAGAGTTAATTACTTTGTAATCACTAGATTTTGATTGTTTATATCAATTATTTTGTGGGGCAGATTTTATGTACATTATTTTTTTTTTTGTTTTTCTTTTTTTAATATTATTATTTTCGATTTTAGTACACACTGTGACTTTTTTCTATTGTATAGAGCCATACACTAATCGTAGAATGGCCGAGAGAATGTAAGAAATGGGACATTCCTTTAACAGGACGGCCGTCTGTTAGCAATTGCAGGTTTCATCATTTTAAAAATTATCTTTTGTCTAAAATTATGTTATTATCCAATTTATTGACTTCATTAAAAACATATTAATCTGGCAATATTGACTCGTGTTCAAAAAAACTCCCTAATATTATTAACGCTAACAGATTTGATGATACTTGTAACTTTATAGATTATCTAATTTTAATTATTTAATTGTTTTATATAAAAATGTAAAGGATGAATAACATATTTGATTTGTGAAAATAAATAAAGTAAAAACATTGATTGTACTATGGCGGACGGGTGCGTACGTGACCAAATGCTTGTAAACGAAAAAGAAGGATTAAATGTGACTACTGGCTGTATTACTTTATTGGCTGTATTATTTAGAGATCTGTTAACAATAGTCATCTTAAATGGCGAAACAGACATCCAACTAAGTAAATATAAGAAATAGTTAATCTTTGCTTAGTTGATCCGTAGTATCAATTGAAACTGGTTTCTGGTTGGGTGTTTAACCTTTTGAACGCCATTGTCGGCTATAGCCGACATGCAACGCCGTGCACTCTACGCCACGGTCGTCTATAGCCGACATTAAAGTAGCATTATTATTTAACGATAAATTTGTTCAATAAATGAGTTTCTGTCTATCATATCTTATTTATTGAAGTAACAAGGATATAATAATTCATATATACCTTAAACCTACCTATAAATATTTATTATATGTGAGAAATCCATGAGAGAAAAGATGCCAAAAAAAAGTCCGTATTGGATGGACTCCAGGCGCCATTGTCGGCAAGAGCCGACCGCTAGTGTTGTGCTAATTTTTTATTAATAATAAGCAAACTGTGCGCTAATGTACGAAGTAAATATAAAATTTTTGTATTATTTCATAAAACAAATATCATATTATATTTATAATAAAATAAACAACTCATTATTGATTAATTAATTGAAGAATTATTTAAAATTCTTTACCTACCCCCTATACAATCGATAGTCCTAGAGTACAGTGTGCCCATTCTTATTTTATTGTCTTTTATGACTGTCCTTTACGCCACGGTCGGCATTAGACGACTCACTTAGTCGCTGTCCGCGTACGAGTACTCAAATAAAGCTGTCCTGTGTTCGTGTCGTTCTTTTGTGAAATACCAATTGCCAATCCCTATTTCGGGGGATTTATCTGGCGCCTGACGTTTCGGCCAAGGTGACGGCGACTATGTAGATTATTAAACATTTTGTATTTGTCCCAAATTGATTTATTTAACATAATATAAGACGGAGACTCTTCTAAACCCATACTTTAACCGCCATTTGGCAAACAAATATTTTTGTCATAGTTATCTTCTTTCCCAAACAACAACAATCCGTCCGCAAACAGTGTATTTCAAATTAAATTATTTTTTTTACGACATCAATTGGTATATACTTTTATGATTAAATATTACACTCGTGTATTCTTTGTAATAGTAACAAAGAAGTAACAAAAATAAAAGATTTATGATAATTTTTTTTGCAAAAGCGTGTTACGTGCGACACACATACAAGGATTGCTGATGACCACAATGGCCCGGTTACCCAAAATCGCTGATGCTTCGTCGTTCCACATACGGATCAAGGCCGCGTAAACGCCGACTCCGCGACCTCAATTATTAGTTATAAGTTTACTATATATATATTGTTATTATTGTAGAAAGACAGAATTCTTGTATCTAACATCGATCAAGAAACTAGTATCTAGTTAATAAATTAGTATTATAAAATTTTTGTTTTTTTTAAGTCCTTCGGCTGTGACTAACGTAATTAGCGGCTTTTACTAAAGTATTTCTTACAATACAACCATCGCATCGAAACATATTGTAAGTTAAATAAGTAATTGTATTTAATGTAGTTCTTAAAATAATCCTTGACGGATTAATATTTTATTTAATTTTTGATGCTAATACATAATATCGTGCACCGTGCCGCGCGCGTCCCCTCTCTATAATGAACCGCGAGCATGTATGAAAACACCGTGTCGACTACGCCAATGTCGGCTAGAGCCGACAACATCTATTGAGTAGTGCTGGGGTAATGTTACTGTGTAATATTTTTGACTAATGTATTTATCTTCAAGAAACATCGTTGTAAGCCATAGTATTTGCTATGTAAAATTACTAGTTTGATGTGGGCTTAAAAAAAACTTCATTTCTAATATGTTGGTAGATTTATGCACATTATTTTTATTAGAAAATAAAACGTTATCGACATGCGATTCCCATCCCTATATTTTTTTAGGTATTTATTGCAGTTTTGAGGGCTTGGCGTGGGGGACACGGCGAGTGTTTTATGCGTGGCGGTCAAAAGGTTAAAGTGTTATTGCAGTTAGTTTTTTTACATTAAAGAAAAGATTTGGCAACCTGGCATGCAAAGGCAAGAAAGTGGCGTTAAAATACAGTATAGGCCGGCCATTCTTGTGATATAAAATCTAGATTCTTCCTAATGCCTAAAAATAATTGGTTTGACTATTGACTTTGACCTTTTTTAGTCTGAGATGAGACATTTATAACTTTAACAAGCAAAACACATTTCAGAAACTACAATCCATGTCAAGGTTGACACAAACCACAAAATTAGTGGAAGACTACCAGTATTATTACAATATTGATCCTCTCACCGATTCTGAGACCGAAGAGAAGCCTGAACCAAAAGAGATAAAGTTTGAACCACCAGAAGATCACATATCAGACACGGAATGCAAGAGAGACTTAGATGATGTATACGTAGCAACCATTAAACCAAAAAATAGGGAGAAAAAACTAAATAATCACAAATTAGATAAGCAATCACAAGAAGAAGTTATGGAGAAGTTTGAAGAAGTAGTGTTTACAGAAGAAGAGATGATAAAGAACAGAGAAGAGAAGAGAAGTCAGCCTAACTTCAAAAAGATACCGTTTAAATGTGATACTTGTGTGTTAGGATTCACAAGGAAAGAAACTTATGATCAGCATTTAGAAAAGAAGCATGATAAGGTAATAAGAAGTAAATAAATTCACATGTATAGGTACATATAACATAGTTGACAGCCCCGTGGCGCAGTTGGCTAGACACCAGCTCGCGAAACGAGAGGCCGCGGGTTCGATCCCCGCACCAAGACAAATGTGTGTGAACCGCAAATATTTGTTTCGGGTCTGGGTGTTTGTGAGACCGAAAAAGTCTCTTGTAGTGTCTGATACTCACGACACAGGTCTTGTAACCTAGTGTGGGGTCAGAGTTATGTATGTGACTGTTGGGTGTATTTATTTATTTGTTAGGCCAAAGCCCAGCTAGCCTTACAAAGTTCTGACTGATAATATTGCTGCTTTAAATGTTTATTTTACAAAATCAATTTGACAAAAAAATAAGGATGCCGTGATGGCCTTGAGGTTTAGCCCTGCAGTCGAGAATCGCGCCGGTCGAGGGTTCAAACCCCAGGCACACACCTCTGACATTCTCCAGTTGTGTTGTATTCATGATGATTTATTGCTTGCTTTAACGGTGAAGGGAAGCATTGTGATAAAACCTGCACACCTAAAAAGTTCTTAGGTGTGTAGTCCGCCAACCCGCCCTAGGCCAGCGTGGTGGACTAACCCTAAAACCTTCTCAGTGGTACAGAAGGCCCGTGACCATTAATGGACGCATATGGACTGATGATGATGATGATGATGATTGTTTCCAGAGTAGAGGTGATCACATATGCCCAGTCTGTTCAATTCGGTTCCCAACGCCATCTTCAGCCAATCGTCACACACGAAAGCATTATGTGACCTACCGCTGCCGTTTCTGTAAATATGAGACGGTCGAGTTATGGTCTGCGGCCAACCATTGCAGGGCCAAGCATAGCAACGATACTAGAAACAGGATACACTGCGCCCAGTGTCGTGAGGTTTGCAAGTATGTAGTGACGTCACTTTAAACACTTTAAACAGTATTTTTTTTATTTTTTTAAAGCAGTGACGGCCTCGAGGTTTAGGCGCACGGTCGAGAATCTCAGCGGTCGCGGGTTCAAACCCCAGGCATACATTTGACTTTTCGAAGTGTGTATTCACAGTAAATTGTGACTTTAACGGTGAAGGAAAACATCGTGATGAAACCTGCACACCTAAAAGTTCTTAGGAATTTCTTAGGTGTGTAGTCCGCCAACCCGCACTAGGCCAGCGTGGTGGACTATGGCCTAAACCCTCTCAATGGTAGAGGAGACCCGTGCTCAGCAGTGGGCGTATATGGGTTGATGAAGCGTGAAGAAGTGTCTAGTTATATCTCATGCATGGTAGCTAAGCCTAAGGGACGCAGTTTTGAAGGCTCGTATCGGGTGCATAAAAGGCTAGTTACGGCACTGCATAAAACACTCTGTATAAAGTCTTTCATATTTGATAGGACGCCTGAAGATTTAGCAGAACATATAAGGACAGAACACATGTTATATTGCAACGAATGCGGCGAGAAATTTAAAGCCAAGAGCACACTCAGGAAACATACCATGTAAGTCGATTTTATACCACTATATACAGGGTGTATTCAGACCGTGATCGGAAACTAAGGCAGGTAATAGCGAGGGTGATCACAAACCCAGTGGCGATATTAAAAATCCCGATAAAAATTAAAAAAATTACGTTTTCCATACAACCATCGGTGTTAAAAGTATGTGGTTTGTATGGAAAACCTCAAAAATTTTATTTTTTGTCGGGATTTTCTTTAATGCCAGGGGGATTGTAATCACCCTCGCTATTACCTGCCTCAGTTTTCGATCACGGTCTAAAAACATCCTGTATAGTACAATTCCAATAAAAATCTTCAATCCCACAACTTACCCCAATCCCACAAAATTGCAGGCGTATACACACAATTAAACGCGAGTTCACATGCGATCTGTGCAAGAAGACGTTTATGACCAAATCGAGACTCGAATCCCATATGGTATCCCATAACGCGAACATAGCCAAATCGTTGGCCTACTGCGGGGTCTGCAACGTGCAGTACAAAAATTTGTACGTCTATAGAAATCATTTGAAGAATAGCGTTAATCATTCGGAAAGGGCGTGAGTATTAAAAAAGTATAGAAAAAATATTTATCTCTTACTTAAAGTATGTTTGATAATATACAAATAGTGTTGTGTATATTATTATTAATACATTTTTTTTAAACTTTAAGTTTTAATTTAACTTCTAAATGTCTAAATCAGTTATCTTATTGCATTTGTTTTATGATCGATTTATTACTATTCTTAAATAACTATTGATTGAAGAATCGATTAGAATAATCTCTAATCTATAATAAAACAATCTATCATCAAAAAAAACCTGATATCGATCTAATACGATTAATTTAATAATCGATTTTAATCGGTATCGATTCTAAATAATCACTTTTTGTCCCCAGATATCCATGCCCAGAATGTAACAAAAAATTCGCTTCCAAAGTGTACTGGACAAAGCATTACAATTTCTACCATCTTCAGAAATCTCAGTATAAATGTGAAGTTTGTAATAAAGTAAGATTTTAGTATACCAAATACCGAAACCTTAAGGAAATATCTGTAAATAACACGATTGGCGGTACTACCAAGCCGAAAAGCCCGGCTTGCATTATAATAATCTTTAAGCTTTGAATCTTACTAAAACCAATTTCGTTGTATCAATCATCAGCCCTTATACCTTCTTCTTAACAATTGAGAGGGTTTAGGCCATAGTCCACCACGCTGGCCTAGTGCGGGTTGGCGGACTACACACCTAAGAAATTACTAACAACTTATAGGTGTGCAGATTTCCTCACGATGCAAGTGTAAATAAAGCAAGTGATGTTTCATTGTGAATACACATATTTCTTGGAAAAGTCAGAATGTGCATGGGGTTCGAACCCACGACCTTGAGATTCTCGACCGCGCACCCAAACCTCGAAAACTGCTTTTTAGAGTGATCGCAACTAGTATTATGGAAGCTTGACAGCCCTGTGGCGCAGTTGGCTAGACGTCAGCCTGCGAAACGTGAGGCCGCCGGTTCGATCCCCGTAGAGACAAATGTTTGTGTGATCCACAAATATTTGTTTCGAGTCTGAAAATATATAGAGAGTGTTTGTGAGACCGAAAAAGTCTCTCGTAGTGTCTGATACCCACGACACAGGTCTTGTAACCTAGTGTGGGGTCAGAGCTATGTATGTGACTGTTGGGTGTATTTAATTATTATTATTTGTATTTTCTTCACAGCTGTTCATATCTGATTGGCGTTTGAAGAACCATAAGCAGAAACACCACGGTCTCAGCCGGTCCAGAGATCATAGTTGTAATGTGTGCGGGAAGAAATTCTTTGTGAGTACTTTTACTATGTCGTAAACTTTTTATGGTACCAAACTTTTTGGTACTTGTTTCAGGATTCTACGCAGAAATCGATTATTACAATCGGTTGTAGACTCGAGGTTGTACTTAACTCAAATAGTGTTGATAATTTAATAGTTTTCGGATTTTGGTACTGGAATAAATAATATTATAGAATTTGTGATTTTTTTTTATGGTAGTCAGTAATACTGGTAATATGCAAGGTAGCTGACAGCGGTTGGATGAGGAGGGCCGAAGATCGAGCCCAGTGGCGTGCCATGAGAGAGGCCTATGTCCAACAGTGGACGTGAAAGGCTGTTGATGATGATGATGATGAGTCAGTAATACTACCCCGATAAAGTAGTATATTCATGCCTTTTAATTTAAATAAATTACACTAAAAACGTAAATAACGTAATTAAATAAAGACACCCCAACAGTCACACACATAATTGTGACCTTAGCATTGCATGAAAAAAAAAATCATGTTATTAATGGACACTCTCTGATGTATTAATTTATATCTATCAGTAAGGCTATTAATGTTTTCATCCCACAGACTCTGTCTACGCTTCGAGGGCATCAGCTAACCCACTCAGAGCAAAGGACATACATGTGCGAAGATTGTGGAGATACATTTAGACAAAGACCGGCTTTATATACTCATGCAAGGCTAGTCCATAAGAGCTCTAAGCGGTAATGACTTAATGGACTGATACCTTTATACAAGAGCACAGATTAAAAATCACCACAGATAATATAATGGCTGTATGGGTTGAAATGTTTGTAATTGGATTTATTTATTAAAATATTAATTTGTATACTGTTTTTTATTATGTATTTCGCTTAGGAATGCCTTTGAAACCATGAAAATAAAGTTATATTATATTTTAGGGATGAAAAATAATTGAAAAACTTGATAACATCGAGTCAGACCTTCTCTTAACAGACTACTTTTGAACACATGGAAAGTCCACCTAAGTAATTGGCTTAACATCAGTAGGATCAGATTATAATGTACTCAGTAGATGGCTTCGTAAATAACCTGAAGTTGTTTCCTTTACTGTGATACAGACGTGTAAACACTTAAAAATAATAAGTATTTTTTACTATGAAACAAAATGCATATTTCGCTTCTATGCCTGTTATACTTAAAGGCTAAATCGGTAGTACAATTTCAAAAATATTTATATAATTTCTGCATTGTATACACTGTCTTCCAACATATCCTTTACATTCATCATATATCGTATATATGGTTGTCTCTAAAAGTTTGCAATGGACCATGTACGAGAAGACCGCCATTTGTACCCTTCTTTATTATTTTAACTATATAATTAACAGTGTATAATAAACTGTTAAATCAATAACTAGTAATAATTTTATTCAATTGACCTCAGGGGAAGGCGAGCCTCACACTATTATTTTGTAATTATGTAAACTTGTGGCTGTACTATCTTAAGTTCCTTTGAGTCTTGTGTAAGAAAGCAACTGTCACTGTAGTAAAAAAAAAGTCTCATCAAAAAAATTGTTCAGTTCAAAAATATTTATGGAAAATATTGAATTAAAAATGTGTGCGATGAAAACACACGAATTTGATAATTTTAATAAGTATAATGTAAGATACTGCCACGGTTGTCTAAGTGCCGACAGAGCGCTTTCAACTATAGATAGTTTAGTCAATATATTTTTAAAAATATGTGCTGATCCTATAGGGGTAAGTGCTTTTATATTTTTGAATACTACGGATATTAAAATATTGACGACACATATATCATAATAAAATGCATATTATATATGAACTGAGTTTATTTAATAAATATACAAAAAAAGCGAAAAGGAAATTTATTTCTTTGATTCCCGCTGTTTTTATTATTTTAAAATGAGTATTCAAATACGGAAAAATACAATTTACTTTATATTAACAAATTAAATGTAATTTTTAATAATGTCGCAAAATTGGCACTATTTCTTTATATTTTTTAAATCCATGTAACAAAAGACATTGATTTTACAATACTGTATTACCGCGAAAAACATTTAAATAGAAACTGAAATTTTCAAAAAACGATAAATATATTATCTGTAATATACAAGACCTAAATTGATAAAAATATTAAATTTAATTTTAATAGATGACTGCCTGTGGTCTGGGAGCACAAGTATTTACTATGCTCTCTAGAGGCCCTGGGTTCAATTCTTGAGCTAGGTAATATTATTAGGAAATTCTCAGTACCAGCCCTGAGCCTGGAACCAGCAATAGGCCTCCCTTTTATGTGTGAGTGATACATACCTGACAAAATATGGCTGCAGTAATGCACTGCCGAATCTCTGTTGAAATATAGGCTACTGATGACACTTCCATAGGTGCCCAAAACATTATATGTTTGTTCAATGTCTTGTTTATAATTTTTTACAGGATATTCTCATTTACTTTTATGTTTAATTGTTTTTTAAATTAAGATTTTGATTTTAAACATTTCTTATCCGGTGTTTTCAGCCTTTATGGAAATAATGCCACTTGTTTTGGCTTCAGCATTAATCCGAGCATCATTAACAAATATCTGAGAGTGTAAGAAAATGAATTTGTACCTCATTTTCAGACGCCAATGTCCCAAATACGAATGTGCTGGGAGTGTATTGCTGTGCTTAAAAAGATGCAGCTCTTCAAAATGAGGTTTGACGAAGCACAAACAATCCTTCATATGAATCTTAGTAACATTAATGTGAGTTCTTAGAGATGCGTAATATCATTGTATAGCTTAGACAATGTGTAAAAATCAATTGAAATAAATAGTATGTGTCTAATTATTGTTTGGTATATAGCTTAATATTGCATCATAGTAAATTAAACAATTTTTAATACAAATGTGAAAAGACTCTGATATTTCAAAAATCCTGACTAAATGAAATTGAAATTTTCCTGATCACTACATACTTTTAATACTTATGGTTGTTACTTTCTTCTTCTTCTTTCTTTATCAACCCATATACGCCCAATGCTGAGCATGGGTCTCCTCTACCATTGAGAGGGTTTAGGCCATAGTCCACCACGCTGGCCTAGTGCGGGTTGGCAGACTACACACCTAAGAAATTCCTAAGAACTCTTAGGTGTGCAGGTTTTATCACGATGTTTTCCTTCACCGGTAAAGCAAGTGATAATTCAATGGTTTATGGTTGTTAAGGAAAGATAATTTCTTGTTGCATATTTTTTGATGTCAATATTTTTGTAATCACCGTAACTGTAATAGCTTTCAATAGCAGTCTTTCTACAACCTTTCCGTAATTTATCTTTATTCATTTTAGAATGTTAAACTAGATAGTCTATCATCATTAAAAATAAGTAAACAAAACCAAAAACTAGAAGTTACACATAGTGATTTAAAGCCAGTTAAAATAAAAACGGAAATTGATGTTGTATCCGAATATGATTCAGATTTCTTAGTAATTGATGAAGGTAAACAAATAGAACATGTGAAAGAAGAATTAAACGTTAAGGAAGAGAAAGAGAATGTAAGAGAAGAAAAAGAAATTCCAGTAAAAGAGGAGTTGGATAAAAATTTTACAAGCATGAAAAAGAACCATGGCAGAAGAAAGTATTTCAGATCATTTTACTTTCTGAAGAAATACGAATTGAGAAGAAAAGTCAGAATTGACTCAGAAGAGATAAAGAGTTGGGTGGAGAAGGATAGAGAAAGTTGTGTATTCAAGGGGTTTAAATATAAATGTGTAAAATGTGTTTACGGATGGAATGAGGAAGATAAATTCGCTGAGCATAATAAGAAATATCATAATGAGGTGTGTAGGTATAGTTTCACTTTCATCATTATTATAGTCATCATGGTTGTCATCATCATCATCACCATTATTATAATTGTCGTGATCGACATCATCATCACCACCATCATCATCATAATCAGTATCATTCTTGGCTTTTCTCACGCCGACCGCTAGACATAGGCAAGCCTAAATAATAATATTTAGGCCAAGTCTCATAGTAATCGAATCTGTAACATTTTGCAAGCAAAGATAGTACTAGACCTTATCTCATTTTCCATTTTTAACTTTATTTCAAGACAACACACAATCAAAACATTTATATTTACTCACAGACACCAGAACCCTACACATGTGACTTGTGCGCGTCAAGTCTTAAGTCCAAGTCGTCACTACGCGCCCACATTAACGCCCACAGAACGCTACAAGAGTGCACAGTGTGTTTGTTCCGATGTTACTCGAAAAGTCTCATTTACGCCCACATGAAGAGGCATAAGCGTGCGGTCAGATGCCTTATCTGTGACGCTCCTATGAAGTAAGTTTAGTTGTAGATATAGTTTGAAGTGGGTTTTAACCTGGTATTTTTGTGCCGACTGAAATAATTGCAATTAAATAGGGAAATATATATTGATGTATGGATAATAATTTAAGGGAAATTATGGAATGTCGTGGTAGTAGGTACTAGGCCAGCATGGACTAAGGCCTAAGCCTTCCCATTTGTAGAGAAGGCCTATTATAGGAAGATGTGGGTATGCATAAGACTGGTTGGTGTAGGTTAGGGATCGGCAATAAATATATTTTTATGAAAGATATTTTTTTTTTTATAAAGACGAATCATCCACACGTAAATTTTTAATTAATGTTGATCTATTTATTTGTTTACGTGATTTTTTTAGATTTAATATGTTTCTTTTTAGTATATATTTGCATCATTCTCAGATTGACTGGTAGGAAATGCCGTAGGTATTAAGTGTCCTTTTTATGTATATAATTATTATGTAACATATTTTTCCAGAAACATGATGTGTTTCTACAAACACTACAATGACAAGCACAAAACATTTCTATGCGACCACTGTGGGAAATGTTGCAAGTCCAAATACATGCTCGAAAAACATATCAGGTAAGTCAACTCGAAAAGTGAGAGACTTTCGGCTTCTGAGATTTTTAACCGAAACAATACCTTCGGCTATTTTTTTCCGAAGGCGTTAAAATACGTTTGACTGAATTTTCGGCTTCGGGTTATCGATATAACGTCAAAGCCGAAAGGTTCTGAAACTTATATTATAGCAATTTCTGTGTTGTTTTGCTCCTTAGTATATTACTAAGTTTCTACTTAGGTTTTTTCTCCTCAACGATAATTATATGTTCCAAGTAGTGGGGGTACTTCCATAGAAGCCCTAAAGTAATTCGACATATAAATTTGTAAATCTTGAGCCCACAATATAAAATTAACGACATAAAACAATTAACGTGTAACGCTTTTGGGCTTCTCTGGAAGTACCGCCACTGGTAGCTACTCTACTACTACTTCTAATGTTCAACAAAAGCCATGTTCAACTCAAAATGTGTATTCCAAGGAGGTACCACTTCGGCAAGTACCCGTGCGCGAACTGCCACATGTCTTTCAAGACAGCTAAAACGTTAAAAAGGCACACGTGGCTGAAACACCTGCCCAGCACAGCCGAGAACGCGTACTGCGCCCCCTGCGACCTGCAGTACGATACTACCGCTTTGTACCGCCGGCACGTGCAGACCAGCGCGGCGCATGCTGCCGAGAGACGGAGTAGGTAAGTGGTGGAGTAGGTAGTAGAATTTTGTAGGCACATGGGGCATCATTCATTTATAGTTCGGCCGTTCGTTCATTTGTTGTTCGTTCGTTCATTCATTCATTCGTTCTTTCGGTCGTTCATTAATTCATTCATCAGCCCATTAACGGCGCATATAGGTCCTGGGTTCAATCCCCGGGTCGGGCATAATGTAATAGGTTTTTCCAATTTGGAAATCGTCAGCAGCAGTCAGAGCTCAAAAAAACCCCCATGGCTCGGCCCTGATTACTTGGGACTGATACATACTTGGCGAAATATGTTTGTAGAAATGTCTCTCTGCCTCCTTCGAAGAATACAGACGAGAAATTCTTGTAAGTTTTAGAGTTCATTGAGAACGTAAAATCGGACATAAAGTATTTAAGAGCAAGAGCCCGTAAACCCCAGACCTTTGTTATTTTATAAAAGCTGAAAGTTTGTCAATGCATGCCCCTAACACAGGTAAGAAAGCTCTTTATTATTTGACGAAAGTAGAACTATATTTTACACACCTTTAGTACCGTGTACCTGCCAAAGCCACTGCAACCTAAACTTCATAATTGGCCATCGTTCTTACCTGCGTTGGGAGCATGCGCTGACAAGCTTTAAATTTTTATAAAATAACGAAGGTCTGTTGTTCACGGGTTCTTAAACCATTGGATATTATTTCAGGAACAAAAAGCTGGTCCCGTGCCCAGAATGCAGTAATGTGTATTCCAGAAAATCCTACATGATGAATCATTACAGATATGTGCATGAGAAGCAATGGAAATATTATTGCACGCTCTGCGATCGTGTAAGTGTAATACACCGAACTGTTACCTATTTTACAAAAACACAACCAAACAAATGTTTAATCTATTTGACAGCCCCGTGGCGCAGTTGGCTAGACACCAACTTGCGAAACGAGCGGCCGCGGCTTCGATCCCCGCACCGAGACAAATGTTTGTGTGATCCACAAATATTTGTTTCGGGTCTGGGTGTTTGTGAGACCGAAAAGACTCTCGTAGTGTCTGATACCCACGACACAAGACTCGTAACTTAGTGTGGGGTCAGGACTATGTGTCTGACTGTTGGGTGTAAATTTATTTATTATTATTTATTCACACGTTATTAGACGAACGAAGAAAATTTCTACGTGATTTAGAATTACTTGTATCAATGTTGTTTTATTGTGGTGTACAATAAAGAATTAAAAAAATAAAAATCAAGAAATTGAGATCTTACCGATCAAGGCGATATAGGAAGATAGATACAAAAAACTTTATCATCAACTTACTTTTTCTCTTCATCAATATGTAGGTACGATCCTTTTACCCCACACTGATTATAATATAATGTAGTGAAAATTATTGATATTTCCGGAGTCGGTGTCAGCCAGAATGAGAATATCCTGACCCCACAAAAAACGATAAAATACTAGACATTACACAATTAACGTGTAACGCTTTTGGGCTTTTAGAAGTTTCGAGACTGGATATGTAAGTAAACAATTAACTTTTCAACAGCCATTCCTAAATCGCACTAGATATATAGAACACACGAAATTTAAACATGAAGGCGTTATAAGGGAAAAGGACAAGCTGTGCAGTATCTGTGGAAGGGGATTTGCGGTAAGTATTCACTTATTTTAACGGTGAAGGAAAACATCGTGAGGAAACCTCATCACCTTCCTGTCCTGTTCCCAATTATTTTATTTGTTGTAAACGCAGTATGTTTTATCCTGTCAAACGTCCCTATCAGCCGTCATGTCTTCATTCACCCCTTTCTCTTTCATATCTTCTATCACTCCATCCATCTCTTCTTTGGCCTTCCTCGGTTCGTCCATCCATTCACTTTCATATTCATCACCTTTTTCCCTAATATTTATTATTCACACCTTCTTATAACATGCCCATACCACGACAGACTGATACTTTTCATATTATCTATCACAGGAACTACTTTTGAGGAACCTGCACACCTAAAATTTGTTAGAAATTTCTTGGGTGTGTAGTCCGCCAACCCGCACTAGGCCTTCTGCTGGGCTAAGGCCTGAAAATTCTCTCTGTTGCATTTTGTACATATTCACGTGTTTATCAACGTGAACTTATCACCATTAGTGTAAATACGCACCACAGGGCACGGGCCTCCTCTACAACTGAGAGGGGTTAGTCAGTCCACAACGCTGGCCTAGTGCAGGTTGCTTCAGTTGGTAAACGTATTTTTTTTTCCAGGCCACAAAAACGTTGATGAATCATATGAGAACGCATTCTGGGGAGAGACCTTTTGAATGCACTAACTGTGGTACTGGGTTTAGTAGGAGAAACTCCTTGATAGCCCACGTAAGAGACTGCCATAGATCAAATGAAAATGAGAGGACTGAACCTACGACCAATGCGGAATAACTTACTAAACTTATAGGGGTTTTGAAATAAATTGCATTGTAATTTAATGTTGTTTTATTTACTTACTTTTTACTTTACTAAAAAGTGTGCGAATCCACTTTTTGTTAATATTTATTGGGTAAAAACAAGTTATAAACTTGAGCAGACATCCTAAAACTCATAAGAAATCTACGATTTGATATTATGATTAAGAGATATAATGAAAAGTGGAAAATCTTCAGGATACAACGAACATGGTGATGCACGGTTTAACACGTAAAATGTAAAAAATCTATTATGTTTCATATTCCCGCCAAAAATATTCAAATATTGTTTTTTTTTCTTTCAATTGATGGCTTCGCACTTCTTGTGCATGTAGCCTATGTCAAGTAGATGATCAAATATTGTTTTTGACAAATGCGTGACATTTGGTTCTCGATATGCGTTTACACCTACGCGCAAAATATCAAGTAGTAAACGATAGTCCGGTCTATTGTGCTAAAATAGGTGTAAAACTAGATGCGAAGTAGGAAGCGAAAGTGTAAATGCATATAATCAAGTGAAGTCATTGTAAACTTTTTTTTTTGGAAAATTACGCCGGATTAATAAAGTTTTTAATATAAGAAACTTTTATTAATAAATAAACAAACTGTCATCTATGAACAACACAATAAATTAAAAAAATTGGCATCGTATTTAATATCAATACAACATACGATTACAATCGACTAAAGTAACACCCCTATTCAATCAATTCACATTTGACTTAGCTTAGTATTGTTTTTGTACTTGGCTTGTTGTCGGATACAAAATCTGTTTTTCTCGATCTGAAATCGAAATATATGTTTTATGACTTAATAAACACTTTTTAAACAACATGGAGAAGATTAAAGTGGAAGTTGATAAAACCGCTGTATGCCACGGCTGTTTGACTGTTGATCGTAGCGTAACCACACTGGGCGAATATTATGAGATATTTTATTATATTTTAGGTGAAGGAATTCTCGACCTTACTGATGTAAGTTATTTTGATATGTCTTCTTATTTTTTCTCTCTAGATAGACATTTAATTGGTCCTATTTAAATTTCTATGTAATTAATTACAATACACAGTATTGTAAACTTAGTTTTTTAATGTAATACTGTTTAATGAAGCATGAAATTAATATTTAAAGTGTCTCTAGACCCGATTTATAATCCTCTAGATATATTAAAATATAAGCATGTTCCTGTTATGACTAATATTATAAATATTTAGTAACAATAGTTAATTATGTCTTTTGATATACATGTTATTCACCATCATCATGTACCCTCAGAAAAGCAGGCATTTAAAATATTTGATTTTAACAAATGAAAACAAGATTCTTTAAACTTTTTAAAACACCAGATAGATGTCAGGTATACTAAAAATGTTGGATATAATTTCAATTACTATAAAAAATCACAGTAAAGCAATCAAAAGTTTATAATTCACTATAATGACACTAAGTTTGTATGAGATATCTGTTTTTCATATATGGGCACAAAATTATCTGTGACTTTTTCTGTTCTTTAAACAACAAAAGTTATGATTATTATTACTTCACTAGTGCAATATATAAACAAGTTTAACTCTATAAACACATAAAAAGTACTTTGGTGTTATAGTCATAAATAGTCATTTATTCTACGCATAGGTCAATTTTTGATTCACACAAACATTTGTTTCAGTGCGGGATCAAAGCCACAACCACTCGTTTCGCTAGCTGGTTTTTAGCCAACTGTGCTGTCAAATAACTTAAAAATATAGTGTCACAAATAAGTAGTATAGATTCTAACAAGGCATACAGAGACTAACTCATATTTCTATTTAATTTGCAGAGACCTGATATGCTTTTATGTTGGGAGTGCATGGCTATATTGAAGAAATTTAAATCTTTCCAAAGTCAAATACGGAATGCAAGACACATGCTTTCAGATCCTTATTTTCGCTGGGTGAGTTTAAATGTTGGAATAATAAAGTATGTATTGTTTATCATCATTGGCCTGTTTGAGCCTCACTGCTTTGCTTGGCCTCCTCTACAATTAAAAAGACTTGTACACTTGTGTGTGTTAGTTTCCTCTTAATGTTTTCCTTTACCATGAATGTCCGAGATAATTCACTGTGAATACGCACATAACTTCTTAAGGTCAGAGAGAGGTTTGAATATGCAACCACCAAGTCTATAATTTTTATTGTCCAAATATTAGTATGAAGTTTGAGGCCAAAACAAAAAATTTATTATCATTTATGTCACATTTCTTTGCGTCGGCCACCCTCTATGAATGAGAAGATTAAGGGCTTAGTACATTAAATGCGTTAAAGCCACCTTTCCTAGGTTTAGAGCTTTTTATCTGGGTAAAGATTCTTTCCTCTTTATACTGCAAAAACATGCTATAACAATTATCAACTCTTGTTTCAGAATTTTGAAGATGATCTTTATTCCCTATCAACGCTCGGAATAGTAAAAAAAGACAATTATGACCTCATACTTGACGGAGATCTCATAGACTCTTACCAAGAAGTCGTACTCTCGTACCCAGAAGTCAAACAGGAAGAGATACCAGTAAATCAGGACGCACTGGAAGGCAATCCAACTGACTTGGTAGCGAAAGACGAATGCTTCCAGGATTGCGACCAAGATGAGGAATCAGATAATGATAACACAGAACAAATAACAAATACAGCTTCTATACAGAGTGTCAAAGAAGATAATAAGAAGACAGAAGAAACAGAAAGAGTAAGGCAGCAGTCGATAAGAATTTTTGCCAAATATGCTACTGTATCTAAAGTTGAGAAGATAAATATGGACGAATTGTCAAAGTACTATGTTAAAGTGCACTTAAATGAGAAAGAGATGGAAGAGTTAATGGAGAAGAGAGACAGAAGAGAGTGTAGTTTTCACAAAATGGCGTTTCAATGTCTACAGTGCAACCTTGGTTATAAAAGAGCGACTGATTTTAATAGGCATAACCAATTTAATCATTGTACGGTAAGTATTTGTACTACACTACTTTTAGTTATGATTATGTAGTGACTACAAACTGTGTTTGAAACTGCAAAATGAAAATGATTATTTTTGTTGTCTGTTTATTAGTCAAACTAATCTTAATTAGAAAATTTATAAAGTACTTTAAACTACAAAGGGGTCTCGTCCTACTATTGTTATAAAGGCGAAAGTTTGTAAGTATGGATGTAGGGATGTTTGTTAAAACAACATTGTAAAAACTACTGAATGGATTTGAATGAAACTTTACCACAATATAGCTTATACATCAGAATAACACATAGGATACTTTTTATCCCAGAAAATGTAGTATTCCCGTGGGAATGGGTATTTCTGAATCTACCAAAGTGATTTGAATGATTTTTGGTATAGAGGTAGTTAGGGCTCACAGAATTAACATGAGATAATTTTATCCTGGAAAATGTAATCCCGTGGGATAAACATGTTATAAATGCAAAAATCTCTCTGCACTTAACCCTAGAGTCTACGCGGACGGAGTCGCGGGCAAAAGCTAGTATGAAATAAATACTAGTAATCTAATAAGATACAGACGGCCGTCTAATTAACATTTATTATCGATTACACAATTCTTGTTAATCTTTATCAAAAATTTACATAGTCTAGCACAACGGTCTCAAGTTCAATTTCTGGATCGGATAAAATGTCAACGATGTATTTGACCTATTACATAGTACTTAAAACATAATTGACATAACTTTATTACATGAATTATATATAAATAACAAAAATATTTCCCCCTCAGTACGAAAAACCAGTCCGGTGTCTAGAATGCAACAAAAAACAGCCTTCTCTCGCCAGGATGGAGAAACACTGGGCGCGGCATACCACGATGTTCCGATGTCTACAATGTTACGAACTGTGCAGGTCTTTAGGCGAAGTGAAGAAACACATAAACAGATCTCATACATCTGTATATACTTGTAAATCTTGCAACGTGCAGTTCAAGTGAGTATTTGCGTAGTGCAGTCTTAGATAATGCGTTGTAGTGTAACGTAATGGAGTGTAGTCAAATGTAACGTGTTGTAGTCTACTGGATACTGAATGTTTGTCTCTATTGATTTAATATACTTTATTGTACATAGTAAAAAAGAAACTATTATTAGTAACAAACTCTATAAACTTCTCACAAATGGCCGCCTTATCGGCGGTTTCTTTCAAGCAAACTTTAGATACCCTTAGTGTAGTGTTAGATAATGCGTTGTAGTATAATCAAATACAACGTGTTTGTAGTCTACGGGGAATTTAACGTTTGTCATGATTTAAAGCTGGGAGTAGGGTTTGCAATCCCGCACCATTTTTTTTCCCGCGGGAAATTTGCGGGAAACTTGCCTTTCCCGCGGGATCCCGCGGGAATTCCCGCAAAAATTCAAAAATGTAAAAATATGCATATAGTAATTCTATATTACCTGTACATTAGTTATTCTATATTTAAAAAAATAACAATAGAGACATTCATAAATTTATCTAATAGAAAAATTACTTTTTCATAGTTCTTATGAGAAAGGGTAGCGGGTTTGTAATCCCGTATTTCCCGTTCCTACATTCCTAAATAGTAAATAGTAACCTAAGCAGCAATTAAACCCTCGAGGTATAGGCGCGGTCGAGTATCTGGACGATTGCAGGTCCAAACCCCAAGCACACACGACTGACTTTTCCAAATTACTTATGTGTGTATTCACAATTTAACGGTAAAAGAAAACATCGTGCGGAAACCTGCACAAAATCAAACTAAAACTAAACCAAACTATTTCGCAAACCATCGTGGTGGTTAAGACCTACACTCTCGATGGTAAAGGCGACATGCGCCTTGGCGTGGAATGTTTATGGGCTGATGATGATGATGAACCTAACCTAAATAATTGTTACTACCATTCAGTTATTTATATACTCAGCCTAGCGCCGTCTTTTTTTGTCTGGGGAAAACTACTACTAACAAGCAGGATATGTCGGACTTTTACGAACTAAAAACCTCATGGTTCTTGGTTACCACGAGCAAAGGACACCGGGATCTCAAGAAAGACACATATCGGTAATCCTTCTTGCGGTTTGCTTATATGCTCTTCACATATACATTTCTAAAAAACCATTCTCTTAAGTCTTAACTTGCTCGAAACCGATTAGAGGTTACAGCGCTAATTTGTCGGCCTCTTCGTCTTCGAGTGGGATCGGCTTTTTTACGATCCCTCTCTGCAGCCTCTTTCTTTGCCATGACAACCTCACAAAACCTACCGCCGTCTACTGCTAAACATAGGCCTTTAAAAAGAAAAAAGCGTCAACCATACTGGTCTTGAGGGACTTTTATCCCACCGTTACCCGGTTAATTGTTACCTATTGTTGAGTTATTTACTTTATCGATAATTTACTGCATCGATTTCTGCTAATTACATTGTGCAATCAATAAACCAATATACAAGAAGACAAAACTTTTAGTAGTCTTTTGTAAAGTGTCACTTTAATTGGAAACTCATACATTTTTCTAACAGAATAAACAAACCGCCGCACATTTCAATATTTTATTTCGTTCGATCGATTGATCGATACTGTCCGATGCGCCCGCACTGTTGGGATGGAGCTAATAGGCCGTCAGTGATAGCTGAATAACCTTGCCGAGTCATAAAATTTCCGCGCGGAATTCCCGCACAATTGCGGGAATTCCGCAGGACTTAAAAATATGCGGGATCCCGCGGGAATGCGGAATGCGGGATTGCAAACCCTAGCTGGGAGGTATGATAGTTGAAGAATATTGCTATCTTCATGGAGTACGTTCTACGTAGTAAGCTATGCATAGTGTGTTTGAGTTTTATTCTATTTTAAAATAATTATTGTGTCGCGTAGTAATATACACTACTGGAAAAAATTAAAGGATCAAAAAATAAATCCAAATTTTTGGGCGATTTTCAACAGGCCGTAACTTCGAAAAAAATGGTCGTGCAGGAAATTTAAAAAAAGAAACTTGTAGCTCCAAGTATCTAGTTTTTGGATTAATACATTAAAATTTTGTAGCATCAGCGGTTTTTGGGTGATCTTAGGAAAACCAGCAACAAAAAAATTTAACAAAAAATCTTGTTTCTTTTTTTTAATATACGGGCGTGGAAAAACATGTTCTTACTAAACCCGTATAAAGATCAGATACTTTGTTTATTTAGCTTTAATTTCGTTCTTTTATCACCTCGATATGTTTAGTCCTCGCCAAGATATCAGTCTCTAAATGGAAAAGGATCCTTTTGTCTTTAATTATCGATATCTCAACAACCAATAATTGCACATAAAGTGAAAGATGCGTTTCAAGAACTTGAATAAATATCCTTTAACCACTAGTTATTACTTTTTCGAAAAAACGAGAATTCTTCTTGTTACATGAATTTGAAAATGCAACAAAAAATGAGCTTTAGGTGGTGTTTTGGAAAATCAAGCGCTAGATAGAAAATATTGTGAAAACTAATAATGTTGAGTGTGCGTTTTGCAGTTCAATATGTTCACAATAATCCTATAAAGTGCCAAATTAATCCATCCAGCCGTTTTTTTGTTTCACTCGATCGAATTTTTGACAAAAATAAGGGATCACTTTTTGCTCTGCAAAGCTCATAATTTAAGAAATGAGAAATATTCTTTTTTAACAGCTTTTTCCACATTTTGTTGTATAGATTTGTTGTTTTGGAACAACTTGAGGAAATTTAACAAACAAACGCCCAGTCAATTTAATATTTCGTCAATGCGAATATTGTTGCTCGAAAATTCGTTAATCACACACAATAGCTACAACGGGCAATATCGGCGTTAGTGACTTGAATTTCCTCAAGTTGTCCCAAAACAACAAATTTGTACAACAGAAACGTGGAAAAAGCTTTAAAAAATAAATATTTTTCTTTTCTTAAATTATAAGCTTTGCAGAGCAAAAAGTGATCCCTTATTTTTGTCAAAAATTCGATCGAGTGAAACAAAAAAACGGCTGGATGGATTAATTTGGCACTTTATAGGATTATTGTGAACATATTGAGCTGTAAAACGCACACTTAACATTATTGTTTTTCACAATATTTTCGATCCAGCGCTTGATTTTCCAAAACACCACCTAAAGCTCATTTTTTGTTGCATTTTCAAATTCATGTAACAAGAAGAATTCTCGTTTTTTCGAAAAAGTAATAACTAGTGGTTAAAGGATAATTATTCAAGTTCTTGAAACGCATCTTTCACTTTATGTGCAATTATTGGTTGTTAAGATATCGATAATTAAAGACAAAAGGATCCTTTTCCATTTAGAGACTGATATCTTGGCGAGGACTAAACATATCGAGGTGATAAAAGAACGAAATTAAAGCTAAATAAACAAAGTATCTGATCTTTATACGGGTTTAGTAAGAACATGTTTTTCCACGCCCGTATATTAAAAAAAAGAAACAAGATTTTTTGTTAAATTTTTTTGTTGCTGGTTTTCCTAAGATCACCCAAAAACCGCTGATGCTACAAAATTTTAATGTATTAATCCAAAAACTAGATACTTGGAGCTACAAGTTTCTTTTTTTAAATTTCCTGCACGACCATTTTTTTCGAAGTTACGGCCTGTTGAAAATCGCCCAAAAATTTGGATTTATTTTATGATCCTTTAATTTTTTCCAGTAGTATATAATGTAACGTAGTCAAAGTAAAAATCACCTTTATTCAAATACTGTGATTAAAATGTGATGGCCTCGAGGTTTGGGCGCGCGGTCGAGAATTTCGGCGGTCGCGGGTTCGAACCCCAGGCACACACCTCCGACTTTTCGAAGTTATGTGTGTATTCACATTGAATTATCACTTGCTTTAACGGTGAAGGAAAACATCGTGATAAAACCTGCACACCTAAGAGCTCTTAGGAATTTCTTAGATGTGTAGTCTGCCAACCCGCACTAGGCCAGCGTGGTGGACTATGGCCGAAACTCTCTCAATGGTATAGGAGACCCGTGCTCAGCAGTGGGCGTATATGGGTTGATGAAGATACAAATACACTTTTACAAGTTCTAATACACAATAGCCTATTAGCTTATGTACGCAAGTGGATGTTAAAATTTGATCTAAAACCTCTAGCTTTAATAATATTAATTGACTTTTTAGTTTTGCGTACCTAAAAAGAAAAATGGCATCCTTCTGTCTGTCCTAGCAAGTTTTTAATAATAACAAAATTTTGTAGCACCCTTCGGGAATTCAGCGTGCACTATAGAAATGATCATCAAAGGATGTACTGTGATCATTGCGGGAAAACTTTCTTCAAGAAAAGATTACTGGAGGGGCATATTAAGTAAGTATTATTTTATTTCTCACAAACAAACGGTAGTGTTGGAATAACATAAATTAATTGAAGTAATAATTTCTAAATAGATACATAACCTCACGCCTGTATCCTCTGAGGGGGTAGGCAGAGGTGCATTTCTGCACCCACATTTCGCCATCACGTAATAGGGTACATCAGTCCCACGTAATAGGGGGCGAGCCTATTGCCGTTTTTCGGCCACATTTCCAGACTCCGTGCTGGTACTGAGAATTTCCTAATGGAAAAACTCAATAACACTTTGCCCGACCTGGAAATCGAACCCGGGGATGGAAAACGTACAATTTTTTATCTTTTGTCGCAATTTTTTTAACGCCAGGACGTTTTTAATCGTATGTACCTTGTATGTCGTTATATTCTCAACCAACTCCAGTTTTTCCTCCAGACGAAATCATATGCCGGCCTATTGCGTGGTCTGCAACCGTTCCTACCAACAATACCACGTGCTAGAGAACCATTTACGGACGTACCACCCGCACCTAATGCGCGGTGCTGCCAACACAGAGGCATCGTATTGCGTCGAATGCGACAAACAGTACAGCAGCGTGTATAAATATAAAAGGCATATACTGCAGTCTGCTAGACATACGCCGCAGAAACGGGTCAGGTAAGTCAATATTTTAATATTATTTATATATTTTGGTGTGGTATTTCTGCCGGAATTTTCAGTTGCGCAGGCTTGTGGCCAAAACGAAACTGTATTATTTGATAGTTTTTCATAAATAATACAAAAATAATGGGAAGTAATTTAATGATATGGAAGAAAACAAGAGGCGGCCTTGTCGCTCTAAGTAATTTCTTACAACCTTATTGCATGTTGTTAGGTAATGGCTTTTTTCATAAAATTTTGACTAAGGATGGATCTAGCTTTGGCGCCAGGGGAAAGAGAAATTGCAGTGGTGGCCTTAAGGTTTGGGGGTGCGGTCGAGAATTTTGGCAGTCGCTGGTTCAGTCCCCAGGCAAATACCTCCGACTTTTTAAAGCAATTTCCGAGTTTTTAAAAGAACTAGTAAAAGTCTATTTGAATAAATATGACTTTGATGATGTATGTATATTTTCACGACAATTTTCTTCAGGGTTCCGTGTCCAGACTGCGGCAAAGTTTTCACTAGGACTACGTATATGAACAACCATTACAGGCTAGTCCACGTGAAGGATACAAAACACCAGTGCGAGCTATGCAGTAAGGTATATTTCTATCTCTCTCTAACTGTCTGTCCTTGTCTCGCATGCCAAATTTCTAATTGAATGAAGTGGTGATTCTGAATAGCTAGAAAGTGAAGCAAGTAGGGTTGAGAATGAGTAGCTAACTGGAGTATATCAATTGTAATTTGAATCGATGATAAGAATCAAAGGTAGTTAAATCGATTAAAAATTATTTTGTCAATCTTTTTTAAAATGTCTATTTGGTTGAGTTAACAATATTTTTAATGAAAATAAATTCGATATTATGACACACTTAATAAAGATAAAAGTGTGTTATTTCTTTCCCTTTATAATAGGACAAAACACGAAAAGTATCTAAATTGCTTTTATAAATGTCGAAGTAGGTGCAAAGTATTTGTTGAATATAGTTATTAACTATTTTAATTACTAAAAATAACATTAGCATTTAGCTTAGCCCACTTCACTCTACTGACCAGTGGCGGTACTTCCACAGAAGCCTAAAAGCCTAGCATGTTCTACAAAATTTCGAATAATAATTAATCATTTAATCTTACAAATTTGCAATATAAATGACAATATTCTAATACATGACGTATATAACTTTTTCAGTTCTTCGCAACAGGCTACGCTATGCGAAAGCATAAACAATACGTTCACGAGAAGAAAATGATGCCCAAAGACAAGATCTGTGATATCTGTGGACGAGGATTTAGTGTGAGTAAAATATATCGTTTGTTATATCAGTTAATTAGACTCTAGACTTGGCTAGACATCAAAAAATTTGTGGCAATTATTTTTTTGAAAAAAATCCTAGTATTAAAAATTTGCAATGAAAAACAGAGCTGTATCGTATTCTCAGTTGTGGAGACGGCCTGTGCCCAGCAGAAAGACTTGTATAGATCGATAATGATCATTTTTTGTATTTCTTTAGCAAAAAATCAATATTCAAATCAAAAACAAAATTATGCTTTCCTATTAACCATATACTTTTAATGCCTATACAAACATACCTCACGCCTATATTCCCCGAAGGGGTAGGCAGAGATGCATTTCTGCATCCACATTTCGCCAGGTATGTATCAGTCCCACGTAATAGGGGGCGAGCCTATTGCCGTTTTTCGGGCACATTTCCAGACTCCGTGCTGCTACTTAGAATTAATTCTCAGTAATGCCTATAATTATTAGAAAAACGTCATTTTCTTATTGATAATGATAATAACCTAAAAATAAAATAAGTAGCTATTACCTGCCTTAGTTTTCAATCACTGTCTAAATACACTGTTTTTTCTTCAACAGACAAACAGAATCCTGAGCAACCATCGTCGGACACACACAGGGGAGAGACCCTTCAAATGTTCCCACTGTGGGGCAACATTCGTACAATGTACAGCGTTACACACACATCTTAAAACACAACACAAAAATATGGAACCTATGGTCAATGGCTGAATTTCAGAAGTAATAACACTTCCATAGAAGCTCAAAAGCGTTACACGTTAATTGTGTAATGTCTAGTTCAGGGGTTCCCAAACTTATTTACACTATGACGCCCTATACAATTATTATTTTTCTTGCGACGCATCCCCCCCCCCCCCCCCCGTCATCAAAACTACCTACTTTACTGGAAATAAAAACAGCAGTAGTTAGCGTAATATGAGGTTTTCAGAAAAATACGGACAGCGAATGTTTGCCGATCGCCTCGCGACGCCCCTCGGATGTTGCCGCGACGCACAGTTTGGGAAGTCCTGGTCTAGTTTATAGTATCAGGATATTCTCAATTGTATGACAAATTGATTTTGTTAAATAAAGATTAATGAGGTTAGAAGATTCGGAATTTTGTAAATAAAGCTGAGCTTTTCGGCTTCTATGGAAGTACTGCCACTGACTAACCTATGAAAACTGTGGCTAAAAAATAGCTTTAAAAATTGTCGCTCAATTTATCAAAAAATTTACAACTACCCACTATCAAAAAATGATATGATTTACTATCTACGTTGCTTAATCGAAATAGAAACACTCAACCTTACCTCCGCGTGGAAGGCAGGAGTGCATTTTTGTGCCCAAGATTATTACAGCTTGAGTTAGTGCTAGTAGTAGCAGCTTGAGTGGTTATTATCAAAAATAATTACCAAACGGAAAAACTCACTAACACTGCCCAAAGCGGGTATGAAACCTAGGACAATAAGAGCGCACTCGTACTGTGAAGCCACGAGACAGTCAAACCACATTGATTTAATCTTAAAACTATTAAGAGCGGATCCAGCTTTGGTGCCAGGGGAGTGACTAGTCGTAGTTAAGTCACAAGAATTTATCATTTAATTTTGTTAATAGATACTGGTTAAAATGTAGGTATCTAATGTAAGAACTGTATTTAAAAATGCGACGGAATAATGTGTTTGCAAAAAAGATTGTTTAACAATTTTAATTAGTGGTCTACCTTGGTCCTGGAGTCAGCCCAGGGGAAGGACATGACCCTCCCCTGGATCCGCCCTTGAAGCTATTACACTAATAAATAAATTCTGTACAAATTATAACGAACTGAGGAAATTGTAAGTAATTTATTTTTGAATCAATAAAGTTTGTTGGGATATGAAAGATGGATTTTATTTATAACTTTACACAGCAAAGAAAAGCAATAACGACCTCGAGCTTTAGGCGTGTTGTCGAGAAATGCGACTGTCGCGGGTTCCAACCCCAGACACACACCTCTGACTTCGCAGTTTTATGTGTATTCACAATGAATTATCACCTGCTTTAACAGTGAAAGAAAACATTGTGAGGAGATCTGTATACCTCAAGGTTCTTAAGAATTTCCTAGGTGTGTAGTCTGCCAACCCACACTAGGCTATCATAGTGGACTAAGGCTTTAAACTCTCTAAACGGTTGGACGTCCGTGCCCAGCAGTGAGACATCTATACTAATATTATAAAGAGGTAAGGTTTGTAAGTTTGTATGTTTGTAAGTTTGTATGTTTGTATGTTTGTGACGTTGTAGAAAGTAAACTCGCGATCTACTGAACCGATTTTGAAAATTCTTTTACCAATAGAAAGCTACGTTCTTTGTGAGTGTCATAGGCTATATATTAGTCCGAAAAATGATAAGACTTTTTTGTTGTAGCAGGATTTGCAAAGTAAGTCGGAGAAAAAACGGGCGAACGAAACCGTTTTTTGCAAACGCTGCCTTACCCATGGGAGATATATAGTTGAGTCTTAGAGAAAAGTTGTAGAACTTGATAATATCTACAAAAAAGTCACCGGTAGCATATGTCTAACTTTTAGGGTTGATTCACTATAACCTCTTTTCTGCTAACTAAATTTGTTACAAAGTAAAGCATTGTTTGTGAAGGTATTTTTATAAAGATTATATTAATCCTTATCCAAATAAATGCGTTATTCGGTATAAGTATTTAATTTAAAAGAAATTTGCCCTTAACATCATTTAATTTCGATGAGTATCTTAGAAGATATCGCAGTTTCAAAATAATCATCAAGCGCGCAATAATTATGTATAAGGCGCCGACCGGCGCGTTACGGTTTCACGTTTAAATAATTTTACTGATTTGTATGATTTTTGGTATGGGCATAAATAGGACTTTAAGGAGTAAAATAGACTATGACTTATTTTCTTTCTGAACTCAACCCTATAGTCTACGCTGACGAAGTCGCGGGCAACAGCTATATATGATAAAGATGACACAAGCACTTGTCTCGGGAGTCGAACCTGCGAATCCTTTTACAAAATTCTAGCCACCTGCGTCACAGGTCAATTTCATAATAAAAACCAAAATGTTTCAACTCCATACTTTATTCCGTTAAAAATACAATTATTATTATTCAGCCTTATGATAATATAATTAATTTATAGCTAAATTGTTTTAATTGTATTAACACTTTACATTACAAATTGTATTGTTGGACCAGCACATAAATCATTTTCTGTCCCTTTCCCTCTTAGCTACAAAACAAATGTTAGATGGAGACAACATATAAACAGACCTAGATTTTTGCCTTCATCATAGATCTGGCATATGCCTGGCAAACTACACTATGCCAGCGTGGTGGACTAAGGCCTAGACAGTCTTAGGTAAAAGCTTATGTCCAGCAGTATGGTATGGTAAGTATGGATATTGGCTGATGATGCTGATGGTGATGATGATACAAATACACTCACATCTAAATCTCCAAAGATGTAGGCATAAATAATATAACCTTATAGAAGATTTTTTTAGTTGTATCTTATAGGTGGCAAACTAGTGCCATTTATTGGGTTCATTTCAATATTCACTATTGATAATTTCAACCAATTAACACTACGCAAATTAAAATTGAATCCAGATTTTTTATCAACAAGGCAATTATATGAAACCTAGTAACCTTACCAGGCCAGCCTGGATGTATAAGGAATTTAATTGAAAACTTTTGAAAATATAAACATTACTACATTATGTTGCTGGTCCAACAACACATACTTTAGCAGCCTATTATGTACAATAAACATAAATAAATCATTTAGACCATTTGCATTATCAAACTAAAGTAATTGTCAAAACAGAAAGTCATATCAATATGAATCGCTTTGGTGGAGCCACGGTCTTGACAAAACTGCATAAAGACAGTGTTTTTACCACTACTATATAGGTATTTAACAGTCTACACTTCAGTTCTTAATGAAAGCAATTACTTTCTTTGTATAAAATTAATAGAAGTGGTTATTTTAATTCAACTCAAATTATGGTAGCAAAATTATAATACTCTTTACAAATATTTCTGACAAAACTTAGTTCACTTTGATGATGCAAACGGTTCCAAAGTAGTAGGTACATAATTCTTCAGTAAAACTGACAATTTTACCAACAATGGAGTCATTTGGATGAATTCATTTAATTTTTTATTTGATGCAGATTAAATAACAAATAAAATCTTTAAATATTAGTTTCTTAAGGCAGGAATATAAAGTATGTTCTATACATAAGATATCTTAGGATTTTTGAAAACCAAATCGAAAAAATCATTAATAATTTAAATGTGATGTATAAAATATAAAAGTGATGTAGATAGAACCAAAAGGAAAATATTATACTGATGTTGCTAATGTTTTTCTTTAACACATTGTATATAATTCTAATAACTTGATTTCCAAAAAAAAATTAATTAAATTTAATTAAAAAGTTGTTGAAATCTACAAGCTTCTTTATGATTTTTCACCATGACTCCATTATTGGTAATAATATATATTCTATTAATAATTAACATTTAATAGTTTATTGTGGTGGGGTTTTAGGTTAAACACACTTTAAATATTGAAAATTGAATGTTAATCTTTCCCTTCCAATTGTTTGGTTCAAACAGTCATTATCAAACTGTAAAATACTTTGTAAAAATCATACTCAAATAAAAATTTATTAAATACAATAGTCTTATAAATATATTCCTGAACTTAAACACAACACAAAATCTTGTATTGTCATCTATAAAATGATTTATAATTGATTTCATATTCATTATAGTCAATAATAAAAATTATATTTATAATTCATAATTAAATAAAATATTCTGCAATTATAATAAATGAATATGTCCAAATGATAAAAATCCTTTTCCATTAAGAAAGCACATTTCTAGACTTTCCTTCTAGATAATACAATTGTTATTTTGCAAATGCAAGTCTTATGTCAAATGCAAAACTGAATAATTTATATGTAGCAGTACGAACTGTTGTCTGCAACTTATTTTTTTTTCATATATTCGTCACATTTTTTATTGTGACTCCTTTCTTTAAGATAGCGTATAGACCTCTTCAATTAATGGACATTACAACACAAAAATTAAACTTAAATACGATTTAGAAGTTTTTAAGATTGGCCTGTCCAAGCAATAAAATGTTTCAGCTTTATAATATAAAAGTAACAATTTGAAATATGTAAATGAATTGGAAATCTTTACCTTAGAATATGATAAATCGCCTAAACAGACATGTTGATAAAATTGTGGTGAAAACCACTATTTATTCCTCATATGCGTCTGATTACTCCTCGCAAAATTAAGTAACAAACATAACATTATGCTAGTTTTTCTAACTTACTGTAAAACTTGCTTCAATCAAATAATTCCATTCTAATTACTACATAAAGTTTAGTATATATCTTAAAACATAAGGCAACATGGTATAAAAATTTAATTCAATCAGTGTCTGATTTTGGCATCAATAAATACAGAATTACAAAATCCATAATTGAGGCCTATAAAATCAAAGGCAGCTAAATCCAAGTGAGTCAAATATTCAGTAATCTACAAAAATCGATAACTTTGTTAAGGTGGCTATGATATTTTATATTTTAAAAGAGATTTATAAAGAATGTGAATACCACTAAAAATCAGAATTTTAAATTATAAAAATACCACAATATTTAAGTACAGACTGAATAAATTTGTATTTAACTGTCTTTGATTCCAACTGGCGTTTAGCTGGTTTTGATTTTATAGGCCTCAATTGTAATATATGGTAAATTTTCCTATTACTTTTCAATGTGTTTATACAAAGGTCAAGAAACGATCAATTCAATTAACAATTAATTCATCAACTGTTCCGGTTGCCCCGTTTGCCCCACCACAAGGCAGATCTAGTATGAAACAGGCGGTACCTGTGGCATCATAGTCGTGTATACACACTGATTCTCTATCGGTTTCATCGGTTGCATCTGCGGATGTTGTGGCATTACATTCTGTATCTGTTGCATTTGTGGCTGCGGAGGCTCCGGAGGCTTTTTATTCTTCTTCTCGCACTTCTTAAACTTAATACCTAACTTATTTAACAGTATTAACCTTAATGATTCCTTACCACCTCTATAGTTTAGCTCATGTTTTGCCGCTGCAAGTATTTTACCTAATGTTGGCACCTCCTTTCTCATAGAATAACTGTTCACAATACCTCTCAACGCGCACAATTGGAAATAATCGAGTTGAACCTTAGTTTTTCTCACTCTTTTCTTTTTGGGTCCGGTCATTTTTGTCTGTGTCGCTTCAGCCCGCAAACCATCGCGTTTTATCCTCTTTATCGTGCTTTCGGACAGCCCCGTGGCGGCGCAGGCACGCTTCACTACATTCTCGACTGGAAATGCATAGCCTCTGTTCTGTTTTTCGCTTTCAAAAAACTTTATAACTTTAAATATTATCTCGCGGGCTTGACCGTCTATCGCTTCCTTTTTCTTCTTCTCTAGCTTGGGTTTTATCTCGTCGGGGGCTGGGGGCTGTTCTGGTTGAGGGTTGATGTGGTTCTGAGGCTCCGGCGGAGGCTGTTGGGGCTGCGGTGGCGGCGGTAGAGCCGGCAACTGATGTACAGGAATTGCAGTTAGTATTGGACCTTCGTACACATTTATATTCATTTTCTCACACTATACGCATGTATTGCTTAGTAAACTCGTATCTTATTAACATAAAGGACGCTGTATGTTGCGTTTGTTACGTTGTTTTGTGTAAAATGTATGTTTATTTACGTAAAAATACACAATAGAAAACAAATAGGCGAATACAATCGCCATTTGTACCATAGATACTTGTTTGTTTACGGTATTTAGGCAAGGGAACAACGTTCATACGTCCTCTTGACAGATTAAAATAAAAGAATAAGTAAATAAATATTTTAATTAAACATTTAAATAAATTTATAGTTATAAATTAAATAAACACATTTATTAATGCAACTTAATATTGACTTATTTTATTAGCTTCATTGCTTAATTCTACTTTATATCACCAAGCATTTCTCGAACATTCTTAGCGTGAAACTATGATACCCTAACAAAACAAAGAATTTACACATATTTACAAAAAAATAAATAAAACACAATTATTTAAATAAGCATAAATTATATTATTCGAGTATATTCGAAAAGCATAAACAACTCTAAAAGTCATTAACATTTAGCTACAATAATTGATTTTTCCTTTGACAGGTAAATATAGCAGCCAGCTCAATTTGTAGTCTTCAACTCAACGTGTAGTCTTTATGAGATATTTGTAGTATAAAACTCAGCGATCACGTTTGTCGTGTACTGCTCTTATATGAGACGCTAGAGCAGTGTGTTGGGCGAATCTAGCTGGACAAGTGGTACATACGAACGGGCGTTCACCTGTATGTGTCCTCATGTGATTTGTTAGGATTTTATTTGTCTGAAAATACATAAAATAGTTTTAAAAGTAAAGGTATTTAATGTTAATTCCACTTAAATAAACATTTACTAGTTTTTTTTTCACTAGTAAATACAAGTACAATACCTTATATTTTAAGTGATAATTGTTATTAGTTTTACTCAGGCCCACCGTGATAAACGTGCGTGTAGAACGTGCGACCGTTGGACCGTAACCGATTCTTTTTCCACAAAGCTCTAGCAAGTAGTTGTAGCGTGGTATAATGGCGTTTACACGCAAGCAGTGAAAAAGGTTTGATTATTATTACTATTCATTAGCCCACGTGGTGGATTAAGGCCAAAACCCTCTCAAGTCCATGTCTAGCAATGGGACGTATAGGGACTGATGATGAATATTTTTCAAGTTACGGTAATGTGATGTTACTATGCATGATATATTTACCGTAAATCCTCTACCGCACATATCACAGATCTTGTTTTTCGGCGGCAGTATGCCCTCGTGGACGCGCCTCCTATGCTTTACTAGATCTGCATTTCTTATGAAGTTCTGAAATCACACGAGCGATTGATTAATGTTAATTATCAGGCATTCGTGTCGAAAAGTCGTTTGAATGTATTACAAGAAGTGGGTTGTTAATATACAGAGTGTAAAAAGATCGTGATCGAAAAGTAAGTCAGGCAATAGTCACAATGATTAAAAACATACTGACATTACAACAATTCGCGACAAAAACAAAGATCTTTTCGTATTTGGTGATTTGAAAGTCAAAATTTTCATTTTTTGGCGGATTTTTTTTAAATCAATGTGTTTGGAACTCTAAAATAAGGCTTACACTTTTTTATTGTATGACAATAGTAAAACTAAATATTAACTTACCTTATCGCATTCCTCGCATCTGTACTTATAATATTTCAAATGTACGAGATTGTAATGGTCTTTCATGTAGATATTCTTGGAGAATACTTTGTCACAGCTCGGACACGGAACCCTGCAGGAAAAGTGATATAACTCAGTGTCGCTACTTCCATAGAAGCCCAAAAGCGTTACACTTTAATTGTGTAATGTCAAACTTATAGTTTATTGTGGGCTAAGGACACTTATATATCAAACTGCTTTTATAAAATTAAAATATAAAGCATAATGATTCGGACTTTTTAAGGCAAGTAAATACCGAGCAGTGATGGCCTCGAGGTTTGGGCGCGCGGTCGAGAATCTCGGCGGTCACGGGTTCGAACCCCAGGCACACACCTCTGACTTTTCGAAGTTATGTGTGTATTCACATTGAATTATCACTTGCTTTAACGGTGAAGGAAAACATCGTGATGAAACCTGCACACCTAACAGTTCTTAGGAATTTCTTCGGTGTGTAGTCCACCAACCCGCCCTAGGCCAGCGTGGTGGACTATGGCCTAAACCCTCTCAATGGTAGAGGAGACCCGTGCTCAACAGTGAGCGTATATGAGTTGATGATGAAATACCGAACTACCACCACAATCGTTACCTGACTCTCTTCCTAGGTTTATGCCTGGCGCTATTTGCCAGGTGCCATCTATATCTATACACATCTACATATTTCTTGTCACATTCGACGCAGTACGCTGTCTGGCCTGGTGGAGCGTGGCGAAGTTTGTTGTGGAGCCATAGACCGTTGTACCTAGCGAACTTCTTGTTGCAATCTTTACATTCGAATGTTGAGTGTTGTTTCCTTGAAATAAGAGAAGTTGGTATTATGAATTGTAATAGTAATTAAAGAGTCTATTTTGTACCTATCTCCCCACTTGTATGGCACTGAAACGTCTGTGCTACATTCATAAAAGGACGCCAATTTCCCTAATTTTTAGTTGAATAAAGATAATTTGACTTTGATAATCCAAGGCCAGCGTGGCGGACTAAGCTCTAAACCATTTTAGTTGTAAAGGAGGCTCGTGCCCAATAGAGGGCCGTATCTGCCGATGAGGCATTTATATTATATTTTTTTTGTATTCCTGTCTAAAATACACTTACCTAATGTGGTCAATTATGCAATATCGCATCTTGAAACTGATCCCGCAGTAATCACAGATAAAGTTCTCATGCCACTCTTTGAAATGTTTAAAAAACTCACGACGACTGCTGCAATAAATAATATACTTTTTATACATTTCTAACATTTAAGGAAAGTATCTAAAAATAAAAATATTACGTGAGAACCTTTCACGAAATTTGAAAACTGCAATTATTGTATGAATTAACCATGAACTTGCAATAGGTTAATAATAAAACGTTTTTGATACCTTTGTACTGTTTCACAAGTAATTTTCGATTAACTTACCAAAACTTCAAAGCACATTTCAGACACTGAAAAACTTTACGATGATGCCTTTCGAAATGTCGAATCCTTTCTTTTCTACTCTTACATCGGTATGAGCATAAGGTACATTCATAAACACAATAATGTTTTAGTATGTGCGATGACAGATGACGTTTATCACGAAAATTTGACTCGCATATATCACATTTGTATTGTTTTGTGCCCTGAAATAATATAAGAATTATTTTTATTCATAAAATGACTTATGGCCTAGTCCCGCAGCACGAAAATGTTTGATTAGAGGTTTCCGATTCAACTCCCATTTTTAACTAACAATTTGTATTAATATTTTTTTCTGTTGCATAATTCTCAATGAAATGTATCATAAGAAATAAAAATTCTAATCTATAAGAGTTACATTACAACAAGAATGCAGGTGTATGCGTATGCGTTACAAAAATGACCATTAAATAAATTGAGTACATGGCTATAAGTCTAGTATTATAATACAAAATAAAAATCGCCAATAAAATTAATTTTATGTCTCGGATATGACTACAAATTAAGTAAAAGACTACAGCTATAGTAATTGACCATTACAGCAAATAACACTACAAACAAACTTAAAATTTGAAATAGGGTCAAGTAAACAATGACAGTTACAGATTCAAGTCCCATTGCATGCATGTAGGTAGGTATATGATACATCTTACCTTGTGAAACATCCTAGTATGTTTCGCAAGCAATTTCTCATCTTTAAACAACAACACACACTTTTCACATTTATATCTTTTCGATTTAAAATAATCGCTTGTTTTTATCTCCAAAATACCTCTATGTAACTCTTCATCACTCAATTTGATTTTACTAAAAATATTTTCGTAGTTTGTTACCATTCTGAATTTAGGCTTTTTATTTTGTATGGCTCTTTCTTCCGCCCATCTATTTTTCTTTGTGTCTTTTTCTATTTCTTTTTTGATATCAATTTGAGTTGTGAATTCTGTATGATCATCGTCATCAACATCATTACTGGAGTCAATATCGGGTTTTAGATCTGTCTGTATGTTTGTTTCGTTAACATATATTGTGTGGGCTGAATCGTTAAGAGTTATTGTTGATAAAGTTGAAAGTGATCCTTGTAAGTATGCCTGGAATATAGAAAAAGGACTTGATATTATTTATCCATAGATGAGGAAGCTGAGGTTAACAAATAAATACATACACCCAACAGTCACACACATAGTTTTGAGTCTTATATTGAAGGTATCAAAAACTTTTTCAGTCCTACTACCACTAAGATCTGAAACAAATATTTGAGTATTTCAAAAACATTTGTCTCAGTGCGGGGATTGAACCCGCGGCCATTAGTATCACACGCAAGTTTCTAGCAAACTGCACCACTATAAATGAATAGTTAAACCACTAAGAAAGAACTCACCTGTCCAATTTGTAACAATTCATTTGCTTTTTCCACATTCTTCTGGAACTTTGCAGCTCTTCTTAGTAAAGCGTAACACTCCCAACAAACTTCTTCTATTTCCAATGCCTTGTTCTGTAAAAAAAAAAAAAAATTTCATTGTAACTTTTTTTCCTGACTATGGCAAAGCTAAAGGAGGGTTGTGACTTTCACAGGCTATTTTTGTATGTTCATCTGTTCCCTCATAACTCCTCACCTATTTATTACAACTGGTTCTATAAGGGGTCGTTCAAAACATTGTTTAACAGACAATTACCATATTTGTAAACACCATTAAAATTAAATTTTATGAGTTTCTCTTTGGTGATTTTAATACTTATAAAATGAATAAGAACTTACCAAGTGTAATTAATTTACATAACATGTTATGTTATACATTTTTAATTAAGTTAAAGGTAAATTTAATTGAACAATTAAAATTTAAAAATTACACTAATTTAATTCAGATGAATTAGATTCCAACTAGATAACTCGAATATTTTTTAATTTCATCTTTAATTAAAAAATACTGATAAAATTTAAGCCGGTCGTGGTAACTTAAAACTGGTTTCCTGTGGCTTCGGTTAAAAAAACTTACCGTCAACTCACAATAAGAAGTCAATGTTTTGAATATATTAAAATATTCTGCCAATGGAATTAATATTCTGCCGACACTAAGACAAGCCCGACAATGTAAATTCACATTATATTCTAGTTTTATTTGTCTTTCGTCCATTTTAAGGGCTTAAAAATATGAAAATTGATTTCGCAACTTTCTTGTTTTTTATTTAATCACTAGGAAAACATGATACTAGAACAGATGTTTTCGTTCTTATAGCAAGTAGATCTGTCAACTTTGAACTGTCATCTTGTTAAGAAAATCTTTATTTTTCTTGGTCTCGCAAAGTAATTATAAAAAGCAATTTTTTATTTATAATCTCAATGAAAATAAGTTTATTTTTGCTAACTCTTACCTATTATAATGTACCAACTTTATTTATCCATAGGTTCAATTTTATAATGGCTGTTTTGTTTAGTTTCCTTTTCTTATATTTTTACGATTAATGCCTTTCCAAATTCCAATATGATTTCAAAATGTCAAATTGTGTCTAATATAGGAGCTACGAATCTTATTTTGATATTTAAAAATAATAAAATGGCACAATTCTTGGAGTTAACTCTTGACGAATATACGGAAAATAATGATCAGTTTAATTTTGGGCAAACGTGCGTGTGCTGCTTAGCGCAAAACGTTCCTCTTATAAATTTATCGACATGTAAACACAGCGGATTTCTACAATTCTACTTTAAATTAAAGGTAAACCGTAGTTTATGTATGATTTTATTATTTTCAAGTGCGGATGTTAATCAACACTATTTTTAGTCTTTGCTTTAAATAATTCTTGTGAAAAGGGCCGTTGAAATTTTCGTAAAAATCTTAGTAATGAATAAAGATTAATTATTTCGTATCCTTATAAAGATTTATTTAGTTATGTTTTTTATATTCATTTTATGTATGTGACGTTTGGATGTATTTTTTTCACATCTCCCCACCTAAATTATTAAGTGATAATATGAATACACACATAACTTAGAAAAGTCGGAGTTTTGTACCTGTCGGACCTTCTTCGAATTTATACTAGTGTGATAAATTAATTTTTTTTTAGCTGTTTTTACCGATGGAAGTGCAGAATTCTCTAGTGTGTAACCACTGTCATGGACAATTGAAGAAAATTGATGGATTCATGCAGCAGATTCAAGAGAGCTATGTCATTTTAAATGAAAAGGTATGTACAATATATTTTAATAAAAAAATGAAGTCTCTAGGTAAAATGATAAAATAACTAGTAATGCGTTTAATAAAACATTATTTATATTGAAATGTTGTAGTTCTACTTTATGAGATGAGGTCAATAGCATACCAGCTTGCAAAACAAGATACTACGGGTTTGATCCCCAAAGACACAAATGATTAATGTTTGGGTGACCCACTAATTTCTGCTACTGATACTCACATATTTATACAGACTAAAACACATATATATGTATATCTTCAAAAATCATACAGGACTTATTATTATGCACCTCATTTCTTTAAAAACATCATAGAAAAATAATAGTTTTATATTCTCCTTAATTGTCATTTAATGAAGTGTAAATCTATCTATTTTAATTTACAGGCAACACTCAAACCAACAAACATTTCTAGTCTTCAATGCACTCAAGTGGAATTACTGTCCGTTCATCCCACATCGGATGGTGTCAAATCTGAGTCTACTACAAGCACAGAGTACCAAGGAATCAGCATTAAAAAGGAGGTTAACCCAATAGAAGATGTCAAACCGATGTGTGCCATAGACAATGAGTGTGATGAGTTTGAGAGCAAGGAGGTAAATTGCCAATTCAACTATGTTTTTGAATGAAATAATTACAAATTTTGGGAGATCAAATAATAAAAACATCCATAATATGTAAATTTAAGAAACTTTTTAAATATACATATATTCAAAAAACTATTAAACCAAATTTTCATTTAATTTAATAAAAATTCACTACAATTTTTCACTTTAATTTTATTTCCATAAATTTAATATTTTCTTCTCAGGAGAAAAAAGATATTATTAAAAAAGAAAAGAGAAGAAAAAAGGAAATGATAGCATCATATGTTGGGAAGCTTCTAGTTTCAGTACTAAGTCCAGAAGAAATGCAGAAGGAGAGAGAACAGCAGAGAACAGAAGATAAATATCAGAAGAGACCGTTCAAATGTGAAAAATGTATTGTTGCGTTTGACCATGAGATCAATTTGAAGAATCATATAGAGAACAGACATAAAGAGGTAGGATTTATTCACTGAACAGTTGAATAAGATTAGAATGGAAATGTTCACATGCCGAGCGTGCCGAACCTACAACTACACTGTCATATGTTTGACACACACGCTTCTTAGTAATTCATTGCGAGTAATATCAACACTTTAATGTGTGACAACCAATAGCATCCAGTTTTGTTTGAAATAATCACTGTCGGTGTGTTGTAGTAGAATGAACAGGTGACAGACAAGCGGCGACACTCGGACACTTACTAAATACTGGATATTTCCCTTCTTATCTTATTCAGCTGTTCTGTGATTAAACCATATTTTGATAGTTATAACTTAATTGTATTAGTTAATAATAAAGTAATCATTATAGATTTCTTGATTTATTTGCATACAAAAATAGAATGCCTAAACAACTGAATTACATATTGGATTGGGAGAGATAAATTTTTAGAGCCATGCGATAGATTTGAGTCCTATCTAAAAAATGGGTGATGTTATTGATATATTACTATTTATCATTTATGACTACATAGTATAAAACAAAGTTGCTTTCTCTGTCCCTATGTCCCTTTGTATGCTTAAATCTTTGAAACTACGCAACGGATTTTATTAACGGATAGAGTGATTGAAGAGGAAGGTTTATATGTATGATAACATCCATTAAATATCAGCATTGCACCCGTGCGAAGCCGCGGTGGGTCGCTAGTTAATTATAAACTAGACAGTACACAATGACCGTGTAATACTTTTTGGCTTTTATCGAAGTAGCAACACTAATACAAGCATACATACATGAATACTTATATCCATACATACATCTGTAAAAAGGATTTTTTTCAGACTTGCGGTGGCCATGTGTGCAAAATATGTGAATCTGTATATGACAGTGATATATCGTTGAAAGCGCATCATAAAAGGCATTTCACTAGGTAAGTTTACTCATTTTACCAGCCCAAAGAATGATCTTTGGTTTTCGTAACAGACATTGGAATCACTTACGATGTTTTCCTTCACTATTAAAGAAAGTGATAAGTCATTAGAAATAAAGGGTGTATTCAGATCGTGAGCGGAAACTGAGGCAGGTTATAGTTTCCGAACACGCTCTGAATACACCCTGTATACTAATAAGTTGGAAAAGTCGACAAGTGTATTTGCGGTTTAAATTCGCATTAACACATATTGTTTTCAGATTTAAATGTAAAATATGTGAAAAACAGTATTTAGACGAGAGATCAGCTGTGCTACATTATACTGAGAAACATACTAAGGGACCACAATTGTATCAATGTAAAGTTGAAGACTGCGGGTTCGAGACCCGGTGAGTACCATATTTAAAGAAAAAAAAGGTCTAGTGTGAGTCAACATGTATGTGTTATAAATGACAAAAAAAAACATAAATATGTAAATTACTTTTACCGCTTCTTTCGTCTCCGAAGAGGTACCAAGAGGTCTTAGATTTGATTCTCGAATGGCAAGAATGTTTGCTTCCTTGTTATTACAGATATGAGGGTATTTTAAAAAATAAAACATATTCAAATAATTAAGTAGACATGTAATAATTTAGTGATGTCACTTTTAGTACAAAAAACAGGCCAAGTGCGAGTCCCATTAGCTCACGAAAGGTCCCGTACCATGTCCAATATACCATACCATGTCCTTTCCATGGGAGCCCCACTTAAATATTATTTATTGTGTTTTAGTATTTGTTGTTATAGCGGCCACAGAAATGATCACCTGCCAAAATTTCAATTGTCTATCTATCACGGTTCATGAGATACGGCCTGGTGACAGACGGACAGTGAAGTCTTAGTAATAAGCTCCCATTTTACTCTTTGGGTACGGGACCGAAAAACTAAAAAAAAAGTTATTTTCAGGTCCCACAGGAGCTTCAGATATCACCAAGGTAGACATAATCAAGTCCAGTGTACTTTTTGCAGTAAATTATATATGAAGGGAACTCAATTGAGACTACATATAAAGTAAGTCTCATTTTAACTCTTACTTAGAAACCATGGATTGTATCGCAAAAAATAACATGAATTTTTACATAAAAATGTCAATTCTAATTATCATCAGCAAACGCTTGCATTTAGTACCTTGATAGGAAAACTATATATTTTTTAATTTTCTGTCGGGATATTTTTAACGCCAATGTGTTCGTGATGGCTTCGAGGTTTGGGTGCGCGGTCGAGAATCTCGGCGGTCGCGGGTTCGAACCCCAGGCACACACCTCTAACTTTTCAAATTCATTTGAGTATTCACATTGAATTATCACTTGCTTTAATGGTGAAGGAAAACATCGTGATGAAACCTGCACACCTAAGAGTTCTTAGAAATTTCTTAGGTTTGTAGTCCGCCAACTCAATCTCTCAATGGTAGAGGAGACCCGTGCTCAGCAGTGGGCGTATATGGGTTGATGAAGAAGAAGAAGAAGTGTTCGTAATCACCGGAGCTATTACCCACCTTTGTTTTCGATCACTGTCTGAATACATCCTGTATAAATAAATAAATGGAAGCACCGCTTTATTTTCTTATGAGTGTAGTCCGCCACCCACACTAGGCCAGCGTAGTAGAATAAGGCCTTAACCCTCTCATTAGTAGCGGAGGCCCGTGCTCAGCAAAGGGAAGTATATGGCCTGATGATGATGAAGATGGTATTGATGATGATGATGGTGATAATTTTAATGATAATGATGACGAGGATGATAATGATAATGGTGATGATACTGATGATGATGATGAAGTACCGCCACTGATGATTCCCTAAAATCCTCTTCCAGCACAGTTCACAATAACTCCAGCGTCTTCAAATGCGATAAATGTGACAAACAGTACAAACAGCGCTCCGGCCTATCAGTTCATATGCAGTCGGCCCATGGAGGGGACGCGGCGTATTGCCCCAAGTGTCGCAGGCACTTCCGGACACCTCAGATACTGGCCAGGCACTTGAGGTGCCACTCCAACCATGTGGATAAGAAGTTAGTGGTGTAAAAGTGATTTTGTGGGTGTTTTTTGCATAGAGCCTCGAGGTTTGGCTATAGGCTTAAATCACTTCAAGCGTGTAGATAAGTAGTTAGTGGAATAAAGATAGTCTTACACTCAGAATATCGCCGTCCATTGGTAAACGAGTTGAGCGAACCTCATCCATCCGTTATCCGCTAAAAAAGAGTCTTAGGGGTGCAAAAAGAAGTGAAAGTTTTAGTTAGTGATTTTGACCTCTAGGTTTGGAGTTAGACCCAAACCATTCCAACTATGTAGATAAGACTTAAACCTTCTCAATGGTATGGACGATGATGATGATGATAACGGTGATGATGATAGCAATGCCATTTTTTCCCTTCAGATACATGTGCGACGAATGTGGTACAAGATTCGTGACTAAAGGAAATCTGAAATATCATATAGAGTGGGCTCATCTTAAAATGGCGACATACAGGTGTAACCAGTGTTCCAAGGTATGTATATTTATACATCCAACAAAATAAGTTTGTTTACAAAGATCACATGAGCATATCAGTATCGGTACTTCCATAAAAGCCCAAAAGCGTAACACGTCAATTGTGTAATGTCTTGTTTGTAACCGTTTATTGTATCAGGATATTCTAGTTTATATGACAAATTGCTTTTTTTAAATAAACATTTAAAGATCATAATTCGCAACTTGGTAAGGTGAGCTGGGCTTTAGAGCGTTAATCCATTATTAAACAAAAGTAATTCGACATACCAATGAGAATATTCTAAGCCTACAACTATAAACTAGACCAGGGCTTCCCAAACTGTGCGTCGCGACGCTCTGGGGCGTCGCGGCAACATCCGAGGGGCGTCGCGAGGCGATCGGCAAACATTTGCTGTCCGTATTTTTCTGATAACATCATATTACGCTAACTACTACTGTTTTTATTTCCAGTAAAGTAGGTAGTTTTGATGATGGGGGGGGGGGGGTGCGTCGCAAGAAAAATAATTATCATATAGGGCGTCATAGTGTAAATAAGTTTGGGAACCCCTGAACTAGACATTACACAATTAACGTGTAACGCTTTTGGACTTTATGGAAGTACTGTTAAATACCTATATCTTTTTTTCCAGGTATTAAGGACATCTAGAGCCCTGCAAAGGCACATTGAATTTATCCACGAGAATAAACAGCTGCCCAGAGATAAGATATGTCATTACTGTGGCAAAGGATTCACGGTAAGCACCACGGTAATAGACATTGGGCCAGGGTAGTGGACTAAGGCCGAATTTTTTAAATCCACCAGTGACTTAGGTGTAATATTAAAGTGCAAGTTAAACTGAGATTTTCCAGATCGATTTGAAACATCTATATTTGCAATCGATTTTAATTGACATAATCCCAGTGGCGTGCTATAGGAGAGGCCTATGTCCAACAGTGGACAAATAAAGGCTGATGATGATGATGATGAATCTATAATAGATATATTTAGTTCAATAAATTGTTTTCTGTCCCGTTGGAAGGCCTTGGTTCAAAGGACAGAAAGATACTAGTATAGTGGGTATCTAGATATAAAATATATTTGCTTTAGATATATCTGAAGACAGATCACATGTTTCTTTTCAAAAATATTTCCTCTGCCTAGAGGCCACGAAATGGCATTTTTATGGTTTTAAATTGGCAGTTGGGTCAATTTATAAAAATTACTAAAAATATCTATATTAATAGTCCGAAATCATCGATACATCTCCTCATCGATATCAAATGATCGTCCTTTCGTTTCTGTAGTCTATGGTGATAATGATGTTTTATTTTTCTGCCAGTCCTCAGCATACCTTCGAACCCACTTACTATCGCACACGGGGGAGAGGCCGCATCGCTGTTCGTGCTGCGGCGCCTCCTTCGCGCACCGAGCAGCGCTCTACACGCACCATAAACGACACCTCACGCCCAGAGCATAGACAATAAAACTCTATATAGCAATAAAACGTTTTATTTTTACCCCTTATCCCTATAGACTTAAGAAGTCTTAAAAATTATGTTAAGATTTACTCAAGGGGTCAATCCCCAACCGGGCAAAGTGATATTGAGTTTTTCTCTGAGAATGCTACCTAAAAAAGTTAAGGTGAGAGACTAGAGTTTCATTGGTCAAACGCCGTGATAATATAATGTTTATAAATAATTAATGGTCGGAGCATGGTCCATCTATTTGTCAAATTAAAAAAAAAACATTGGTGATAATTATCTTACCCGTAAAAATAAAAAATCCAGAAAAAGAATTAAGAAAACCTAATAATACAAAGCATATGAGTAACTTCTTTATTTTTTTTAAAGGGTTTTTTGTATAGATTACCAAGTTAAAGATTATTTGCTAACTATAATTTACGAGCAAAAATAAAACATTTTGGCATTATCAGCTGTCAAAATGACTTTCAAATAAATGGAAACCTAGTTCTCAGCATGGAAACGTGTGACCCGTTAAAAGCAGACTACGTTACTTTCAATAAATATTGAAAGTTCAAAGTAAAATGGAATCATTCGAACGGAGTATCATGGAATAACTAATATTGTTTGTTTGGGAAAATGTCCTTTATGAAGTAAGAAAGATAATTATTATAGTATTGTATTATCATGGAGGATTGCTCAGAAGCTGTGTTAAAAAAGCTCTGTTGTACGTGTCTGAGCGTTAATCGCAAGTTGTTTTTACTTTGCCGGGTAGATGATGGTGTCAACAATTTGTATTTGTTGTTGTCTTCGGATACGGAAGCTTACAGAGTAAGTCTTTTTCGGTATAATGCTAAGGTTTCATAAACAAAAATTTACACCCGAAAATTTACAATAAGTTTTACAAATACTGATATTAATGCTAAAATCATAATAGGAATCTATTTGTCTTATTTTGGGCATAAAAATACAATAAGTTATATATATGCAAGCGATATTTCTAATGTTTTTAATTTTCCAAACTAAATATTTAAAACATTGGCCACAGAAAATAATCTGTTCTTGAAACCCTAGATCATAAACTTGTTTTGTAAAAATATTTGTTTTGGGTCTGGGTGTTTGTGAGACCAAAGAGTCTCTAGTAGTTTCTGTTACCTACAACACAAGGCTTGTATTTTAATGTGGGGTCAGAACTGTGTACGTGATATTTATTTTAGCGGTATTTATTTCTTTTCCAGGAAGGGTTCTACAAAGACACAGCAACATTATTCATATGCTGGGAATGTAAAGCCATAATGAGGAGGATTAGCTGTTTCAGGAGACAGGCTTGTGTCGCTCAGAAAAAGCTTACAGCTATTGCCGAGGGGCGTACTGATGTAAGACTTCAGATATCAATACCAAAATTAATGCAGATGTTATCCAAACTTGATTGTTAGTTTAAATAACAACAAGTTTTGTTGTCTTCAGCCCATGTAAATAGCTTAGTGGGAATGGGCACTTAAGGCCTTGGTCCACCGTGCTGGCCTAGTCCAGTTTGGTAATCTACACACTTAAGAAGTTCTAAATAACTCTAAGTGTGCAGGTTTCCTTATAAAACTTTTCTTTCATGGTTAAACTAAATGAAAATTCAATGTGAATAAGACGTAACTCAGTAAGAGGCCCGTGCCTGGGATTTGAACTTGTTACTGCTATGATCCTCAATTGCATATCTAAACCTCAAGGACATACATAATCACCACAAATTAACATCCTCATTTCAGGCAAGACTACAAATGCAGTGCTTATCAAAGCTCCATACACAGTACATAACATCATACCAAATTATCGTAACCGAAAGCGATTCGAAAGAGGACAACTTTATCGATTGTGGTCCAGCAAATTCTCTCAAAGACGAGATTGACATCGATGATGTACCATTATCCGAGTTGCAGAGTTATGAATCTGACAGAGATGAGATTTTAGAAGGTACTAATTTATTATTTATTTACAGACCTTTGGCTCATGCACAACAACTTTGCTTAAGATCATCACATGATCTAATGCATAGTTTACGATTCTCTGCAGACATACATAGAGAAAAACATTCATTATATAACTAGTTGTCCTGGCACAAAAAAGCTTTAAGTGTTATGCGGACAGCAGCGCCACCTACCGGGTCAAATTGTGTTTTGAAATCATTTAAGAACCCATTCAAATTTACATAGAAAATTTCATCTCAATTGGTCCAGTTGCTTAAGACAAGTTTGGACACTCCCAGTAATACCACTGAATTATTTGGTATGATTGTTCTCATATAAAGCTTCATATGTACATACCTCTACTTATAATTTAATTTTATAGCACCACTAAACGGCTTAAAAGACCACACGGAAGACATAAAGAAGAAAAAGATAAAAACAAGAAAGGTGAAAAAGAAATTGACAGAAAAATATTTCAAAATATCAAAGATTGATGAAGAAGAAATGAGGGAATTAAGAAGGATAAGATCAGAAAACTCTTTGTATGTAACTGCTGAATATAAATGCGATAAATGTCTCGAAATATATTCCGATGAAAAGGATTTAGATAAACATAATGATAATCTTCATATAGAGGTAATTATATCACCATCAGCCCATACAAATCCTAATAAGTGATAATTCATTGTGAATGCACACATAACTTGAAAAAGTCAGAGACATGCTTGAGGTTTGAACCCGCAATCTTCAAGATTCTCGTCCGTACGCCAGAGCCTCGAGGCCATCGCTATTCATTGTTAATGAATATTCTAGTCTAAAAAATAAGTAAAATTGTGTATTTATCAAAATTGGTTGAACAGTTTTCTGTAACACTAACTGTAACATTCACAAATTTAGAATATTTTATTTAAAAAAAAAACAGAAACTTATTGAGAGGACCTGGATTTGATTTCCAAGTCAGTTAAATTAATATTAGAATTTCCAAAAAATATATCTGATAAATTTTTATTACCTCATTCAATATAATTTATAAAATAAAAAACCCATTTGATCTCTACCTATCTCTTAAGTGATACAAAATTTAATATTCAAGATATTACTACAAATTTTTAACAGACTTCAAAAAAGAAGGGGTTTATCAATTTGTCTGTATTTTTTAAAATTTATGTTTTTAATATTTACTTTCCAGAAACCTGACCATTTACAATGTGATATATGCAAAGTATATATCCCCACCGCATCGGTACAAGACCACAGAAACACCCACTATCAAAAGTACACTTGTCACTTCTGCGAATACACTTCTCAGTATGTGGGTGAAATGGGGAGACATTTGAGAAATCATTCTTTGAAGATCGGCGCTGTTTTGTGTAAGGTATCTTTTGTTTTATTATTGATTCAAAGTATTAAGAAATTAGATATAAATAGTAATCATAGAATGAATAATATTGAGAATAAAATATATATTTAGAGAATAAAATATATATTTATAGAATAGATATTTTAAGGCCCTATCCCACCACACACCCGCCACTGCAACTCCTGTACTACAGGATCAACAGCGGCACGCACAGTATTGGCGCCGAGCAATGAAGCTCAGCGAATCTAAGGGGACCTAAATTGTCACAATCCCGCAACGAAGTTAATCAGAAAAGCAATGTAAAGGAGGAGTTGGAAAACAAAGAGTTGTCCACTTCCCTCCACAGCAAAGCGGGTGACAAACCATTGAGCTATGAGGTTTAACTTCACATAAAGAAAGACAATTACAATTACCAAAAAATTTAGACGCAATTGACGCACCACGGATTAATAACTATTGCTTAAATTGGACCTAACGTGCGAACTATATATTAATAGTATGCATAATATACAGGTGTATTTAGACCGTGATCGAAAACTAAGGCTGGTAATCGCTACAGTGGTTACAAACTCATCGGTGTAAAAAAATCCCAACACAAACAAAATTTTGATGTTCCCTTAACAACCATATTGTATTTAATACTTATTGTATGATAGTAATAGATATTTTTATTAGCCTATATCCCACTGCTGGGCTAGTGTGCCCTATCATTGTAACACAAGATTATCCAAGATAAATGTAGGAGTCCAGATCTATCTTTATACCAAAATATCACCAAAATTGGTCAAGCCCTTTCACCTATACCCACAACACAGGAATTTTATGTTAGTGTGGGGTCAGAATAAGAAGAAAGTCGTTTAATTTGTCTCATTTAAATTCATGTAAGGGATTTGTTAGGGGTCATGATTAAATTACGTCAACCTTAAGAGTGGGAGGGGATCTAAATATCGTGACATTTTAACATTTTTTTACTATGATGAATATTTTTTCTAAATTTTATATCTTCTATTCAAATGCGTTTTGTAGGATTTTAATGATGATGATGATGAAATTTATTTCTAAATTATATTTTTTTAATCTAATTTTTGTATGGTTTTAGGGTCAAAAGAAAACTGTACAAGTTAAGAATCCAGGGTCTAAACCTCATAGAAACAGAATAATGACTGATAAAAGGACTCCATATGGCTTCAAGTGTCCCGACTGTGACAAATACTTTGAGTAAGTTGACTATGTTACTTCCCTGGGTTGATCCAGAGGAATGACTATGGGGTCATGTCCTTTCCCTGGGCTTAGTCCAGGACTTAGACCAATATATTTTAAATAATGTTTTAAAAAACTAAAAGTGTTATGTTAATTGTGTAATGTCTAGTTTATTGTGGGGTTGGGATATTCTCATTTACATGGCAAATTGCTTTTGTTAAATAAAAGTTTTAAGCTTGATGATTATTTGGAATTTTTTAGGCAAGCTGGACTTTTAAGCTTTTATGGAAGTAAAACTGGTATAGAAATAGATTGGACTTGAAAAATTATATGAGATAGTTTTATAAACATAAAATATGTTTTTCCTTTCAGCAATAAAAATTTAAGATACAAGCATATAAGGAGGTACCACAGTGAAGGATTTTCTTGTAGTGTATGTGGAAAACGTTATCCTTTCAAAGATAACCTTATTAAACATGAAAGGTTGGTAAATATCTATACCAAATTACATTTGACAGTCCCGTGTCTCCGTTGTCTAGCCAGCAGCTTGTGAAACTCGAGGCCGCGTCGATCCCGCAGAGACTAGTGTTTGTGTCATACACTATTTGTTGTGTTTGTGAAATTAAAGTCTCTCGTAGTTTCTGTTACCCACGACACAGGACTTGTATCTTAATGTGGGGTCAGGACTATGTGTGTGACTGTTGGGTGTATTTATTTATTTATTGTCTATGGTAGGCTGCACCAAGGCCCTCTCCCTCGCGAGGAGTGCCCGACCTGCCACAAGATGATCAGGTCTGACCTTCTGAAGACCCACGCCAGGATCCATTCAGCAAGAGAAACGATAACCTGCGTGGAATGTGACAGGATATACATTAGTAGAGCTTCGTACGAGAACCATTTGAAGTACAGCCAAGCGCACGCGTCAAAGGATGTTCTCAAGTAAGTGGGGGTAATTTTATCGGTTTTTTGTCAGTGGGGGGTATGTATATGACTTATGGATGTGATGGGAAATGTGTGCAATATATTAAATAAAATAACTTTACAATTTTTAACTTTAACAGCTTTTTTAAATAAGTAAACTTTCAATTTTTTTTCGGAAATCTCGATATTTATAAAAGGCTTATTTGCCGCTGGTTAGAATGTTATACATACATACATAAACTCACGCCTATATTCCCCGAAGGGGTAGGCAGAGATGCATTTCTGCACCCACATTTCGCCAGTATGTATCAGTCCCACGTAATAGGAGGCGAGCCTATTGCCGTTTTTCGAGCACATTTCCAGACTTCGCGCTGCTGCTGAGAATTTCCGAATGGAAAAACCCAATAACACTTTGCCCGACCCGGAAATCGAACGCGGGACCTCAAGATCGCACGGCACATACTTGTACCGCGAGACCATAAGCATTATATTTATTTCAGATACAAATGCTCGATGTGTGATAAAGGCTACAGGTCGAAAGGAGAATTAAGAGATCATGTCAACTACCAACATTTAGGCAAGACACAACATAAATGTCCCATCTGTGGGAAGGTAAGTCTTCCCTGTACTTGATTGCAATCAGTATTTTTAGATAATTCCTACTGCTGGGCACTGGCCTCGTCTAAAACTGAGATGGTTTAGACCACCACGCTGGCCTATTGCAGGCGGACTAAATACCCAAGGAATTTCTAATAACTTAAAGTTTATTTCCCTATTCCTATGTAGTCCGCCAACCCGCACTAGGCCAGCGTGGTGGACTAACTAACCCCTCTCAGTTGCAGAGGTCTGTGCCCAGCAGTGGGATGTATAAAAAGTGTGTGTTATGTAGTATTGAGTGTGTGAATCCCACAGGCGCTGGCTACTCGTCGCTGTATCACTCGCCACGTGAGACGCGCACATCACGATATCAAGGAAAGTCCTAGAGATAAGATATGCCAACAGTGCGGGAAGGCGTTTAGAGTAAGTATATTTGGTACATAATCTTAGGTGAATCCCACAAGATGTGAAATTTTGTTTCTTCTAGCAATATTTTTATATACACTTTCTACTGCTGGACACGAGCCTCCTCTACCCACTGAGAGGGTTTAGCCCTTAGTCTACTCCGCTGGCCTAGTGCGGGTTGGCGTTTCACATATTTTATTGGGATTTTAAGTCTTGCGGTCCAATTGTTTGCATTGGGATCTGAAGGCCCTAGATTTGGCTCTATGGTCAAGCGAAATATTATTGTTAAAAGTATTGACTCCTCATAAAATTTTGACTAGTAATTAATTTTAAAAGTGAGTGAGTCGCCTCAAAATATTGAGTAGGATTTTTTCTGTTTTCCTCAATAAGTTTTGTTTTTTTTTATAAGCTAAAAATTTAATTCCCAGGCTAAAAAAAAATTTTCACTCCACGCTAATATACAATATCTGAATATTATAATGTTTTTAACAGGACAAAAAAGGTCTACGCGAACACGAGTTTATACATACCGGAGAGCGCCCTCTGTCGTGCGAAATTTGCGGCTGCACCTTCAGGCAAAGTGCGTCTCTTTACACCCACAGGAAAAGGGTGCACAAAATATACCCGCAGAAAAAAAATGTGGAACTTGTTGAAGTGGAATGAGGGATTTTTGTGAGATATACAGGGTGTATTCAGAAACTAAGGCAGGTAATAGCTGCGGTGATCACAAACCCATTGGCGTTAAAATATCCCGAACAAAAATAAAAACCTTGTCGTCTTTAATACAATTATCGGTATTACATGTATCTAGTTTGTATGGAAAACATCTAGTTTTTATTTTTGTCGGGACTTTCTGACAGCCCGGGCGCAGTTGGCTAGACACCAACTTGCGAAACGAGAGGCCGCGGGTTCGATCCCCGTAGAGAATGTTTGTGTGAACCACAAATATTTGTTTCGGGTCTGGGTGTTTGTGTGACCGAAAAAGTCTCTCGTAATTTCTGATACCCACGACACAGGTCTTGCAGCCTAGTGTGGGGTCAGAGCTATGTATGTGACTGTTCTATTACCTGCCAACGGAGACACGAGACTATCAATATAATGTGTGGTGGAAAGTTGTTAAACGAGATTTAGCCGAGAAGAGGATTTTGTACTTATTTATAATAAAATATTTAAATGATTTTGCCTTTTTTATTTCATACTAAATGTCTTGTAGGATTAGTGTCAGCAGTTAGCTGTCACAATGTCACACTCACTCGACCCCCTCCCTCCCCTTGAACGTGTGGCGTAATTTATGGATTACCCTAATCTGTAAGGATTTTTTAATGCTTTATATGCAAGTAGGTATAAATAAAACGCCGTATAAAAATTAAAAATTGTCTATTACACAACCGTCGTTTTACTCCGTCCCCGTTGTCTATGGGGGTTGTGTACGAGTCGTCTATGGTTGTAGAGCGAGGCGGAGTGGGCAAATGTGGCCGCACATTGCCCACACTGGTATGGCCTTTCCCCCGTGTGGGTTCTAATGTGGGCTTGGAGACAGCGTCGCATCTAAAAAAAGAAGATTTTTTTATATACAGGGTGTATTCAGACCGTGATCGGAAACTAAGGCAGGTAATAGCTACGGTGATTGCGAATTCATTAGCTTTAAAAAAATGTCCACAAAAATATATTATCAAACTAAAAAGTCATTAAATGTAACAGTGTTAGTAAATTCGAATCTCATGAAATATATAAATAAATAAATAAATACACCCAACAGTCACACACATAGTCCTGACCCCACACTAAGATACGAGTCTTGTGTCGTGGGTATCAGACACTACGAGAGACTTTTCGGTCTCACAAACACCCAGACCCGAAACAAATATTTGTGGATCACACAAACATTTGTCTCTGCGGGAATCGAACCCGCGGCCGCTCGTTTCGCAAGCTGATGTCAACTGCGCCACGGGGCTGTCAAAGAATCCTGAGTTGGGGGTGTTTTGTGGGATAACCTTTACAACTGGCATTGTTTTCTTAACCTTTACAAATAAATTTGCCTAATCCCACACAATTGGGTAATTTGTGAGATTGACATTAAAAGTAAGTTTTAAAAATTAACCAATCCCACATATTAGGGTTTTCTGGGGTGACCACCCCATTGTGATACTTTTATTAAATGTATACTCACAGTGAATCCTTTGCCGCAGTAATCGCACATTTTATCTCGGGGCAACTGTTTCTTCTCATGAACGAAGGCTATGTGGTTTTTCAAAGATCTGGCAGTTTTCACCATCTGTCAAAAGTACAACGCAGTGATGGCCTCGAGGCTTAGGCGCGCGGTCGAGAATCTCGGAGGTCGCGGGTTCGAACCCCAGGCACACACCTATGACTTTTCGAAGTTATGTGTGTATTCACATTGAATAATCACTTGCTTTAACGGTGAAGGAAAACATCGTGATAAAACCTGCACACCTAAAAGTTCTTGGGAATTTCTTAGGTGTGTAGTCCGCCAACCCGCACTAGGCCAGCGTGGCGGACTATGGCCTAAACGCTCTCAATAGAGGAGACCCGTGCTCAGCAGTGGGCGTATATGGGTTGATGAAGGTCAAAAGTACATATCACGCCTGTTTACTTTTAAGGGTCGACAGAGGTACTTTTCAGAACCCACGAATCACCTTACTGCCTGTTCTCCAGCATATTCCGCTATGTTATGGTTGAACCGAAACTTTTTTTAAAAACTTTTTTTGTCCGAAACTCAAAATTTGTGTGGGGAACTAATTACTGATACTCCCTGATGGAAAACCCATATCAACGACTCGGGAATCTAATCCGAGAGACTAGATCGCGATAATTTAATGCAATAACAACGCCATCTAGTAAATTAGTATTTTAATAAAAACCTACCTTGAAACACTGCGGGCATTGAAAATCCGATTTCTTCAAATGCACCCATTCTATGTGCCCTTTCAGATTAGATTTAGTTATGAACCTAGCACCACAATTGTCACACATATACCTGATAAACATAATTAGTATTATAAACTATCTCTTTATTGGAATCTTGATAAATCGACCTATACATAGAATAACGTTACTTATGACTATAACACCAAAGTACTTTTTATGTCTATAGAGTTAAACTTGTTTATATATTGCACTAGTGAAGTAATAATGATCATAACTTCTGTTGTTGTTTGAAGAACAAAAAAAGTTATTGATAATTTTGTGCCCAATTAAGTTTAAATCGCTGAGAAAGAGAAGTTATTCTGAGCATAGGTCGAAATATTGTAAACCAATCTTGATTAAAAAGAGCAACACTAGAGTTTCTCGCCCGTTCTTCTCTAGTGATGACTTCCGAACAGGGTGGTAAATTTTTTAAATGACTGAATCTAAGGGATGTATTTGACATTTTATAGATTTAATAAATGTTATTCCATTTCGAAACATGTTTTATTTAGACCTCATTTATCCGAAACTATCCGAAACATATGGTTACGGTTACGGATATTTTTTCGGATATCCGACTCTTTCGGATATACGGAGCAAAACATCCCTGATCTGGACTATATGACTGTTAAAAATATCATCAAAACTTACTTCTTATCAGCTTCAGTAACATGATTAGAGTGCTGTCTCAGATGCTGTTTCAAATTATTCCTAGTTCTGAAATGCATCCGGCAGGGGGCGCAGTATGGGGTCCTGTCAAGTGTGTTGTGTACTGACTGCATGTGTATTCGTAAACCACACCGCTGTTTATACACCTTGTTACATTTATCGCAGGGGAAAGTGGTTTGGGCTTGTTTGTGGACGCCGCTAGAGAACAAGGAAGTATTAGTAGAAAAGATTTCAAACCTAATTGTGATTATTTGGGTCATATAAATTGATAAAGGTACCAAATTTCAACTTAATCGCTCTAGAAAACCAGTCGGGGGATAACAAAAGAAAAATCAAAAAAGGTAAATAAGTCATAACTTCAATAAAAAAGGATCAAAAATTTATGACAAAAAATTTACTAAGAAATAAAAAAAATTAAAACAAATATAATAAAATTATGCGAAACAACGAGAATGCTTCAGTATACAATTAATTAATAACGTACATGAAACAACTTACTATATATGCGATCTAAGCTGTATCCATTTTGAGTAAACTTTGCCGCACAATTTACACGGATAAGATTCATGTTTTGATCTGTGATACATGAAGCTTCGATAGGAACTGGAAATAAATATATTTATACATTTAAAACAAATTCTTACAGGATTAGGCAGCATGGTATTTCCATAAAAGACCAAAAGCCCATGTTGCCTAACAAAATTCCAGATAATAATTATCTTTTTAATATTTCCACCTATTTCCTGTGGCTCACAACGTGGATGATCCGCGAGCCAGACTAACCCGTCACTACTCAGACCAGCTTCCCGACATCGATTTGGGCGAGATTAGAATGGCCCTCGACCAACTTCATAACAACAAGGCTCCCGGGGATGACGGAGTAACTACTGAGCTCCTCAAGGCAGGAGGTATACCTGTCTTGAGAGAACTTGTTAAGCTCTTTAACTCCGTCATCCAAACTGGTACAACACCACAGGCATGGAGCAAGAGTGTGGTGGTTTTATTCTTTAAGAAAGGTGATAATACCTTATTAAAGAACTATCGCCCCATCTCACTCTTGAGCCATGTCTACAAGTTGTTCTCGAGGGTCATATCGAATCGTCTCGCCCGAAAATTCGATGACTTCCAACCACCGGAGCAGGCCGGGTTTCGGCGGGGTTTTAGCACCGTGGACCACATACATACGCTGAGGCAAATAATAGAGAAGACTGAGGAATACAACCAGCCTCTATGCCTCGCGTATGTGGACTACGAGAAAGCTTTTGACTCTGTCGAGACCTGGGCTGTTCTGGAGTCCATGCAGAGATGCCTGATTGATTACCGCTATATCCTGGTGATGAGAAGTCTGTACGAAGCCGCATTGATGACCGTCCAAGTACAAGAACACAGCACAAAGCCAATCCAACTGCGACGAGGGGTAAGACAGGGAGACGTAATTTCTCCGAAACTGTTTGCCAACGTGTTGGAGGACGCTTTTAAGACGCTGGACTGGAAAGGACGGGGCATCAATATCAACGGCCAGTACATCTCTCACCTGCGATTCGCGGATGACATCGTGGTCATGGCGGAATCTCTGCAGGATTTGGAGGAAATGCTCAACAGCCTAGACCGGTCTTCAAGACAAATAGGACTCGGGATGAACTTAGACAAAACGAAAATCATGTACAATAGTCATGTTCTCCCGAGGCCGGTTGTCGTAGGGGATGCCACTCTCGAAGTTGTCCAAGAATACATCTACCTTGGCCAAACAATACAACTAGGCAGGCACAACTTCGAGCAGGAGGCAGACCGAAGAATACGATTGGGCTGGGCGGCATTCGGGAAGCTGCGTCATATTTTCAAGTCGTCGATCCCTCAGTGCCTGAAGACGAAAGTCTTTAATCAGTGCGTCCTACCCGTAATGACATACGGAGCCGAAACGTGGACACTCACCAAAGGCCTGGTCCACAAATTCAAGGTCGCTCAGCGTGCTATGGAGCGGGCAATGCTTGGAGTTTCTCTGGCGGATAGAATTCGTAATGAAATCATCCGCCAGAGAACCGGAGTTATTGATATTGCTCGCAAGATTAGCACGCTGAAGTGGAAGTGGGCTGGCCACGTCTGCCGACGGTCGGACGGCCGGTGGAGCAGACAAGTGTTGGAGTGGAGACCGCGTTTAGGCAAACGTAGTGTAGGACGTCCTGCAGCACGATGGACCGACGACTTGAGAAAGGTGGCGGGTAGCGGATGGATGAGGGCCGCTCAGGACCGGGATGGTTGGCGCTTACTTGGGGAGGCCTACGTTCAGCAGTGGACGGCAATAGGCTGAGTATATAATTATCTTTGAATCTTTATTTGACAAAAACAATTTGACATATAAATGAGAATATCCTGATATCATAAACTATAAACTAGACTTTAAACAATTAACGTGTAACGCTTTTGGGCCTCTGTGGAAGTACTGATACTGGTAGATATGTACATATATTCCTACAATAAAATATTTCCAACTTTTAACTTTCATGTTACCTTATTATTATTTGTAACTGAAAATTTATCTAAAAAAACTTGAATTTCCCTGACATAGGAATCAAACCGAGAACATTTTGTTCACACATTCAATTAAGCAACAGGATAAAATATATATTCAAATAACTTCTACAAAACTCAAAAACACTTTTTCAAATACTCAATAACTTCTATTAAAAAGCTATGCGTTAAAAGTCACTCACTGAGTTTCGAACCCGCAGTCCTCCAGTTTGCATTTAAACTTGTTATGCACAGTGGCTCCATCTTTACCGTGTTTCTCGTTATAATGACTGACTATAGCTCTCTCGTCTATATATCTCTTACCACACTCTTTGCATTCATATCTGAAATGAAATAATTATTTAAGCTATAAAATCGACCTATGCATAGAATAAGGTTACTTATAACTATAACACCAAAGTATTATTTATGTCTATAATAGAGTTAAACTTGTTTATATATTGCGCTAGTGAAGTAATAATGATCATACATTTTGTTTTTGTTTGAAGAACATAAAAATTTACAGATAATTTTGTGCCCAATTAAGTCTAAATCGCTGAGAAAGAGAAGTTGTGCAAAAGCACATATAACTTTACTCTGCGCATAGGTCGAAATATATAATTATTACTTCGACCTATGCCCAGAGTAAAGTTATATGTGTAAAACCTCTACTTCTTTTTCTCAGCGATTTCAACCGAATTGGGCACAAAATCATCTGTAACTTTTTTTGTTCTTCAAACAACAACAAAAGTTATGATTATTATTACTTCACTAGTGCAATATATAAACAAGTTTAACTCTATAGACATAAAAAGTACTTTGGTGTTATAGTCATAAGTAACCTTATTCTATGCATAGGTCGATTTTTCCCCTTTGTCATATAGAGGAGGCTTAGCAGTATTTAAATACGAAATCAAATCATATTTATTGAATCAAATACATCACTTAGATTCAGTCAATTCAACATTTTGTTCAGTCATCACTAGAGAAGAACGGGCAAGAAACTCTAGTGTTGCTCTTTTACAATCAACAGATAGTTTATTGATATAAAAATAGCGTTGGCGTCATGGGTTCGAATCCCAGGCGCACCCCTCTGACTTTTCCAAGTTATGTGTGTATTCATTTTAACATTGAAGGAAAACATTGTGATAAAACCTGCAGAATTAAAATGTTTATAGGAATTTCTTAGGTGTGTAGTCCGCCAACCCGCACTAGGCCAGTGTAATGGACTAAGGCCTAACCTCTCCCAGTTGTGGAGGCCTGAGCCTAGCAGTGAGATATATGGGCTGATATAAACCTTTTAAAGTTACTAAAGACATTTTTTTGGAAAGAAATGATACACAAATTAACTTACCGAATAAAATGTCTTCTGTGATGTGGTTTTAAAGATATTTTTGTACTAAATACTGATTTGCATACATCACATATAAAAGTGCCGTTTTCCTGAAACAAAATCATATAAACACTTAGACCATATCTCCAGTCAGATAGACACCAGTGTCTATGCTTCCATAGCAGCCCAAAAGCGTTACACGTTAATTGTGTAATTTCTAGTTTGTAATTGTTTATGAGGCAGTGATGGCCTCGAGGTTTGGGCACGCAGTCGAGAATCTCGGCGGTCGCGGGTTCGAACCCCAGGCACACACCTCTGACTTTTCGAAGTTATGTGGGTATTCACATTGAATTATCACTTGCTTTAACGGTGAAGGAAAACATCGTGATAAAACCTGCACACCAAAGAGTTCTTAGGAATTTCTTAGGTGTGTAGTCCGCCAACCCGCACTAGGCCAGCGTGGTGGACTATGGCCTAAACCCTCTCAATGTTAGAGGAGACCCGTGCTCAGCAGTGGGCGTACATGAGTTGATAAAGGAAGAATTGTTTATTATATCAGGATATACAATTTATATGTCAAATTGCTTTTGTTCATTTAATAAAGGTTTAAAGCTTAAAGATTTTGAATTTTATCAGTTAAGCTGGACTTTTGTGCTTCTCTAGAAGTTCATTTTAGCAACTATTTTATATCAATGTGTTTTTTAAATCCTAGTCTTATTTTTCCTACTGGAAATATCCAGCAATTTATTTTATTAGTAGAAGAAATATCAAATCATAATTATGTCACAACAAAGATATGTATATCGGAGTGGGTATGATTGGTAAATAATCTCGCTCTTCAATAGGAATATTTCCTCCATTTGATTCGTCCAATAAGCAGAGTGACGTTCCTTCCGAGTCGCAGAACGGAAGTGTCTGAGTGAGCTTGTGCTTGTCCTTATATAGCGAGAATCCCCTCTTAGCTACTCACCCCTTCCAATACCACTACTACTTTTAGGCAAATCTGCAACTTATTATTATGCAATTTTAAAGAACAGTCCATTTTATTAAATTGAATGAAGGTAGTTAATTCTGAACAATATTAACATATTTCACTCACTCCGACATGTATTTAAATATTAATTTACAACAACTAATTATAAAGAATATTTAGATTACTTATTCTTACTTCATATGCAATATAGATATTATCAAAGAACACTTTTACCTAGTATAAAACTATAGATAATTTATTTCTAAGTTATTATTAAATTTTATCTCCAAATTTGTTTTAAAAATAAAGTTTGCAATGTCTCCTAGCCTTCTGAACAAGAAGAGGCCAATTTATTGCATACATCAAGGCTTAATCATCAACCGAATAACTATTGTCTCATAAAACGACTAAAAATATTCACTTTAGCTCTCTCTTACCATCCGATGCCTTTGCTGTATATGTTTCCTTAAATATGGTTCTCTGTTAAACCCTATAATGCAATCTTCACATTTATAAGGCAGTTTTTGATACCTCTCTTCTTTTCTCAACTCATCTCTCTCTCTTTCCAACTCTTCTCTACTTAACAAATACATTTTCAGCTTGCCTACATATTTGTCATCTATAAACGGGGAGGGATCTGACTGTTCCTTTTTTATCCTTTTGAGTGTTATCTGAAATTTATGATAGATCATTTTTTTGACAATAATATGAGGTTTCAGAATTTAATTAAATTTTTCTGCAGCTACATTTTGCAATTTATGATCAAGTCTTAAATTGAGAGCAGGGTAATTGTTTTAAAAATTCAATGACAGAATAGCATAGTAACTACCTAATCGGAGAATCATATCCTTGTCCTCGAGAATTTAGGACATGCAACAGACTAACAAAACTATTGAAAAGTGGGTTTAGAAGACAATTATGCATAATTCTTCACTAATACAAACAGATAGATAGTTTTTGAGTTGGGGGTAAGACCAAAATTTCGTTGTGTGTTTGTGAGAGTAAAGTGTCTCATACTTAGCACATGATATAATGCTTATTGCTTGTATGTTTTTTTCCTCTTTCTTATAACATAAGGAGCTCACAATCAAGCGATTATGCTAGCCCCATAGTACCCTTATATAATTACAGCAGGAAAAGAAATATTACATTTTTAAACTACCAACAAATTTATACACTTTTATAGCATTTTCACTACAAGGTTCCGACAATATACTTTGAAATGATCCTAATTCCTTAATATTTATATTTAATTCTTTTAGTAATATTTCACTTTCTGCCCTATACCTAAAGCTTGTATGTTAAAAGTCAGAACTATGTAGAACTGTTCGGTGGATTAATCTATTACCTCCTTCTTCACCAAACTATTAGTCTCCTTCTGCTTTTTAATTTCTGATAACGGTATTTCAATATCAAAATCAGATCCGTCACTCTCCTCTTTTATATCAAAATCGTTTTGTATCGGTTCATCTTTTAATACTTCATTTGTTACTTCCGGAGTGAGGTTTACAAGTATTTCGACTGGGGTTTGTTTGAAGTTGTGCATTTTTCGTACCTTAAAGTTGAATACCTGGAAAATTAGGATTAAGTTTGTTGTTTAGCACTTTTATTAATTTAACTCTTAATTCGACAGACCATTTTTCAACTGTATCTATATGATCATCACTATATTTTACAATTCAATATGCCTTCCCCTTAGAAAACCAAAAAAAGTGGACAGTGTTACTCTGGTTACAGTAACAAATTTTTTTTTATAATGAATATAGATTTTTCATGATATGGAAATAGATCCACTTTTTTCAGTATTTTTTCTAGAAGTGACAAAAATTGTGATGACCATACAAATAAAATTTCAAATTAGAATTGAACCATTTAACAAGATCTTGTGAATTTACCTCTTTATTCAATATCAATATGGTATCTTCGACTTGTCGTTTGAAGAGTTCGATTCTGTGCAGCATATCATGGCATACGAAGCAGACTGTGTTCGGCAAATCTGTCTGAAACAAAATATATTTATACCTACATACACATAAACAGGGAATAACAAATAGATCTATGCGCAGAATAAAGTTATATGTGATTTGCACAACTTCTCTTTCTCAGCGATTTAAACTTAATTGGGCACAAAATTATTAGTAACTTTTTTGTTCTTCAAACAACAACAAAAGTTATGATTATTATTACTTCACTAGTGCAATATATAAACAAGTTCAACTCTATAAAGACATAAAAAGTACTTTGGTGTTATAGTCATAAGTAACCTTATTCTATGCATAGGTCGAAGTAATAACTAGTAACCACCTCAATATTTTTAAAGTTATGAATGTATTGACAATGAAATATTACTTTAACCCATTTGTGGCCAAGCAGAAACTACAAGAACAAATTCAGAAATTTCTTTATTTAATCATAGTTGGGGATACAAATAAGTATAAAAATGAAAAAAAAAAATAAAAATTATTTATAAAATTGAAATTATAGGGGTGTGCCCAAATTGGCACAATGGCCACTTAAGGGTAAAATAGTGTGCAAGTCTATTGGTTCCTATTATAACGGATAAGTCCACCAAAACGCTTTGGAAACTTTTTCTTTAACATATTCGCTGCCGTCCAGTTGTAACCATTCGATGACAATGATATCTGACGAGTAACATGATGATGAGGTGATTGTCCAAGATAAAATGTAGCTATACTTCAGCGAAAATATAACTGATCCATTACATCTTCTTTAGACGTAGCTGTAATGGTCACGCATTTGGTAATGCCACATCTATCATGTGTTTGAAGGGAACCCACCTCCATTTGTTTGCCATGGACTTCAACTCCATACAACGATATTGATTGGGCCATTTTCAGCGAACCTAAAGTATCTCATTATTTGTATCAAATTTATACTCGGTCTCTGTTCTTTCAACGTTTCTTTCATACTACTCTCGTTTAGTAATTGGTCAATCAATGATGGATAAGTCTAAGGATAAGAAGGAGCCAAGGAGGAACAATCAGCCTGCCCTGAGGTAAAGGGGGCTTTGAATCCCAGCACGGTATCCCCTGCATGTCGTAAAAGGCGACTCAATTGTTCTCTTAGGGTCGCTGGACGTGCTGCGGGGGCAGGGCGTCCTCAAGTGACTCCAAGAGAGGTGGCGGCACTTTGGCCTCTGTACATCGCGGGGCCCCCGCCCACAACCGGGGCGCCCGAAACAAGGTAGAGGTTGCTTAACTGCGTTCCCTTTGACTCCGAGGCGGCCGAGACAAGTACGTCTCGGAGGCGCACCGGGCGCCTGTGGACAACGGTGGCCGCCTCTCGCTCACGTACCATGGTCGCCCAACTCGGCACGAAGATGGCCACCGGGGGGTTTTGGCCGGTATGCCGGTTTAGAGACTGTATTAAGGACTCAGCCCGTCACTAACAACTGCGCAAATATGACGTCGCCTCGCGCCGGGCTGGAAGGCCTGTGACCCTGATATACGCTTCCCGCCCCCCACTGCCCCCGGGCTGGTGGGAAGTAGAGCCATAAACAGCTTTCCCCTCGAGAACAAAAAAAGGAGGCACAATCAGCACTGACCAATTTCGTCCAATCGCAGGTACATCAGGTGCACTAGCGGTGGTTTAATATTTGCGGTCTTATGTTCGTTTCCATTGGCAGTTCACTATCACTGCTATCCTCATACTCAGAAAGAATATCTACATTATGAACACCTAAATACCTCGATTTCTCCTAGAACATGAATTGGCAATATTGAAGACATTTGTTCATTATCAGAACCATCTCCTTCGTCAGTATCAATAAAAAGTTCCAATGGAATTATAGCCAAATCATAGTCCAAGCCGTCATCACAATCTTCGAGGATTGTATTTACCTCTTCCTCTTATCCACGGCAATTGTTACTGACACTATAACGTCGTTAGCAGTTTCTCCTTATGATATGCAAAAATAACACTTGTGGCCAGTGTACTCAAATTGGCACAGCAATGTTTAAGGTGCTATAAAATGGTAAAAAATGAATCATTATTTTTTAAATTCTGTTTATAAGATAGACAATTTATCGTATTTGAATAATAATAACTATTTACGTTGATAAACTTAATATGCAAAATATAATAATTGCAAACAGTCAAGTACCTCGACAGGTCCTTCAAAAGCAAAATTCGACCAATTATTGTAATAAATCTATAATATATAACTAAATTGTTTAATATTATATGTAATCACCACACTTTCAACTACCCAATAATATGAGAATTTATTAACTTACATAAATACTTTTTTCATGTACCCTCAAAAAGTAAGTGTTCCCAAATTGGCACGGCGGTCAAGAATGGGTTAATGATAAAGAAAAACATCTTAAGGAGTCCCGTACATATAAAAGTTTTTATGAATTCCTTATTTGTGTAGTGCGAACTCATAGTAGACAAGGGTGTAGAATTGCGGACTTATCCCTCTAAATTATGGAGGAGGCCTTTGCCCAGTAGTGGGACGTGGGACTTATGCTAACATCGTTTTTGGATTTCCATATTACCTTTGAAATCAATTTGAAGTTCCAGACGACGTCGAAGGTAAAACCTAATGTCATAATAACGAGTTTGAAGTTATTTTTACCTTGTATTTAAACAATGATTCCAAAAATTCAGTGTGTTTACATGTAGACAGATTAATATAAGGTACGTTCCCCGCCAAACAGCACACACACACTCCGTCGGGATACGCATTCAGTATTTCCTCATCGGCATTATAAGTTTGTAAGTTTAATTCAACGAAATAGGACATTTTTCGTTTATTTTTTTGTATATTTACGTTTTGGCTCGGCTAAATGCCTGTTATGTATTTGACAAGTACGTTTCGTTTTCCGTTAACTTCAGTTTAACTAGAGTATTATATATAATTTAGACTTTTAATAATAGTATTTCTCTTTTAAATTCGTAAATGTTTTGTCGCATAATAATTTAAAATCGATTTTGTTGCAAAGAAGGCTCGTTCAAGCTAGTAATATAAAAAAATATTAGATACAAGTACTAAATATTATAACGTGGAACGGAACTTTGATAAGCTTCGTTCAGAAATTTATATAATACTAGATTACACAATCGCTGCACGGCTCAGATCGTATCTTGTCTCGACACTCTCTGAGTGAATTATTTAAAACTGAGCGGATACCAATGCCATCGGTTGTTAAAAATGTTAAGTGGGTAGTAATACTATTATATTAAAATCGTTACTATAGTTAATTTGTAATAAAAATAATGCAGACTTTTGTCACGATTTGAATTAAGAAAAATATCTCTTATAGTCAAGTGGGTGTTAAGGATAATTTTCTATACAGGGATAGCCAAATTCAGGCAGATTTTTACGAAATTGCGCAAATAACGTGGTCAACTGATACATTTCAACGAAGGGAAATAAATAATAGAGTTTTTATGTTCACATAATTGTTCTTGATTATTATTATTCTTAATAATTATTTCATAATAATTGATAACAGTGTTATATCGTTTCTTCATCTTCAGACGAAGGGCAGACAAATGATTCCAGATTCAGCAATGTCGGGTATTATTTATTTGCATAATGTAGTCTCACGATACTATATCGACTCTGACCTTTATAATTATTGAATAGACAATAATGCATTAGATCCTTTACCGTGTATCACAAAAAAGCAAACCCAAATTTCAAATGTATCACTTGAAAATGCATTTTGTAATAAAAGTTTGCTATCTTTTAATTATACCAACTAAGCCTTGTTAATTTATTCAACTCAACAACTATCTTAAATGGGTATTTAAGCATCAGATGATAAATCACTGTTCAATCACACTCACAATTAGAATAATAATTAATTATTATCTTTCAAATTTATCTTTTGTCCTTTATTTTATTTTGACTATCGTATTTTGACTAACCAGTCATTTATTTTGACTATCGTTGCGTACGCGATCCTTGTCCCGAGGATGTTTATGCACCATTCTCCGGTGGGTATACAGACCGGCTGCGTGTCTGAATGTAGCATCGCACGTATCGCATTTAAAAGGCCGCTCGCCCGTATGTGTTCTCATGTGACCTTGCAGAGTTTTACTTGTCTGGAAATAAATAAACAAATACACCCAACACCCAACAGGAAAGGGAATATAGGCGTGAGGTTGTGTACATACATACATATGATAGTATAAAACAAAGTCTAAGGTAAAGGTAAGGTAGTCTAAGGTCTACCCACTCTCAGTTGTATAGGAGGCCCGTACAATGGAATGTGTATGTGCTGATGATGATGATATGTGGCATTCCATTGCTGGGCACGGGTCTCCTCTACCATTGCGAGGGTTTAGGCCATAGTCCACCATGCTGGCTTAGTGCGGGTTGGCGGACTACACACCTAAGTACTTTTAGATGTGCAGATTTCCTCACTATGTTTTCCTTCACCGGTTAAGCAAGTGATAATTCAATGTGAATATACACATAACTTCGAACAGCCAGAGGTGTGTGCCTGGGGTTCGAACCCGCGACCGCCGAGATTCTCGACCGCACGCCTAAACCTCGAGGCCATCACTGCTTGCATGATCATGATATATTTACCGTAAATTCTTTTCCACAGAGATGGCACAGTATTTTCGGTTTGGGAACGGGGTTCGTCGAATGAGCAGTTCTTTTGTGTCGTTTCAATGATTTCTCTAAATTGCATACCTGAAAAAATAGTCATATTATGATTAATTATAAACTACTCCGACTCAGACAGCCCCGTGGCGCAGTTGGCTAGACACCAGCTTGCGAAACGAGCGGCCGCGGGTTCGATCCCCGCACCGAGACAAATGTTTGTGTGATCCACAAATATTTGTTTCGGGTCTGGGTGTTTGTGAGACCGAAAAGTCTCTCGTAGTTTCTGATACCCACGACACAAGACTCGTATCTTAGTGTGGGGTCAGGACTATGTATGTGACTGTTGGGTGTATTTATTTATTTATTTACTATGTTTATGTAAAGCAAAGGGTAAAACTAAGACTTCATCCGTCGGACACCACTTTAAAACAAAAATAAGTATTGAAGCTTTCGTACGACAGATGTGATTTTTTTTACCGTTATATATATTTTTATTTTTTGTTGGTTATTTTCTTTAACGCCAATGGGTATGTGATTACTAAAAGACTTAAAAGTGGTACTTTCATGAAAGCCAAAAAGTCCAGCAAGCCTTACAAAATTACGAATAAATAATCTTTAAATATTTGTTTAACAAAAACAATTTGCCAAATAATCTATCTGCAGAATAAAGTTATATGTGCAAAATCTCAACTTCTCTTTCTCAGCGGTTTAAACTTAATTGGGCACAAAATTAACTGTAACTTTTTTGTTCGTCAAAAAACAATAAAAGTTGTGATTATTATTACTTCACTAGGGCAATATATACAAGTTGAACTCTATAAAGACATAAAAAAGTATTTTGGTGTTATAGTCATAAGTAACCTTATTCTATGCATAGGTCGAAATGAGAAAATCCTGACGTACACTGACTACAAACTAAACATTACGATTACACAATTAACGTGTAACGCTTTCGGGTTTCTATGGAAGTAAGAACATTGGTTAACAGTTAGAAACTTACCGCGCCACAAATTTCACATTTGAATTGACTCTTCAGATGCACAGTTTGTATGTGATCGCGTATCTGCCATTTTATTATGAATCTCTTACCGCATATATCACATATAAACCTGTTGAATAACACAAATTAATAACTCATTTTTTATTAATTAATTATTAAAAACAATTATTTATTTATTTCTTCTTCATCTTCATGAACCCATATACGCCCACTGCTGAGCACGGGTCTCCTCTACCATTGAGAGGGTTTAGGCCATAGTCCGCCACGCTGGCCTAGTGCGGGGTGGCGGACTACACACCTAAGAAATTTCTAAGAACTTTTTAGGTGTGCAGGTTTTATCACGATGTTTTCCTTCACCGTTAAAGCAAGTGATAATTCAATTTGAATACACACATAACTTCGAGAAGTCATAGGTGTGTGCCTGGGGTTCGAACCCGCGACCGCCGAGATTCTCGACCGCGTGCCTAAACCTCGAGGCCATCACTGCTTTTTATTTATTTATTATTTATATATTTTAATAAAGAAAGCAGTGATAGCCTCGAGGTTTAGGCACGCAGTCGAGAATCTCGCCGAAATTCAAATCTCTGACTTTCCGAACTTATGTGTATTAATGAATTATCACTTGCTTTAATGGTCAAGGACAACGTGATGAAAACTGCACACCTTAAGTTTTTAAGAATTTCTTAGTTGTATAGTCCGCTAACCCGCACTAGGCTAGCGTGGTGGACTGAGGCCTACACCCTGTCAATGGTAGAGGAGACCCGTGCTCAGCTGTGGGAAGTACATGGGCTGATGATGAAAATCGGCCAAGTTGTAGATGAGGCCCGTGCCAAGTGGGACGTACGTGGGCTGATGATGATAATGATGATGATGATGATGACGATACCCACCTCTTAGACTCCTCGCTAGTATGATTGGGATGTGTCTTGAGATGCGTCGCGAGTGTAAACTTGTTTTTGTACTGTCGCCCGCAGATTTTACAGAAGCACAGCGGCTTATTCTCCATTGGTACATGTGCGTTTCGAATGTGATCTAGTAGGGCGCCGTGGGCTTTATATTCTTTGCCACAATCTCTGCATTTGTATATACGGTGGTCATTGTAGTGGATGTGTCTGGGCAGAGAATTTCAAAGTAAAATTCAAATATTCTTTAATCAAATAGACTTTTACAAGTTCTTTTGAATCGTCATTTTTTACACTTTTTTATACTGTTTTTTTTAAACTAGTGCCGCTTCGAAACGTGTTATCTCTGTAGAGAAGAAACGGCAAGAAACTCCCTCAGCAATACGAAATGTAATTTTTTTTTTAATAAATTACAATTCTAATATAAAAATTAGATTACAATATAATAGTAATGTTTACAATTCAATGTCATATGGATACAAAATGCAGCAACATAACCTCCGACGATTGACGATTGTACCCTCCGAGTGTGTAGATGTATCGCAATACATCACGGGTGATTCTTTTTTATTGACGATTGTTACTACGAGTGTGTTGACGGTTTGTTAGTTTATATTGAAATTAGATTTTAACTGTTACCTGCTTCAGTTTCCGATAAAGGTCGGAATACACCGTGTATAAGTTGAACATTTCTACAATAAAACCTTCTTCTACCTAATTCCCTTCCTTCAATCAGTCAGTAAATGTTTTATTCAAAACAATCCTCAAAAACACTTACATATCTAAAGATGCTTCATATTTGTGTATGTGTATGTATGTATTATGTATGTATGTTTATGTATGAGCTAGTTACATATTATTTACATGTATTTTCAAGACAACTGCCACTACTACAACTTTTTTATTCCGGTACCGTGGGTTCTTTGTAAGAAATCGCAGCTAGCGATAAGACCGCCTGTTGTAGCTATATTTTTTTATTAATTTAACACATAAGTAAGTTATGTGTTAAATTAAGCATATTATATTGTAAAAAAAAGTATATTAATTAAAAAGATACTCACCTTACGTGTAGATTTAAATTGGTTTTATTGGCAAACCTCTTTCCGCATTCGGGACAAGCTGGCTTCTCTCTATGGCTTCGGATGTGCTTTCTGTGCTCATTGTAAGTGCTGAAAACAAACATTTATACTAATATTAAAAAGCAGTGATGGCCTCGAGGTTTAGGCGCGCGGTCGAGAATTTCGGCAGTCGCGGGTTCGAACCCCAGGCACACACCTCTGACTTTGTTCTTAGGAATTTCTTATGTGTGTAGTCCGCCAACCCGCACTAGGCCAGCGTGGTGGACTATGGTAGAGGAGACCCGTGCTCAGCAGTGGGCGTATATGGGTTGATGAAGTATATAGCTGACGAGTTTGTTTGTTTGTTTAAACGTGATGATCTCAGGAACTACTGGTCCGATTTGAAAAAAATCTTTCAGTGATAGTTAGCACATTTATCGAGGAAGGCTATAGGCTAGATATCATCACGCTAAGATCAATAGGAGCGGAAATCGGGGATATTTTTTTCCTTTTGAAAGCTTCCGCCGCGTTGTTCTAATTTAAAAGTTCTAAAAAAGTCCGCGACAGCATATCTACCTTTTAGGATTACTTTACTATCGCTTTATAAGGATCTATAACATAAAGATCCATTTTTTAATTTAGTAACGCAAACTGTTTTTAAACTATAAATTTTGAAAGTTATTGATATTGCTCGCAAGATTAGCACGCTGAAGTGGAAGTGGGCTGGCCACGTCTGCCGACGGTCGGACAGCCGGTGGAGCAGACAAGTGTTGGAGTGGAGACCGCGTTTAGGCAAACGTAGTGTAGGACGTCCTGCAGCACGATGGACCGACGACTTGAGAAGGGTGGCGGGTAGCGGATGGATGAGGGCCGCTCAGGACCGGGATGGTTGGCGCTTACTTGGGAAGGCCTACGTTCACCAGTGGACGGCAATAGGCTGAGTATATATTTTGAAAGTACCGCTATTGTAACATTACGTTAAAACAATGCGGTATATATGTTTATAGTCACTCACCTGCATTTAAAATCGCAGTTATCATTTTTACATTCATACACAACATCTATAGTTTGTCCGTCCGTTCCGTGTGTGGTGTTATAATGGTCGATACATATTGCGCACTCTTTAAACATTCTACCGCAAGGCACGCATTTAAATCTGTAAAAATATAAATAAAGAAATACAGCCTACGGTCACATACATAGCTCTGACCCCACATTAAGATACAAGTCCTGTGTCGTGGGTATCAGAAACTACGAGGGACTATTCGGTTTCACAAACACACAGACCCGAAACAAATATTTGTGGATCACACAAACATTTGTCGTGTCGCGGCCTCTCGTTTCGCAAGCTGGTGTCTAGCCAACTGCGCCACGGGACTCTCAAACATAAATGTAATGAAACTTGGACATTTGGAAGTTGTTAGGAATTTTTTAAGTGTGTAGTCCACCCGCACTAGGCCAGCGTGGTGGATTAAACCCTCTCAGTTGTAGAGGAGGCCCAGCAGTGGGACGTACATGGGCTGATGGTAATGAAGACCCCGGGGAAGGAAAAAGAGTATATACAATATATTTTATATAAATCAATCCTAAATGATTATAGCTGTTTTAGTTCCAAACCTTTAATATGGTGCTTATAAAAAAAAATATCACGTACTTAAAAAGTGAAGGATGATAATGATAGACTGACATAGACACGTACATACCTCTTCGAATGAGCCTTCCGATGTAACCCCAGTTTATCTTCACTGCTGTAAACGCATTTGCAGATATCGCAAGTGAAATCACCTTTCGTCTGAAAAATAAACAATGCATTTACACACTCGGATGCTGGTCCACCGAGAGTGTATATGTCTATTTTTTTGTCATGCATTTACACAATCGGGGATACAATCGCGAGGGTGCGAGAAAATTACCTTATCATGTTTTCTCATGTGCATAGTGAGACTATCTTGATGTCCAAAGCTAACTACACAATCTTCGCATTTCACCGGCAACGCGAGATATTTCTTCATTTTTCTCTCAGCTTCTCTCTCTTTCTCTAGTTCTTCTCTGTTCAGAAAGACCAGTTGTACCTTGCCTTCAATCTTCTCATCTAGGTCTGGCTCTTTGGTCTTCTGTGTTCTAGAATTTTCTATTATCTCTACTCTTTTCAGGGGTGGAGGTAAATCACTCAGCGATATGGTTTTTATTAGTTTAGGGCCATCCCATTCTTTTGTTCTGTCGGACTGAAAATAATTTTAAAACGTTTCAACATTTGAGGAAATCACTATCAGTCTATATGTTCTACTGATGGGCACGGGCCTCCTATACCATTGTGAGGACTTAGACCTTAGTTCACTAAGGCTTGGCCATTATGATCATCACCATTATCATCATCATCATCACCACTATTATCGTTATTATCATCGTCATCATCATCATCGTCGCCGTCTTTATTATAATCATTATCGTCCACTGCTGGGTACAGGCCTCCTCTATAACTGAGAGGGGTTAGTTAGTCCACCACGCTGCTCTAGTGCGGGTTGGCGGACTATACACTCAAGAAATTGCTAACAACTTTTTAAGTATGCAGGTTTAGTCACAATGTTTTCCTTCACCATTAAGGCAAGTGATAATCCATTGTGAATACACACATAGAATAATTAATATTAAATAATTAACCAACACTAAATTTGAATTATGATTTCTTCCAGAACAGTTTTCAGACTAGGGGACTTAAAGTGGGCAGCCAACTGCCATTTAAAATTAATCCATACACTAATAAAATTACTGTACCTCATAAACATCTGATTCGGATACTCCATCTTTTGTAACAACAACGGTAGGGATTTGATTCTCAACGTCAAATTCCATTTCAAACATATTTGTGTCATGTTCAACTTCCGTATTTACTTGAGGAGTCACTGTGTTCTCTATTCTTATACTGGGTGTCTCTTTCCTTCTTAACCCAGAAGATAATTTATCTTCAATCATCAATGTTTCAATCATCCTTTTTTTCGGTCTGATTGATGTTATAATCGGTTTGTCTAGCACAGTTAGATTGGGCTTATGGTAGAGCAACTGTGAAATATTAATTAGATCAGTGTTGGTACCTCCATAGGAGCCAATAAGCTTTATATGTGAATTGTGAAGTCTAGTTTATAGTTACTTTTTGTGAGAAAATAATATTCAGGAGTTTGTGGCAACTTTTAACCGTTGTCAGGTGCTGCTAACTATTTGAAGATATTTCAGTACATTTTAACTTATCAAAATTTCTGGGTAATATGTCAAACAACTAGAAGAAAAGCTGTTCTGTCTTGTGTAAAGTAAAAAAATGTGTAAAGTCTAAATACAAATAAATAAATTCCAGACACTGTGCTGTTACTGCACTTTGCCTGACCCGGGACATATAATCAAATTAAGGAACTCTCACAGCACATATACTCACATACATACATACATAAACTCACGCCTGTCTCCCATTAGGGTAGGCAGAGACTATAGAGCGCCAAATGCCACGGTACAAACACACCTCTTTCGCTTCCTCCACTGACATTATCCTCTTCATGCATGCAAGTCAGTTTCGAGGACTCTTTATATAACCCTTTTTGAACAAATTACTTATTATTTAATATATGTATTATATGTTAAATATCATATGTATGTATGTTAATATTGTGTGTAGTATATAACGTTTTAATTGACTGGTTTGACTAAGGTTCGACTTAGAGAATGCCTCAGGCATTAAGTCCACCTTTACAATTTCTATGTAAAAAATGTACTTCTTCTTCTTCTTCATCAACCCATATACGCCCACTGCTGAGCACGGGTCTCCTCTACCATTGAGAGGGTTTAGGCCATAGTCCACCACGCTGGCCTAGTGCGGGTTGGCGGACTACACACCTAAGAAATTCCTAAGAACTTTTTAGGTGTGCAGCTTTCATCACGATGTTTTCCTTCACCGTTAAAGTTAGTGATAATTCAATTTGAATACACACATAACTTCGAAAAGTCAGAGGTGTGTGCCTGGGGTTCGAACCCGCGACCGCCGAGATTCTCGACCGCGCGCCTAAACCTCGAGGCCATCACTGCTTTATATCAGAAACTACGAGAGACATTTTCGTTCTCAAAAACACCCAGACCCGAAAATTGGATTATACAAATATGGAAATAGAAGAAATTCATTATCATCATCATCACGAAACTCCACAAATAAGAGGGTTTAGTTAGTCCACCACGCTGGCCTAGAGCGGGTTGATTACACACATTAGAAATTCCTAAACTTTTAGATGTGCAGTTTTTATCACGATGTTAAAAATAGTCTATGTTAATACTCGAAAAGTCAGAGGTGTGTGCCTGGTAAAAATGTACATAAATAGATAAATATATTTTGAGGCAGACATTTACGATAAGTTTTTTTTTTAATGATTGAAGTTCATACCGCCTCAGCCATCGTCAAACACCGTTCCACTTGCTTTTTGAAATCATCAATTTTCTTCAACATACCATGGCAATAGTGACAGACATGTGATAATGATATATTTATCTGAAATTAACGGAATTCAGTTTGTGTAATCAAGTAATAAAGATTTTAGGTATTGAATATCTTATAATGTAATAGAGTTTAGTATATCATCATCTGAATCCATGAACATTATTTTCTGTTTCATAGGGTGCAAATTATATTTGACTATTTTTTGTAATAAACATTTACTACTGAAACAATAATAGTTTATTATTTAAAAACAATTTATTTTAATTCCTTGCTCTTACAAAACACTTTAGTAATATAATTCGCTTTCGTATTTATAAATAAAAAAGTTTTTATATTTTGAATAAATAGTTCAACCATTTTTATTTTTATTTTTTTAAATCGTAACTTCCAGGACGGAATCAAAGGAAATTAAATCGAAAGGCTAGGCTAGGAATACTCACTCTCTTTTCAAAATAACATCGCAAAAATCCGTTATGTAAACAATTTTTTATTTTAATAAATTCTACATCTTTGACACCGCAGCACACACAATGGTTCATTCTATTTAACACCACAAGTCTAACGTTCGCATTACCGGTTTGTTTTAATTCATAAAACTTCGCCATAACTTTTATATTATCGTTTTGTTTTAGCAGTTCCATTTTATTGTAAGTGAAAATATTGTGCAAAATTTTGACAGTTGCAATTGATTATATTATTATAGTCTGAATAAACCTGTCACCTGAGGGCTGAGGTCTGAGGTAGGCTTGGATAAAAAATATCGATATAAAAAAATATCATTTTTTTAAATAAATTATCGATAATGATCGTCGATATTGTAAATCTCGATATATCAATAATCGATATTTTTTTCCGGATATCAAATTCGTTTTTTTTATGAGTTCCCGTTCGACTTCAGTTTTAGATTAGAACTGCGTTTGCAAACCAAGTCAATTATTACCTGACGCTAGTCTGTTTCAATCAAACATTAATGTTTTGCATAAAGCTATCCTTCACTTCACACTTTACCGAGTGAATTTAACTTGTTTGCGAACGCGGCCTAGAAAGAATTAGAGGTTCCAAGGGCTGGCTCTGTCCCAAATGAGCTTAAGCAGTATCTGGACCAACTACTACTAGAAAGGAAATGAGATCCAATAAAGTTTTGGGTGAGATGCCGACATTTCACGCTAGCTCTTTCTAAAATCACTTTAAAATACTTAATATGCCAAAGATCTTCCGTGTCGACAGAAAGGCTTGCGTCTGCCAGACAACAGAAGCAGATTGACAGGGGAGCACAGCAGCAGCATGTTTTGAATAAATAAAAGTACATGACTAAAAAAAATCATATTTAATTTTCGATACCTACACTATACTTTGACAATGAGCGAATATTTCGATTAATATCAATAGCTTTGAATAATGTCGATATATGAAATATCGATACATTTTTTTCATTTGCACATCCCTAGTTTACAGATAAGGGAGCTATGTTAATAGCACAGATTATAACATTTACCTTAGTTAAATTAGTACATTAAGTTAACTTAAGATAGCAGCACTAACACGGATTTATAGCGTTAATGCTACTAGCGCCATCTAGCGGTGTAAAATGTAACTTAACGAGGTGTTAAGTGCGTTAGTATTGTTAAAGCTTTTTGACCAGCGCGTTAACCCAATTTTAATATTTTATCAAGCTTTAGTAATTCAATACTTTATTTCTGTTTTCTGTGATAGTTTTTTTTTGTGTGTAACTTCTTTCTTCTGACGGGTAGAGTATTTTTTTCTTTTACTTTAACTTAGTTTTAAACTGTTTTTAAACACAATATCTATTGAATTGATTTTATAATTTAAGTTTGCAAATTAATTATATAGGATCTAGAGTTTAATCGTAATTAATTTTGTCAGTTGGATTTTTTTGAAACTAAAATTTTTGTTGCCGATTGTTAATAAATACTTTTTTCTCTACTAGCAATTGAATACGGAACTGACGTTAAACTTGTTCCTATATCCACATCCTGTGCATAGCAGGAAATTTCCGAAAATCAACTTTAAGGGCTTTGTGTACGGTTCATTTTCGCCTATCGCAGGTTAGGATGAGCTAAATTAACATCAGGCACTCCTTAACCCTGACTGCAGTTACCGCATTGCAGTATTAAAGTGAAGATATATATTTTATTAGAGATTTTATTTTTTAAAAATTGATTTTATTCTTTTCTGAAAACTTTTTTATTGCCAGCAACATGATAGCCCTTCATGCCTTCAAAAAGGTTTTGATAACGACCTGTTGAGAGCAACCTTCTTTCGGAATTTCTCAGACAGACCACTGCCTCTTAGCTTACAGGTAAGTTGCCTTTATTTTTTTAATTTACAGTCATTGGTACTGCGCAATATACCACACCTGTCAATTTTTAAAATTGTTTTGTCGGTAAAAATTATTAAAGTCATTATTATATTACAAGTGTTAAAATTCATTAGTCATTTTTATTTATTGGATTTTTAAACTAGTAACTGGATTATTGAAGAATATTTTTTTTATATCCGGGTTATTGGTTCTAAGCACTGTGCCACGCCCAGCGGTTCTTAAAGAACAGTTGAATAAGACTAGATAAGAAATGTGAGCATGCCGAGCGTGCCGAACCTACGATTACACTGTCATATGTTTGACACACGCTTCTTAGTAATTCGGCTTGCGTGTAATATCAACACTTTAATGTGCACGACAATTTATAGCCAGGAATTTCTATTTGAATTGTTTATCATTAGTAGTGTGATCGTAGTAGAATGAACAGGTGACAGAAAAACGGCGACATTCATCCCTATTCAAAATACTGGCCATTTTTCTTGTAATCTAATTCAGCTGTTCTCTTTAGATTCTTTGTCTATTAAGATATACAAGTGCCATATTCTATAAAAAAATGTGCTTATAATTGCATTATTACAAGAGATTTAGCAGCAGTTTCCCAAAGTCTTTCCACCTATATGGTCTTTTGTCTCATTATATTAAATTGATTAAAACTGGCACCTAATTTATCCTATCATATTCTTTTAATAAGGATTATGGTTTAAATTCCTTTGCCTCCAACTCCTACTATATATAATTTCTGATTAATTTCGTAACGGAATTATGACTAATTAGACAAACAAAACAAACATACCTCACGCCTATATTCCCCGAAGGGGTAGGCAGAGATGTATTTCTACACCCACATTTCGCCAGGTATGTTACAGTCCCAAGTAATAGGGGGCGAGCCTATTGCCGTTTTTAGGGCACATTTCCAGACTCCGTGCTGCTACTGAGAATTTCCTAATGGAAAAACCCAATAACACTTCGCCCGACCCGGGAATCGAACCCAGGACCCCTAGATCGCACGGCACATACTTGTACTGCAAGACCACGAGGCAGTTGACTAATTAGGTTCCCTTATATTCGCTGAGCTTCAGTACCCGTCGTCGATACTGTGCGTGCTGTCGATTCTGTAGCACACGAGAACATACTGAGTTTTTTTTTGTTCCTCGGTTCACAAGCTTCCTTCGAACGTGTAGCGTGTTATGAATAAAAATTAATGAGATCGAAGGCCAAGTAATTTCTAAAGTTCGATAGTAATTTTTATTATCACTACAAGATTTAGGACTATGTGTCAATCATTTAATGTTTGAGTATATAAAATTAATTTGCATGCTAAGTAATATTTATGTACATCATTTTGTGTACTTCCTATAAAATCTTCATACCCTTAACTAATATCTACTATGTCCGTCTTAAAACTCACACTCTAAAACCATTATTATTTTGTATTTTCGGTAATTTTTCTATCTCCCAAGTAATCTAATAATTATCAACGTAATTTTATATTTCTTAATCTCCGTAATAAAATATCCAGCCAAAATTCACAATGTAAAACCTTTATAATTTTGTATTTCCTGTATTTTTTTTGGCTCCATGATTTAAATGTTAAGTAAAAATGTACGTTCGGAAACCAGGTCATATATTTGAGCTAGGTTTACCGGGCAGGTATTGATCTAGGCTAGCTGCTAGGGCGTGCCCTGCGCGAACCTAAGATACCTAGTGCGCATGACGCCAAGTACTGGCTCTGAGTCCCAGACAGCATCCATTTTGTCGCTGCATCGGTGGAGGTTGCACTAGTGTACTAAAACCTCCTTTAATATAATTGATTTTCAAGTAATAGAACCTCCTTTGATCTTTTAATCCAATTGGTTTTCATCTCAAATTATAAAATATAGTATTTTTTGTAATTCTCTTTTAGACATATTGGAATCAAGATTATGTTTCTAAGATGCGCGACGAAATAAAGTGTCCTTTGTCACGGCTTTTCAAAATTAAAACAAAATGGCCGACATTTGACACTGGGTAATTAAAAGTATTATTTTAATGTGAAGTGAATTGAAGTCGGCGATTTGGTAAGTAATTTTAAATTACTAACGGGATCGCTTCGATTGGGCGTGGCTGAGAAAAACCATCGAAGGCTTGAGTTCAAATCCCAGGCATATTAAAGTAATGTAAAAAAATCAAGCCATTCCTGACACTTAAGTCCAACCCAAAATAAACGCCTTGGACACTGCAAAAATGGAAGAAACCTGGACTACATGGATCACTTTTAAATCGTCAACCATTCTAGTAGCGCCATCTATGAACAACAGTCATCACAAACGCTTGTAAGTAAAACATTTTCTATTTATAACAGGCGGCGGGTCGATATCGCAATCGGGGTGTGAAGTAAAGCGGGGAGGGGGTACGACACGCCTAATACACGCGCGACACTAGCGACATCTACAGCAGTAGGTACGGTTCCACGTTTATAACAAAGAAGGTTTGCAATCAAAATTGATAATTGCGTAATTTAAAAAGACTTCAAAAAGGATACTGGAAAGTGAAATTGAATCTAATTAGTACAAAGAAATTTATTACATAGTTTTGATTTATGAGAAATTATTAAATAAGTATTTTATAATCGGTTAAAGAAATAAAAGCGATTCTAAAAAAGAAATGTTATAATTTCTAAAAAAAGTTCTTCTCAGCACAGAGTAATTCGTATTTTGATTTAGTTCAGTTCAAGAAAGATTAAATAAATATTTTCTGCAGGCTGATGATGATGAGATGCCGCATTGCTATTTCGACCTGTCGTCTTTTGTAGTATTACTTTATCCACAGAACAGCTGAATAAGATTAGAAGGGAAATAGCCAGTATTTAGTATGTGTCCGAGTGTCGCCTCTTGTCTGTCACCTGTTCATTCTACTACTATCACACCAACAATGATTATTTCAAACAAACATGAATGCTGTTGGTTGTCACCTAAAGTGTTGATATTACAAGCAAACCCAATTACTAAGAAGCGTGTGTGTCAAACATATCACAGTGTAATCGTAGGTTCGGCACGCTCGGCATGTGAACATTTCCTGTCTCATGTTATTCAACTGTTTTGTGATTTTATCATCAGCTTTTATATAGCGCCTTTGTTACATGATATTTTATTTGAATAGTACAGCGTGTTTCGACACACGCCATAAAATGTGGAATTTCCGGGTTCGATTCTCGGCTAAGTTATCTTGTGGGAGATGCCAACAAATTTGTCTATTTTACTCAAGGTTACCAAGAAATTGGAACATCAAGTAAAATGGATGATATTGTGAAGTACAAACATGATAAAAAAATTGAAAATGCTAACCGTTTTAAAATTAGAACTATTAAAACGGTTTAGCTTAGTTTGGAAGTCTATGGAGGAGGCCTGTGTCCATCAGTAGACGCCTTTTGGCTGATGATGATGATGATGATGATATCGGTTTACGGTTTTTTTTATAATTTTAAACCTCAATTCGACATTTTGTTACTAATCTTGACAGTCCTAGAAAAATATTTAAAATTACCTAATTCAATATCCTGAAAAATCAAGGTCCTTTAATGGACATTATCAAGCTATTTATTTCTCCAAAGAGAAATATGCATGGTGTCGAATTAAGGGTTAATTAAAGGAAAGAGGAAATTTTTTGACAGCATTTATTTCCCGACGCGTTTACCATTAATATTTTGGCGGCTTTTAAATCGGGTTTTCGAACTTTTTTCGATATTTTTGTCGAAAGGCGGACGCGTAATCATTTTTTTATTCGTTCTGGCAAATTTGAATCGCGTTATACATGAATTTAATATTGATCTATTTTGATCAATAGCAGAAACGGTCAGGTATTTGCTTCAAAAAAAAGAATTTTATAGGGTTATATTCAAAAATATATATTTTTTTAAATATTAATTCTTCCACTTGAAAATACCTCAAATTTATTTGCCATCTTTTGAACAAAGAAAATGAACCGTTAAAAAGGTTATGTTCTGATATGCGATAAATAAAAATCTCAGCAATCGATCGTAGAATCACCTACCGGGTCCAATTTTAAACCTAAACCATTATCAAATCCACTTGAAGATACACAGAAAATGTCACTAAGATCAGTCAAGCCGTTTACGTGGAATTCATCAGAAGAACATTCAGGAGATATAGATGTGTTAAACGAAGATTGAAGTCATCAGCACTTTGTGGAGACGCAAAATTATGTGTGTTGCGCGAACACATACAATTTTGCTTTTCCCCATTTTGATAAAATCGCGCTTGAAGGCCTACGAAAGAATTTAGTGGGAGTTTTAACTAATACTTCCATAGAAGACGAAAAATCCAGCAAAAAAATTTTTACGAAGGACTAAAGCCTCTCAGTTGTAGAGGTATGACGATCAATCTTAAAGCTTTAATCAAAAAAAAATGAGAATATCCTTGTACAAGGAACGAATATAAACAAGAAATTACACAATTAACGTGTAACGCTTTTGGGCTTCTGTGGAAGTACCTTGTTTTAAAATGTGAGCTGTTAAAACAATTGTGTTTTTGTTTTATTTTGTGATAGTGTGATTGTGCGGTGCGGTGGTAGCGTTTTGGTAATTTCTTACCCAGCAAAATTAGTCGACATCTGTGGTTTTTAGTGTTATTTATGATAATATATGAATTTCATATATTATCACAGTGAATTTTAACAGTAGTTAAGTACGTACAAAAAAAATTAGTCGCACTGTTAAAGCTTAGTTGATTTTTTATTTCATCCATATCTTTGTTATAGCGATACCTTTTTGATCATTGTAGATAATATATCTACATGTATTAAAACAGGTATACTATAATTATGGACAGATATACGGTAGAACCTCGTTGAAAACTTCTTAAATCTTGTAAAAATTCTTCCAAACACCTTAATCTCCGTTATTCGAATTCTTAACCCACTTAGTCGAAATAATAAGTGAGGGCCTCTAAGGTAATTTGGTAAATATTTTTGCAGTGAAAACTTCTTTACCGGCGCTGGGAGGGCAACGTCAGATGGTGAAAATGTTAAACTCTTGTAAATATGCCGCGGTCACGTGATTCTAATAAAAAAAAGCGTAGGACGATGACGTAAGGGGCCACGGTCGACACCGACCCGTGCGATTGAGTACGTTTTAATTTTATTTCTAATATTTTAATTTATAATGTATGTGTACCTATTTTAAATTACAAGCTTTTATAACAAGTATATTAAGTTTCACCTGCTGAAAAGAGCCTATATTTTCCTCAAAGGCCGGCAACGTACCGATGATTCCTTTGGTATTGTGGGTGTTCATGGGTGGTGTTGACCACTTAACATCAGGTGGCTCACTGGCTCGTTTGCCTCCTTTCCCATATGCAATACAAAATTCTGATATTGTATTAATGAACTGTTCTAATTCGGGAAATTGAGTCTCTGTAACAATGTTGTAAACTATCTCTTGATTGGAAAAGAGGAACACTAGAGTTTCTTGCTCATTCTTGCCTTTCGAACAAGGTAGTTAATTTTGAAATGTCTGAATCTGAATGATGTTTTACAGATTCAATAAATATTATTTCATTCGTTTACCAATAAAAAACTCATATTTTTTGGCGTCTCCCTTGCCGTTCGACTAAATGAGTTTCTACTGTATTGTCAATTAAGCTTTAACACGAAATAATATGAAGGCAATTTCGCGAATTGCGTTCGTATCGTTAGGTAAGGTTTTGGTGCCGATAAGAGGAAACCTAAGGTAGGTTCACCCTATTTATTATTATTTTATTGGTATTCAAATCACTATAATTAAACAAAGGAGGTTGTAACCCGCTTACTCCTTTTTTGGTTAATATTTTTCAAAGGAAATTATAATCTACTTAAACTCTTTTTAGGCAATGTCTATCACAAAATTGTAACCTACTTAAATCTTTTTCATTAGTATTTGTCACAGAAGATTGTAACCTATTTTTTTTAGGTACCTAATGTTCGTCAAAGAAGAATGTAGTGTACTGAAAATCTTTTCAGGTAATGTGTGTCGAAGGAGATTGTAAGTTGTAACCTATTTAAACTTTTAGGTTAGTATTTGTCTCCGAAGGTTGTAATCTACTTTAACTAATTTTACTTTATCTCTGAAATGGACAATTTCTTAAAATGGACCAGGACTTCATGATTCATTTCGTTTCGTTAAATCGCGTCATGTAATTTCAATATGCTTGTGCCTTTAACGTATTTACAGATTAGATGAAATCAACGTTGGACAAGATATTTCAAGTTATACATGGTAAGCATTATTCGCATTATTATTCAGCTAATCTAAGAAATATCTTTGAACTGTCTCTTTTACCGGACGAGGCATTAAAAAACTAGGCTATTTAAAAGAATATAAAGCGTAATACATTGTTTTTGTGATCTCTAAATATAGTCTATGAAGAAAAACTGTTATTCTAGAATCAAAATTTATAAATTTTATCCAGCTTAGTTTGCCATTTAGTTGATTCGAGAATATCTAAATCTTTTCATTGCACACTGCATTTTCCAGGATTTAAAGCACCGTATATCCTGCCCCAGAATCAATGTCCGTACCAAAAACTATTTAAGATTCCGATTTTAGATTCAACCGTTTATATTTTTTTAACCGTAAGAGTAATGCGAACACACGGAATTTACTTCACTTTTCTGAGTATGTATTAATTTTTCACAATTTCCTACATTTACAATTATACGCACTATAAAAAATAACTATTAAAATCACGCGCACTTTTACTAAAAGGTTTCTTTAATTTGAATACTTATTTTAATGTTATGACTTTCGTACTAAGATGTTGTTCTTTACGTCACTATAATGAATTTCGTAACGATTTTTCTATTTTTGTCTCTCATATGTCAATAAAGAAGTTTCATTTTAAATATAACGGACAAGCTTGAAAACTAAAAAAGGTATTTCTTAGATTGCTTGAGGAATTATCAAGGTTAGATGCAAGAACGACCATTATCAAATCAAATAAAAGTTTCCGTTTTGCAAAATGACAGTTGATATAACCTTAAACTGTTATTTTGCTCAAAAGGCGCCAAAATCAAACGGACACTGGCATTTGAATGGCGCTTCCTTCGTCTACCCTCGTTTATTATAAATGAAATATTTAAGTTTTTGCGTTGAGTTATAGGCTTAAATCATAAAATACCGAATTATCATTAAATCATATGTGATTTGAGCGCGTAAATCAATGCATCTGTGTTTTATTCGGTAAAAGGTTATCAGGTACTGGTTTTGAGGTATTGGTTTTGAAGGTAAAAGGTAATACAGGTAACCAAAGCCTTTCGTTGATGCCTCAACTATTGACATTTTGTATTGCTTCAAATATTGACGAAGCGTTACAAAATATTGTCAACGAAGGCTTTAAAGCATGTTTTCTTTGGATTTAGTTAATGTCTTTTGTCAAATGACGAGAAACAATTACGTTTGTTACTCTTCGTTTGACATTATTATATCGATCTCTGCTTTTATGCATGTTTATTTGATGGAATGTCAAGCTTTAATTTTTAAATTATTTATTTATTGAATGCCTATGGAATGTATATGTATTTATATGTAAAGCTTTAGATATTTTTATATTGTAAAGGCCTTTTTAAAATAATTATTGATAATTGTTTACCATTAAGATATGATTTTAATATATAAGAATGTTATGTAACTAGATATAAGTAAAAATTGTATGATAATTATAATTTTAAGTTTAAGTCTTTAATATTGTGCCACGTAATATCTATTTTGAATGTAAAAATCAGAATTATTACCCCATAGAGGAGGCCCGAAATTGTAATTTAAATACTGTTTTTTAAATTTTTACCGGGCTAAGATTATTTGTCAGATTCGTTTGAGATTGTTATTATGGAGTAGTAAGAAGGTAAAAGGGATATTCTCCTTAAATAAGTGTTTCTCAGATCACGTTAAAAGATGGCGTTAGTGTAGTAAGAGTGTATCTACGCCTATTATTTTTTTAGATTATGTAAATAGTTCGCTTTATCTGCAGTAGCGCTTATATTAAATACTTTTTGCTGTATTACCGCCATTTTAAATGTTAAAATTGAGGTTATATTTCGCGTTTTAAAAATAAATTTGTATATTGATTTATAATTATGATTGTCCCTTTTGCTTTGAATATTAGCTTAAACAATATATAAAATGTTTTATCTGTATCTTGAGACTTTTAAAAGATATTGTAATTAATAAAATGAGGAAAATATTTAAAACTTGCATTACAATTTACCAATATTATTGTTTAAAGCTTTGTAGAGGAATGCTGTGGGCTATGCTTTTTATATCTAAGTTAGTTATTTTTGCTAGAATATTTATTGAATGCTCGTTAATTTTGATACATTGATAAAAATATGTGATGTTAAAAGTCAAACGATTTCAAAAATTTAGATGCAAGTCTTAAGTATTTTCTAAATTATTTTAATCACGTATCCCTCTTGATAGAGGAGGCCCAAGCCCAGTTGTGGGATGTTATGGGCTATTAAATTTAAGGTTATTTTAATTGCGTTGAAGAAGACTGATGAAGATCTCCAGAAAGAGACGTCGCAAAACTACCCTCACTTGGTTTCGAAGAAGATGGAAGAATGAAAAATGGTAATATTAACAAATATTAATTTTAACCTTTTGAACGCCATTGTCGGCTATAGCCGACATGCAACGCCGTGCACTCTACGCCACGGTCGTCTATAGCCGACATTAAAGTAGCATTATTATTTAACGATAAATTTGTTCAATAAATGAGTTTCTGTCTATCATATCTTATTTATTGAAGTAACAAGGATATAATAATTCATATATACCTTAAACCTACCTATAAATATTTATTATATGTGAGAAATCCATGAGAGAAAAGATGCCAAAAAAAAGTCCGTATTGGATGGACTCCAGGCGCCATTGTCGGCAAGAGCCGACCGCTAGTGTTGTGCTAATTTTTCATAAATAATAAGCAAACTGTGCGCTAATGTACGAAGTAAATATAAAATTTTTGTATTATTTCATAAAACAAATATCATATTATATTTATAATAAAATAAACAACTCATTATTGATTAATTAATTGAAGAATTATTTAAAATTCTTTACCTACCCCCTATACAATCGATAGTCCTAGAGTACAGTGTGCCCATTCTTATTTTATTGTCTTTTATGACTGTCCTTTACGCCACGGTCGGCATTAGACGACTCACTTAGTCGCTGTCCGTGTACGAGTACTCAAATAAAGCTGTCCTGTGTTCGTGTCGTTCTTTTGTGAAATACCAATTGCCAATCCCCATTTCGGGGGATTTATCTGGCGCCTGACGTTTCGGCGAAGGTGACTGCGACTATGTAGATTATTAAACATTTTGTATTTGTCCCAAATTGATTTATTTAACATAATATAAGACGGAGACTCTTCTAAACCAATACTTTAACCGCCATTTGGCAAACAAATATTTTTGTCATAGTTATCTTCTTTCCCAAACAACAACAATCCGTCCACAAACAGTGTATTTCAAATTAAATTAATTTTTTTTACGACATCAATTGGTATATACTTTTATGATTTAATATTACACTCGTGTATTCTTTGTAATAGTAACAAAGAAGTAACAAAAATAAAAGATTTATGATATTTTTTTTGCAAAAGCGGCTTTTACTAAAGTATTTCTTACAATACAACCATCGCATCGAAGCATATTGTAAGTAAAATAAGTAATTGTATTTAATGTAGTTCCTAAAATAATCCTTGACGGATTAATATTTTATTTAATTTTTGATGCTAATACATAATATCGTGCACCGTGCCGCGCGCGTCCCCTCTCTATAATGAACCGCGAGCATGTATGAAAACACCGTGTCGACTACGCCAATGTCGGCTAGAGCCGACAACATCTATTGAGTAGTGCTGGGGTAATGTTACTGTGTAATATTTTTGACTAATGTATTTATCTTCAAGAAACATCGTTGTAAGCCATAGTATTTGCTATGTAAAATTACTAGTTTGATGTGGGCTTAAAAAAAACTTCATTTCTAATATGTTGGTAGATTTATGCACATTATTTTTATTAGAAAATAAAACGTTATCGACATGCGATTCCCATCCCTATATTTTTTTAGGTATTTATTGCAGTTTTGAGGGCTTGGCGTGGGGGACACGGCGAGTGTTTTTATGCGTGGCGGTCAAAAGGTTAATTGTATGGCAAAATGTATGTATTTTAATATAAATTGTGATCTCAAGATACAGATTGTTGGCAACACTTTCGAAAAATAAATTAATGTTGCCTTATGTATATTTAAAACTGATGATATTGTAATTAAACAATATGTAATTTTTTCAATTGCATTTCTATTTCCTTTCCTTCCAGTAGTACTTCCATAGAAGTCTAAAGTCCAGCTTTCCGAACAAAATTCCGAATTAAAATTTCCAAGCTTTAAACCTTTGACAAAATTTGTCATGAAAATGAGGATATCCTGAGCCCACAATAAACTATAAACAAGACATTCTTATTCTCAAAATTCTTAATCTTCCTATTGGTAAAAACACACACACACACACCCACTCTTAAGACTGAATTAATTGAAGGCGAACTTTTAGGTGTGCAGGTTTCCTCACAATGATTTCCTTCACCGTTAAAGCAAGTGATAATTCATTCTGAATACACACAACTTGGAAAAGTCAGAGGTGTGTACCTAGGGTTCGAACTTGCTGCCGCCGAGATTCTCAAACGCCTACACGTCGAAGCCATCACTCCTTATATAAAACTAGCGACCCGCCCCGGCTTCGCACGGGTGCAATGCTGATATTTAATGGATGTTATCATACATATAAACCTTCCTCTTCAATCACGCTATCTATTAAAAAAAACCGCATCAAAATCCGTTGCGTAGTTTCAAAGATTTAAGCATACAAAGGGACATAGGGACAGAGAAAGCGACTTTGTTTTATACTATGTAGTGATGATGATAAAGAATTATGGTCCAAAATACACCCAAATTAAAAATAGGGTCAAAAATTTAAATTCACATAATATACCTACCTACATAGCGTTTGAAAAACAATCTTATGTCGTGTTAATAAGCTTTAGTATTATTAAAACACAAATTTTGACATTTTAATTAGACTTATTTTATATTAATATGACTACTGACTGTAATATTTGCTTGAAATATTGCATCTATGGTTTTCTGGATATTTCTCAAGTAATGGACACTGCCACTCTCGGCATTATGTAGAGTGACTGAGAATTCACAGAGTACTTTTAACACACAAACATCACTGTTAATCTCCTTGCTCCAGTAATAGACATTAATTATACAGGGTGTATATAGACCGTGATCGAAAACTGAGGCAGGTAATAGCGATAGTGATTACAAAAAATAAATTGAGATTTTCCATACAAACCACATACTTTTAAAACCGATGGTTGTATGGAAAACGTCAAATTTTTTATTTTTTTGTCGGGATTTTTAATATCGCCACTGGGTTTGTGATCACCCTCGCTATATCTGCCTCAGTTTTCGATCACGGTCTAAATACACCCTGTATAGTGGGCAATTTTGACACTTCACAAAATACTTTTTACATTGAAAAGTCTTGTTTCATCCTGTAGCAGACAACAATTATCAATCTTCAAAGTATCTTCTTCTTCTTCTTCATCAACCCATATACGCCCACTGCTGAGCACGGGTCTCCTCTACCATTGAGAGGGTTTAGGCCATAGTCCACCACGTTGGCCTAGTGCGGGTTGGCGGACTACACACCTAAGAAATTCCTAAGAACTTTTAGGTGTGCAGGTTTCATCACGATGTTTTCCTTCACCGTTAAAGCAAGTGATAATTCAATTTTGAATACACACATAACTTCTAAAAGTCAGAGTTGTGTGCCTGGGGTTCGAACCCGCGACCGCCGAGATTCTCGACCGCGCGCCTAAACCTCGAGGCCATCACTGCTTCAAAGTATAAAGGTGACGATTGTAAAATTACATAAGAGTATTTCAAAATCCTCCTTTTCGTAATGGACACAAATGACGCTTCTGTAGAATAAATAGTACTTGAATGTGAGACACCAATGAATATTTTTATTATGTCCAAAAGTCTCTTTTCTCCAGTAATAGACACTAATATCACCTCTGAAGATTATGTTACAGGCGATTGTCATAGACCAAAGAATACTTTTAACGCTTCGGTCTCCTTCCCCAGTAATAGACACAAATTTCTCTTACTTAGTTTATTTAGCACTCAATTATAAGACTCGACAGAGTACTTTTGTCCTCCAAAATCCTCCTTTCTCCAGTAACGGACACTAATACCTCTTAATCAGGCAGTTATATACTACTTTTATCACTCAAAACTCTCCTTTCTCCAGTAATGAACACAAATTTCTCTTATTTAGTTTATTTAGCACTCAATTATAAGACTGACAGAGTACTTTTGTCGTCCAAAATCCTCCTTTCTCCAGTAATGGACACTAATACCTCTTAATCTGGCAATTATATACTACTTTTATCACTCAAAACTCTCTTTTCTCCAGTAATGAACACAAATTTCTCTTATTTAGTTTATTTAGCACTCAATTATAAGACTCGACAGAGTACTTCTATTGTCCAAAATCCTCCTTTCTCCAGTAATGGACACTAATACCTCTTAATCTGGCAATTATATACTACTTTTATCACTCAAAACTCTCCTTTCTCCAGTAATGAACACAAATTTCTCTTACTTAGTTTATTTAGCACTCAATTATAAAACTCGACATAGTACTTTAAAACACAAAATCCTCCTTGCTCCAGTAATGGACACTAGTGCCGTCTTTCCGGGTTGTGCAACAATCGGTTGTGATTGTAAAGCGCAGATGCATGAGCGAACGCCGCGTTGCATACAACACAACGGAACGGCCGCTCGCCCGTGTGTGTTCGTATGTGGGTACGGAGTATGGCCGCTGTCTGGGGACAGATGATGTTTTTAAAATGTAAAAAGAATGTGGTCGAAAACTAAGAATATAGTTACGGTGATCACGAACATATTAGCAGCAAAATAAAAGAAAAATATTGACGTTTTTGTGACCATAAATATTTCAGTGATCGGTCTGCTTTAACTGTGCTAAAAATGATAATGGTGATGGTAACTATATATTGTGTGGTGGCTTGGGTCGTAGACCCCGCCATCTGCGGGTTTAATTTTTATATTTTTAAATGTACTTTTTTAAAAAAATATATATATTTAAAAATGTAAAAAATAAAATAAACACATGAGGAATAAAATGGCGATGCCAATAATGATAATGATCATAATAATGATGATGATAATGGTTATGATACTGATGATTTTGTTGATAATGATTATGATAATGAAAAGAAGATTTTTTCTCAAACTGATAAAGGGGATGATTCAAAGTATCAAGTAAAATTATTTATTAATTGACAAACAATACTTTGGTACTCCAGAAGCCCAAAAGTCCAGCTTGCCTTACAGAATTACCAATAATAATCTTTATTTTTTATTAAGCAGAAGCAATTTGAAATAAATAAAATATATAAATAAATAAATACACCCAACAGTCACACACATAGTCCTGACCCCACACTAAGATACAAGTCTTGTGTCGTGGGTATCTGAAATTCCGAGAGACTTTACTCTCACAAACACCCAGAACCGAAACAAATATTTGTGGATCACACAAACATTTGTCTCGGTGCGGGGATCGAACCCGCGGCCGCTCGTTTCGCAAGCTGGTGTCTAGCCAACTGCGCCACGGGGCTGTCAATGACAAATATAAATGACAATACTCTGATACAATAAACTATAAACTAGACATTTCACAATTAACGTGTAACGCTTTTGGACTTCTAAGAAAGTATTGAAACTGGTCTATACAAATACTTACAGTAAATCCTTGTCCACAATAATCGCATATTTTATTACGTGGCGGCCGTTTCTTCTCATGAACAAATTCTATATGTTTCTTCAATGTTGTCCTACTGCGGAATTCCTGAAAAAAAAATAACTAAATACACCCAACAGTCACACACATAGTCCTGAGCCGACATTAAGATACGAGTCTTGTGTCGTGGGTATCAGAAACTTCTTCTTCTTCATCAACCCATATACGCCCACTGCTGAGCACGGGTCTCCTCTACCATTGAGAGGGTTTAGGCCATAGTCCACCACGCTGGCCTAGTGCGGGTTGGCGGACTACACACCTAAGAAATTCCTAAGAACTTTTTAGGTGTGCAGGTTTCATCACGATGTTTTCCTTCACCGTTAAAGCAAGTGATAATTCAATTTGAATACACACATAACTTCGAAAAGTCAGAGGTGTGTGCCTGGGGTTCGAACCCGCGACCGCCGAGATTCTCGACCGCGCGCCTAAACCTCGAGGCCATCACTGCTTTATATCAGAAACTACGAGAGACATTTTCGTTCTCAAAAATACCCAGACCCGAGAATTGGATCACACAAATATAGAAATAGAAGAAATTCATTATCATCAACATCACGAAACTCCACAAATAAGAGGGTTTAGTTAGTCCACCACGCTGGCCTAGTACGGGTTGATTACGCACATTAGAAATTCCTAAACTTTTAGATGTGCAGTTTTTATCACGATGTTAAAAATAGTCATGTTACTGCTTATTATATCAGCTATCTGCCAATGAAAGAAGCATTTCATTCTTAGTGCGACGTGTCAAAATTATCATCCCAAATTTTACAAAATTTACGTTGACAACAAAGCATGGACGTAATATATAAACAATTAATTATAATTATAATCAATATTTTCTTTTTAAATTACTGAATATATTTGTTGAATTAAAAGCAAATAAAATTTAATGGCTTAGAATTGATAATATATAGTTAAAATATAAGCGTTTCATTCGAGTCTTTAATCTTTCAGAATATTTGATCAGATCATTTTTTTTTGCTGGAAAGATGAAAGAGCGAGACACATTGCATTGGCTCTGGCTATCCTTGTCGCCTCGGATTTGCATTTGTGTAACATGTAACGGAATCTATAACTTTACCTCTTAGGAATAGAGTTTATTTTCGGAAAGGTACATTTTGCAAGTTATCAGTCCAGTTTATATATTACGTCCATGCAACAAAGAGACAATTCTGTCATAAAAATGACAACTGATGATGAGTATCTGTTCCATGTAATAGGGGGCGAGTCAAATTCCGTTTTTCGGGCACATTTCCAGACTTCGTGCTGCTACTGAAAACTTTCTAATGTGAGACTAGAGGCAGCCTTACTTTTGAACATTTTGTACACTTGTTATTCCTTATCTCCAGATGTTCCCATTCTATGTGGCTCTTCAGTGCCGACTTAGATATGAATCTCGAACCGCACTCGTCACAGCCGAACCTGATGAGAGAAGTCATATTATACAACTTTTATCGGTCAATATGCATTTTTATTAATAAGCAGTGATGGCCTCGAGATATGGGCGCGCGGTCGAGAATCTCGGCGGTCGCGGGTTCGAACCCCAGGCACACACCTCTGACTTTTCGAAGTTATGTGTGTATTCAAAATTGAATTATCACTTGATTTAACGGTGAGGGAAAACATCGTGATAAAACCTGCACATCTAAGAGTTCTTAGGAATTTCTTAGGTGTGTAGTCCGCCAACCCGCACTAGGCCAGCGTGGTGGACTATGGCCTAAACCCTCTCAATGGTGGAGGAGACCCGTGCTCAGCAGTGGGCGTATATGGGTTGATGAAGAAGATGCATTTTTATGTTGATGTTAGGACTGAGTCCACCACGCTGGGGCAATGCGATCTTGAAGAAATCAGCCTATATACGTTTTACTGCTGGGCACGGGCCTCCTCCACAATTGAATGGGTTTAGGCCTAAGTCTACCCCGTTGGCCTGGTGCGGATTTGCAGACTACTAGGCAAAACTAAAATAAGACCTAAACCCAGTTGTATTAGAGGTCTGTGCCTAGCAAGGACATATTTAAGCTGATAAGGATGATAATAACGATGATCATAATAATAATGATGATGGTAATTGTGATGATGATGGTAATAGTCATGATGATAATTATGACGACGGTAATAATGATGATGATATGTGGGATGTTGACTCAACCGTCATTGTTCCGATAGTCGTTACTGCCAATGGGCTGATACCAAAGAGCCTCGACCAACATTTTCGGCGGCTCTCAATCGGTTGTTGGGTCAAAACCCAGATACAAAAAGCAGTGTTATTAGACACGGCACGTATCGTGAGACGGTTTCTAACTCTTCGACCCTAACCACCGGTGGCTTGGGTCGTTTATTTAATTTTTATATTTTTAAATGTATTTTTTTTATAAAACTTTATATTTAAAAATGTATTTCTTCTTGTCCATCTAATGGTTGTCTCTAAAAAATCGCCTTGCGCGATAAGACCGCCAATTGTACTTCTTTCTCTTTGTTACTTTTGTATATTATTTCTTTGTGTGCAATAAAGAGTTTATAAATAAATAAATAAAAAATAAAATAAACACATGAGGAATGATGATGGCGACATAACCATGATAATGACGATGGTAATTGTGATTATGGTTACTATGATGATGACAACGATAATGATGGCATGAAAACCCTCCACAAACCTCTTCTGCGCCTCAGTGATGTGACTGGAGTGTGTCCGCAGATGGTGCAGCAAGTTGTGCCGCGTCCTGTAATAGGTGCGACAGTCGACGCAGTACGCCCTCCTGTCTGCACTGGCGTGGGACGTCGCCATGTGGGTGAACAGGCCGGACTTGCCGCGGTACACCTTGCCGCAGGGCTCGCATTTGTATATACGGGGAGATTGCTTGTGTAAAGTACTGGAGAATAGTAGAAGGAAGGTAATTAGATATTTTTAGGAGGATATACACTCTAAAAGGAATTTTTACTTTCAGAGTATATAATAGGGTTAAATTTTGTAATAAAGGGTGGGGTAACCGAAAATAATAATCGACTTAATTAACGAGATATTCCACTTTTAGACTCTACCTATTATAGTAGGGTTATTTGTCAAAAAAAAATCCTTTTTTTATGAGATAATCCGCTTGAAGACTAAATTATGAGGTTAAATATTGCAGAATCGATTAGTAAAAAAAAATCAACTTTTTTTACGATATTATCTGTTATAAACAATTAATCGCTGTTACGTGTTGCATAATCGACTTGTAAACAAAATAATTAATAACATAACTATTATCATTCAAGTAAATAATCAACTACATAAGGTTTCACACAAAATTATCAAATTTCATACTCAAAAATCAGGTAACGTGTTAAACTGTAAATTCACATTCAATTATAATAGATATCGTACACAAAAGTTGACGATTTACAGCAAATAGTATAAATTGAAAATGAGTATTTAAATGTCGGAATACTTACTACATGTGTATTTTAAGACTGCTTTTATTAGTGAATTCGTTTCCACAAATATTGCATTTATCTTTACTCTCCTTGTGTTTTGATCTGTGGTACCTTAGACTTCTGTGGGACCTAAAAAATATTACTTATTATAAACTAGCGACCCGCCCCGGTTTCGCACGGGTGCAATGCTGATATTTAATGGATGTTATCATACATATAAACCTTCCTCTTCAATCACTCTATCTATTACAAAAACGCATCAAAATCCGTTGCGTAGTTTCAAAGATTTAAGCATACAAAGGGACATAGGGACAGAGAAAGCGACTTTGTTTTATACTATGTAGTGAAGTAAATATACACCAAAAAAGCGACATATTATGTACATAGTTCCGATCCCACACTAAGATTATGTCTAGTATCGTGGACATAAAAAACGATGACAGACTTTTCGCTCCCACAAACAGTAGATACGAAACAAATATTTGTGGATCATACAAACATTTGTCTCGGTGGGGATCCGATTTCGCATTCTTAGTTTTCGCAAGGTGAATTATGGCACCCACATTCCGCCAGATAAGTTCCAATCCCACGTTATAGGAGGCTAGCATATTGCTTTCAAACACACTTACGGACTTGCTGCTACTGAGAATTTCCTAATACAAACTCACGATAACAATTTGCCCGACTCGGGAATTGAAGCCAGGACCTCTATAATACATATTTGTAACGCAAGACCAAGAGATAGTTATTGAGTTGAGGCGTGTTGTAGGACTCCTATTTGACTTGCAGTAGGCATGTTGTGGGATACTAATACAGTTACAGTAGGTGTACCGTGGGATTCATATTAGAGTAGGCATGCTGTGGGATTGGTCAAAAAAACCTCACCTAGAAGTAAAGTCGCACTGTGGACACTGGAACTCCACCATAATCGGTCCAGCCGCGCCGTGCAGTTCATTATAATGTTGCACAGCACTGTATTCATCTCTGTAACGCTTGCCGCAAACCGCACATTCATATCTAGGGGGAAAAATGTTTCTGATACGGTTAAATTTGAAAATTACGTTGTAAAGTAATTTACCTAGAGGTTATATTCAAAACGTGATTGGAAACTTAGGCAGGTAATAGCTAAGGTCATTATGAAGACATTGGTGTTAAAAAAATCTCGAAAAAAATAAGAAAATGATGTTTTTCGTGACATCCAGATACATTTAATACCGATGTTTGTTGTGTGTATTCACAGTTAATTTATGATAACTTGCTTTAACGGTAAAGGAAAACATCGTTATGAAACCTGCACACCTAAAAAAGTTCTCTGGAATTTCTTAGGTACGCTTAAGGCTAAAACTTTTTATGGTAGTGGACGCCCGTGACCAAAAGTGGCACATATATGGGCTGATGATGATGATAATGATGATTAAACTCAAAATTTTCATCATCGACATTCATAATAATTATTCAGGAACGTATAAAAATGTTTTTACGAGATTTTTTTAACGTAAACGTTTTTGTAATCGCCATAGTTATCGCCTATCTTAGTTTTCGATCGCGATCTTATTAATCCTAGTGTAGTATAGTTGTAAAACAAAAGAGATTTGAAATTCTCACCTTCTGAAATGCCTCCTGCTGTGTTCCTTAAGCGAGGAAGCAGAACTAAGAACCGACTTGCATAGTTCACACGTGAATCCTGCCTGAAAATATAAAATAGAATAATGAGAATATACCTATCTTATACAGGGTGTATTCAGACCGTGATCGGAAACTAAGGCAGGTAATAGCTACGGTGATCACAAACCCGTTGGCGTTAAAAAAAATCCCTAAAGAAAATATTTTTATGACATTTTCCATACAACCATCGGTATTAAATGTATGTGGTTTGTATTGAATACGTTAAATTTGTAACTTTTGTCGGGATTTCCTTTAACGCCAATGGGTTTGTGATCACCGTAGCTATTAGACTTTTCGAAGTTATGTGTGTATTCACATTGAATTATCACTTGCTTTAACGGTGAAGGAAAACATCGTGATAAAACCTGCACATCTAAGAGTTCTTAGGAATTTCTTAGGTATGTAATCCGCCAACCCGCACTAGGCCAGCGTGGTGGACTATGGCCTAAACCCTCTCAATGGTAGAGGAGACCCGTGCTCAGCAGTGGGCGTATATGGGTTGATGAAGAAGAAGAAGTAGCTATTACCTGCCTTAGTTTCCGATGGCAGTTTGAATACACTCTGTATAGCGACATTGAGGGGACTGTACATTATATCGCGTTATAGAGAGTTCCTTAAATGTAGAGATGATTGTATGGTGCTTCCATACAACCAATGAACAATTGAAGCCAAGTAATTACATGCTTTAGTTTCTGATCACGGTCTGTATACACCCTGTATAAAATGAATACTACCAATACTACAACTGACCTTATCATGCTGTTTCTCCATATGGCTCTTCCACGCCATCTCGAATTCGAATCCCACGACACACCACTCACATTTGTAGGGTAGTCTCAGATATTTGTCTTCTAGACTTAGCTCTCTTCTCTCCTCTACAACTTCTTCTTCGTTTAGAATCACTGTTCTCAACTTCCCGGAGTATTTCTCGTCAATTGACTGCTGTAGAGACTTCTTTTTGGTTTTTTCCTTTGGGAATAAGGAACATTATTATTATTGGTATTTATGTTTTAGCTTTATAAGCGTGTATATCATAATTTAATTTAAATCTACGCTTTTCATCTCTGCAAACTAAGGTTTTTCATACAACCATCAGTATTAAAATATGTGGGTTGAATGGAAAACTTAAAAATTTTTATTTTTTGTCGGAATTTTCTTTAACCCTTAATTTGGCAAAGTATAAAATGCAGTAAAAAGCTTTTTTTTTTGTTGTAATTGTAATTGATACACATAAACGAGTGTTGTCAGACATCTGTTTTATATTTTCTTCTAAAAATAGATAGTGTTGAAAGTAGATAAAAATAGTAAACCATGTTATTTTTGCAATTTTTTAAACAAAATATTTTTTCAAATTTCATGTATGCCAGGGCATACATTGTCAAATTAAGGGTTAACGCCAAGGGGTTTTTAATAACCTTGGCTATTATCTGCCTTAGTTTTCGATCGCGGTCTTAATACACCCAGTATGAGCTGATGATAAGTACCTTACTAAAACTAGTTACCTTCTTGACGATCTTCTTTTGTTTCCCACTCTGTTTCTTCACTTCTGCTAAAGGTATATCCTGGTCTGAGAAGTCCTGTTCCACCTTCACATCTGTTTCAAGGTCGTAGCCAGGATCTGGGTCAGTTTTGCAGATGAACTCCTCGATTTCATCCAGAGATGAGGTTGTTTCGATTTTGGATAATTGGAGTTTCATTTGTGGTGGTTTTAGGTCTGGAATCTGTGGGTTTAAATTATTTTTTCTGTTTAGGTGTCTTGTGGGATTTGTATGCAGTGTTTTTTAGAGTTCGATACCCAGGTCGGAATATTTTAGTTTTCGTTTAAGGAAATTCAAAGTAGCATATTGTCGAAAAATGTGCTCTATTTATGAAACGAATTCTGAAAATAATATCTTTGATAGATGATCCTCAGCTGGAGCAAAATATTATTTTTTTTTTATCAGAAAATTCTATTGAGATTTTTCACGGATGGTGAACCAACTGCCGTCAAGTGGTTTTAGAATTCTGTCTATGGGTGTGCGAATACTGCGAACTTACGAATGTTATTAAGATTCGAATATTAATATTCGTTAGTTAACGAATAATTCGAAAAAAAATCGATTCGATTCAATCGATATTCACACACCCTTACTTCTGCCTACTTCTTAAGCTTTTAGAAATATTACCTTAGTTTTGTAGGATAGCTACCAGGGATTCATAAAATAGTTAGAATTGGACTAACCTGTTCAGTTAAAACTTGAATGCTTTCTTCAACCTGATGTTTGAATTTGTCAATTTTCTTCAACATTGCATGACATTGCATGCATGCATAGTTGTTGGTGCATTCCATCTGTAAAATAAACAAATAAACTTTTAGTAAAGGTGCTGAAGAGAATGCTAAGGTATTTGTAATATACAGCCAGTCAAAAGTTTAAGACTACCTGAAATTATGTATGAAAATTGAATGGAAGTAAAAAAAATATCATGGTAATAAAGGTTTAATTTACAAATGAAATAGACATTTATTACTACAAATGTGTAAAATTTTCTAGAAATATAGATCAGACTTTTTAAAAATATACAATTAATATTTCTAAGAACTTGAGACATATTTGTAAGTAATAATCATGTTTAAAATAATAAATAATCAAATATTCTGTCATATTGCAGGAGACTTATATCCAGCAGTGGATGTCTTTAGACTGATATGGTAGATATGGACCCGGGAAGCCAATGTGTATTTTAAACAAAATAAAATTTAAATACCATACAACATTCATAAGTACCAAGTCACTAAACTTGGGAAGAAAGTATATAAATTTATGTAATTATATCATATCCAATAAATTAATCACAATTTATTTATCTTAAAAACATCAATGCAATGTTAAATTTATCATCTTCTTCTTCTTCTTCATCAACCCATATACGCCCACTGCTGAGCACGGGTCTCCTCTACCATTGAGAGGGTTTAGGCCATAGTCCACCACGCTGGCCTAGTGCGGGTTGGCGGACTACACACCTCAGAAATTCCTAAGAACTTTTAGGTGTGCAGGTTTCATCACGATGTTTTCCTTCACCGTTAAAGCAAGTGATAATTCAATGTGAATACACACATAACTTCGAAAAGTCAGAGGTGTGTGCCTGGGGTTCGAACCCGCGACCGCCGAGATTCTCGACCGCGCGCCTAAACCTCGAGGCCATCACTGCTTTATCATTTATCATATTTTTACTATATTCTAATTAGATGTTAATGTATTCGCCAATATAATCATTAAGATTTATTACAGGTGCTATGACAGAACTTAATTTAGTTATATTTTAATTTTTAATTCCAGTATAACTTAAGAAGAAAAAGTAAAATGCCAGAATTATGATTAAATTAGCATTTTATTAAATTAAATTTTCAAAAGCTGGCAGACCATACATCTTATTCAAAATATGAAATATAGCGATAATCCTTTGAATACAAATAATTTATTTGATTAAATCCATTCATAAAATCACCAAATATTTTTTTTCTTTTCGTTCGCATAACTTGCAATAACACAGTCAGCCATTTTGTCAACAGGCCAATATTCTTCATTCCAATTGTAACCATAGTTTACGGGTACAATAAATGAAACTAATATTTTAGTGATTGACAAAGTCTTTTAGAGATAATTTTTAACATTCCATAGTCGTAACTCACCTTATATTTGAATATATACTCCAAAAATGCGCTATGTTTACATGACAGTAAATTTATCATCGGATATTTTTGGGACAGACAACAGGAGCAGACTGGTTTTTCGAATGTCAATTCTGCATTTTCTTCACCGCTAACGTATTCAGGAATACTAATATCAACGAACTGAGACATTTTAACATCTGATTCCATATTCCAGATCACTATTAAGATGAAGCACGATCACTGACCAATATTCTATTTTTTTCTTTGTTTACATTCCTTTTGACACAATATTTTAGGATTTTCATATTATATTAAAGTTTGCAAGTAAAACATCTGTATATTTCAATCTTTGCTGCGTGTATTGGAAAGGTAAATCATAACGTTTAGTTTTTCTACAGACGAGGTAAGTTTATAAAAAATTATTATTGATATTTTAAGTCTATTTTATTTAAGCATTACCTTACTTAATCTTTTAATAAATTTATGTATTTGTACTAAATATTAATTCTTTAAAAACGAGTTGAATGCGCTTATCCACAAGGTAATACAAAATTTGACATGAACCGAAGCGTCAAGCTCTTTAGTAATCTGTGGTAGTCATTTGTAGCGTTTATTGACTAAACAATATTTATTTTCATAGTCTGCATAGTGCTTTTAGTAAAATCATGAATTAAAGTATTATTAATTTAGTACATAAACTACGATGGAGCTTGAAGAGAAAAGTTTATGCTGTGCTTGCCTCAGCACTGGCCGAAAAATGTTTACCGTAGACGATTTCTTAAAGAAGCATTTTTTTCTGAATATTATCAATGAAATACCAGTAAGTACATATTTAATGTTACTCCAGGCTTAAGATGTTGTTGTCAAATATATCTCAAACGCGTAAAATTATGACACTTTCTCTGATGAAGACAATTTTAATAATGACTATTTATAAATGTTTTATAGTAGACCTGTAATCACTAATTGGATAAATTTACTATTTTTAAAATTTTGGAAAGTAAAATGGCTTTGCGAATTTTGAAATTGCTATAATGAGCTGCTGTAAACCGATATTTTATCTTTGTAATATAGTAAACTATTTCTTGATTAGAAAAGAGCAACACTAGAGTTTCTCGTCCATTCTCTAGATATGACTTCTAAATATTCTATTAAATTTGGTCCACAAATATTTGTTTTGTGTATTTGTGAATGTGGAAACCTCTCATAGTTATACACAAAATAAGACTTGAATATTAATGTGATTTCAAAACCAGTGTTGGCACTTCCATAGAAGACTAAAAGCATTGCCTGTTAATTGTGTAATGTATAATTTATTATTATTTATTGTGGGCTTGGGATATTCTCATTTATAGGGCAAATTGCTTTATAAAATGATTTAATGCTTTAAGACTATTATTCAGATTTTGTAAGAAAGTCTAGGCTTTCGAGCTTCTATAGAAGTACTGCCACTGATGAGAACAATGCTGTTGCTTTAAAGGTAATTCTTTCACAGATGCCAATACCAGAGGGAAGATTAGAGTTATGCTGGGAATGTCAAGCATTGTTAAGAAGATTTATTAAATTCAAGGACCAAGTAAAGTGTTCCTATAGCATATTTCAAGAATATCTCATGAAGGTAAGTAGATTATAAATATAATTTTTAATATATCATCATCATCGTCAGTCTAAATACAGGGTGTATTTAGACCGTGATCGAAAACTGAGGCAGGTAATAGCGAGGGTGATCACAAACCCCCTGGCATTAAAGAAAATCCCGTCAAAAAAGAAAAAAATTACGTTTTCCATACAACCATCGGTGTTAAAAGTATGTGGTTTGTATGGAAAACCTCAAAAATGTTATTGTTCGTCAGGTTTTTCTTTAATGCCAGGGGGTTTGTAATCACTATCGCTATTACCTGCCTCAGTTTTCGATCACGGTCTAAATACGCCCTGTATATTCTACTGCATGGCCTTATTCCAACATACTTGCCTTGTGCAGCTTGGCAAAATACACAGCTAAGAAATTCATAAGAATTTTTAGATATGTGGTTTTCTCACGATTTCTTTCACATTCACCTCATTATAGTAGTGTTTGTGAATAAAATGTACTGGGATTGATTCTTGAGCTGACTCAACATGCCTGAGCATGTTGTTATATTTTCGTATTACAGAATTGTTAGTTAAGGCATAGAGTCTGAAACTAGCTAAGTGTCTTTAAAGTGGCTTATATAAACTGTGTTTTCTCTATCGTCTCCACATAATCATATTGAGATTAACCATACCCAGAACAAGAAATGGACCCCCAGTTTCATATGACACAGCCTGTAACCTATGTTATTAAGAAGATGAACACTGTCAAAACTTCCCAGACCATCTCATTCTCATCAGCCTATCGCCGTCCACTGCTGAACGTAGGCCTCCCCTAGAAAGCGCCAACCATCCCGGTCTTCTGCAGCCCTCATCCATCCGTTATCCGCCACCTTTCTCAAGTCGTCGGACCATCTCATTACTCAATATTTTTTTACTGATTAACTTTGTTGTGGGATTATCACTATTTAGGTCCTCTTAGATTCGCTGAGCTTCATTGCTCGGCGCTAGTACTGTGCGTGCTGTTGATCCTGGAGCACACAAGTTACAGTGGCGGGGGTGTGCTGGGATAGGGGCAATATACTCAATAATCTCTTTATTTTCAGAATGTTCACTTATCAACAATAAGAACAAATTCGAAACTGTCCAACCACAGACTAGAGACAATATCATACCCCCCAGAAATAGAATCTGAACCAGTAAAAGAGGAAGACATTGAGAAACAAGAAATTGAAATCAAAGAGGAATATGACAACTCCGACCGTTCTGAAGATGATACACTGTTGATAGAAGTTAAAAGGAACAAAATTAATGGCAAAGTTAGTATTACATACATACAGGATGTATTCAGACCGTGATCGGAAACTAAGGCAGATAATAACCACGGTAATCACAAAACTATTGGCGTTAAAAAAATCCCAAAAAAAAGAATTTGACGTATTCCATACAACCATTGGTGTTAAATGTATTTGATTTGTATGGAAAACATCAATGTTATTATTTTTGTCGATATTTTCTTTAACGCCAATGGGTTTGTGATCACCGTAGCTATTACCTGCCTTAGTTTCCGATCACGGGCTGAATACACCCTGTATACACCAGTGTCAGTTCTTCCATAGAAATCCAAAAACCATTACATTAAAAAGTTTCGATTAATGTTTAAGTTTTAAATCTTAAATGTGAATTAACTGACTACCCACCTAAGAATTTTTAGGCGTGTAACATCACAATGATTTCCATTACCGTTAAAGTACCCGAAAATTCATTGTGAATACATAATTAACTCAGAAGTGTGTACCTGGGGTTTGAACCCTCGACCGTCATGATTTTAATCTCGACTGACACTTTAAGTTACTTTGGTAAAAAGCAACGTGGCGTGTAACCAAAATAACCGACGATTTTGCACTTAAAAAAATAATCTCGACGCTTCTAATATTTTTTAGGTGAAAAAGAAAAAGAAGAGAAAAGAGTTTAGAATGTACAAAGAGGTGGAATTAAGCGAACAAGAGATAGAAGAAGAAAGAAGGCAGGCGATGATGAGAGAGGATTACGTCAACGCAATGTTTAGGTGTGAGAAGTGTATAGAATCTTTTCCCAATGGTGATGATATGAAAGATCATCATCATGTCAAACATGAACTGGTGAGTTGGTGATTATCATAGAAAGTCTTGAAGTTGTCTAGACAGCTTGTGAAACTCGAGGTCGCGTCGATCCCGCAGAGACTAGTGTTTGTGTCATACACGAGGATTTAGTGTGTGTGAGAGTAAAGTCTCTCGTAGTGTCTGATACCCACGACACAGGACTTGTATCTTATCAGTACCGTAGATTAGTGTATGACACAAACATTAGTCTCTGCGGGGATCGACGCGGCCTCTCGTTTCACAAGCTGCTGTCTAGACAATTGCGACACGGGACTGTCAAAAACTTTATACAGGGTGTATCCAGACCGTGATCGGAAACTAAGGCAGGTAATAGCTACGGTGGTTACAAACCCATTGGCGTTATGAAAAATCTTGAAAAAAAAAATTGACGTTTGAAAAAAAACTATGGGTATTAAATGTATGTGGTTTGTGCGGATAACGTCATTTTTTTTACTTTTTGTCGAGATTTTTTAGTACCAATGAGTTTGTGATCATCATCATCAACCCATATTCGCCCACTGCTGGGCACGGGTCTCCTCTACCATTGAGAGGGTTTAGGCCATAGTCCACCACGCTGGCCTAGTGCGGGTTGGCGGACTACACACATAAGAAATTCCTAAGAACTTTTAGGTATGCAGGTTTCATCACGATGTTTTCCTTCACCGTTAAAGCAAGTGATAATTCAATTTGAATACACACATAACTTCGAAAAGTCAGAGGTGTGTGCCTGGGGTTCGAACCCGCGACCGTCGAGATTCTCGACCGCGCGCCCAAACCTCGAGGCCATCACTGCTTGTTTGTGATCACCGCAGCTATTACCTGCCTTAGTTTCCGATCATGGCCTGAATACACCCTGTATATCATGTGCAAGACTCGTGAAACGTTTAAGCAAAGGTTCGTGAATTGCTGTTAAAGAGAATCACAGAATCTTGATAATAGTATATTTGTATGTATTATAGTATGTTGGTATATGTATAATGTATATATTTATATGTATCGATTATTATTACAATTAATTCTTTACTTCTATTATTCTAATGTATTTATGTGTATATTTTGTGTGGCTTTATAATTTATTTTATTTGCACACCTGCTGCGTATTATCGGCATTAAGTCCACCTTTACAAACATTGTAAAAAGTGTAAATAAATAAATATATCAATGCTAACAAAAAGTAATAATTTCAGAACGCATCAAACTATAAATGCAACATTTGCGAATGCTCGTTCAGTTCCGAAGTATCCTTTAACTACCACAAAGGCAAGCATAGGCGGCGGTACCAATGTGTGATGTGCGGGACCAAACATGGGACCAAACGTAGCGCAACCAAACACTATAGTTCCGCACACTGGCTCAGGTAAATATCATTTATTTAACTACCACAAAGGCAAGCATAGGCGGCGGTACCAATGTGTGATGTGCGGGACCAAACATGGGACCAAACGCAGCGCAACCAAACATTATAGCTCCGCACACTGGCTCAGGTAAATATCATTTATTTAACTACCACAAAGGTAAGCATAGGCGGCGGTACCAATGTGTGATGTGCGGGACCAAACATGGGACCAAACGCAGCGCAACCAAACACTATAGTTCCGCACACTGGCTCAGGTAAATATCATTTATTTATTTACCTACCACAAAGGCAAGCATAGGCGGCGGTACCAATATGTGATGTGCGGGACCAAACATGGGACCAAACGCAGCGCAACCAAACACTATAGTTCCGCACACTGGCTCAGGTAAATATAATTTATTTATACATTTTTAATGTATTGTACATAAGATACTTTGGAACAAAATAAAATCATCATCATCACTATCATTTTTATCGTCGTTGCCTACATCATCATCAATACCATCCTCACCATAATTATCATCATCATTATAAAGTTAATTTTATAACATTAAATTCACAATCATCGAAGTTGTCATCATAGCACATACGACATAAAATATAGAGAACAGTAGAGTCATCATCAGTATCATCATCATCATTATTATAATTGTCATCATCTTTATTAATTGATTGTTGTACAATAAAGTAAATTTTAGAATATTATAGTCATCATTATCGTCATCATCAACCAATATATGTCTCACTTCTAGCTTCGTAAAAAACTGAGAGGGTTTAGTTAGTCCACCACGCTGGCCTAGTGCGGGTTGGCGGACTACACACCTGAGAAATTACTATCAAATTTTATGAGTGTCGGTTTTCTCACGGCGTTTTCCTTGACTGCAAAAGCAAGTGATAATTCATTGTGAATACACACATAACTTAGAAAAGTTATGAATTGAAAATATTGTTTTTTTTTTTCAGTTCAAACATAGATATACAAATGCATACTAAAGAACAAGAAATGTATAGTAAAACAGAATCCATTGATGATATAGATTGGTAAGTTAAGAAATAAATACACCCAACAGTCACACACATAGTTCTGACCCCACACTAAAGGTCCAACTATAAATTATGTCACACGAAATTAATGATTTTTTGACCCCTGTCTTTATTACATAATATCAGACTTATTTGACTCATATCCCTTAACTCTTATCAGCCCATATACGTCCCACTGCTGGGCTTGGCCTCTTCTACCTTTAAGAGGGTTTAGGCCTTAGTCCACCACGCTGGCCTAGTGCGGGTTGGCGGACTACATACATAAGAAATTAACATAACGCCTCCTTAACTTGTGATGTAATTTATGGATGGTCATGAGAGAAGACTTGTATATAAGGATATACAAATCCTCGTGTATGACACAAACATGAGTCTCTGCGGGATCGACGCGGCCTCGAGTTTCACAAGCTGCTGTCTAGACAACGGAGACACGGGACTGTCAAATTCAAAAATTAGCCAGTTACCCCAAAAGTGTCGTATTTACCCCAACACCAAATTTCAGCTCAAAACAGTCTGAAGCTTTTCCCTGCGATGTATGTGACAAAACGTTTAGATGGAAGACTTCTTTAAGGAAACATTTGGAGACACACCGCATAGAAACGGGACAGAAACGGAAACCGTACTGTGAACCTTGCAGGTAATAATTGATGATATTCATCATCATCATTATTATTATAGTTATCATGACCATCCACATAAGCATAATCATCATCCTCATTATCACAATCACTATCATAGTGATTGTCATCATCATAGTTATCATGACTAGTGACTAGACTAGACTAGACTAGACTGTGACTAGACTAGGCACAAGTTTTAAAAAATAGCATAAAAAATTGACGATTCAAAAGTGCTTGTGAAAGTCTATTTCAATAAAGAAAGTTTGACTTTGACTTTATGACCATTATCATAAGCATTATAATAATCATCGTCATTATCATTATATAGTCATTTTCGTCACCATCTTAAACAGATTCATCATCATCATCTTCTTCACAATCATAATCGTCATATGAATTATCATCACCATACTTAATAATTTTTAGGAGTGCAGGTTATTTCACGATGTTTTCAGTCACCGTTAATGTACATGATGATTCTTTGTGACACAACTTAGAAAAGTCAGAAGTGTGTGCCTGGGGTTTGAATCAACGACCGTTAAGATACTTGACCGCGCGCCTAAACCTCGAGACCATCACTTCTAAATGCGGCCAATTTAATCTTAGTTTTCTTCAAATTGAATAAAATACATTTTAAAAATTTATTACGGTTAATGTTTGTCGCTGTTTATCGATAGATGTCGCTGTAACTATTTTATTTTTCTCTTCATTCAGATTGTCGTTTACAACTTCGTCGAATCTCAGGAAACATGTCAAGACAAGCTCTAAACATCAAATACAGTTGAAATTGAGGTAAGTGGGTAGTTAGGACCTTTTAGTATTAGTTTATGTAACTACCTTCCAATTTATTATTTGTAATATTCCTATTATTCAACAGTCACACACATAGCTCTGACCCCACACTAAGATACGAGTCTTGTGTCGTGGGTATCAGAAACTACGAGAGACTTTTCGGTCTCACAAACACCCAGATCCTAAAAAAATATAAGTGGATCTCACAAACATTAGTCTCTGCGGGGATTGAACCCACGGCCGCTTATATCTCAAACTGGTGTCTAGACTACTGCGACACGGGGACAGTTTCTAGTGTTTTGAAGATAATAAGCGCTAAGATTAATTAAATTTAATTGTGGGTCACACAAACATTGGTTTCGGGTCTAGATGTTAATGAGAAAATGAGAATGAAATATTTCTAGAAATATTTAGTTATAAAAACAAACGAGACAGGACTTGTATCCTAGTATGGGGAATCATCAGAATCATCATCACCAATAATCATCATCAGAATTATGTATGTGACTGTTGGATGTATTTATGTATTTAAATTTTGTAGTAATTATTACAGAGTACTTAAATTCCTCCCCCCCTTAGGAAGTTAAAAGAGACCCTTCCAGAAGATTCCACGAGTCCAGAAAAGCAAGAAGCTCGGATACAGCAGATCAAATTGACGGTCAATAAAGAGAGGGAGCAATTTCCGTGCCCTCAGTGCGATAAGAAGTTCCAATGGAGAGGGAATCTGTTAAGACATCTGCATAGTCATGAAGCGAGGTATGATTTGTACCAGGACAGTTAATTATCTCTCTCTGTATCACTCCTCTACAACTGAGAGGATTTAGTTAGTCCACCACGCTGGCCTAGTGCGGGTTGGCGGACTACACACCTAAGAAATTCCTAAGAACTTTTATCACCCAAGGTTCGACTGTTGGAAAATGCCATAGGCATTAAGTCCTTCTATAAAAACTTTGTATGAAGTGTGAATAAATAAATGAAGAAATAATACACCCAAATTTCACATACATAGCTCTGACCCTACACTAGGTTATAAGTCTTGTGTCGTGGGTATCAGACACTACGAGAGACTTTACTCTCACAAACACACAAACCCAAATATTTGTGGATCGCAAAAAAAATTGTCTCAGTGCGGGGATTGAACCCGTGGCCTCTCGTTTCGCAAGCTGCTGTCTAGACGACGGAGACATGGGATTGTAAAAATAATAGTAAAGTTGAATAAAATTAACAACTAAGGGTTTAGTTTAGTCCACCATTCGGGCCTAGTGCGGGTTTCTAAGAAGATTTTAAATACCAGCGATTTATTAAAACAATGGTTTTTAATAAACATCCAATTAAGTAGCTAGATTTAAATCATAATAAACGATTTTTCACAAAAAAAAAATAGATTACTAAAGAGGAGTCTTTGTTTCATGAATCAAAAACTACGAAAGACCTTTTGATGATGATAATGATAATGGTGATTGAAGTAAAATAACCAATTATTCCAGAGCAAATGGTGAATTAGTATGCGAACCTTGCAACCGCACGTTCTCATCCATCGCAACTTACAAACAACACATGAAGATAAGCAAGAAACATGTCTCCGAAAATGATTTCAAGTGAGTATTTTTTTAAGTTTTGAAATTCTCAGTAGCAGCACGGAGTATGGAAATGTTTAAGTAGACTTTATTAAAATTAAGTAGACTATCCATTTATACAGGGTGTATTCAGACCAACCACAAGCAGTGATGGCCTCGAGGTTTGGGCGCGCGGTCGAAAATCTCGGCGGTCGCGGGTTCGAACCCCAGGCACACACCTCTGACTTTTCGAAGTCATGTGTGAATTCACATTGAATTATCACTTGCTTTAACGGTGAAGGAAAACATCGTGATGAAACCAGCACACCTAAGAGTTCTTAGGAATTTCTTAGGTGTGTAGTCCGCCAACCCGCACTAGGCCAGCGTGGTGGACTATGGCCTAAACTCTCTCAATGGTAGAGGAGACCCGTGCTCAGCAGTGGGCGTATATGGGTTGATGAAGATGAAGTATTCAGACCGTGATCGGAAACTAAGGCAGGTATTAAAGAAAATCCCGACAAAAATAAATAAATACATTTTCCATACAACCATCGGTATTAAATGTATATAGTTTGTATGGAAAACGTCAGTTTTTTCTCTATAATGCCAGGGGGTTGGTAATCACCGTAGCTATTACCTGCCTTAGTTTCCGATCACGGTCTGAATACACCCTGTATAGTCTTATGTCATTTGACTACTGCTTTTCTACCCCATAAGGTACATGTGTAGCGATTGTGGAAAAAGGTTCGCGAACAGGACTCGACTCAAGGACCACATAGATTGGGAGCATCTGAAAAATTACGTGCATACTTGTAGCACATGCAAAAAGGTATATAGGTAGAATTAAGTAGTGTAATTCGACCTATGCGCAGAATAAAGTTATATTTGCAAAATCTCAACTTCTCTTTCTCAGCGAGTTAAACTTAATTGGGCGCAAAATTATCTGTAACTTTTTTGTTCTTCAAACAACAACAAAAGTTATGATTATTATTACTTTACTAGTGCAATATATAAACGATTTTAACTCTATTATAGACATAAAAAGTACTTTGGTGTTATAGTCATAAGTAACTTTATTCTATGCATAGGTCGAAATATTCTAGCTTTGTGTTATCCCTGTTACATTTATTTATTTTATTTATTTACTGCCTTTGGTCTCGCGGTACAAGTATGAGCCGTGCGATCTAGAGGTCCTGGGTTCGATTCCCGGGTCGGGAAGTGTTATTGGGTTTTTAAGGAAATTCTCAGTAGCAGCACGGAGTCTGGAAATGTGCCCGAAAAACGGCAATAGGCTCGCCCCCTATTACGTGGGACATACTTGGCGAAATGTGGGTGCAAAAATGCATCTCTGCCTACCCCTTCGGGGAAAATAGGCGTATGTATACTTTTCATACCTATATTTGAAAATAACCGTTATTGTACCTACCCTACCATAATAAAAATATATTTTGCAGGTGTTCAAAAGTAATACATCTTTGTATCTTCACAAACAAGTTGTGCATAAGAATGGACAGGCTGAACATTTGTGTGACCATTGTGGAAAGGCTTTTCCGGTGAGAAAATTATTTTAGAATTTTCTTCTTTTCTTAAAGCTCTTTATTTCATACGATGAAGGAGACAGGCGGTACTTCCATAGAAGTCCAAAATTCTGATTTGCCTTTCAAAATTTAAGCCTAACTTAATATTTATTAAATTATTATTAGATTTAAATTTAATATCCTAAGCATGCAAGCAAGCATTCGACAGCCCCGTGGCGCAGTTGGCTGGACACCAGCTTGCGAAACGAGTGGCCACGGGTTCGATCCCCGCATCGAGACAAATGTTTGTGTGATCCACAAATATTCCTGATACCCACGACACAAGACTCGTATCTTAATGTGGGGTCAGACTATGTGTGTGACTGTTGGGTGTATTTATCATTTTTTATTTTTTTATCTGAACTTTGTCCTCAGAACCAAGCTAAACTCCGCAGCCATTCTCGGGCTCTTCATAGTGGGGAATGTTGGTACCGCTGTTCGTCATGTCCGGCGCGGTTCGCGTGGCACTCCTGTTTGTCTAGACATGTGAGAAGGGTACATAGGGCCGCGTAGGAGTACCCCATTTGACGTTAATAAAATGGGGTAAAAGTGCCACGAACTAGGAATATGAAATGAAATGAAATAATATATATTAAATTAATAATATATCAAAAACGTCACTAAGATCCAGTCATTTCATAATTTACCACCCTGTTCGGAAGTCGTCACTAGAGAAGAACGCGCGAGAAACTCTAGTGTTATAAAGATGTTACGTAAAGATATCCTATGACACCTTATCATCAGCCCATATACACTCCTATGGCATGAACCTCCTTTACAATAAATATAAGACTAAGGTGACGCCACAAGTTTGGGGTAATTTCGCCATTTACAAAATAAAACTTTCCAGTGATACCATGAACATAGGGTATCTTTGCCAAGTAAAGTGGACGACATGAGACAAAAGAATATGTCATTTACATGGGGTAATGCATAGACTAGGAATGTTGAAAGTAATTCTATAATTACTTGAAAATTGGCTGTCTTGACCATGTAAACGATAGTACATAATCCATTTATGACGTCATGAAAATGGGGTACATATGCCACGAACACAGACATATAAAACTATTCTACAATAGCAAGATTACATACAATCACGGGATGATATGACTACAATGACATTATAAAGATGGGGTAACGTTGCCACATTCTAAAATGCAACTATGAAGTGAGGCCTATAAAATCAAAACCAGTTAAACGCCAGTTGGAATCAAAGACAGTTAAATACAAATTTATTCAGTCTGTACTCAAATATTGTGGTATTTTTACAATTTAAAATTCTGATTTTTAGTGGTATTCACATTCTTTATAAATCTCTTTTAAAATATAAAATATCATAGCCACCTAAACAAAGTTATCGATTTTTGTAGATTACTGAATATTTGACTCACTTGGATTTAGCTGCCTTTGATTTTATAGGCCTCAAGTCACAAAGTGGGTTGGGGTAAATGCGTCATTTGTAAGACTATTGTGGTTATATCAGATTAGGCAAATTTGATAATATGGTTATATCAAGTTAGGCAAAAGCCGGCAATGGTTTCGACTGAAAATAACATTCTATAGCTTCGTGTACAAAGATAAATGAAATTATTTTTGCAATATATATTTTAAATGATTTTTGTCTTTTATTTGCTTTACTATAACTTGATTTGAATAAAACGTATCTATAGTATATATTATAAAGCTGAAGACTGTTTGAATGCGCTAATCTCAGGGACTACTGGGCCGATTTGAAAAAATCTTTCAGCGTTCTTAAAAGCTCATTTATTAAAGAAGGCTGTATTTTATCATACTACGGCAAATAAAGGTGTAGCAGAACAAAAGTATGACAAAACTAACTTAGTTTATTCATTTAAACTAATGCTTGCTTATAACATTCCTTAATTTTGTTATAATATTATTTGTAGGAGTCAAATAAAGAATGAATTGTTTTACCTCCAACCAAAATATTAATTAATAAATTCTTAATTTACTTGTGCATTATTATTATATCTGTCGAAGGAAAAGCCATGGAATTGTTTTAAAATGTGGTGACGTCATCATTACCGACGTCACTGTTGTTTATTTTACAATAATTTTACAACAATTGCTTATAATTATGGGTTTTTCTCAAGAAAAACTCATTAACTAAAGGGGCAAACAGTCCTCAATTGTTAAGAACAGCAGTGACATGACTATTATGGGAAGACGTTATGAGAAGTCATTGAAACAATCGACTTCGATCACAAATCCTTATAATTTCCCAATAAATTGAATGTTTACTGTCCGCGCGTAGACCGAGGACTGCCCGCTGTGCTGAGGCGGGCAAGCATTTTATAGACGTAGTGGGGCGCTCGCTCGTGATAAGTCATTGTTGTTTTTCTGCAGCGTTTATGAGACGTTTTACTGCAGTGGTGCATTCGTTCGATGTAAGACATCCTTGTTTTTGTAAACAAGAATATATGGAGTGATTACGCAGCGCCCATATATTTTTTTTTTTTTTTTTTTTTTTTTTTCCTTTCTTACTACGATCTGTCTCCTTTTCCTGGGACAATAAATAGTATGTTGGGTAATAATTGTTATACGGGCATGCTCGGTATGCGACCTGTGTCACATCCTACTTTACTTTAATATACTATGTGTTGTGGCATCTTCCGTTTCAATCTGCGACTTGTTTGAGGCGTCTCCATTAGATGTCTTGCCAAAATATTTGGATGGTTGGTTATACGATTTTTATAAGCTTTCATCTGGTGTAGAATTTCCTGATTCACAGTTTTCAATTTAAGGTCGTGGTGCAGCTGATCATTCGTCACAAACCAGGGGGCATTTGTCATCATCCGCAGCATTTTGTTTTGAAATCTTTGGATAATTTCTATATTGGAGTGTGAAGCTACGCCCCACAATTGGATCCCATATGTCCATACAGGTTTCATTATTGCCTTGTAGATTAACAGTTTGCTGCTGAGTGAAAGTTGTGACCGACGGCCAATGAGCCAATACAGTTTTCGCATTTGTAGACTTAGCTGCTTGCGTTTTGTCATAATGTGTTTTTGCCAAGTTAGTCGCTTGTCAAGGTACAATCCTAGGTATCTGACGTGATCTGCCTTCGGGACTTCTATATTGTTTAGATTTACGGTTGGACAGATACCTTTTCTCAGCGTAAAAGTGACATGAACTGATTTGGATTCATTGGCTTTAATTCTCCATTTTTTAAGCCAAGTTGATATATTATCAAGGCCTTTTTGAAGAATTTCGGTCGCTAACAAAGGGTCTTGGTGGCACGCTAAAATCGCTGTATCATCAGCAAAAGTTCCTGTAGTGACACAATCTGAAGTGGGTAAGTCGCTTGTGTAGATTAAGTAGAGCAATGGACCTAGCACACTACCTTGTGGAACTCCTGCATTAATAGGGCACAAATCTGATAGGGCTTCTCCGTTCCGTACTATAAAATGTCTGTTTTCTATGAAGGATTTCAGGATGTTATAAATATAGTTGGGTAGCAAGGATTTAATTTTAAACAGGAGGCCCTCATGCCATACTCTATCAAAAGCCTGTGATATGTCCAAAAACGCACTAGTGCAGTACTTCTTTTCTTCGAAACTCTTGTCTATCACATTTATTAGCCTATGGATTTGATCTGTGGTAGCATGTTGTCGGCGAAATCCAAATTGATGATCGGGGATCAGCTTATTCTGTTCTATAATTGGGAGCATGCGTAGTGATAATAAAGCTTCGTATATTTTGCCTGGGATAGGCAGCAAGCTAATCGGCCTATATGACTTTGGGTCCTCTGGTTTTTTATCAGGTTTGAGAAGCATTATTATTTGCGCTACTTTCCATTGGGGTGGAATGAATTGGTGTTTGGTCATCGCATTGTAAATTTCTGTAAGTAGAGTTAGCCCAGAGTCGGGTAACTCTTGTAGCACTTTATTGGTGATGAGATCATAACCCGGTGATTTTTTAGAGTTAGCCTTTTTTATTACATTTCCAACTTCTTTTTTTGTAAATTTTGCAGGTGTGTTTGCATCCTTATCGTTGGAGTTTAAGAAATCCTTAATTTCCTTCTCGTGTGCTTCTGAACCTTCATAAGGATGGGGCTGGAAAACATTGACCAGATGCCGTGAAAAGGTATCAGCTTTTTCCTGGTCACTACGAGCCCAGCTGTTATCTGATTTTCTCAGAGGGGGGGCAACTAAAATAGGGCGTTTAAATTTTCTAGTTGCTTTCCATAAGGAGTAATCAGTAGCAGCTGTTGCATCGAGACTTTCAAGGTATGCCTGTATTCCTGAATTACGGTCTTGATTAAGAAGGTACTTTAGTTCTCTGGTCTTATGGTTTAGGCGTTTCTTCACGTTAGGGCATCTGGTTTGTTGCCATAATCTGCGGATTGCTCTTTTCTCCTTAATTTTATCCACGATGTTAGAAGGTGTGAGGTGGTCAACATGCTTGTGCTGGTTTATAGGAGTAGAATTCCACGCTGCATTTTGAATGTTTATATTAAAGAATTCGACTGCATTTATTATGTCGTTTTTTGTTTTAAGTGGAATGGCAACAGAGAAAGCCTCGTCTACAAGGTGTCTGAAAAGGAACCAGTTAGTCTTTTTGTTATGTAAAAAACATTTTTGTAAAGTTTCTTTGATCTCGGTTTTAATTTCTACTAAGATAGGAGAATGGTCTGATGACAAGTCCCAACAGCTATAGCAGGATATATAGTTTTTTGTTATACCCTTAGTGATACAGAAGTCTATTAGGTCTGGTATTTTTCCTCTATCAGTCGGCCAGTATGTGGGTTCACCTGTTGATATCACGTGCATAGCCTTTGCTTGAATACATTTAAGAAGTTCTCTGCCCCTGGGTAATATGAGTCTAGAACCCCAGAATGTATGTTTTGCGTTATAGTCTCCGCCTGCTATGAATCGATTTCCTAATGTTTGGAAAAAGTCATTGAATTGGACTTCCTTAATTACGTGCTTTGGGGGACAGTAGAGCGCTGATACGGTTATATTGCTCAACCAATCACATACTACTACATTTGTCGCCTGAATGAAGTCCTTACAATAATGTTGCGATTGATAATGCTTGATGTTAGATTTAATTAAGACGGCTGAACCCCCATGAGCTTTGCCATCGGGATGCATAGTGTGGTATAATATGTATCCCGGAACATTCAAATAACTTCTCGGTGTAAAGTGAGTTTCGGAGATTAACATAATGTCGATTTTATTCATTTTAAGGAAAATTTTTAACTCATTTGAGTGATTGGACAACCCATTTGCATTCCACACGCACAATTTTAATGCAGTGAATGTAAGGAAAGTTTTGACATGAGTTCTGCTATCATTTTGGTCATTGTGATCATTTGATTCATCAAAGTTTGTATAGTTTCCTTGAAGGTATGAAGTGTGTCTGAGATATTTAGTTCGTTAATTGTATTGATAGCACTAGCATTTGGTTTCAAGTTATTATGTACAACCGAGCTATATGACTGTTCTGGTTTCGTTTTTTTGTGGCTTTCCTTATTAATTTGTTCTTGCCGGATTTCCCGCGGCTTATTGGAGCGTAATGTTGGGTATTTTATCTTTTGGAGTTCTTTATATACAATACAACCTTTATAATTTGCGGGGTGATTTCCTTCACAAAGTACACATTTGACTTTATCAGATCTTTCCTTTCTGGGACAATTTTTGGTGTGATGAGATCCTGCACATTTGACACATTTGGGTGAACGGTGGCAGAATTTTTGCGTATGTCCATATTGCTGACAATTAGAACATTGAGGAATTGAGCGCTTTGGTTTTGGGGGTTCAATTACAATGTTGCAATTGAGAAGTGATTTAATGCTATAAACCTCTTTGTTGTTAGGACTTGGTTGTAGATCTATGTAGAATATTGGTAGGGGTAACTTTGTTTTGCTGTTTTTTATATTCCAGATATTAGTTGGTTTGTGATTATTTTCTTCTAATGCTTGTTTCAAATCTTCAATGTTAGTAGTGTGATGCATATGTTTTAATACGACTCTAAAGCTTCTCTCTTGTTTCGGCTGGTAAGTGAAAAATTCTGTGTTTCTGTTTTTCAGTTCTTTGTATATTGTGGAGTAGGACTCAGGTGTCTTTGCTTGTATTTTCACCCGCTCCGCTTGTAAAACTTTGAGTTCGTAGTTTCCGTAGGCTACACTTTCTAGCATCGTTGTAAGGGGGACGATGTTACTAACCTTGTCAACAAAAAGTGGTGGAGGTCTTAATGGTTTTTGTGTACTGAATTCTGCGGTGTTAGGTTGGTCAGTATCTGCTAGTTCGGAAAAACTATTTCTAATTGGTACGGGAGCAGCAAGCCAGTAACTAAGCTTTGTTTGCTTTTGATTTCGTAATCCAGTCTCAGGACTGGTTCTAGGTCTTTTGCGACTGTACACTTCTTGCCAGTCATGTTGGTCATTCTGGTGATCTACTAAAGTATCTTCGGTGTTGTGTGAGATATTAAGAGTTTCACTTGTAGAAAGAACATCACCCGTTGCCGGATCGTTAGTCAGTACTGTGGGTCCACTTATCGAGTTAGATCTTATTTTGTTTATGAACATTCCTTTGTGGAATATTTGTTGAGTCAAGTTAGGTTTAGAAGTTGACTTTGAAGTTTCTTTGCTAGAGCGAAATTTGCCCCCCCCCCAGAATCCGAGGGGCTGCCTGAGCTCTGTTCTAGAGAACAGGGTTCAGGGAGGGATTCTCCACTGGGCGTGGTACCCTCCTGGGGTAGTCTAGTTTTAAATTCCGCCATTTCATGTGTTTTTGTGCTGATCCACAGCTTTGTCTTTTCTGTTAGGGTGAGATCCCTTAGGCCACGTCTTACAGGACTAAAGGCATGCCCATGCCTACTGGTTTTGGTTCGCGCTAGGTATTTGATTTCCCTAGTACCTCCCATATCTGGGGGGCCTTCCCCTATCCACCACCTGGGGACGCGGCCGATGGGAGTCCAGCAACTCCACACGACAGCGCCCATATATGGTTATTCGCCGATATATCTATTATGTAAAAAAAAAACATATTTTTAATACATATATGAAAAGATAGCTCTTATCGATAAGACCGACTATTGTCCGACTTTTTTATTATTCAATTACTATTCCGTTATTGTATATTCCCTTATCAATGTAGGTCGATACCTACATACGATACCAACTCGATAGACAGTTGTCTATCTATATAACTATTTGAGCCTTTGCATGGCTGTATGATCTAGAAGCCTTCGCCATCTTTATACAAGGGAAACAGATAAACTATGCACGAATATGACTCATCCGCGATTTGAATCATAAATATGGCGAATGTTTAATCAGAATTTTTATTATTATGTAATCAGAATGAGAAATAAGGACAGTTTAACATTAATTTGTTATTCTTAGATTAAATTAATGTATAATGAAAGATGGGTTTTTACTTTATGTCTTCATTCAAAAATTGAAAGGGGAATGTTAAAATGGTTTGGCCACATTGACAGGATGAATGTTTGCAGAATTACGAAAGAGATTTACTGTGCGGGAGTGAGAGGTGAAGTCGGACGAGGACGGCCCAGGTCCACCTATAAAGATCAAATAGGTAATCTACTAAAGAAGGGTAATATAAAGAGTCCTCGAAACCGACGTGCATGCATGAAGAGGATAATGTCAGTGGAGGAAGCGAAAGAGATGTTTGGACCGTGGCATTTGGCGCTCTATAGTCTCTGCCTACCCAGGCGTGAGTTTATGGTATGGTTTTAATTCAAGTAATAGTCGAGGTAATACGTCATAAATATCGGCTACTATAGTTTTCCATATTGTAATTTGTGTCATCATCATCATCAGGCCATATACGTCCCACTGCGGGGCACGGGTCTCCTCTACCATTGAGAGGGTTTAGGCCATAGTCCACCACGCTGGCCTAGTGCGGGGTGGCGGACTACACAACTAAGAAATTCCTTAGAACTTTTTGGCATACAGGCTTCCTCACAGTGTTTCAAGTGATAATTCATTGTGAATGCGCATTCAAATTTTAAAATTCAGGTGTGTGGTTGGGGTTTAAACCTGCAACATTATACACGACCATTATAGATTATTTATACTAGTATTATAAAGAGGTAACGTTTGTAAGGTAGTAGCAAGAAAGAAGGTATAAGCAGTGATGGCCTCGAGGTTTGAGCGCACGGTCGAGGCACACACCTCTGGCTTTTTCAAGTCATGTGTGTATTCAAATTGAATTATCACTTGCTTTAACGGTGAAGGAAAACATCGTGATGAAACCTGCACACCTAAAAGTTCTTAGGAATTTCTTAGGTGTGTAGTCCGCCAACCCGCACTAGGCCAGCGTGGTGGACTATGGCCTAAACCCTCTCAATGGTAGAGGAGACCCGTGCTCAGCAGTGGGCGTATATGGGTTGATGAAGAAGAAAGAAGGTAATCTCTGGATCTACAGAACTGATTTTTTACTATAAATTTGAGGGGTATAAAGTTAAATAAATACTCATACACCCAACAGTGACATAGTTGTGACCGCGAACTAATATACAAGTGTTGTGTCGTGTATAACTATGAGACAGTTTACTCCTCAATCAATCAATCAGCCTATCGCCGTCCACAGCTGAACGTAGGCCTCCCCAAGAAAGCGCCAACCATCCCGGCCTTGAGCAGCCCTCATCCATCCGTTTCCCGCCACCTTTCTCAAGTCGTCGGGCCATCGTGCTACTATTTTACTCTTAATAACACTAAATATTATTGGATGACACAAACATTTGTCTCTACGGGGATCGAACCCGCAGCCTCTCGTTTCACAAGCTGCTGTCTATACAACTGCGCCACGAAGTTGTCATGTGACCAATTTATTTAAAATAAAAAAAAGATTTTAACATAATATTGTCCTTTCGCATGGAAAAGTTGATAAAAACAACACATTTGTACACAAATAGAATGTTACATAATAAATTTGTGTTTTATGGTAATTTTCAATAAATATTCGATGGTAATCTCCTTTTATGGTAGAAAAACAAATAATTTCTGAATTAATTAATATAATTGTTTTAATTTGCATCCCAAATGGAAAAGATCATGTGGTTGAAACTTTGATGATGAATCATGAAACTTAGATACATGCAGTTTCGGTACATCCATAAAAGCTCAAAGGCCCAAAAAATGAGTTCTTTAAAATATTTAAAATAATAATTCAAAAATATATTTAATAAATGTTCAAGATTTGAGTGTTTAAATAGCCAATATTTTTTTCACGGAACATTTCGATAAAATAGTGAATGTGGTTCATAGAGGGTTCCTTTAGCGCCGTTCGGAAATATTAAAACCTTTTTAATGTCAGTTCATATACGTTCCTTTTTTCCGACCTCTCCTTTGTATTATTTCTGAGTAAATTCGTTGATGATGACTCCTTCAGCAACATCAATTAATGTCATATAATTTTTTTAATAATACATTAACATTTTACTTACATTTTTAAATATCAATATTTAAATTCAATCAATTTAATATAATAAATTTAATAGCTTATATTACACAGAGCAGAAATAGATTTCCGCACCCACATTTCTCCACGTAAGAGCTACTGTCAATTTCCTAATGAAAAAACTCAATAACGCTGCCCGGCCCGGAAATCAAACCTAGGACCTCTAGATCGCACGGCACATACTTCTACAGCGATACCACGAGGCTGTCGTAAATAATAAAATAAACAACTCAATTTAAAAAGACAAAGGTTTAAAATATACAGAACCAATAATACTCTATTTACTCACGCTTATATAAAAAAGGAATTTAAAACTATAGATTAATACACGATTCGTTCTAGCATTAATTATGCATCATAATACCTGTTTCTTGTAAAAAGCCGCCATTGTTGTGCTGAGTGTGATACGGTTGACATTCTGTGTAGTTGCGACGACCTAATTATGGAATACGATTACAAATACGATAATATAAAAAATGACAGTGGTAAAAGTGATTGGAAACCGCTTTTTAGACAGGTATTTTTGTAATTTTATTTATATTTTTAAATATAAACTACAATCTGAATATTTTAAACTGAATGCAGGCTTATTACTGTATGCGGTTTTGTCTTAGTCAAATTTGATTTTACGGGATAAAACTAATTACAATTCCATTCTATATGAATTTATCGATGAGCTGTGATTAAAAGAAAAATATCAAAGTAAACTTTATTTTAATATTATGATTACCTTTTTTATATACACATACACTTATCTTTGCTTTAAATAGGTACTATATAGACTGAGATTTAGTATGTCTTGCCGATATATTAGGAAATAAATATTGTCCGCGAACACCCTTCATATTAACATTCATTCTATTACTGTGCTAATAGTTTTAATGTGTGCATCTCAACTAGTTTCCGTGGTAAGAACATACACAGCCTTCTTTAATAACTGTATCACAAAAATAATTCAATTCGAACCAATACTTTCTGAGATTAGCGCTTTCAAACAAACATTTCAATTTTGTATAAAGACCGTTATCGAAAACTACAGCAAACATCGTAACATGAATAAAATCTTGACAGAAAAAATAGGTTTCCCTAACAATCACATTTTTAATACCTTAGTTGTTAGAAAAACGTTATTTAATTTTTTGTCGTTTTTTTTTAAATGTCACGATGTTTGACACTCCCGTGGCGCAGTTGGCTAGACACCAGCTTGCGAAACGAGAGGCCGTGGGTTCGATCCCCGCACCGAGACAAATGTTTGTGTGATCCACAAATATTTGTTTCGGGTCTGGGTGTTTGTGAGACTGAAAAGTCTCTCGTAGTTTCTGATACCCACGACACAAGACTTGTATCTTAGTGTGGGGTCAGGACTATGTATGTGACTGTTGGGTGTATTTATTTATTTATTATTATAATCACCGTGGCTATACTCTGTCTTAGTTTCCGATCATTGGCTTTATACACCCTGTCTATTAGTCTACATATAAAAAAGTATTAGTGTAAGCATTATTTAGTCAAATAACTTACAAGTTTGTATTAGCATGTAGTTTTCCAAACACTATAATATATGCGGAACAGCTGATATGCTTGATATAAGGTCAATGAACTCAAATTGGTTAACTGAATATTTTTTTCTGTTTTTACCGTTTTCGCTCTCTTTTGGATGAAAAATTTAAATTTTCATGCAAATTTTGATTAAACATACCCATTTACACGCACAATCAATTTTATGTGTACACAACACAAATAGAAGTTTTCCGATTAAATATATAAACGAAAACGAAAGAAATTAAGGAAGCGAAAAGAGAAATTTAAATAGGATTTATGTATGAAATTTCCTTTTTTATTTCATTCATTACAGTTTTGAGTTTTTTAAACATAAATTTAGGTAAAATTTTACTGTTGTGAGTGGTTTGACTAATTATAATTGCTGTCGCTTCTAATTTTAACCTGCGGTCGCCATCTTTGGCGGGAAAATGGCTACCGGGATGTTCTGGTTTCTATGTCGTAAGAATTTTCTATTATCTATCACGAAATTATCGTATTAGCGGCCCCAAACACCTACAATAATATTGCACAATCTTTTTATTGTTCAATAATATTAAACAACCCCTTGATCCCAGACGTTCAATTAATTCTGTCAATAAAATTGATAAACCACTCTGATCAATATTTTCGTGCGAGCAACATGTCTGACGACGAAGTTTTGGCGGCAGCCACGCTGGTGATTTTGTTGAAAAGAAAAAAAAAAGAAATATATTGAGCAATATTAACCCTACACAGCGCAATAAAAAAATATTGTTCAATAAAAATTAAGCTCCCTCAACCTTTTGTTCAATCACGGCGCAATGCTTCAATATTATCCCTACACGTTCAATAATATTGTACAATCAGAATATTGTTCAATATTATTAAAGGTGTATGGGGCCCCTTAGCCTCGAGAGGTACACGGTCGAGAATCTCGACGATCGAGGGTTCAAAATCTCTTTTCCAACTTAAGTGTGTATTCACAAAGAATTATTACGTACTTTGACGGTAGTTTGTGTAATTTATTATGGGGTCAGGTCATTTTCGTTTATGACAAATTGCTTTTGTTACATAAATATTTAAAACTTAAACACTATTATTTGGAATTTTATAACTCTTGCCTTAGCTTTCTATTGCCACAGATGTATTATAAAAATATTATAAAAGAAAAAACTATGATAACCTCTTCAAATTAGTTACGCTGTTCTGACAAATGAGTTACGTACATGCTTACGACTAATGTCAATAAAGAACCGTAAATAAAAGGTGTTTATTTATCCATTCAGTCGCTTCTGATTGTCTATTTTATTCAGGTTGATTTCGTAATAGGAGAATAAAATAATTACACAGATTGTAAAGATACTGTGATCGAAAACTAAGGCAGGTAATAGTACCGGTGATTATAATCACGTTGACGTTAGTAGCAGTGATGGCCCCGAGGTTTAGACGCGCGGTCGAGAATCTCGGCGGTCGCGGGTTCGAACCCCAGGCACACACCTCTGACTTTTCGAAGTTATGTGTGTATTCAAATTGAATTATCACTTGCTTTAACGGTGAAGGAAAACATCGTGATGAAACCTGCACACCTAAAAGTTCTTAGGAATTTCTTAGGTGTGTAGTCCGCCAACCCGCACTTGGCCAGCGTGGCGGACTATGGCCTAAACCCTCTCAATGGTAGAGGAGACCCGTGCTCAGCAGTGGGCGTATATGGGTTGATGAAGAAGACGTTAAAAAAAGAAAATACTTTTTCATACTAAAATGAAATGAAAATTACAAATTCATTTTACAAAAAATAAAAAAGAATTAAATATTAACAACCAACATTGAAAAAAAAACGAAATAAAAAAAAATGACGAACCCATAACGCAGTTGTGTAGACAGCAGCTTGTGAAACTCGAGGCCGCGTCGATCCCGCAGAGACTCATGTTTGTGTCATACACGAGGATTTACTGTTTGTGAGAGTAAAGTCTCTCGTAGTGTCTGATACCCACGACATAAGAATAAGATCTTAGCGTGGGGTCAGAACTATCTGTGTGACTGTTGGGTGTATTTATTTATATTATTACTTGAGATAACTTTTACATAATTTTATATTCATTTTACCTCTCATTTGTAGAATGAGTCGTTTTACGAAGGTCGTTGACATATAAACACGTTTTTAATTGCTTTTTGCGATTGTCAATTGATTATTAAAAATAACCCAACCGCTTTTCAAGTGATATACTTGTCAAATTAAACAGAAGAAAGGCTCAGCTGAAGTTTAGGCTATCAAAAGGGACCTAAATTGTTATCATTAATGAAATTAATTGGAAATAATGTAAAGGAGGAGTTGGAAAACAAAGCGTTGTCCACTTCCCTCCACAGCAAAACGGGAGACCAAATATTGAGCTATGAGGTCTCATCCTCATTTAAAAAAGACAATTAATAAAATAAGATGCAATTAAAAGTAGTGATGACCTCTAGGTTTAGGCGCGTGGTCGAGAATCTCGGCGGTCGCGGATTCAAATCCCAGGCACACAAATTACTTTTCCAAGTTACGTTTCTATTCACAATGCATTATCATTTCCTTGAACTATCATCACCCCATATATGTACATCCCACTGCTGGACATGGGTCTCCTCTACAACTTGAAAGGGATCAGGCCATAGTCCACCACGCTGGCCCAGTGCGGGTTGGCGGACTACACTAAGTAATTTCTAGGAACCTTTAGGTGTGCAGGTTTTATCACGATGTTTTCCTTCACCGTTAAGGCAAGTGATAATTCATTGTGAATACACACATAACTTGGAAAAGTTAGAGATGTTTGCTTGGGGTTTGAACTCACGACAGCCAAGATCTCGACCATCCGCCTAAACCTTGAGGCCATCACTGTTATCTTGCTATGCAGCGAAGTAAACATTGATAATTATTAAAAGATGCGATTAATTCGACCTATGCGCAGAATAAAGTTATATGTGCTTTTGCACATCTTCTCTTTCTCAGCGATTAAAACTTAATTAGGCACAAAATTATTAGTAATTTTTTATGTTCTTCAAACCGCAACAAAATTTATGATTATTATTACTTCACTAGTGCAATATATAAACAAGTTTAACTCTATAGACATAAAAAGTACTTCGGTGTTATAGTCATAAGTAACCTTATTCTATGCATAGGTCGAATTGTGAATTAAAAGCAATGTTAATAAAGTTTGTCTTAAAACAATATGGCTTCACTAAAAGTCAATTTCTACCACTTCCTATTTTTATTTCAACATAGCGAAGTTTCTCTTTATAACTTAATAGCTCTGTAACTCTATAATATTTGTTTCAGCTGGTAATTTCAAGCAGTATATGGGTGGTGTACTTCTCAATGGGTCTCTGTATGGGAGCTCCTACAGTCTTCATTCCTCAACTGCGGAAAGAAGCGAATTCTACCGAAGCCGTCAGTGAAGAAATGGCTTCTTGGTTATGTGAGTATCTACGTATCCTCATTTGTTTAGATTTGGTCACGTAGGTACCATGGTCGCCCAACTTGGCGCGGAGATGGCTACCGGAGGATTTTGGTTGGTATGCCGGTTTAGGGATTATGTTAGGGATCCAGCCCGGCACTAACATCTGCGCGGACATGACGTCGCCGCGCGCCGGGCTGGAAGACCGGTGACCCCGACATACGCTTCCCGCCAACCACTGCCCCCGGGCTGTCGGGAAGTAGAGCCATAAACAGCTTTCCCATCGAGAAAAAGGCTAGCGTGGTGGCCTAACAAAACCGCCTCAGTCGTGGAGGAGGCCTGCGTATGTAACTCCTTATATAAAGTTGGATTGACACCAACTTGTAAAACGAAAGACTGGTATTATCATCATCACAATTGGTCACTGGCCTCCTCTACAACTGAGAGGGGTTAGTTAGTCCACCACGCTGTTCTAATGCGGGTTGGCGGACTACACACCTAAGAAATTCCTAATAATTTAGTTAAGCAGGTTTCATCACGATGTTTTCCTTCACCGTTAAAGGAAGTGATAATTCATTGTGAATACACACATAACTTGGAAACGCGAATGCGTTTATATTTAACTTAGTATTGACGAATCACTTCGCCACTAAAATCGTATATTGAAAACCAATGTGACCTACAGATGTTATTAAAGTAATATATTTTTGCAATTTAGTTTTTGTGGTAGCAATTAATTGATCACGCTGGATAATTTTTTATAGGCTGAATTTCGTGCAACTAAATAACTTCAGCTTACATATACAGGTGTATTTAGACCGTGATCGAAAACTGAGGCGGGTAATAGCGATAGTGGTTAGAAACCCCCTGGCATGAAAGAAAATCTCGACAAAAAATAAAATTTTTGAGGTTTTCCATACAATCCACATACTTTTAACACCAATGGTTGTATGAAAAACGTAAAAAAAATTAGTTTTTTTCGGGATTTTTAATATCGCCACTGGGTTTGTGATCACCCTCGCTATTAACTGCCTCAGTTTTCGATCACGGTCTAAATACATCCTGTATAGAAGCCTAAAAGCGTTACACGTTAATTGTTTAATGTCTAACTCTAGTTTATAATTGTATATTGTATCAGGATATTCTCATTTATATGCCAAATTGTTTTAGTCAAATAGAGATTTGTAGCTTCAAGATTATTCGAAAATTTTGTAAGGCAAGCTGGACTTTTGGGTTTCTATCGAAGTACAACCACGATTTTTTTCGAAACACATAAATTGTTTATAATTTATAACCTAAAAAAACTAAAATACAAAAATTTTGGCGCCAATCTAAAAAAAAACGTCCATTTCTTAATTTACTTTTTTTAAATACGCACTCTTAACCAACTTGCCGCCATACCCTAAGATAATAACAAATTTATTTAATTGTTTTAATATTTAAATATTTTTATGACATTTATCAATATAAAGGATATATTCTAAAATAAATAAGACAATTAACTTATCCGAAATTGGTTGCTAGTAAATTCTTTTATGCATTCGTCAAAAGCTGTTTTACCTGTCTTGTCTTGATTTTATTAATTTTTTTATGTATAAGAATCACATGGTAAGTTTGTGAATGATACAAGTTATTCAAATAACTTACTTTATCATTAGCAACGCCTGTATAACGAATACCTTCTCGATATTATATAAGTGACCGTATTTACTATTTACCTGGGGTATGCCCAAGCATACACCTCTGACTTTTCCAACTTATGTGTGTATTCACAATGAATTATCATCGCTTTAACGGTGAAGGAAAACATCATGAAGAAACCTCCACATTTAAAAGTTGTTAGTAATTTCTTATGTGTGTAGTCCGCCAACCCGCACTAGGCCAGCGTGGTGGACTAACTGAACCCTCTCAGTTGTAGAGAAGGCCCGCGATCAGCAGTAGACGATGATACTTATAATAAACACGACCACGATGATGATCACGATTACGACTAAAACGGCGACGATGGTGATGATGATGATAGTGGTGGTGATGGTAGTGGTGATGATGAAAATGATGACGATGATAATGGGGATGGTCAAAATGATATGTTAATAGTAATGACGACGTCGATGATGATAATGTATGGTCATCATTATGAAATGATGAAGATTATAATAATGATGACCATATCGATGATGACGATCATCATAACGAAGATGATGAAGAATTGTATTTTCTAACGCAGATTTTTCTTTTTCAGCATCCGTCTTCGGCTACAGTGCTCTACCCTGGGTCATCATCCTATCCGTTTTAATCAACGCGATCGGAAGAAAATACACTTCAATTATCATGTCAGTAAGCACTGTAGGCATGTTTGTAGTCTTCTACTGTAGTCAATCGGCTACACACCTCCTCATCACCGAAATCATCACCGGAGTCACCCATGCTAGTACTATGACAGTCACAGTCATAGTTATAGGCGAATATACGTCTCCAAAATATCGTGGTATTTTTTTGACGTTGAAATCAGCTTGTCTTTTGTGGGGTATCTGGGTTTCGAATGCTATAGGCACGTTTTTTTATTGGAGGTATATACCTCTATTCGGTTTTTTATGCTCTTTGTATACATTAAGCGTTTTTTACTGGTGCGAATCGCCACATTGGCTTGCCGCTAGAGGGCGCTACCACGATTGCCGTAAAGCCCATCGATGGCTTAAAGGATCGGGGGCGGAATCGGAAAGGGAATTAGAAAAATTAATAAAAAACCACCACCATTTAAAAAGTCGCGAGGAGGTTAAATCTTTGAGCTTTGTCAAATCATTAATGTCAAGAGAATTTTATTTGCCTCTTTCGTTATCGCTACTTGCTGTTACTTTGTATCATTTCTCTGGTAAATTCGTATGCAGCATTTATTCTATTGAAATAATTAAAAGAATTACTAATAATGAAAATACTGCGTACACCGGAATGTTAATCTTAGATGGCGTAACAGTTTGCAGTACTTACATAGGCTGTGTATTATCGAAAATATTGAGACGTCGTGTTTTACTCCTCACAACATCATTTCTAGGCATAACATTCTTATTTATCATATCCTTGTATTTATATTTAATAAAATTGTCTATGATAACTGAAAACAATACTTTGACAGTGGTATTTCTCTCTGGTTTTTCAATTTGTATAAGCTGTGGACCCATTATACTCTGTACATCTTTATACGGTGAATTAATTCCGTTGAAATTTAAAAGTATTTCTGTAATAATAATTTCTTTAGCGTTCTTCTCCTTACATAGTACTATATTAAAAATATCTCCGTTGATGTTTAAAAGCATAGGAATGCACGGTGCATTCTTGTTTTATGGAATTTCGTCATCTATAATCGCAATTTTGATATTTAAATATCTACCGGAGACACATAATAAAACTTTGTTAGAAATCGAAGAATGTTTTAAAAAACGGTGATTTTGTTTTATTCTAATTTCTTATGTTTGATTATTTCAAATGTAAGTAAGTTTACTAAAACATTTAAAGGATTCTGTGGTCTTAGTATTAATGCCCGCTTTTTAACGATAACGTAAAAAGATTACGGAACGAATTTTATGCTTCTTTTATTAATGATTACGACTAACGTTGTACAAGAGCTAGTAGAGGTGTGTGCCTGGGGTTTGAACCCGCGACCGCCGAGATTCTCGACTGTGCGCCTTAACCCCGAGGCCATCATTGCAGCCTTAATCTGGTTTCCCTTCAAAACATATAAATCTTTCGCCTTTTACTAAAGATCTAAAACTGGCCTACCTGAAATTGTTGTTGCCGACATTGCTAGCTCTTAGATTAACAGAACAATTAAATAAGACTAGAAAGGAAATATGAAAAACTACGATTATACTGTCATATGTTTGACACACACGTTTCTTAGTAATTCTTTGCGTGTAATATCAGCACTTTAATGTGTGGCAACCAATAGCATTCATGTTCGTTTGAAATAATCATTGTCGGTGTGTTGTAGTAGAATGAACAGGTGACAGACAAGCGGCGACACTCGGACACAAACTAAATACTGGCTATTTCCCTTCTAATCTTATTCAGCTGTTTTGAGTTGACGATAACATATAAATTTTTATTGGTTAAATTTTACATCAATTCGTAAATAGGAATCAGGATTATTTATGAAAATTGCTCTTTAAATATTTAGCTAAATTATTATATGAGAAAACTATATTTTTTGTTGTATATTGTATAGGTCAAACTCATGTTAATTTAAAATTGAACGCCTGTGTAGCCTACGTTATTAATTTAGACCTATTGTAATTTGTAACTATTGTATATAATAAATGATTATAAGAGAAAAGACGGGTTTTTATTCATTTTATTTTAAGTTATCCCGTATCTAATCTACTTCCTAACTACCTGATGTACCTGTTTCTTATTTTTATACATATGATTTTAAATCTGTCTAAAAGTCAGTATATTAAATATATAGTTTTATCACTACAAAAATGCATCTTGCAATAGATTTTCGTCGATTTTCTGAACGATATATCTACAATCATAAAATAATTTTGACTGGATAAATTGTTATTGTTTGTCATCATTTAATATTCTCTTGCCCTATTCCCAATTCTATTTGGTGTTGGCGCAGTATGTTTTATCCTTCCAAACATTCCTATCAGCCGTCATGTCTTCATTCACCCCTTTCTCTTTCATATATTCTATCACTCCATCCATCTTTTCTTTGGCCTTTCCCGGCTATCCTTCAACTTTCACTCTCATTACTTTTTTACCAACATGTGTTACGTCCTTCCTCATAATATGACCATACCACGACCGACGATGTCATTTCAGCTTATCAATCAAAGGAGCTACCTTCAAACTTCCTCTAACGTATCCGTGAGGCCGCGTCGACCTCGCACTCCGCAGACTAATGTTTGTGTCATACACTAATATTTGTTTCGGGTTTGGATGTTTGTGAGACCGAAAAGTCTCTCGTAGTTTCTGATACCCACGACACAAGACTCGTATTTTAATGTGGGGTCAGGACTATGTGTGTGACTGTTGGGTGTATTTATTTATTTATGTATTTGCGACCGCCGGGAATTTTCCTAACCTAGCTTAAACGTTAAAGCTATCAATCAGTATCCAGATAATTTAACCCAATAATATTTTATTGTTTTGGTGAAAAAACGTCTCTAATTAGCGTTGCGAGTGCGTTCTATGCAAGAGTTATTAAAATTTTCCGCGTTAAAAAATTCGTTCACGACTATCAATCAATTGAAACCATAAACTGCCTGCCTTTTTTCTTTATTACTAATGATTTTGTCGTGACCTTGACGTAAGACGTGCTAAACAAATCTTTCGGGTCTTATTTAAACCCCAAAATTTGGCAAGCACTTCCAAATTTTCTAAATTATTTGTTATTTATTTATTATGGTTCTCCAATAATTGTTTATACTCATCATCATCAACCCATATACGCCCACTGCTGAGCACGGGTCTCCTTTACCATTGACAGGGTTTAGGCCATAGTCCACCACGCTGGCCTAGTGCGGGTTGACGGACTACACACCTAAGAAATTACTAAGAACTTTTTAGACGTGCAGGTTTTATCACGATGTTTTCCTTCACCGTTAAAGCAAGTGATAGTACCGCCTAGATTTATTCGCAATTAAACAAAGACTGTTTAATAACACTTTTTGTATGGCAACAGTTAAAAAAATTTAAACTATTAAATGATATTTAAAATAATTACTTCATGCAAAATTATGATCGCACGATTCTAGTTGCAAAATTGACGCAAAATCTATGATATTTTTTTAACAGCCCCGTGGCGCAGTTGGTTAGACACCAGCTTGCGAAACGAGAGGCCGCGTCGATTCCCGCACCGAGACAAAATGTTTCATCCACAAATCGGCCTAGACATAGAATAAGGTTACTTATGACTATAACACCAAAGTACTTTTTATGTCTTCATAGAGTCAAACTTGTTTATATATTGCGCTAGTCAAATAATAATAATCATAATTTTGTTGTTGTTTGAAGTAGAGATGTTCCGGATATGATATTTCGGATCCGGTTACGGATACGGATATGGGAATAAAATTATATCGGTTTCGGATTCGGTTACGGATATGAAATTATTTCGGATTATCCGTTAGTTTCGGATAGTTTCGGTTACGGATATTAGATTGAAGTAAATTATAAACACAAATAGTATGTAATAATTTGATTTTATTTATAGGTTTTATCTATTCACTGTGTTTTGTTTTGAGATGAAGTTTCAATGAAGTAGTGCCACCTCCTCCTTTTCGAGAAAAGTTTCTATCGCATTGTTTACATTTTGCGTATTCTGCATTTATTTGATTAAAAAATGTCCAAATGAAACTTGACTTTGGTCGCATAATATCACAAGACTTAAGGATAATTTTAAGCTAAGTATAAACTTTAAAATAAAACACTAACTAGATATGTTGTTATCATCATCATTCCCCTGCCCTGGTCCCAATTTATTCCTTGGGGTCGGCGCAGTATGTTTTCTCCTTCCACACGTCCCTATCAGCCGTCATGTCTTCATTCACCCCTTTCTTTTTCATATCTTCAGTCACGCAATCCATCCATCTCTTTTTTGGCCTTCCTCGGCCCGCCCATCCATCCACTTTCATAACCATCACCTTTTTTCCTACATATGATTCATCCCTTCTCTTAATGTGTCCATACCACGACAGACGGTTTCCTTTCATCTTTTCTATCACAGGAGCTACTTTCAGACTTCCCCTAACGTATTCATTCCTCACTCTGTCACTCCGTGTTATACCACACATCTATTGCAACATTCGCATTTCTGCTGCATGCAGTCGTCTTTCATCCGTCTTTTTCGTTGCCCAACACTCTGATCCGTACAGTACGACAGGTCTTATAATGGACTTGTATATTCTGCCCTTCAATTTGAGGGGCATTCTGGGGTCACATATTGTGGATGAGACCTGTCGTCATTTCATCCACCCTGAGTTGATTCTCTGCCTTACGTCCCGGTTTATGTCTCCGTCGCTTTGCAAAAGTGACCTGAGGTAGCGGAATTTGGTACCAGTCTGTTCTGGTACCGGTATTCCACCTAGTGTGACGGACACAGAACTTGAAAGACCACCGTAGTCACAAAACTATATGTTTTGGTTTTGCTGATTTTAAGGCCAACATTTTCAAGTCTATGCCGCCACACCTCCAGTCTGTTCTGCACCTCGTGGCCACTTTCTGACACCAGCAAGATGTCGTCAGCAAATAGCATGCACCAGGGTGCCTCTTCCTGTATACCTGCCGTAACGGCATCCATAATCAACAGGAAGAGGTAAGGGCTAAGAGCCGACTCTAGATGCACACCAACAGCGACATCGAAACTGGCCGTAAAACCGACCGCAGTTCGGACTTGATTACCGATTGAGTACCGCAGATGCAGTACATGGCCCGAATCAACTGCAGGTACTTCTAAGGCACACGTTTCTTCTTAAGGGCCCACCATACAACTTCACGCGGAACCCGATCATAAGCCTTTTCGAGGTCAATGAATGCCATATGCAAGTTTTTGTGTGCTCTTCTGTATTTTTCGCACAGTTGGCGAATTGCAAAAATGGCATCCATTGTCCTACGGCCAGGCATAAAACCGAACTGGTTCCGTGAGACCTCACACTTCTCTCTCAGTCGTCGCTCAATTATTTTCTCCCATACTTTCATAGTGTGTGACATTAACTTTATCCCCCGATAATTGTTGCAATCTTGCACGTCCCCCTTATTTTTAAAAATGGGCACCCCATAGCTATTGCATCATTCATCGGGTATCGTGCCGTCCTGCAACAACTTATTGAAGAACAAAGTCAGCCACTTCCACCCAACTACTTGTAAGACCTTCCATACCTCTACTGGTATTCCATCTGGCCCAACCGCCTCTCCATTCTTCATTCCATTCAGAGCATTCTTAACTTCATCCATCTTAATTTCTCTCACTAATCCCATGTTTACCGGTATGTGTTGTTAATGACAAGAAATAACAAACAAACTGCAAGATTCACGTGGCGCGCGAGCGTTGAAACAAAAACCTGTCGAAACGTGTCGTTTTATTTAGACTCCGCCCCTATCCGGAACTATCCGAAATTTTAAATCGGATACGGATACTGTTACGGATATTTTTTTATTTCGGATATCCGATTGTTTCGGTTACGGTTACGGAGCTCCATAACATCCCTGGTTTGAAGAACAAAAAAGTTGCAGATAATTTTGTTCCCAATTAAGTTCAAATCGCTGAGAAAGAGAAGTTGAGATTTGGCACATATAACTTTATTCTGCGGATAGGTCGAAATATTTCGTGTCTGGGTGTTTGTGAGACCTCGTATTTTCTAATACCTAGGATACAGGACCTACTATAAAAAAATATTTTTATAATGTAGCCAATACAAAAACGAAAACTAATAAAAATTATGTAAATCTTTACTCAGCAGCCCTTACAAAGACTTCAATATTTTTATTCAAAATGATTTCTTTGCTGTTCCTTTTAATGCCTGATTTGCCTTCAAAATCATTTCCATCAATATTCTCTTTCGATTCTAACCTTCCAGCTGTTATAACATCATCACCATCATCATCAACTTTCTTGTTCTGCTGATCAAATAGTTTAATAATTCTTTCAAGAACTTTAGCCATATGTTTATGGTCGTTGTTCTTCATGCAATTATTAAGTTTAATTTTAATTTTCTCAACATCTTTCTCGTCGAATAAAGAGTTAAGTTTTTTCATGACATAATCTACAAAATAACCTCTATCGTTTTCTAAATACGATTTGATTGAAGCTTTAATTTCAGATGGCTCTTTTTGTATCCATTTCTTTAGTAAACTTTTAGCTGTATGTTTCAAATTTCTTCTTATATATTCCTCATTTTCATCCACTTTTACTTTCTTCACTATGCTATACAAATTCTTTGTAAGACTTGCTACATCATCGTCTGAAAATTTGAGAATTGCATGGCCTAGGTCATCTAAAACCTCAGTGATTTTAGGTCTAGTGTCTTGCGCTCTAAATCTTGTATCTGGGTCTAAAACTTGTTGTAGATCGTTTAGGAAACTTCTCACACGATATAGAATAGAATTGTTACTCGTAGCGTCTTTCGGCTCAAATAAAACAGATGTTTCCAGGTCTACATTTACAGCTTTTGGGTCCAAAGTCATTGCAGGCACTGAAAGTATTAGAAAGTTATTTATTTTGTGCAAAAAGTACCAATCAGGTGTATTTATTTTGTTTAAAACACCAGAGGCGGTTGTATCCCTATTATCAATGTAATCAAATTAAAATCTATTATTAATTTTTAAACCTTCATTTAGAAAACGAGTTTGAGATATAAATAGGAATGTCCTGATACAATAAACTATAAAATCTCTATTATTATTTTTTAAATCTTCATTTAAAAAACGAGTTTGAGATATAAATAAGAATGTCCTGATACAATAAACTATAAACTAGACCAGGGGTTCCCAAACGTCAACATCCTGAGGGCGTCGCGAGGCGATCGGCAAACATTCGCTGTCCGTATTTTTCTGATAACCTCATATTAGGCTAACTACTACTGTTTTGATTTCCAGTAAAGTAGATAGTTTTGATGATGGGGGGGGGGGGGGGGTGCGTCGCAAGAAAATAACAATTCTATAGGGCGTCATAGTGTAAATAAGTTTGGGAACCCCTGAACTAGACAATACACAATTAACGTGCTTTTGGGATTCTATGGAATACACTGATACACTCACCAAAAACAGTAAAAATAACTAAGTACTCCATTCTATAACTTCAATAAAAATACTCTCAACATTTTGTGAAATACTAAAGCTGATATTTCCAATTTTGAAACGATATTTTGAAGTCGTAAACAAGGCAATATAAATTTCGTAAATAAAATTCGTTTAACTTAGATTGTTTTGAAGAAAACCAACAATTTAAAAGTCATTTTTTTTTCTGATTTAAAATACAAATCAGTCCATTTACGTCCCACTGCTGAGTCCAAGAGCCCTTTTCTGTAATGATGTTTTGGCTTTATTCTAGTACGATGACTTAGCTCAGTTTTGGCGATAGAAAACTTTGTGGTATACAGATTTCCTCACATTTGAAAGCATACGCAATCATCTTGATTAATCTACAACTAATAAAATGCAGCCATTTTGTTTTGTCTGGTGATAAATAAATATAAAGAGCCCTCGAAACCGACGTGCATGCATGAAGAGGATAATGTCAGTTGAGGAAGCGAAAGAGGTTTTTGGACCGTGGCATTTGGCGCTCTATAGTCTCTGCCTACCCTAACGGGAGACATGCGTATGTATATGTTTTGTATGTATGTATGTATATATAAATGCTTCCCGACAGATAACACTATTTAGATCCTACACTTAATAGTACTTATTATATGAAGTAACTCTGTACTGTAGTCCGCCAACCCACACTATGCTAGCGTGATGAACTAAAGCTTAAATCGTTTCGTTTGTAAAGAAGGCCTGTGTCCAGCATGCAGGATGTATGTATGCGGGCTGATTATAGTCAGTGAAATTTCCGTGCGTCTGTACAAAAACGTATAGCAATAAATTGTCGAAATGCACATTGTTGCTAATACAAATTCATCAGGCGCTGATAAAAAAAAGCTCAGAACGAGTTTTTCTAGACAAGAACAAGTTAGAATATTAAGAAACCAGATATAAAAGTAACGATTTTGTAAAAACCTCAAAACATCACTGAATTGAGGCAATTTGGTACTGTAGTCTGTCTAAAAGATGTCTATCAGAGATTTATGTCAAATCAATGCCTGTTTACTTACATAACACCATTTTTGTATTCTCCGAAGCTGTAGGCAAAATTTAATTTCTGTTTTCACATTTCGCCAGGAATGTGTCGTGCATTAATTACAAATTAATAAGGAGAGAGCCTATTACATTTTTTCAAAGTTAAGTGTTTATTAACAAAAAAATATCACGTACTTTAACGTTTAAGGAAAAATCGTGATGAAACCTGCACACATAAAAGATTTTAGGAATTGCTGAAGTTTGTAATCCGCCTACCGGCACTAGAACAGCGTGGTGGACTAACTAACCCCTCTCAGTTGTAGAGGAGGCCCAGCTGTGGGACGTATATGGGCTTATCAGATAAATGATAACACCAAGCTACGACCAATAGTATCGTAGCAACGAAAAATGTGTCAAAACTGAAGAAATATTCCTCTTGAAGTCAAAATTTTCGCAAACAAAATTGTAGGTGACTATAGAATAATAAAAAGTAAATGTTACAACATCACTCGCGTTAAATTATATGCAGACGATTCACCTTTATAAGGCTTTTGTGATGCAATCTTTAAAGGGATCAAGGTGCTATTAAAAGAAATTGTATTTTTTTTTTTCTCATTATTGTGAAATTCTCGACTGCCTCGTGATCTCGCGAAATATGCCGTGCGATCCAGAGGTCCTGGGTTCGATTTCCGGGTCGGGCAAAGTGATATTGGGTTCTATGCCTATGCTTGACATTCATATACTTAGATTTGAATATTTTTGCCGTAGAAGCCATCGATGCATATTTTATTCGAAACTATCTTTCCCAGCAGACGTTGTCCTGTACGGAAAAACTTTAAGCGATTATGCCAACAGCAGCGTCGCATAAAGGACATAAATAGATGCAGTTTTAGATACTTAATTTGGCTTCAGATTAATATTAATGTTTGTTTAATAAATCATAACAATTTCTACTATTTTATACAGTTTCTTCTTCTTAAAATAGGGGAGCCAAGATATTTACTATAACATTTGAATTTTGAGTGTATGAACTATCAACATTTAATTTTTTTCACGAAAGTCTTAATGGCCTCTGCGAGTAGTTTTAGGCGCGCGGTCGAGAATTTCGACTTTCGCGGGTTCAAACCCCAGTCATTTGTGTATTGACAATGAATTGTCACTTCCTTTAAAGGTGAAGGAAAACATCGTGATGAAACCTGCACACCTATTTTTTTTCTCTTTCTTCGGTGTGTATTCCACCAACCCGCACTAGGCCAGCGTGGTGGACTATGGCCTAAACCCTCCCAATGGTAGAGGAGGCCCGTGCCCAGCAGTGGGACTATATTGGCTTATAACTAGCATTAATATATATTTGAAAGCTTCTTATTGGGGTTGCATGATATGCTGTGAATTAAACCGCTTACATTAAATATTATTGTTTGTCTGTATGTCCTGTAATGCAGACAAAACCGCAAGAAAATATAGTTTTGTACAGCATCTAGTTTAAACTGTTTCACATTGTATAAAGGCATTGAAATTTGAATTTTTAAGATATTTTTTCCCTCTTTAATTCAGTTGTTTGTCGAACATTTTGAAGGCAGCTTGTTTGTTCGGTAGGGTAAGTAATAATTATCTTTTTATATAAATAAATACACCCAACAGTCACATACTTAGTTCTGACCCCACATTAATAACAAGGCTGAAGGCCTATGTCGTGGGTATTAGACACTACGAGAGACTTTACTGCAACAAACAGAGATAAACAAATATTATTGTATGACACAAAGTCATTATAGACCGAGATCCCAGAGCCGCCAGACGTTACTAATATTCTGATGGGCGAAAAGTGGACCATTGGGTAGTGTTAGTATGTACTACCATCGTATGCAAACTGGGCTAACTTGGTCGAACGGCCATTTTACAGATATCAGCTGGTCAGGGTACTTTTTATATTAGGGGAATTTGTAGTAAAAGTGGGATTGATATGCATATTTCGTTTGATAAATACACTGATAGATTGTAACTATTAGCAAATGTATCTAAATCTATTAAAATTATTATTATTAATTCTAAACATCATAATTTAAAAGCCTTAATTATAGTTAGAATTCATACATAACATTTCCTTCATTTAAATAAAGGAAAAATACAAGATTTTGAATTAGGTCGCTATATTTCTAAGGGGCCTTCCATAAATTACGTCACATGAAACTCATGATTTTTTAACCCCTCTCCCGTCCTTGTCACAGATGGTCACATTTGTACGACTTCCCCCCTCGCTACTGCGAAATCACAAATAATACGCAATTTTACATCCAAATTTTTTTGGATAAAAATAGTAGTTCCGATGTTTTTTAAAGGACTTAAGCCGTCGCCTCGGCGCTTGAAGCGTAACACTTTTATCTAAGTAGAGTTGCAAAGTTGTTTTGAATTTTTCGTTAACAGTAAAAAGTCCGTGTATGAACAAGATTAGAAATGTTCACGATATTTAGGTCCCCTCGAACCCCCTTGTCACACGATATCACACTCAGCCGACCCCCTACCTCCCCTTTATCGGGGTACATAATTTATGGATGCCCCCTAAGCGAGCGATAACTTTTTCGTACTATTTTTCTTTATTCACGTGATCGTAACATATCATCAAGGTATTAGAAAGGAAAAATGAATGCATAATACAAAAACACTTAAAATAATTCAGTCATTTCAGTGACAAAGGAAAAAGCCTTGCGTACCCTATTTCTTGTCAGTTATTGAGTCAAACATAATTTTAATCTATTTATACAATGTTTCTTAACAATGACTAGTTTGAATAAAGTAATTATCTTGTTTATTGCTAAACTAGGATCACTTTACTAGTCCGCCAACCCGCACTGGAACAGCGCGGTGAACTAAACCCTCTCAGTTGTAGAGGAGGCTCAGCAAAGGGACGTATATGGACAGATGATTAATAATTTTCGTATTTTTGTACATGGTAAATCTTCAAACCAACACCTGATGTGTCTTACAATGCTGTTATCATAGACCTTCAAAGAGACTAGCAATAATTCGACCTATGCATAGAATAAAGTTATATGTGCTTTTGCACAACTTCTCTTTCTCAGCGATTTAAACTTATTTGGGCACAAAATTATCAGTAAATTTTTATGTTCTTCAAACAACAACAAAATGTATGATCATTATTACTTTACTACTGCAATATATAAACAATGTTAACTCTATTATAGATATAAAAAGTACTTTGGTGTTATAGTCATAAGTAACCTTATTCGATGCATCTTATAGGTCGAATTATCCTTACTAATATGACCCCTATTATAAATGTGCATTTAAGAATGTTTGTTGCGCTTTCACGCAAAAACTACTCAACCGTTCGTCATGAAATTTTGCATAACTATTTTTTCAGGTATTTGAAGTATCATAGGATACTTTTTACTAAAAAATAAACAAAATATACGGACGGTAAAAAATAAATAATCTATGGAACCGATTTGAATAATTCTTTGTATAGGGATAGATGGGACCCGCTAAAGTAACATAGGTTACTTTATCCCGATAAATTTTGTGTTCCCATCGGAATTGGTATAGATATAAACGCAGAAATAAATTTATAGTACCTATTTTACGCTAACACGCTTAAATATTTTGACTGATTTGAATATGTGGTACGGGCATAAATTAATCTATGGAGTAAAATAACCTACAGCTTTTTTTTTAACTCAATCAAAACGACTATATAAATTCCATCATGCAAAATTATATGGAAATACGTTAAGACAACAATGAATAATCGATATAATAATTACTACCTACAGAATGCAAGGAAACTGTCTTAAGGTAAGGGCAGGAAAAAGGTAAGGATCGTGCATAATTTTATTTTATTTATTTTTGCAATACTACCTACTTAATGTTACCAATGCATATTTTATTATTCTCCTTGTTTTAAGTAACAGTCCCACTTCTAAGTTCATGCTTCTTCTACAACTGACAGGGTTAGTTCGTCCACCACGCTGGACTAGTGCGGGTTGGCGGACTATACACTTAAGAAATTGCTAACAATGTTTTTGGTGTGCGGGCTTTCTAACGATATTTTCCTTCACCGTTTAAGTAAGTGTTAATTCATTGCAGCTGGAGGGGGCGTAAATGTTGACGAAGATGATGATGATTAAACATGACTTATATTGAAAAATGTACAATAGAAGTCAGTTGACAAAAGATTGCATGACACTTTACAATCGGCTCTAATCGACACTGATCGTAATCACAGAACAGCTGAATAAGATTAGAATGGAAACAGCCAGTATTTAGTATGTGTCCGAGTGTCGCCGCTTGTCTGTCACCTGTTCATTCTACTACAACACACCAACAATGATTAAGTATTTCAAACCATGGTTTGAAACAAACATGAATGCTATTGGTTGTCACACATTAAAGTGTTGATATTACAAGCAAGAATTACTAAGAAGCGTGTGTGTCAAACATATGACAGTGTAATCGTAGGTTCGGCACGCTCGGCATGTGAACATTTCCTTTCTAGTCTTATTCAACTGTTCTGTGATCTTAATTATTTTAATAATAATGTAGATTATTTCAAGTGATTTAATTTCTGACTTCGCTACTGCAATCGTTGTCCTTCGCATAATTTATTTAACAATTACGTATTTTATTACCCTTTGGCTTGGAATTAACATAAGATAATCAAAATCCTTCCATCCATATTGTTGTTATAAACATTATAATAATTCTGTATTCTCTGTCACGCCTAAATCGCTGGACCAATTTGAATAAGTTTAGCTAAGGAAATAGATTACTTTGGAAATAGTAAAATTTTTCTAAACTCAAAATTTTGATTCCGTCGCAAATTCATATCAGTTAATTGGTCAAAAGACCGTCTTGTGGTCTGGACTTGGAAGTTTCGGCTTCGGTTCCCGAGGCAGGCAATATTATTGGGGGTTTTCATTAGCAACGACATTGAGGTTTAGCCTCCCGGTAGAGAATGTCAGCGGCCGAAGAAAGTTATGTACTCACAATGAAATAACGTTTACTTTAGTTAAATTTAGTTGTGCGAAGTCCAGTAGAGTATATTTTTATTGATATGTCGAATAGTTCTGTAGAGTCTTATACTTTTTAGAAGTCACCAGTTAATACACGTCCCACTGCTGGACACGGGCTTCCTCTACAATTGAGAGGGTATAGACCTTAGTAGAAATAAGCTAGATGTGTGTATAACATAGATATAAACTACATATTTTATCTACATCAGATTGAAATGAAATGAAATAATATTTATTGAATCTATAAAATGTCAAATACATAACTTAGATTCAGTCATTTCAAATTTTACCACCCTGTTCGGAAGGCAGTCATCACTAGAGAAGAACGGGCAAGAAACTCTAGTGTTGCTCTTTTCCAATCAAGAGATAGCTTACAATATTGTTACAAAGACTTAATTTCCCGAATTAGAGCAGCTCATTGATACAAAATCAGAATGTTGTGTTGCATATTAGAACAGCATAGTCATCTTAAATGGAGAGACTGTCATCTAACCAAGTTAAAATTTCATGAATGGAAATAAGCAAATCAGGCAGACCAATCCACACAAACAGCACCCGTTCACGAGTATGACGCAGGCTTTGAACGATTCAGCGAGCATGACATATCTAATTGCTTACAGATTACTAAAACAATAATTACGTACGTACAGCCATGTCCATTAAAGTAAACTCAGTCAAACCTGGGATTACAGTAACATTTTAATTATGCCCAGGCTTCGTTATCCTCCATATATACAAATATTGTATAGTAGGCTTTGTTACATAGTTGTCTCTTAGTATTTTCTTTAAATTTATGATACTTTAAATGACTATGATGATTATCAAGACAATGGGTTGTAAGCTAAATAAACAGTTATATAATCTACACAAATTACATTGCAGTTACATTCACTAATTTTGCGGCCTGGCATTACTCGTTCTTCGGCTTTTTTAGCAGAAAATTATTCATATGTCGGTTTTTCAAGTAAAAACGACAAAATATCTGAAAAGAGAAAAAGTTGAGATGCCCTCGAGGATTAGACACGCGGTCGAGAATCTCTGCGATCGCAGATTCAAACCCCAGGCACACATCTCTGCGACTGCGAAACCATTGTGGGCGTTCCTCGCTCACGTACCGTGGTCGCCCTATTTGGCGCGAAGATGGCCACTTAAAAAAAAAAGGCACAAACCTCTGACTTTTCTGAGTTATGTACAACCAATTATTATTGTTACTAAAAAGAGAAATTTTAAAAACACTAAAAACAGATACGTTTTTAAAGGTCCACAGTTAAGTTTATCTATCTTTAAATTACAGTTTGTGATTGATTGTCTATAGCGACTTATTTTTGCATATTATGTAGTACTAGCGACCCGCCCTGGCTTCGCACGGGTGCAATGCTGATATTTAATGGATGTTATCAAACATATAAACCTTCCTCCTGAATCACTCTATCTATTAAAAAACTGCATCAAAATCCGTTGCGTAGTTTCAAAGATTTAAGCATACAAAGGGACATAGGGACAGAGAAAGCGACTTTGTTTTATACTATGTAGTGATGTACAATATTGGTTATTAGATCATAAAGCATTTTATTTTACATGTTAAAATATAATAATAATAAAAATATGACTAACACATTTCAAAATATCTACGCTGATAACCGAAAATGAGGAAATTTTCATGTACAAAACAATTAAATTCAAATATCTCAAAAACGGTTAAGGGTAGGGTATGTCGTAATCAAATTATATCTCATTCACGATAAGTTGATTCTTTTGGCATATCGACTAATGATGGGAAACAGAACATATCGGAAGTTCAAAAATATTGCGTTTTAAAATACTGCATTATGTGTGAAATTATTTATTACTTTCGACATGTAAAACATTATGTAGATAAGCGATGGTGGGTCAAAGTTCATAATAAGTACCTATTTAATATAACAGGGTTATTTTTAGACCTCCCGCCAAATTTAAATAGGTGTTTTAGGCCACGAAAGTAAACAACTTCCCCAAAGAAACACGGGTCGAAAAGTAAAAAAAATTTAGACCTTCTACACGAAATCGACCATGTGAGCAGTTTTCTATGGGAGAGTCGAATTATTTATCACGTTTCGACCCATGTTTCTTTGGAAAAGTTGTTTAGTTTCATGGCCTAAACCACCTATTTTAAGTTGACAGGAGGTCCAAAAATAACGCAGTATGTAAAAATAAAGGTTAAAAAATAAAATTGTTTTATATTTAAAACAATTTTTATTAAGAAAAAGGAGCACAGCCATGTTCATCATAGTGTTCAATAAAATTATCGACGTGGAGATCGATATAAACGATGTTACGTCCCTTTCTGTCCGACCGATGTAACATTATACAAACGTCAATTAGTTTCAGTATTCCTATATTATTTTTACTTTGAAGCAATAAAGTCTCAAAATTTTCGGATAACGCTTATATCTTTAGAGACTTTTGTGTTGTATGTATTTTTTTATATTTATCAAATCATTAAAATAATAAAATAATACGTTTTTTATTTCAAAGTCATGTCTCAGAAAAATTTACATCTGCCAAAAGAATCAACTTATCGTGAATGAGGTATAGTCAAAAACGATGTAAAGTATGACCGTTTTGTACATATGAATAATTTTAAAAATAAAAACGCTGGACTTGGCTTATGGCGCGGATTATGAAATGTCACAGATTAAAAACGCAACTGAAACTGCTATGAATGAAAAGAGTGATCGGCCTTCTATTGTTCTCGAGGTTTATACTTAACGAAATATTTGTGGTGATAACACGCATTGGAGCTGAAATAAAATCAAGTTTAAAAAGTGAAGTGGCTTTTAAACTTTGAAGCTCGGAATTTTCGTTACCAAAAAGGTTTGTCACTAAAAAGTTTTTGTTAATCTTGTTTAAATCTTTTTGTGCGCTTTTCTTGTTTGTGAATGTTATTTATATGACTTATGTACTGATTCGTTGGAGAGAATATATGCAGATAATTCCATTGAAATAATTGCTTTTTTTACTGAACACCACCTAAAAAAATAGATAAGAAGTTTTCTAAAGATATTAAATTCTTTACGGTCCAAAATAAAAAATACTAGCACCCAATTGACGAAATTACTGTTTCGTCAATTGGGTGCTAGTATTTTTTATAAAACAGTATTGGACAACTTAAAATCCGAAAATATTCTACAGAAAGCAGCATTAATCTTACGAAAAAAAAATATTTTGCTCTTATAGGTAGAAACGAAAAAATAGCATAAAATGTATTCTTCAAATACGATCTTACTGTCACAATATTACTGTACTGTTTCGTCAATTGGGTGCTAGTATTTTTTATTTTGGACCGTAAAGAATTTAATATCTTTAGAAAACTTCTAATCTATCTTTTTAGGTGGTGTTCAGTAAAAAAAGCAATTATTTCAATGGAATTATCTGCATATATTCTCTCCAACGAATCAGTACATAAGTCATATAAATAAATCAATAAATGACTACGACCATTATTAATAATATATTTTTCTATGATGCTACTAATTTCAATAAAATCTTCTTGGTGGTACTTTCGATAATGATGCCAATCACTTTTAACGGATGATTTCTCCGTTGAAGTTTTTTTATTATTAAAGTGAATCCTACATGCAGTATGATAGTATATTTTCGGACTTAAAATACTTATACAAACTTCAAGATAGCATAAAATATTATTTTTGGCTGATATACACGGGTACAAAATACTAAACAATACAGACGTATCTCACTCGCATCCACCCATGTGCATATATCCTGCCTCGCGCTTGCTTTTACAGCAACCTTATACGCTTGTCTGGCAGGGGTTAGAACTATCAAAAGTGTCTGACTACTGAGGAAACATCATATAATCATTACCCAAGTAATATGTATAAAAATCAGCCTTTATAAAATGACGAAAATATGTCGGTATTTTCACACCTTTAGTACCGTGTACCTGCCAAAGCCACTGCAACCTAAACTTCATAATTGGCCATCGTTCTTACCTGTGTTGGGAGCATGTACTGACAAATTTTCAGCTTTTATAAAATGACTGTTGTCTGGCGTTCACGGGCTCTTGGGCTATTATGTTGAATATTAAATGAATTCATTTTATTGTGAAACTCCTTCATTAGTCTTGCGGTATAATTAATCGAAAGGTTCTACAATTAGGTTCTACATTAATTAGTAGTTAATTGAGAGATTCTAGGTATTTTTTTTAAGATTTTAAAGTAGTAACTCGAATACCCGAATTAATTTTTAGGCATTAGGATAATCGAAAATACGGATAATAAAGGACAAAAACGCGGATTTGTGTATCTGTAGTACATAATAAGTATTTTTTATTACAAATATGTATCAACGAAAGTTAACGTTTAATATGCGATTCATTTTCAGACAGATAAATATGGTTACCTACCTATGAATAGATACGATCGATTTTTAAGTATTTAGATTTTATTGTTGCAATTCTGATTGAGAGTAAAAAAGCGCCATCCCCAATTGAATAAGGCTGTAATATTTAAATTTCTTATTTAAATTAATGAAGTGTTGGCTTCGAGGTTTAGGCACGGTCGAGAAACCTGGCGGTCGCGGGCTCAAACTCTAGACACATACCTCTGACTTCAAAGATGTTTGTATTGACAATGAATTGTCACTTGTTTCAATGGTGATGGAAAACATCGTGATAAAACCAGCACACCTAAAAGTTCTCAGAAGTTTCTTATGTGTGTAGTCCGCCAACCCGCACTAGGCCAGCGTGGTGGACTAACTAACCCCTCTCAGTTGTAGAGGAGGCCCGTGCCCAGCAGTGGGACGTATATGGGCTGATGATAATGATAATATTTTATTTACAGAAAATGGACGGAAAAGACAAAGACTATGTATCGATAGGCAAGACAGAGAAAGGACAGTGGAAATACTTCTTTCGCCAGGTAAATATATATCTCCATATTTGCTTATATTGTAAACTAGCGACCCGCCCCGGCTTCGCACGAGTGCAATGCTGATGTTTAATGGATGTTATCATACATAAAAACCAGTGGCGTGCCCTTGGTGTTAAACTAAGGCAAGCCCAAATGTTTATTTAGTAGCAGCATATTTTTTTTGGTACGTAGGACTAATAAATACCTACCGGTTAGTACTCACATTCACGTTTATAGCGTTATTTTATAAATAAACAATCGTTAAGTTCGTTATTCGGAACTATGTAAGGCAAGTCGGGCTTTCGGGCTTCTATGGAAGTACCGCCACTTATGTAAACCTTCCTCTTCAATTACTCTATCTATTAAAAAAACCGCATCAAAATCCGTTGCGTAGTTTCAAAGATTTAAGCATACAAAGGGACAGAGAAAGCGACTTTGTTTTATACTATGTAGTGATTCGACAGCCTTTTGGTGCAGTTGTCTAGACAGCAGCTTGTGAAACGCCGCGTCGATCCCCGTAGAGAGAATTGTTTATCTTTTTTGATTCGTGTATAGGTGTTTGTGAGACCAAAAAAAGCGGAGTCTCTGTTACCCATGAGACAGGACTTGTATCCTAGTGTGGGATCAGAAAAAGCAGTGATGGCCTCGAGGTTTAGGCACGTGGTCGAGAATCTCGGCGGTCGCGGGTTCGAACCCCAGGCACACACCTCTGACTTTTCGAAGTTATGTGTGTATTCACATTGAATTATCACTTGCTTTAACGATAAAGGGAAATAGCGCCATGAAACCTGCACACCTAAAAGTTATTGGGAATTTCTTATGCGTGTAGTCCGCCAACCCGCACTAGGCCAGCGTGGTGGACCCATACGTAAACTTTCTCTCATTAGTAGAGTACTAAGCAGTAGGTGCAGTGATGGCCTCGAGGTTTAAGCGCGCGGTCGAGAATCTCGGCGGTCGCGGGTTCAAACCCCAGGCACACACCTCTGACTTTTCGAAAGTTATGTGTGTATTCAAATTGAATTATCACTTGCTTTAACGGTGAAGGGAAACATCGTGATAAAACCTGGACACCTAAAAGTTCTTAGGAATTTCTTAGGTGTGTAGTCCGCCAACCCGCACTAGGCCAGCGTGGTGGACTATGGCCTAAACCCTCTCAATGGTAGAGGAGACCCGTGCTCAGCAGTGGGCGTATATGGGTTGATGAAGAAGAAGAAGAAGAAGCAGTAGGTCGTATATGGACTGATGATTTGATTTTTTTTAATACCCCGTCGTAGCAATTTATATTAAAAACTGGATGCACGTCGCTTCCGAAGAAAAACTTTAACAGTCTCTGAGGAGACCTATGTCTAGCAATGCACGTCTTTAGGCCGATGGTGATGATGATAACCACCCTTTCATGTCCATAGGCCATTTCTATGGCACGCCTGGGTTCGATCTTTGGCCCCCATCATCCATATATATTCAACCTATCGCCGTCCACTGCTGAACGTAGGCCTCCCCAAGAAATCGCCAACCATCCCGATCTTGAGCAGCCCTCATACATCCGTTTCCCGCCACCTTCCTCAAGTTATTGATTGTCAGTTTGTTTTTCAAATTGTTGATCGGCAATGGCGATTAAAAGCTTGGTAATTATTTCCCTTAAAATTCGTCACGTAAAATTCGTTTTATTTGTTAAAGATCGAGGTTTGTACATGTCAAAACAAAAGACGACTATCTTTGCGATCTCGAGGTATTGAGTTTCAATTTACAAGTAGAAAAAATACGTTGAAAGTTATCAAATCAAATCAGAACACACGTATATTTTAATCTTTTACAAGATCTAGAAGTTTATCTATAGATAATGCCAGATTTATTTATTTTATTGTTATGGAATTGTGTTTCAATTTATATTTATACACAATATATTTTATTTTTACAAACACGTACCTACCTACATAATAATATTCAAAATTTGAAATAAAACCTTAGTCTAACCCTTTCGGCCTGTACAAATTACATCAGGTACAAATTGGGGGCTTAAATACCATCCCAGTCTTTGCAAGAACATTGTAGACATTTATACACGATCAATAATACCTAAGCAGTGATGGCCTTGAGGTTTGGGCGCACGGTCGAGAATCTCGACAGTCGCGGGTTCGAACCCCAGGCACACACCTCTGACTTTTCGAAGTTATGTATGTATTCACATTGAATTATCACTTGCTTTAACGGTGAAGGAAAACATCGTGATGAAACCTGCACACCTAAAAGTTCTTAGGAGTTTCTTAGGTGTGTAGTCCGCCAACCCACACTAGGCCAGCCTGGTGGACTATGGCCTAAACCCTCTCGTTGGTAGAGGAGACCCGTGCTCAGCTGTGGGCGTATACGGGTTGATGAAGAAGAAGAAGATATAAATCTACAGAAGTTGATATCGGGTTGCTAAGCATACTTACATATTATATGTAGGTCCTACAACGATTAAACAATCTTTTTTAGTTCGGGATTTTTATTAAAAAGATATGACAGCCCCATCTTTTACATTATTAAATTTACATCTATCATCTACATTCAACATAATTACATTTATATATGTTGATCGGTGTAATAAAAAAATATTTTTCAGGCATTCGTGTGCACGGGTCCTTGGGTAGCGTATTTCCTGTGTGGGCTGTCATTTGGCGCGCCAACCGTGTTCATACCACAGATAAGAAATGCCGCCAATTCAACGGAAGCTGTCAGTGAGGAAATGGCGTCTTGGCTTTGTAAGTATTTAAAAAGTATTTCCAAAAAGTTTGGGTTATTCATGTTGATTAAATATTTACATTAAAAGCAGAGATGCTCTCGAGGTTCGGGTTCGGTCGGGAATCTCGGCGATCGGGGGTCAAACCGCAGGAATTTCTTGAGGCCGCACTAGGCCAGCGTGGTGGACTCAGGCCTAAATCCTGACAATGTTGGAGGAGGCCCGTGCCCAGCAGTGGGACGTAGATGGGCTGATGAAAAAAAATTAGATCATCATTCTCTTGCTAAGACGATTTTTGATTTTAAGTTTACGAGATAACTTTAAAGGACATTTTTTCTCGTCTTTCCCTTCTAAACGTAAAACGGCTGGCTCAAATAATCAAGGAATATCTATTTTATGCCTGACCTTGCACGTAACTTACCAGCATTTATTGTCTAGTCTTATTCAACTGTTCAGTGGTTTTATCAATGATGTTAGCTCCGTGGCGCAGTAGGCTAGACACCAGCTTGCGAAACGGGACGCTGCGTCGATTCCCGCACCGAGACAAATGTTTGTGTGATTCACAAATAGGTATTTGTTTCGGGTCTGGGTGTTTGTGAGACCGAAAATTCTCTCGTAGTTTCTGATACCCACGACACAAGACTCGTATTTTAATGTGGGGTCAGGACTATGTGTGCGACTGTTGGGTGTATTTATTTAAAGTATTTTTCTTTTACAGCCTCTGTCTTTGGCTACAGTGCTCTCCCATGGGTGATAATAATCCCCATCGTCACTCGTCATATTGGAAGAAAACTGCCTTTCACCATTGTCGTGGTCAATACCATCTCCTACTTCTTAGTTCTCTTCTTCAGTACTACCACAACACAAATACTAATCAGTGAAATCATGCAAGGAATGAATCATGCGTGTAACATGACGTTATCTGTGATAATTGTGTCAGAATACAGCGCGCCGAAATACCGAGGGCTATTTTTGACAATCAAATCGGCTTCAATTTTCTGGGGTATTTGGATAGCTAATGCTATAGGAACGTTCTATCCGTGGAAATATATAACTGTGATCGGAATTTGCTTGTCTGTGTATCCATTTACCGTTTTATTATGGCCCGAATCCCCGCAGTGGTTGGCGAGCAAAGGAAGATTTTCGGAATGCCGCAAAACTCACAGGTGGTTGCGGGGCACAGATGAAAAATCTGAGAAGGAATTGGAGAATTTAATCGCTTCTCAGTTAGAATGCTTGGGGGAAAAAGAGAAGAGTTTTAAGGAGAAAGTAGCTGAACAGTTAAGGACTAAATGCTTTTACAAACCAGTTCTTTTATCTATAGTTATGATGCTGCAATACCATCTATCAGGCAAAGTAGCAGTAACTATGTATTCTGTTGAAATAATTAAGAAAATTACCAAAGATGAGCACACAGCTTATAGAGGAATGTTGATTTTAGACGGAGTTACAGTGAGCGGGATGTATGTAGGGTGTGTCCTTAGCAAGTTTTTAAAACGACGAGTGTTACTTTTCACGACAACTGTCATGGGACTATGTTTTCTATTCGCAATATCGTTTTATTTATACTCGATTAAACTGGGGATTTTAAGCGAAAGTAACGTACTTACTGTGTGTTTATTAATGGGATTTTCTATATCAATCAGTTGTGGACCAATGATAATTTCAACATCAATTTATGGAGAACTAATCCCTCTTAGGTATAAAAGTTCTTGCACTATGATAGCAGCTTTCACTTTCGTCACAATCAGTTCGACAATTCTTAAAATTTCGCCGTATTTGTTCAAAAATTTGGAAATGCACGGTGCGTTCTTCTTCTACGGAGCGACAACGACAGTTTGTTTCTTGTTTTTGTACAAATATTTGCCTGAGACCAAGGACAAAACCTTGCAAGAGATTGAAGATGATTTTAATGAGGTGAAAAGAATCGATGAGAGAGAAATGGTCCCTTTGAAAGGAGAATCAAAGGATTAGAGGATATTGACTTGAATAATAATTTTAGTTTAGAAAGATACGATCATAGAACAGCTGAACAAGATTAGAAGGGAAATCGTATTTAGTATGTGGCCGAGTGTCGCCGCTTGTCTGTCACCTCTTCATTCTACTACAACACACCAACAATGGTTATTTCAAACAAATATAATGCTATTTTTGTCACAAATTAAAGTGTTGATATTACACGCAATGAATTACTAAGAAGCGTGTGTGTCAAACATATGACAGTGTAATCGTAGGTTCGGCACGCTCGGAATACCCACATTTCCATTCTAGTCTTATTCAACTGTTCTGTAGCTACAAATAGCTTGTAGGACATTGCTGTATAAAAAGCTATTATTGATAAAAATATCTTCTATTACATTTTTGTTGAAGTGGCGCCTAAAATTTACCAGATTGGCATCAAGTAATTTGTCTTTGGTATTTTTCAAAATAACGAATTTTATCAATATGGCGGACTAACAAAATAGATTTAGTAACTTTATTTGACCTTATACGTAAGCGTAGTGTATTCTAAGTAAATGATATATTAAATTATTTATTCTTGAACATTGTCTTTATTTTAGTGATATTATTGTACCCAATTGTTTTTTGAGAAAATTTGTATACGATTTACCATTTAAATCTAGCGAAATGGATGTTTAAACTATCGTTAATAATAGAGATGGGCCGAGTACTCGGTTGATACTCGGTACTCGGCGTACTCGGCGGGTTTTTTGATACTCGTACTCGGCCGAATAACTCGGTTTCAATGCCGAGTATACTCTGCTTAAGAAATGCAATATATTTCGGTAGATATAATTTAAACAACAGTCATCATCATCATCATTAGCCAATGGAAGTCGACTGCTGGACATAGGCCTCCCCCAATGACTTCCACCGGGTTTGGTCGGAAGCCTCCTGCAGCCAGCGACGTCCCGCGACCTTGACAAGGTCGTGAACAGGGTGGTAAAATTTGAAATGACTGAATTTAAGCGATGTATTAAACATTTTATAGATTCAATAAATATTATTTTATTTCATTTCGTAAACAACTGTGTTAATCAAAAATTTATTAGTAATTTAGGAAATCTTTGAAAATCTCAATTAATAAAATCAAAATTATAGTACATAATAAAAATAAATAATATTTAAAATTGGATAAAGCTAAGTTATGATGCAGTGATGGCCTCGAGGTTTGGGCGCGCGGTCGAAAATCTCGACGGTCGCGGGTTCGAACCCCAGGCACACACCTCTGACTTTTCGAAGTTATGTGTGTATTCACATTGAATTATCACTTGCTTTAACGGTGAAGGAAAACATCGTGATGAAACCTGCACACCTTAGAGTTCTTAGGAATTTCTTAGGTGTGTAGTCCGCCAACCCGCACTAGGCCAGCGTGGTGGACTATGGCCTAACCCTTTCAATGGGAGAGGAGACCCGTGCTCAGCAGTGGGCGTATATGGGTTACTCGGCCGAGTACTCGGTTGAAAAAAAATTGAACCGAGTAAAACTCGGTACTCGTTACTCGGCAAAAGTGTAACTCGGCGCATCTCTAGTTAATAATAAATCTATAGTAATTAAAAAAAAAAAACAAAAAAAATCCACTAGGCCAGCGTGGTGGGCTAACGCCTAATCCTCTTTAGTTGTCGAGGCCCACTCTAGTCACTACCCGGGAAAAGATGCCAGCACCATCCCAGTTTAAAATAAAACTCAATTTGGTTAGCATAACATTTAATTAAGTTAAATAATTTCATACAAATTTGTAAATTATAAAAATAACTGCAATTTTCGCACTGGGTCTGCTCCTGCAACAAAGATTATAAAATCAAATAATATATATTATACAAAACAGTATCGCCATTATAATCGATATTAAAACGATTTACTAAAACAATCGATAATCGATTATTTATCTCTATTCACCCCGCGTTTCTATTCACCCCATCACTTACTTGAAATTCGAATTCATTCTTCTCTTTCGATGACATCACATTCTTTCTCCAACCATTCGTAGTCTTCCAATAACCCTCTTTTCTTTAGAATTGGGCCCAGGGTATCCAAAACACGCTTGTGGTACGCGTTTATGTATGAAAGCTGTGAACACAATTAAATATTAATTATCAGGCACGGGCCTCCTCTATCATTGAGGATTTTGGCCTTAGTCCACCACGCTGGCCTAGTGCGGGTTGGCGGACTACACACCTAAGAAATTCCTAAGAACTTTTAGGTGTGCAGGTTTCATCACTATGTTTTCCTTCACCGTTAAAGCAAGTGATAATTCAACGTGAATACACACATAACTTCCAAAAGTCAGTGGTGTGTGCCTGGGGTTTGAACCAACCAAACCAAGATTCTCGACCATTATATTAAATACAACGCAAAATTAATAAGACCCATTTCCTAATTTAAATAAACCAGGATCATCATCATCATCATCTGCCCATGTACGTCCCACTGCTGGGCCTCCTCTACAACTGAGAGGGTTTAGTCCACCACGCTGGCCTAGTGCGGGTTGCCGGACTACACACATAAGAAATCCCCAATTTTAGGTTACTTACCTCAAAATCATCAAGTAATTTCAAATCCATACAGGCCTTTTGGTTAGGCACTAGGGTCAGAGTATTAAAACCTAGGACTCCGCGACCGTTGTAGTCGTCTATCAGCTTCTTGGCCTGGGGACAAGAAAAAATAACAATAATACAGGGTGTATACAGAGTGTGATCGGAAACTAAGACAGGTAATAGACAGGGTGATTACAAAAAGTGTGACATAAAAAAAAAATAAAAAAAATTGTTTTTTACCTTTTTTTAACAATGCTTTTACATTTAATGCTCATGGTTCTTAGTAAAACATAAAGAAAGTATTTTTTGTCTACATTTTTTTATGTTACGGTGTTTGTAATTAACGTGGCTATTACCTGTCTTAATTTTCGATCACGTACTTTATACTTCCTGTATATAAAAAAGAATTATATCATAAATTATGATTATAATAATAACGATTATGATGATTATAATAATGATTATGATGATAATATTTTACAATTAATAATATAAGTCTCATTCAGTGAGACAGTGAGGTTATGTTGCTGCATTTTGTATCCATATGACATTAAATTTTAAACAATATTATAAGATTGTAGTCTCATTTTTAGATTAGAATTATAATTTATTAAAAAAAAATGACATTTCGTGTTGCTGAGGGAGTTTCTTGCCGTTTCTTCTCCACAGCGATAACACGTTTCGAAGCGGCACTAGTTGTAAAAAAACAGTATAAAAAAGTGTTAATAAATGAACGATTGAATGAATTGATTGAATGAATTGATTGAATGAATTGATTGAATTGAATTGATTGAACGAATGAATGATTCGAAAGAACTTGTAAAAGTCTATTTGAATAAGGCAGATTTGACTTTGACTTTGATTAGCAAATACACTACATATATAATATTCTAATGCATTATATTCCTACCTTAGGATGGTCTGAGTCCTTAGTCACGGAGATTATTTCAACCAAATCTTCATGTCTTATCCCATACTCCCCAACTTTGTAGTATCCGGGTTCTGAAAGAAAAAACATGTTATTCGTTTTTTTATATCTTTTCTATCAATATTGTAAACTATCTCTAAGATTTTGTTATGAACCTAGCACCACAATTGTCACACATGTATCTGTCAAACATAAGCAGTATTATAAACTATCTCTTTATTGGAATCTTGATAAATCGACCTATGCATAGAATAAGGTTACTTATGACTATAACACCAAAGTACTTTTTATGTCTTTATAGAGTTAAACTTGTTTATATATTGCACTAGTGAAGTAATAATAATCATAACTTCTGTTGTTGTTTGAAAAACAAAAAAGTTACAGATAATTTTGTGCCCAATTAAGTTTAAATCGCTGATAAAGAGAAGTTATTCTGAGCATAGGTCGAAATATTGTAAACTATATCTTGATTGTAAAAGAGCAACACTGGAGTTTCTCGCGCGTTCTTCTCTAGTGATGACTTCCGAACAGGGTGGTACATTTTGAAATGACTGATAAGTGATGTATTTGACATTTTATACATTCAATAAATATTATTTCATTTCATTTATGTTTTGTGGGTAAGAGTTAAAAAGGTTGATGGTATTTGTATAAGGTCTGTATCTAGTATACTACAGAATGGTGATGACGGACTTTGTAATGACTATGATAATAATGATGCATATTTTAAAACGGCCTCGAAAGTTGCGATGGCTGATGGTGAATTTCTTAGGAGTTAATCCGTTAACCTGTACTATGCCAGATATTACTAACTCAGTCCTCCCAGTTACAAAAGATGTGTGTACAAATGTATTCTATTATATGTGTGTATATACGTTAAAATTTTAATTTTTTGTACATACATTCTGCATAATGATAATGATGACACCACCATTAGTCCATATATCCCGTCTACTCTCATTCGCTATCTGATGTCCAACTCAACCGTTCAACTCAACCAACCAACTCGACCAACCAACTCAACCATCCAACCAAATAAACCAACCAACTCGATCAACCAACTCGATCAACCAACCAACCAAATCAACCAACCAACTCGATCAACCAACTCAGCCAACCAACTCGATCAATCAACTCAATTAACCAACTCAACCAACCAACCGACTCAACCAACCAACTAAACCAACCGACTCAACCAACCAACTCAACCAACTCAACCAACCAACTCACCGTTGCTGAGTATCTGGCCGGGCCTGAGTCCGGGGTCGTGCGGGTAGGGGCGCCATGAGATCCCCGAGGGTCCCTCGTGCACATTGAGGTAGTGGCCCACGCCGTGGCCCGTGCCGTGGGCGTAGTCCAACCCCACGTCCCACAGGGAGTGGCGGGCGAAACTGTCCAGGACGTTACCCTGGAATAATAATACATACTTAACTTCACGGCTATATTCCCCGAGGGGCAGAGATGCATTTCAGCACCCACATTACGCCAGGTATGTATCAGTCCCACGTAATAGAGGGCGAGCCTATTGCCGTTTTTCGGGCACATTTCCAGACTTCGTGTTGCTACCGAGAATTTCCTAATAGAAAAATCCAATAACACTTTGCCCGACCCGGGAATCGAACCCAGGACCTCTAGATTGCACGGCACATACTTGTACCGCGAGACCACGTGGTAGATTTTATTTATAAGAAAAAATATTTATTAAACAGATGCAATGAAGGAATTAACAAAGGTATTTTGGTACATTGCTGCGTTCTCGCGGTCCGTCATATGTAAAATCTAGTTTATATTTATTCTATGCTCAGGATAAATTTGCATTACATAAATAAAAATTTTCATGATTAAACCATTACTCAGAATTATGTAAGGCGAGCGGGACTTAAATATTCAGAATATTCTTAGGCGACCCGGGCTTTTGAACTCTAAAGTACCGCTACCCTACATACCTTCACTCTTTTTGGGAACAAAGCTGTGTTATTCTGTAATGTCTAGTTTATATTTATTACGCAGAATTAAGGCAAGCTGGGCTTAAGTATTCTTAATTTCGTTAGGCAACCCGGGCTTTTGGACTTTAAAGTACCGTACATACTGTAAGGTACTACATACGGTCCGGAACGTTCTTAGTGCTATTATGTATGTATATAGCGGGTAGATGAATAAAGTTCAATTGTGTCGCAGCCTCGGACTTATTATTTGCGCTCTGCACTAAATCGCCATAAAAATAAATAAACACCCAACAGTCACATACATAGTCCTGACCCCACACTAAGATACGAGTCTTGTGTCGTGGGTATCAGAAACTACGAGAGACTTTTCGGTCTCACAAACACCCAGACCCGAAACAAATATTTGTGAATCACACAAACATTTGTCTCGGTGCGGGGATCGAACCCGCGGCCTCTCGTTTCGCAAGCTGGTGTCTAGCCAACTGCGCCACGGGGCTGTCAATTCTACTCATACCTTCACTCCCTTTGGAAACAGAGCACTGCCGACCATCATCTGCCCCTTTAGTACTCTGGTGAAAGCTCCTTTTTGTTCTTCAGTGGGAGTTCCACTCATATGTCTAGTCCTCGTTATGTCTGTCGTGCCGTCCCTGAGAAAGGGTTTAATTAATAATTATGTAATATAAAATATCTATAATAATAAGCCTCCAACCGATTTTCGGCAAATATTATAAAGCTGTAGAGTTTGTTTGTTTGATCTCATGAACTACTGGTCCGATTTGAAAAATTCTTTCACTGTTAGATAGCAAATTTATCGAGTAAGGCTATAGGCGATCAGCAATAAAGAATGTTTCAAAATCGGGCATTTTTCCTTTCGAGAGTTCAACTACAACTTATTTTCATTCTGAAGTCAACATTGTAGTCTACTAGGACGGAAAACTAGTCCGTTTTATAAAAATGTATGTATGGATATCTTATAGGATCGTAAATTATGCATTTGATCATGTGATGATCTTTAGTGAAGTTGTTTTGCATGAGCCGAAGAACGTTTCTAAGTTGGTACGACCCCTCCTATTAAATGCTTTTAATGGGCTGGGTCAATTGGAATGAAATTTTCTATGTCTATTCAATGGGTCCCTGGATGATTTCAAAACACAATTGAACCCGGTAGGTGGCGCTTCTATCGGCATATCGCTTAAAGCTTTTTCGGGCAGGACAACGTTTGCCGGGACAAATGGAAAAGAGAATAGAAGATCGAGCCCAGTGGCGTGCCATAAGAGAGGCCTATGTCCAGCAGTGGCCGTGAAAGGCTGGTGGTGGTGATGATGATGATGATGATGATGATGATGATGATGATGATGATGATCATGATGATGATGATACTTACTTATACTGCCCTCCAGAGTCCAACAGGAACATATCATGGGTTCCTATAACGGTCTGTTCCCCCTCCCGAGACGGGCTGTAGTGGATGATAGCGCCGTTGGACCCAGCGCCCGCTATGGTACCAAACGAAGGTCCCATGAAATCCTCTTCGTCTCTGGTAAAGAATTGGCAAATGAGCTGGCAAGTGCTTGTTAAGTGGTCAATATAGCTTAGAAAGAAAAAACAAAAATAATAAATTAACGGTGAAAAACATATTTTAAAATCAAGCTTTTATTATGCACGAAAAATTTAAAAAATAAACTAAGAAAACATTCATAAAATTCGTAGTTTTTTTAAACTTTACAAGTAACAATTTACAAAAGTGTTCGGTTTATCAGTAGAAGTATGATACATAAACATATCGCACTAGTATTACAATAGTGTTGTAACTCAAAATACATCGAAATTGACATAACACTATAATTAAACGTAAAATTTAATTCCTCACAAGTCATTAAAACTGTCATTGGAATAATGCAGAAAATGAATAAATTATGACGTGTTAAGACATTATCCATGACTGACCGGTAGTCTAACCCTCCATCCCAATATTGTGTCATCTTTAGTTGCGACCAACAGTGATCGAAAAAGTGCATGCCGCTTGTTGCATTATTTCGAGTTCCAACGTTATTACTGGATCAGGTATGTAAAATTCATAGTTTTATTTTGAATTAATACAGTATTGTTGATTTACACTTGACATGGTTTTGTTCTTATTTTTAGTTAATACACTATTACTGATTTACACAAGCTTTAATAAAAATAATATTTCTACTTAAGACACTATAATTGACTAAGTTAGTAATTTTTGACATAATACAGTTTTGTTGAATTATAACTTTAAATCGATTTTTTGCATGGTCTATATATTTATTAATAATAATATTTACTTTAAGTTACAGTTTTACTTACAATTCGATCGAATGTGTAGCAGTTTAATGCAAATAAAGCTGATAAACTTTTTTATTTAAAAAATTAGAGTTACTTCACTCTTTGTGACAAGCATCCGGTTGGGAGGTGGGTAGGAATGTATTTAACAAAATAAATATTTATTTAATTTGCAGGTTTAGTACCTATCCATCGAGGGCCACCAGTAGAAGGCAAATGACGAACTTGGTGTGAATTCATCACCGTCATTATTGTCACAGGTGAATAAAAACGATCAAACTGCTATCCAGGTAGAAGACATTGATACTACGAAAGTGCAATCGACACTTTCGACACCGTCATCATCTACAGTTATCAAAAGAAATATTACATTTCACCCATCCACTAAGACCAGAGCGACGATGTTGATTCCCACCATGATCCACATTTCGTTCCTAATTCACCAAGAAAGGAATCTAGGGTAGATTGCTAAGAGGTCAAACAACAAAATGTCCAGGTAGCTCTTTTTCTGGAAGCTCTTCTTCAAGCGGCATGGATGATAGAGTTGTGAATAATGTGAGTCCCGTTGCTGGAACCAGTGGGCTGACTACTGAATCAAATATTTCATCGGAATAGCAAAACAATAATACCTGGGGCAGGAAGAGATGGAGAGGATACATATTGCGAGACCTGGAAAATGCAGGTTAAATTGTTGTGTAAAAATAAACGAGACATCAAGACAAGATTTTGTTTGCTAAAAATTGATGAAAAACAAAATTTTAATTATAAATAGTGTAGCTTATCAAGATTAGGTAAGACTGTTTTTGTCTTGAAAGGTTTATGTTATTTTACAAAATGTTTCAACTTGTTTTTAAGTAGGTATAGGTAGACAAGCATTAGTTTTAGTACACTATATTTCAATTATCACAGCTAAAAAGAATAATCTGGTTTTATTTAATAATATCCTAACCAAAAAAATAAAGAGATCGTATTAAATGGTATATTTTACTACCATTTACTCGGAATTCGTTTTCGATTTATTGTTGTAATGCCAAAAAGTGAGTTTAAAACGTAAAGAAAATGACTTATTCAAACTGTCGTAACACAAAATATTTCAACAATAATGACGTAATTAAAAATAATATTTTATTTTGAACATTGTGCTTAGAAAAATACTGTCTTAACTCAAAATTCGTTAATAATTTCCCTATTATTATTATTTTTTAAAAAAATTAAAAAGGTAATGCCTTCAATTTCATTCCAAAAACACATAAAACATTCATTATATTCGTACCTATTACAGAAAGTGACAAATTAGTTTTTCGTTGATTCTGAAAAATCGTCTTTTTTGAGTTACAACACTATTGTAATACTAGTGCGATATATTATCTATAACTAGTATATTAATATTCTTAAGTGATCTAAAAGCTCGTCGCGGCCGAGGTCTTTGTATTAACGAAATTGCGCGACAAGCTTTTAAATCATTTAAGAATATTAATATACTAGTTATAGATAATATATGTTTATGTATCATACTTCTACTGATAAACCGAACACTTTTGTAAATTGTTACTTGTAAAGTTTAAAAAAACTACGAATTTTATGAATGTTTTCTTAGTTTATTTTTTAAATTTTTCGTGCATAATAAAAGCTTGATTTTAAAATATGTTTTTCACCGTTAATTTATTTTCGACTTTTTAGTTGGAAACTAGTGTTCCTATGGGCACCTTCCAACTTCTCATGACACCAGATCAACGATACCTTGTTATTATGTTGTCACTGAAAATACAAAGGCATACCAAATTTTAGCTTAATTGGTCCACAGGAATCGGAGTTCCTATGGGCTTCTTCCAACTCTTTGTCAGATCAGCTCTATGATACCTTGTTACTATATTGTCACCGAAATTACATAGGTATACCAAATTTCAGCTCAATCGGTCCAAAGGAATCGGAGTTCCTGTGGGCTTCTTCCAACTCCTCAATAGATTAGCTCTATGATACCATTTTTTGTATTGTTACCGAAATTATGAAGAGATACAAAATTTCAGCTCAATTGGACCATAGGAATCGGAGTTCTTATGGGCATCCTCCAACTCCTCATCAGATCAGCTCCATGATACCATATTCTTGTATTGTTACCGAAGTTACGAAGAGATACAAAATTTCAGCTCAACTCGATCATAAGAATCGGAGTTCCTATGGCCATCCTCCAACTCCTCATCAGATCAGCTCCATAATATCATATTTTTGTATTGTTACCGAAGCTACGAAGACATACCAAATTTCAGCTCAATTGGACCACAGAAATCGAAGTTCCTATGGGCATCTTCCAACTCTTCGTCAGATCAGCACCATGATACCATATTTGTGTATTGTTGTCGAAGTTACAAAGACATACCAAATTTCAGCTCAATCGGTCCACAAGAACCGATGTTTCTATGGTCATCTTCGAACCTCATCATCAGACCAGCTCCATGGTACCATATTATTGTATTGTCATCCAAGTTACGTCGGTATACCAAGTTTTAGTACAATCGGTCTATTGGAAGTGGTTCAAATCTTCATTGCAAGATTTGTAAACATACAAACATACATACATACATACATACATACATACATACATACATACATACATACAAAAGTGAAGTTAAATAAAAGCTTGTAAAAAAAATCACTTTACACATGATGTATTCAGACCGTGATCGGAAACTAAGGCAGGTAAATATTAAAAAATATGTTTTCTTTACAACCATAGGTAAATTATTATGCAGATGTTAGGAAGACGTCAAAACTTAAATTTTTTGTCCAGATTTTCATTAACTTTCACGGTCTGTATAAACCTTGTATAACCAGCTCTCTATAACATATATATATTTAATTTAACACTGTATTGTACATTTACAACTATTAATCATAGAAAAAGGAACAAAAAAGTTATAATAATGATAATAACGACCATGATACAACCCATAACGAAAATGATGATGACTCACTTTCTAAACTCGAGCAGTTTATCCGAGGCCTGTATCTCTGTGACCTTGGCTCCCGAGTCCAGGGTCTGGTGGAGCCATTTGAAGAACCTCACCACGGCTATACCGTCGCGGATGTGGCACTGACGGAAACCCTGGGGGGAATGAGGTCTAATTCTTCATCATCATCATCACCATCAACACCATCACCACCAGCAGCACTGGCATCATCGTCATCATTATTATCATCATCATCACCAGCCTATAGACGTCGCACTGCTGGGCACTTCTACTGTTAGAGAATACCTCAGGAGTTAACACCACTTTTACATGTATTAATATTAAGGGTAAATGAATTTTTATTTTCATCATCAACACCATCATCAGCACAGCAGTACTAGCATCATCACCATCGATTGTTGAAATAATCATTGTTCGTGTGATGGTAGTAGAATGTGAGCATGCCGAGGATACCGAACCTACGATTAGACTATCATATGTTTGACACGATCATCAGGCCATATACATGCACTGCAGGGCCTCCTCTACCATTGAGAGGGTTTAGGCCATAGTCCACCACGCTGGCCTAGTGCGGGTTGGCGGACTACACACCTAAGAAATTCCTAAGAACTCTTAGGTGTGCAGGTTTCATCACGATGTTTTGCTTCAACGTAAGTAATAATTCATTGTAGGATATCTAAGAAAATAAATAAATAATAAAATGTATCTTTATTTACTATATTAGTTCGACTTATGCGCAGAATAAAGTTATATGTGCTTTTGCACAACTTCTCTTTCTCAGCGATTTAAACTAAATTGGGCACAAAATTATCTGTAACTTTTTTTGTTTTTCAAACAACAAAAGTTATAGTTATTATTACTTCACTAGTGCAATATATAAACAAGTTTAACTCTATAGACATAAAAAGTACTTTGGTTTTATAGTCATAAGTAACCTTATTCTATGCATGGGTCGAGATATCCTACTATGAATAAATATTCTGACCTCAAGTTCTACTTCGTTCTTGACGAGTTTCTCCAAGGCCACTGGGGAGACTTCTGATATCAGGTCCAGTGGTTTCTTCAGAACGTCGTGCTGTGAAGACGGAAAAGAACTTGAAAAAATATGGACTTGCTTTAGCCGGTAGCCATTTGCAAATTGAATATCAAAAGAAAATTAAGTTTAGTGAATGGCATATATCATCATCATCATCATTATCATCATCATGTAAGTCCCACTGCTGGGCCTTCTCTACAATTGAGAGAGGTTAGTCCACCACGCTATTCTAGTGTACTTTGGAAGTACCCATAATAGTATTTACTGATTAAAAGTATTTGTCTATCTTTCACACCTAAATGGTAAAACTATTTCTTAAGTGTAGTCCGCCAACCCGCACTAGGCCAGCGTGGTGGACTAAGGCTAAAACCCTCACAGTTGTGGATTAGGCCTGTGCTATAGAACGTATCCATATACGATGATGATGAATTCATTTATAATAATACTAGCTTTTGCTCGCGACTCCGTCCGCGTAGACTACAGGGTTGTGTTCAGAAGGAAAATAAGTTGTAGTCTATTTTACTTCTCTGAGTCACATTTATCTCCATACCAAAAATCATATAATTCAGTCTAATTGTTCAAACGTGAAACCGTAACGCGTCGATCGGCGCCTTGTGCATCATTACTGCGCGCTTGATCAATATTTTAAAACTGCAATATCTTCTAAGATACTCAGTGAAATCAAATTATGTAAAGGGCAATTTTATTTAAAATTAAATACTTGTAATGAATAACGTATTTATTTGGATAAGGATTAATATCATATTTATAAAAACACCTTCACAAATAAAAATTTATTTTAAAATAAATTTGGTTAGGATAAAAAACGTTATAGTGAGCCAACCTTAAAAAATAGACATATGCTGTCGCGGACTTTTTTTTAGAACTTTTAAAGAGGAACATTTCTCTCAAACATTATTTTAGCGAAACTTTAACCGTTTTCGCAGCGCACGCAGCGGAAGCTCACAAAAAGGAAAAAATGTCCCCGTTTTTGAAACATTCTTTATTGCTGCTCCGCTCCTATTCGTCGTAGCGTGATGTTATATAGCCTATAGCCTTCCTCGATAAATGTACTATCTAACAGTGAAATAATTTTTCAAATCGGATCAGTAGTTACTGAGATCCTAGCGTTCGAACAAACAAACAAACAAACTCTTCAGCTTTATAATATTAGTATAGATATTGATATAATAAATCCTAAATTTAAACTAATTTAATCACAAAAAAATGTCTCATTGAAATGTAAAAAACGACTAAACCAATTTTGATGAGATTTTCACAGCAAGATATGATATACTCACACCAGACGCAGCCCTGTGTATGGCCTCGCTAGCATCACTGGAGAGCCATACGTGATGTTTTCCATCACCACTCTCCGACAACTCCTTCTGCAATTGATGTTTTATGTCATACACGCTTGTAATAGTAGCTGATACTTTTTTGTACCAGGAATCGAACTCAGAACCTTTTATATCGCTCATTTATCCCACTACGGCCTTCCTTAATACTTACATTTATTTCCAATAACTTTAATTTGTTTAGTATCCTATTAGTAGATATTAAAAAAAAACAAGAAACGACCGTTAGTAGTTTCAGCTAACCTCTAAAAACAACGCAGGTTTTAATTATTTTGACCACTAAAAAATTTCTAAAACCTATTAATAGATGGCACTGTTATCAATTAATATACAAGTTACATAATATTCTAAATTCAAATCGATTTAACGTTTAGTTCCTGCAATTCACTACCAGATGGCGCTAAAAACAAATTTGCTAACCTAATGAAACCAAAAACCATATCTGGTGGCATTATTTATTTTTCCATTGATTTCCTAATAAAATATTTTAAATGTAAATTGTGCTTGCAATAAATACTTCTTTCTTTAAATTACAATATATCACCATTCACAATTCAGGGTGTATTCAGACCGTTACCGGAAACTGGGACAGTAAATAGCTGCGGTGATCACAAACACGTTGATGTCAAAAAATCCCGCCAAAAAAAAAAAATCATACGCTTTCCATATAAACCGCAAATATTTATCGATGGTCATATGAAAAGTGTCAAGAATTCTATTTTTGTCGGTTTTTTTTTTTAACCCCAATGCGTTTGTAATCACGGTCTGAATACACTCTGTATACGTTACAAATTCAAAAATCAAACTGTCCCCAGTTCCTGACATTCACTAACAGATGGCGCTAAAAACAAACTTTATTATTTATTTTTATTATACTTTTATTATATACTAGCGACCCGCCCCGGCTTCGCACGGGTGCAATGCTGATATTTAATGGATGTTATCATACATATAAACCTTCCTCTTCAATCACTCTATCTATTAAAAAAAACCGCATCAAAATCCGTTGCGTAGTTTCAAAGATTTAAGCATACAAAGGGACATAGGGACAGGGAAAGCGACTTTGTTTTATACTATGTAGTGATTTACTTTATTTATTAAGTAACTTTAAGCAGTGATGGCCTCGAGGTTTGGGCGCGCGGTCGAGAATCTCGGCGGTCGCGGGGTCGAACCTCAGGCACACACCTCTGACTTTTCGAAGTTATGTGTGTATTCAAATTGAATTATCACTTGCTTTAACGGTGAAGGAAAACATTGTGATGAAACCTGCACACCTAAAAGTTCTTAGGAATTTCTTAGGTGTGTAGTCCGCCAACCCGCACTAAGCCAGCGTGGTGGACTATGTCCTAAACCCTCTCAATGGTAGAGGAGACCCGTGCTCAGCAGTGGGCGTATATGGGTTGATGAAGAAGAAGAAGATTAAGTAACTTTATCAACCTCACAACAATTTCTCATCCTACCCTCACTTACCGCCAAAGACTCGAGCTTGTCCACCACGTCTCCATACTTCGAAGGTTGGAGATCCTCGATCCCTTCACTCTTCAGGTGATTCACTACATCACACGACAGATCACCATCACCGGTGAAGAGGGTCACCGTTGTGGGGGTGATGAGAAGGTAGGCGAAGAAAACTGGGTTGTAGTCTATGTCTGAACCTCTTAGATTCAGGGTGTCTGAAAGATAAGAATATGTAATCATTATGTCGAGAAGGTAAGCTGAGGTGTATTTCTACACCTATTTTTCGCCAATTATATTATCTAGAATTAATAGCTAACCTCTTTTATTTAAAGAAAATAAAAAACACAATAGATTTTTTAACCGACTCCAAAAGAAGAAGGAGGATACCAATTAGGTGTACGCAGCCCTAAAGCGTTACATATATATCGAATTGCTTTTGTCAAATAACGATTTAAAGCTAAAGAAATATTCGGGGTATTGTAAGGCAAGCTGGGCTATTCGGCTTCGATGGAACTACCTCCTATTTCACAGACAAAACTTTGTCAACTCATGAGAGTTGTCTAATGATGATAGTCTAAAAAGGTAGACCGACGATTTGGTGAAAATCGCGGGAAGCTGCTGGATGCAGGCCGCTTCTGATAGAACACTTTGGAAGTCTTTGGGGCTTGGCCTGTGTCTTTAATAGACGTCTTAAGGATGATGATGATGAGAGTTGTCTATAGTAGGTTGATTGAAATACTTATTTTTTTAACTTACACGCAATCTCGTCCAGTGCTGTGATAACCAAAGCCGCGGCTTTCTTCTCAACCATCTTGTCTCTCAGCTCTTTTATCTTCTGTCCTGCTGGCTTGCCTGAAGAAAAAATTAACAAAATCTTAATAGCTTTATGATGTCTGGAAATATAATTAAAAACGACAGAATGAAAGCGCCTTATTACGTGAGAAATATTTTTTGTTTCGTATAATTATACAGGCATGAGTGAATAAAAATGAACAAACGAACGAATGAATGAATTAACGAACGAATGAATAATTGAACGAACGAACAAATAAATGTATTAAAGAACAAACGAATTCATTAAGTAATAAATATTCATTTATCCGTTCATTCATTCATCCATTCACTCATATACTCATTCCTCATCTATCCATTTGGACATACATCAAAGAACGGATAAATTAGGTAATAAATATTCATTTATTGCTAAAATGAGTATACGAGCAACTGAAGTGACAAAATGACTGAATGAATGAACCAACGAATGAAAGAACGAACTATATACTCCCAAACCCACCTGTATATTTAACCGGCAAGGGTATGACGGGGTTGCACGGCCGCTTCGGGGGCGGGTCGTCCATTTCAACCCTCACTGCGTCCACCAGGTTGTGGGCAACGGGGATGAGACGCATGTTGGCTTTTGTTAATGCTGTCTGGGGTGAAATAGAGGGGTTGTTGGATTATTGTTGTAATGTGGTAATGGGAGAAAAGAAAAAATATTTTTTAGTTAATTAATTTTATCCCTAACTGTTGAATACTATTGAGATTATATGACTTAAGTGTTTATTCTAAAATTATTGTAATGTAGTATTGTAAAGCAGTGATGGCCTCGAGGTTTAGCCGCACGGTCGAGAATCTCGGCGGTCGCGGGTTCGAACCCCAGGCACACACCTCTGACTTTTCTAAGTTATGTGTGTATTCACATTGAATTATCACTTGCTTTAACGGTGAAGGAAAACATCGTGATGAAACCTGCACACCTAAGAGTTCTTAGGAATTTCTTAGGTGTGTAGTCCGCCAACCCGCACTAGGCCAGCGTGGTGGACTATGGCCTAAACCGTCTCAATGGTAGAGGAGACCCGTGCTCAGCAGTGGGCGAATATGGGTTGATGAAGAAGAAGAAGATTTTCACATTAAATTTTAGATATATTTTGTATTATAATCGATTTTTTTTAAATTCATATTACATTTTTGAATATTTCTTGTAAAAGTCTATATGACGTGACTGAACCTAATCTTATTAAATAAACAACTTACATCATAGATATATTTATTTACATGATGTAAAGGTGGAGTGATCTGAGTCATTCTCTACCAGTCGAACCTTAGACAGTGCAGAGATAAAAAACGTATATACAGGGTGTATTCAGACCGTGATCGGAAAGAGAGGCAGGTCAAAATTCCGACACAAGACGAAAATTTTGACTTTTTCATATATTTGTAATCACCGTAGCTATAACCTGCCTTATTTTCCGATTACGGTCTGAATACACCCTGTATAAAACAATACCTGTAGCGGAGTCCATTCATCCCTGGTGAAGGTGTGAGGGTCTACGCCCACCACGTCACCGTCCTTCAGGTTGGCTGATAACCATTTCTCCATCGTCGGAGTGTCGGGGAGGGCTACAACACGGAATACTGATCCTTAATAACTGGGATTAACACATTTCATCATCATCATCATCATGTCAGCCCTGTGTTGGTCCACTGCTGGACATAGGCCTCCCCCAATGACTTCCACCGGGATCGGTCGGAAGCCGCCTGCAGCCAGCGACGTCCCGCGACCTTGACAAGGTCGTCTGACCACCTTGTCGGGGGACGTCCCACGCTTAACACATTTGCCGCTAGAAAATTCAAAATTCGCCGCTCTTTTAGAATTAATAAATCTTTGGTTTTGAAAGTTTTTATAATAAAAGCTTGTAATTAAAAACACATAAAATTAATTAGCAGTGATGGCCTCGAGGTTTGGGCGCGCGGTCGAGAATATCGTAGGCGATCGCGGGTTCAGACCCCAGGCAGACACTTATCTTAAATTATCACTTGCTGTAACGGTGAAGAATAACATCGTGATGAAACCTGCACACCTCAAATTGATTAGTAATTTCTTAGGTGCAGTCTGCCAACCCGCACTAGGCCAGCGTGGTAGACTAACTAACCCCTCCCAGTTGTAGAAGAGACTTGTGTCCAGTGAGACGTATATGGAATAATGATGATAATATAGACGAGAGCGGATCTATCTTTGGCGCCAGGCGTCACATTTGATTTAGAAATAAACGTACATATACACAAAATTTTAGCTCAATCGATTGGAGATACCTACTTCAAAATTGAATTCAAAGATTCCACCTTTAGAAAAATACTTACATCATTATCTTTCTATTGCCCTGTTCCCAATTCTTATTTGATGTCTGTACGTTTTACCCAAACATCCCTATCAGCCGTCATGTCTTCAGTCACCCCTTTCTCTTTCATATCTTCTCTTACTCCATCCATCTTTTCTTTGGCCTTTCTTGGCTCGTCCATCCTTCAACTTTCATATTCATCACCTTTTTTCCTACACATGCTTCATCCCTTTTCATAATATGCCCATACCACGACACATGGTTTCCTTTCATCTTTTCTATCACAGGAGCTACTTTCAGACATTCTATGTAAATAACATCATTATCATCAACCCATATACGCCCACTGCTGAGCACGGGTCTCCTCTACCATTGAGAGGGTTTAGGCCATAGTCCACCACGCTGGCCTAGTGCGGGTTGGCGGACTACACACCTAAGAAATTCCTAAGAACTTTTAGGTGTGCAGGTTTCATCACGATGTTTTCCTTCACCGTTAAAGCAAGTGATAATTCAATGTGAATACACACATAACTTTGCAAAGACAGAGGTGTGTGCCTGGGGTTCGAACCCGCGACCGCCGAGATTCTCAACCGCGCGCCCAACAACACAACACTATAATATACATACTCATTACTTACATACAGTGCAAATTAAACAAAAGCTTTCAAAACTCACATTGCTTCATAAGCGTCCACAGCGAGAGGTCGGCCTCCCTCTCGAACTGCGTGTAGTACCGTCCGTCAGTCCACACCAGGGCGTGAGATGACGTCACCACGGCGGTACCAGCGGACCCTGTGAACCCTGAGATCCACTCCCTCCGCGCGTCCACTGGGGCTATGTACTCAGACTGAAAGTGGCAAAGCACGGTAATACTACATACATACTGAATTGTTAATTGTGGGGTCATTTTTATTTATTTTTTGGGACCTTAAACATTATACAGGGTGTATTTAGACCGTGATCGAAAACTGAGGCAGGTAATAGCGATAGTGATTACAAACCCCCTGGCATTAAAGAAAATCTCGACAAAAAATAAAATTTTTGAGGTTTTCCATACAAACCACATACTTTTAACACCGATGGTTGTATGGAAAGCGTCAAAAAATTTCTTTTTGTCGGGATTTTTAATATCGCCACTGGGTTTATGATCACCCTCACTATTACCCGCCTCAGTTTTCGATCACGGTCTAAATACACCCTGTATATTATTAGAATTTTGTAAGGCAAGCTGATCTTTTGGGCTTCTATGAAATTCCTTCCACTGATATCAGTCCCACGTAATAAGGGGCGAGCCTGTTGCCGTTTTTCGGCCACATTTCCAGACTCCGTGGTGCTACTGAGAATTTTCTAATGGAAGAACCCAATAACACTTTGCCCGACCCGGGAATCGAATCCTGGACCTCTAGATCGCACGGCACATACGTGTACAGCGAGACCGATTGCGTGAGACTGAAACATACTTGGCGAAATGTGTGAATATAAATTAAATCGTGATCGAAAATCGAAATCGTAATAGCTATGGTGATCACAAACCCATTGTCATTTTGACACCATACAACCATCTGTATTAAATGTATGTGGATTGCATAAAATCTTCAATATTTTTATTTAATGTCGGGATTTTTAACGCCAATGGATTTGTGATCACCGCAGCTATTACCTGCCTTAGTTTCCGATCACGGTCTGAATACATCCTGTATATCTGGTACTTACGTTGTGGGCATCCGCTGTGGGTATAATATATGCTGCGATGGCTGTAGGCTGGGCGGCCATTAGCGCCCTAAGCGCTGTCAGCCGCTGCAGAGACATGGTGGGGTCTGCAATGGGGAAAATTGTTTAGCTTCCTGCCTTAATCCCATCACTTATTAGTACTTGTGAAAATCTAATTAAATAAAGATTTGACTTTGACTTTGAAAACACTCGCACGGGGTGCTGTCAGCAACCCACGCATTTTTTTACCGAAATAAAGATTTATAAATTCTCTGGTTACTCATCCGCTAGTCTCATTACTTTTAAGTTTCTTGCAAAAAAACTTGAAGATGCTGAGACAAGCGAATGAGTAACAAATGTATGAGTAAAAAATGATGAAAAAAATCTCGTCAAATCGCGGAGTGATGGCAGGTTAAGGATGTTCCATTCTTCTGAGCTACTATAAAAGAATGTTGGTCGCGAAGTTTAGGTACGTGATCGAGAATCTAAGTGCAGGTTCAAACCCCAGGCACACACTTCTTTTCTTTAGTCGGAAGCGGCCTGCATCCAGCGGCTTCCTGCGATTTTCACTAAATCGTCGGTCCGGTTTGTAGGTTTACTTTTTTTAGTTTTTCTTCCATCGATATAACAAATGATGATTAATGAATATACACAAAACTTCGAAAAGTCAGAGGTGCCTGAGGATTGAACGCGCGACCGACAAGATTCTCGACTGCATTCCTAAACCTAGAGGCCATCACTATTGTGTGAAAATAAATAATGTACTACCTGACTTTATTTTTCCTCTAATGTCATTTGCTCTCGGTTCAACAGCTGTTATTAATCTGAAACAAAAGGAATAACATTTATTACAACTCTGTGTGCAGATGATTATATACCAACTTGTGAAATAAGAGGTCCAAGACAAATGTATGATCCACAAATATTTGTTTCGGGTCTGGGTGTTTGTAAGAGTAAAGTCTCTCGTAGTTTCTAATACCCACGACGCAAGGCTTGTATGTTAGTGTGGGGTCAGGACTATGTATGTGACTGTTGGGTGTATCTATACTAATATTATAAAGCTGAAGAGTTTGTTTGTTTGAACGCTAGGATCTCAGGAACTGCTGGTCCGATTTGAAAAATTCTTTCACTGTTAGATAGCACATTTATCGAGGAAGGCTATAGGCTATATAACATCACGTTGCGACGAACAGGAGCGGAACAGCAATAAAGAATGTTTCAAAATCGGGGACATTTTTTCCTTTTTGTGAGCTTCCGCTGCGTGCGCTGCGAAAACGGAAATCGACGTTTTACGGTTTCACGTTTGAACAATTTGACCGAATTGTATGATTTTTGGTATGGGGGTCAATCAACTTTTAAATGTACCATCAATGATAGATTTTATATATCAATTTTTTTTTCTTAAATTTGTATATTTTATACGTATTTGTTGTTGATAATTATTTATATTTAAGGAATTCAAATAGAGCAGAACAATTTATGGTAAATTTTACTCAAAAATTCACATGACTGTAGTTAAGATAGTCCCTTGGACATTTAAAAATTCAGTCAAATTGTTAATTTACTTTTAAATATTAGAATCATATTTGAAAAACCTTACTGTTCTTTTAAAGTAAAAATGACGATAATGTGTCTTTAGGAGATAAGAAAAAAGTGGTTGTCCAGTGGACATAGACGTTTGTCCATAGGAAATACTCGGGTGTCCAAAGGGGATTCTATGATGAAAATCGCCTGTATTTCTTCTTTTATGTAATAAAAAAACAACTATTTGAAAATAATTATCAGTATTAGAAGAGAAAATATTGAATAATTCAGACAACGATCTTGGATGTCCAAGGGACTGGTGGTGATATTTATTAGTCTTTCCGCTCCCTGGTAATAAATAATAATATTTTGAATTAAGTATTACGCACAGTAAAAAATATACATTAAATTGAATATATTCCACTTTAATTTACTACAATATATAAAATACAAAAGTTTTTGTGCTGGTTGTCCAGTGGACACACAATAAAGCCACGCTCTTTTTCAAAATACACTCGGTTGACTGGCGCCGCGGAAAAGATGAAATCAAAATCGGGGCTGGATGAATGTTGTCACGAAATAAATCGACTTGAGTTCCAAGCAGTAGTCACGCCATAAATGTTTGGATTTTGGAACTTTTTTACCGTTGTCCAGTGGAAGTCAGAATAATAAAATAAAATAGGGACTAAAATAAACATGCAAAAAGGTCGTTAAGGTTTTAAAGCAAACAAAATCTATTTACTAGCATCATAGTAGATATTGTCATTAATAATTATGTTTCATTGTAATGGATTGCCATATATAATTTTTTTGGAAAAATTAATGTTTCATTGTACTAACCTACTGAGGGACAAATTTACATAGTACTGACAGGACAGATAAAAGTTGATTGACCCATGGACATAAATAGGACCCTGAGAAGTAAAATAGACTAAAACTTATTTTCCTTCTGAACTCAACCCTGTAGTCTACACGGACGGAGTCGCGAGCAAAAGCTAGTATCTTATATGTATAGTCCACCAACCCGCACTAGTCCAGCGTGGTGGACTAAACCCTCTCAGTTGTAGAGGAGGCCCAGCAGTGGGACGTATGTGGGCTGATGATAAACATATAATATTATTTATAATCCCGGGTTGAATGAAACATATCGCTAATAGTGATAAAACCGCCCTTTGACACAACAGTTTATCTTAATTCTATGTACAAAGCATATTAAATGTCACAGAACAGCCGAATAAAAAAGGAAATAGCCAATATTGTGTCCGAGTGTCGCCGCTTGTCTGTCACTTGTTCATTCTACTACCATCACAGCAACAATGATTATTTCAAACAGACATGAATGCTATTGGTTGTCACACATTAAAGTGTTGATATTACTATCCGAATTACTAAGAAGCGTGTGTGTCAAACATATGACAGTGTAATCGTAGGTTCGGCACGCTCGGCATGTGAACATTCCCTTTCTAGCCTTATTTAACTGTTCTATTATTTAATGCTGATTTTATAATTAATCTAAAAATTTGCCAATGACTGCTTGTGGTCTTAAGTATGAACCATGCGATCTAGAGGTCTCTGGTTCTACTCTCCGATCGGGAAAACATTGAATTTCTCCAAAAGTAAATTCTTAGTAATAAAACTGAGCCTAGAAATGCGCCCGAAAAACGGCAATAGGCTCGCCCCCTATTACGTTAGACTAATACTTACCGAAATGTGGGTACAGAATTACTCTACCTACCCCTTTAGTAATACAGGCGTGATATTATACAGAGTGTATTCAGACCGCGATCGGAAATTAAGGCAGGTAATAGCTACGGTGATCACAAACCCCCTGGCATTAATTAAAAAAACCCTTTAAAAAAATACATTTTCCATACAAACCAGATACATTTAATACCGATGTTTGTAGGGAAAAGTAAGAAAAATATTGTTCTTCTTCTTCTTCATCAACCCATATACGCCCACTGCTGAGCACGGGTCTCCTCTACCATTGAGAGGGTTTAGGCCATAGTCCACCACGCTGGCCTAGTGCGGGTTGGCGGACTACACACCTAAGAAATTCCTAAGAACTTTTAGATGTGCAGGTTTCATCACGATGTTTTCCTTCACCGTTAAAGCAAGTGATAATTCCATTTTGAATACACACATAACTTCGAAAACTCAGAGGTGTGTGTCTGGGATTCGAACCTAAACCTCGAGGCCATCACTGCTTATAATAAAAATATTGTTAGTCGGGATTTTTTTAACACCCCCTGATGTTTGTGGGTTTGCGATCACCGTAGCTATTACCAGCCTTAGTTTCCGATCACGGTCTGAATACTATATATCTATATCTAGTTATATCTAGGTAAGTATATCTGGTTTTTTATTCAAACAAAAATATAAGCTTGTTAAATTCGTTTAAATTATATCACAATACTTACAAGATAGCTGCTATTGACAACCAATGCACGTCAGGCATTGTGCTAGATTGAAGCACTATGGGCGGTAGAACAGAGGTTGGGCAACCATAAACAATATATTTTGCAATAGCCAATTTTACTAGTCGTAATCCGTGACCCGAAAGGATGTTTTATGCACATTTTATTGTTTATAGACATATTAAGTGGGTCGATGCTATATATGGATAATTTAGGTGTATTTAACCATAGTAAAATGCCAAAGTCCGTACAGAATACTTTTACGGCTAAACCGCTGGACCGATTTGGATGATTTTTGGTGTGGAAATGGTCGAGAATCTCGACGTTCGCAGGTTCTAACCACAGGCACAAAACTCTGAGTTTTCCACATTGTGTGTCAATTCACAATTATGCGTAAGTTAACATTGAAGGAAAACATCGCGAGGAAACCTGCACACCTAAAAATTCTTATGATTTACTTGGGCGTGGTCCGCCAACCCGCACTAGGCCAGCGTGGTGGACTATGGCCTAAACCATCTCAATTGTATAGGCTCGTTCTCAACAGTGGGACGTATATAGACTGATGATGAAGATGGAGATAAATAGTGCTTTTGGAAGTATTTAGACAATTAACGAACGGAATCGAACTGACAGCTGGTTAGTTATAAATTTGAGTCCAAATATAGCGTGGTGGACTAAGGTCTAAACCCTCAATAGTAGAGGAGGCTCTATAAATGTGTGACAACCGATAGCAGCCCTTAATGTTTGTTTGAAAGGTCTTTTGGCGGATGATAAAAAGCAGTGATGGCCTCGAGGTTTGGGCGCGCGGTCGAGAATCTCGACGGTCGCGGGTTCGAACCCCAGGCACACACCTCTGACTTTTCGAAGTTATGTGTGTATTCACATTGAATTATCACTTGCTTTAATGGTGAAGGAAAACATCGTGATGAAACCTGCACACCTAAGAGTTCTTAGGAATTTCTTAGGTGTGTAGTCCGCCAACCCGCACTAGGCCAGCGTGGTGGACTATGGCGTAAACCCTCTCAATGGTAGAGGAGACCCGTGCTCAGCAGTGGGCGTATATGGGTTGATGAAGAAGAAGAAGAATGATGATAATGATGATGAATACGCTTTTATTAGCTTTATACGTATGTAACGAACCTTGTGCCTGCGGCAAGACAAATTTCTCTCATACGACGATATATAATTTCCACTTAAAGCTAATGCTTAATAATCACTAAAAATGAAGGAAAGTTAAAAAAAAAACTAAATAAAACACGCTTTCATAGAATATAACTAAAAATTTCGACCAACTAAAGCAATTTGACATATACAGGGTGTATTTAGACCGTGATCGAAAACTGAGGGAGGTATAGCGAGGGTGATCACAAACCCAGTGGCGATATTAAAAATCCCGACAAAAAATAAAAATTTTGACGTTTTCCATACAACCATCGGTGTTAAAAGTATGTGGTTTGTATGGAAAACCTCAAAAATTTTATTTTTTGTCCAGATTTTCTTTAATGCCAGGGGATTTGTGATCACTATTGCTATTGCCTGCCACAGTTTTCGATCATGGTCTAAATACACCCTGTATATACCTAAAAAAGAATATCTTGAGCCCGCAATAAAATACAAACTAGACATTACACTATTAACGTGTAACGCTTTTGGGCTTCTGTGGAAGTACCGACACTGGTGAAATTAATAAGTTCTGTCTTCTTTATAATGCCATTTCTATATACTTTAAGAACATATTATATATCGACCTATGCGCAGAAGTTATATGTGCAAAATCTCAACTCCTTTTCCTCACACAAAATTGGGCACAAAATTATCTGTAACTTTTTTGTTCTTCAAACAACAACAAAAGTTATGATTATTTTTACTTCACTAGTGCAATATATAAACAAGTTTAACTCTATAAAGACATAAAAAGTACTTTGGTGTTATAGTCATAAGTAACCTTATTCTATGCATAGGGCGATATGTTGTTTCAAACCTGTACGTACCTGAGTCTGGTGTATGTCTCATGATCTCAATACACTAACGTAGGCAATACTTTCACATAAGTGTCAAGATTTGTCATACCTGACAAGAAGGAAAAATAGGTAGACTTCGCAATAGTGTTGTCACTTAATCGAATAGAATAATCGGTAATTCATATTTATTACTTGATTATCAAAATCGATATCAAATTTTCGAATCCTTCCAAAAATTTGTTAATTGGTCAATAAATAGTAATATAAAGAGCCCTCGAAACCGACGTGCATGCATGAAGAGGATAATGTCAGTGGAGGAAGCGAAAGAGGTGTGTTTGGACCGTGGCATTTGGCGCTCTATAGTCTCTGCCTACCCTAACGGGAGACAGGCGTGAGTTTATGTATGTATGTAAACTGTCTCATGGTATTATAGGACAAGTGTATGCCGTGCGAACGAGAGGTTCCAGATTCGGTTCTCGAGTCAGGCAAAGTTATAAGGAGTTTCATTAGTAATGGCCTCGAGGTTTAGGCGAGCGGTCGAGAATTGCGGAGGTCGCCTGTTCGAGTCTCAGGCTCACACCTCTGACTTTTCAAGCTGCATTCACTACGAATTATCAAGTAGTTTAACGATGGAGGAAGACATCATGATGAAAGCTACACAGCTAAAAGTTCTTGAGAATTTCTTATATGTGTAGTCCGCCAACCCGCACTAGGCCAGCGTGGTGGACTAAGGCCTAAACCCTCTCATAGGATATATATAGGCTGATGATGATGATGAAGACAATTGTCAATAACAACACTAGTTTCTTTACATAGTTATATTCATACAATAGGTAGTCTAGATTATTTATTAAGCAACATATTATTCTTTAATAGCTAACATTTGAATAAATTCATACCCCATCACTACATTCTTGCTATCTGTCGGTTTAATACTTATAATCTTATCAATGTTGACTTAGCTTTGTTGTCATGTGCATTCTTATTAACGTAGGCACTTCTTAGTAGTAATTAAATAATAGGAAGGGTGGTACTTTTTGTTTTTAAGATGATGGTAATGATGATCAATCCGTCAGTCTTTCCATTTATTAACTCTAAATAACTAAATACACCCAACAGTCGCATACATAGTCCTGACCCCACACTAAGATACAAGTCCTGTGTCGTGGGTATCTGAAACTACGAGAGACTTTACTCTCACAAACACACAGACCCGAAACAAATCCTCGGGTATGACACAAACAATAGTCTCTGCGGGATCGACGCGGCAACTGCGACACGGGGCTGTCATTATGATGCTGCTAGGGGGGCGTCCATAAATTACGTGAGGTATATTTTTAAATTTTCTGTCCCTCCCTCCCCCCTTGGTGAGATGTCGTGAGATTTTATTCAACCCCCTCCCCCATCCCCCAATCTCACGTGAGATTTTTCGGAATGTGGGTTTCTTACGTAAACGCATTGGATTGTTAATGTAAAAAGAATTGTCACAGGAAAATTTCGAATGAATATAGTGTGTGTGTGTTAATCTTAATCGTATTACGCTGACGCTTAAGATTAAATCTTAAGCATGCACATACAATTTGGATTTAATGGACCAAAATAGTATAATTTTTTTTTGTTTCAATCAGAAAAAAAATTACGTGATATTTGTCGGGACCCCCCCCTCTCCCCAACGTGATATTAGATGAGATTTAACTCGACCTCCTCCCCCCCTTAATCATCTCACGTAATTTATGGACGCCCCCTAGGCAACCTCTTCTACAATTGAGAGGTGTTAGTTAGTCCACCACGCTGGCCTAGTGCAGATTGGCGGACTACATATACCAAAGAAATTACTTTGCCTACTTTTATGTATGCAAGTTTTTTATATTCTCCTTCAACATTAAAATTGTTATTAGACACATAACTTGCAAGTCATCGGTGTATCTAGGAATAGAACCTGCGACTGCTAAATTTTCTTTCGGGAGACCACGTGTTTACTTCTCGAGGTCATCAGGCACTTATTATGTCTCATAATCCTTGGAGAAACATTTACTATACCTTGCCCTTTTATAACGGAAATGTAAACATTTGTCTATGATACGGAAAATCTATGATGTTCACAGTTTCCTTGTATGTATCATAAAGAAGATAATATGATTTTATGACGCTATCTTAAAAAGTTGTGATCCAGTCTTATGTTCTCTTGCAAATAGATCATCACAATAAAATCATATACTACCCGATACAAGGCACGGACTTCCTTTGCGAAAGGTTTAGGTCTTAGTCCATAACGCTGGCCTAGTCCGGGTTGACGGACTACTCGCATAAAAAAATTCTAAGAACTTTTAAATATGCAGGTTTCCCCATATTTTCTATCACCACAAAAGTGATAATTTATTGTGAATACACACTTAGCTTCGAAAAATGAAGAGCTGTACCTGGGGTTTGAACCTGTGATAGCCGGGAGTCTACCGCGCACCTTAATCTCTAGGAACATTTTCCCCGTTTTTGTAATACATTGCTGGCACGACATTTCACCAGATATTATTCCCACGTAATAGGAGACGAGCCTGCAATAGGCTCGTGCTGCTGCTAAAAAAATAATGGAAAAACTCAATGACACTGACTGAGCCGGGAGTAGAACCAGTGACATCTAGATCGGACATGAAGCTGTCATTTGCTAATTTATAGACCAACTGAGAATTCCCTAAAAAAAGCAGTGATGGCCTCGAGGTTTAGGCGAGCGGTCGAGAATCTCGGCGGTCGCGGGTTCGAACCCCAGGCACACACCTCTGACTTTTCGAAGTTATGTGTGTATTCAAATTGAATGATCACTTGCTTTAACGGTGAAAGAAAACATTGTGATGAAACCTGCACACCTAAAAGTTCTTAGGAATTTCTTAGGTGTATAGTCCGCCAACCCGCACTAGGCCAGCGTGGTGGACTACGGCCTAAACCCTCTCAATGGTAGAGGAGACCCGTGCTCAGCAGTGGGCGTATATGGGTTGATGAAGAAGAAGAAGAGAATTCCCTAATGAAAAAACCCAATAACACTGACCCAGTACCCTTAGATCGCACGGCACTTGTACAGAGACCACGAGGCAATCTATATTGTGAAAGTCTAATAATAGAAAAGTCACAATTGTTTAAGGTCAGGTTATGTTTAACGGATGGACGGTCTGTTAAAACGGACAAAGGGTAGAGGAAGTCTATCGGAAAATACGGAATATTTATAAACCAGACGCGTGAAATTATTTTTCATATCCCACCACTCCCCCGCCACTGTAACTCGTGTGCTCCAGGATCAACAGCACGCACAGTAATGACGCCGAGCAATGAAGCTCAGCGAATCTAAGGACCTGAATTGTCATAATCCCGCAACGAAGTCAATCAGAAAAGCAATGTAAGGAAGGAGTTGGAAAACAAAGAGTTGTCCACTTCCCTCCACAGCAAAGTGGATGAAAAAACATTGGGCAATGAGGTTTGACCTCACATAAAGAACTACAATTACAATCAGCGAAATTAGACGGCATTAAAGAAAATCGCGAGATAAAAAGTTTTCATCAAAACGTCAAAATTTTGATTTTTTGTCGGGATTTTCTTTAACGCCAATGAGTTTGTGATCACCGTAGCTATGTTTAGCTATGTACCTGCCTTAGTTTCCGATCATGGTCTGAATACATTCTGTATAAAACCTTTGTATCTAAACTTCTAGGTTATGCTTAAAGAACGTTAATACAGGATAGAGACAGTTAAAAATAAAACGTATACTAGTAATGAGAACTTTTATTTATACATTATTAAATTAAACTATATTTTACTTATTATCAATCACATGTTACATTATTTTACACAAGTATATCATCAACATATTCAGTCAACAGTCAACACATTTCATAGCCGCCATTTTGAAATAACTTTAGTTTTTTTTAATTGGCAAAGGAAACCATGCGGACGTCCTATGGAAAAACAAATTAAAACCGCATTTCTTAACAAAAAAAGCCAAATAAGTATGTATGATTTTATTATAGTTTGACCAATATTTTAAATGAAATAATATTGCATATTGTAGATTAAAATCAATAAAACAATACATAAAATCAACTTTTTTGTAATCGTTCTAAATTCAAATTTTATTTCAATATGGCGGCTATGGAAATACTACATTTTCAGCGGTAAGGCAAAATACAAAACTACCCTTTTCTAAAGGCATTAATGGCTTTTAAGTTAAATACATAGTATGAAGGGTAGTTACAGTGCTGAATATTAAAGATCTAATCCTTGGCATATATTTGTCATACTTAGAAAAGCTACATTTTGACATGTCCAATATTCTTATAGTATCTTATGCGTAATTTCTTCAACCTGTTGAAGAATCGTCTTTGATTTAACCTCAAATGTTGTAGTCTGTATTTTTCTCAGTTAAAAAAATATTCATCATTGGAGGGTAGATGTAAAACTCGGCTTTTTTGTGGTAAATTAATAAACAAATCTTTCTCAATATTAACAAGTATTATTAAGTAACTGCAACTCCTAAACAGATGGATCAAAAGTGGCACAAAAATGACACTAAACAGAACATTTCATTGTGTTCCTATGGAATTCTAGATGTGGTCAGAAAAAAAAATTGACAGCAAGAGGAAAATCATTATAATAGTGCCTCTGTTTTAACTATTTTTAACAATATTTTTTTTCTTACATCTACCCTCAAAATTTTGCATCATTATAATAATTATGGTAGTACCTTCCTATTTAATAAGGCTTAAACAGCTGCCTGCTGTAAAATGGCATAGGTATGAAAGAGACAAATCTATGTTACCTTATCCTGTTTTCTTTTAAACTTGCAGTTACAAATTTTTTTGTCTTATGTCTCTTTCCTGCATTGGGCAAGTCAACAATTGAATTCTCCTTTCTCATTTTCTTTAATGTTGTTTTCGACTTTATATTTTTACAGTATTACATCTTTTCCAACAACTCATAGTGAATTTCATCAGTCATGTAACATACAAAAATATCCATTTACTTCATAACTGGGTAGTTTCACTTTAGTATAAGTCACTGTTTAACACCGTAGTTTACTTCTATTAGACTTTTGAAATTAATTTCGAGATGGATACATATTTTCCAACAATTCAATGATTATATAACTATGTTTACTTGTTCGTTCCATCGTCAATTCAGGCAAAAGATAGAAGCATCAGTTAGCTAAAAACACGTAATTTTTTTAAATTTGTAGGGTATGTATAAAAAATGTAGTCATGATGAGATATCTACCGTAAGATTCTTGCAAATCACTATAACAAAATAAAACTATGTTAGTACATTCACATCTTTTTCTTTGCTTATTCTATGTGCATCTTCCATAGCTAAATAAAAAGTAAACTTAATTCATAAAAATTGAACAAATCTATACTATCATGTTTCACACAATGCACACATGTCAGATATATACAAAATTTATGAATATGAGGTAAAAATGTAAACAGAAAATACATAATCTATACAAATACTTTACAATGCCAGCATTTTTGTTTTTAGATATTCAATGAGACCTAGATTCATACTTACAAAAGTTCTTTTGGTGTAAAGGTACGTAATTTACGGACAAAATCATAGTGGACATGAATTTATGGAAGAGACAAAGTAATGTGAAGATTAGATAAAAAAAAGTTATGAAAGAAAATTGAAAAGTCAAATTATTTTTCTAGTTTTGCATAATTTCATAAAAAAAATGAGGTTGAACAACTGTAGATATCTCTATGGCACTAAAAATATATTGATCAAGGATGCAAGAATGCAAACATAATTAAAACCACAAAAATCTAAAGTTCCCATGTCATCAATACTACAGATTAAATTATAATTCTCTCCATTAATTTTTGATTACTGAATAACTTTGGTAAATAAAAAAAGGAAATCATACCAGCACACATTCCTACGTTTTATTCAAGAAACAGTCCACTAATGCCTATTTAATAATGTCTTGTAAGTATAAACCAAATCTGCAGTGAACCGTAATAAATTTACGTACAACTCCAACAAGTCGTAATTATTCCAAGATGCACATACCAAACAATACACCGTAAAAATCAGTCATTTATTTATTTACAAGTCCTAGTTTGCACTCCGTCACACAATCATTAACTCACAATACTTCATTTGGTAATCTGAAAAGAAATATAAAATGGTAAATTGTTTTATCTATGTAAACAAATAGATTTCTTAGGAGTGTAGTGTAGACTATGGCCTAAACCCTCTCAATTGTAGGAGACCCGTGCTCAGCAGTGGGTGAATATGGGTTGATGAAGATGAAGAGAAGAGAAGAAGAAACAAATAGATATGTAAAAAGATTTTTGTTAGTGACCTATTCAATTTTGTTTACATGTTAACATTATTTTTGCACCAATTGTTTTATCTCTGCATGACTCCAAGGTCAGCTTTTAGGGAATGGCTAAGCCATTAAATCTGCCTTTAAAAAATGTAATAAGAAATATATTTTTATGGTTAAATGGATATTCCCCTTGTAAATTGTTTTGGACTAGAGAAGGGATCTTTTTTATATTTCAATTTTATGGCATTTGAAAAATTTATTAATATGCTCCTGAACTTGCATTTTTGATATAGCCCCAACTAAATATGTAGGTAGGTAAAAATTATGTTGTATTTCAATTACCTATAAATTTTATCCATTACTTAAAGTGATGCATTAAGGGGAAAATGCATTACAGCTTAGTCATTGGATGATAATTGTCATAAACCACATTGAAACATTTATAACAAATTAATGACACAAATAGATGTAACTGGATTGACTTTTCACATTACCAAGGTTTTACAGGTTACACAGTTTTGGTCACATCAATGTTTCATTACAAAATCATTAGGATTTATGATATATTGAGTAATCACAACTTTGAGGAAAAATTTTTGACCATTGAGTATGAAGTATCCTTAATTAGGACCCTAATTTTAAGTCTTAATACTTATGCACACATATATCATTGCATCTATTTCCCAATGTAATAGGCAGAAGTGCATATTTGCCACCCACAATTCGTCAGGTATGTATCAGTTCCACATAAAACACCTTTCCAGACACTGATAATTTCTTCTAGAAAAAAACCATTATCACATCACCCAACCCAAGAATAATTCCTTGCACCTCTCAAAAACTTAACAAAATATAATTACCTCAGCATTCCATCGGAGCTATTGAGTTTGAATTGTCTCCGTATCCACTCAAACTACCCTGGAACTCCATGCCGCTGATCTGACTATCCGCATTGAAGCTGGCTCCATAAGAGTCATTGCTTGGTGCATGAGACGTTTCAAGATTACCGTCTCCTGAGTCTGTTGCCACTGCTGCGTCAGGTTCAGCCCAGTTTATCTTGAACCTCGTCACACGGGGCTCCGAGGCGAGGATGTTGCGCACTACCTTGTCAAATTGGGGCTTCGCTGGCGGATTTTCTCTTAACTCAGGTTCTGTTTCACTGTACTCATTGTTTATGAAGTAGCCGACTCTGACAAACTCCTGGCCGCGGTAGGAGCACGTTAGTAACACCACAGTGACCCCCAAAGCGTCATTCTCAGGTATTCTTGTAACGTCAGGCGGAGGCGCTTGGAAAACGAACATGTGTCTCCCTTCAGGTATTGGGCCTACGTATATAGTGTCCAAAACTTGATCGTGCTCCTCCGTCTCTGCAGATCCGACGTAAATCATCTTCCATTCCAAATCTTCCTTCAGTTCCTCAATGCATTCGAAGGTTAGCTCAAATTGGAAAGGGTTCAGAAAGGGACTCGGGTTGTCCAGTACAACGACATTTGTGATGTGCACTTTCGCCATGTTTCACACGGTTTGATAATACGTATTACACTTTAAACGCGTGATATTTTGTATAAATGCAATAAAAACAATGGAATATAACGTTTTTCCACGATGCACAATTTGTCAGTCGGCGAAAAAGTAGGGATGCTCGATGAACATCGATGTTCGATGATCATCGATATTGAAAGCAAAAACATCGATGTTTTAATATCGATGTTACCATACGAAAAATATCGCAACATCGATGTTAACGGAATCGATCATCGATGTTAACTTACGGCCTCACCTTACGCACAACACGCACATCCAAACCAATGCAACTTAGGAAACAAATTATGTCTTCTAAGAACGCATCCACAAATCAAGTTTTTTAATTCTGAACGCTTGCTTGATCCAAGATTTAAAAATATTCACTTTCAAGATCCCATAGCATGTTCGAAAGCAATTAAATATGTCAAAGAATTACTAAATACTACGAAGGAAACAGAAGTAATTGAAGAAGTTATTAGTCGTTCGCCAGATCCAACAGAAGAATTTAATTTGTGGAGCGAACATTATAAACTTGTAAATGACAAAACTCTACGCCTTTTTCTAGTGATCACGAAATGTCTTCAGAGTTGATTTACTTTTTGAAAAATCCAGTGTCTGATCTTAAACATGATCCTCTCCAAGTTTGGAATAATGTCATCGGTTCCACTTACCCGAAATTAAAAAAAATAGCGGTGAAATATTTGAGTACTATCGTGACATCAACGCCATCCGAAACACTGTTTTCAAAAGCTGGCTCTACTCATTATCAACAAAGAAACCGATTAAAAGGTTCTTCTTTATCAAAATTACTTTTCCTTCAGTTTGATCCAACATCGATGTTCGGTTTTCGATAAATATCGAACATCGATGTTGAGCTTTCGATTATGACATCGATGTCAACATCGATGTTTTTTGAATATCGATCATCCCTACGAAAAAGTGACAATTATTTTGGCGGTTGAAATGGTCACGTGACCAAAATATGCAGCGTTAGCAACGCCACGACGTTAGATAACTGAACTAAAATTAAAAAAAATACATTTTGACAGCTACGTATGATGATACACAGATTTTAATAGTTTTTCAGAAGACTGTGAATTAAATGATACAACCGTTTAAATTAACGAAACTACAAGTAACTTATTGACATTAAAAAATGGTTTCCACTTACATTTAGAAGAATTTTCCCAATGTTTCGCAAAACTTTCTGATAACAACAAACACCTAAATTCACCACAGACAAGTAGACTTAATGTTACCAGTGTTTGGCAAATGTCAAAATATTTATTTACATCATAAGCAAATACGACAAAATTATTTTTTAATAAACATTTAAAGAATTACTTTAAAATACCATATCGAAAGAAAAGAAAATGTAACCAAAAATAGTAAAATTAAAGTCGACACTTAAAATTCACTGAATGGCAACTGCATTAAAATGTCATTAATAATAAATATGGCGTCGGTGCATTGTGTTCACAATTCCATTTGTTTTCCATCAAATATTTACACACAGTATTAAAAAGCCTCTGTTCAACGCAATCGCACAAATGTTAAACGCCGCTACCGTTGCGAAACATGAAGGTCGTGTGTTGAAATTCCATAAAACAATAAGAGAAAGGTGATTAGATAGATAACAGGTAATTATTTTTCATATTTTGTGTTACCATTGCGTTGTATTCGGAATCATTATTGACACACTTCTTTTTTATTCATAAAGTTATGAAACTGTGCGATTGGGAAGTGTAAGACATTTTGTTTTTATAATGTTTTCGCGGTTAAGTTTTCGAAGTAAAATACGAAGAGGAAGCACTAGCTATATAGGGTATGTGATGGAATACTTATGATCTGAGTCACCGTTCACAACGTCCCCGCTTTATTTAATTATTCAAGCTGTTATTGGCGCAATTTAGCAAGCCAAAGCTTTGTAGTAGCTACCTAAAAGCATATAACTTGAATATAGTCTAGTATCTGAATGAACTGCATTTAATATGTTATTAATTATGAATAAGTGCTTTCTTCCGCCTTTAAATTGAAGTTAGAAGAACGGTCTAGAAGTAATACATTCTAGTTTTAACATAGGTGTAAGTTATCAATACTAAAAGTAAAGAGTTTTTTGAATGTCTTAATCTCAATCACTAAAGGGCTGAATTGGAAAATTGTTTTTGTCCATTTATCCGTAGAGCTCATCTAGAAAATTTAGCAAAACTAAGACAGAATTTGGATCCATACACTGCTTGGCAGCAGCATTTAAAAAATAGTGACACTTGTGTTTTTCCAAGGCATAATCTTTAAATTGAAATTTATCTAAATTGGTATTCAAAAATAGTTAAATCATCATCATCATCATGTCAGCCAATTGTGGTCCACTGCTGGACATAGGCCTCCCCCAATTAATCTCGAAGAGTAATAAGGCCTTTACTCTGTCATATTGAGATGTTACCAATACTTATGTTTTTTTATTTATATGTTGTACAATAGCATACATTAATTAATAAATAATCATAGAGCTACTCTATAATATATATGATATATAGAGAACATATACCAACTATGTTTATGTGTTTATAAAAATGGAGATTTTTTTTCTAGTAGCTAAAATTTATTAAAATTGGGTTAAAAATAAATAAAACCTATAATAATAATTTAAATACTAGGTATCTAGGATTAGTTTGATTTCAGGGTGAACAACTTTCAAAATGTTGCTAGTTTATTTAATAATAATTTTTAAGTTGCTACTGCAACTAATATTGTATATTTACATATTTTTTTATATAAAAACTTGCTTGATATTTATTATATAAAACAGGAAATTGAATACTTGGATATATAAAATATTAATAATTGATTTGAGTGCTCAATTACATTAGTTTTGCATGTAAAACCATTTAGTTCCTCTTAAATTTCATTCTTTTTTTAATAACCGTAGACAAATTTTGAGAATGCCCTAGGAATATTTGTCTCTCAAAAAAAGTATATATGCCTATCTTGCTTTATGTTATGTTATTTTGTATAAAGATATAAAGGAACTTTGTTAGAGAATCTATGGTCCTGATTTCTTATGAAATTGTACACAGTTTTAGCTGAGTCCCACTGCTAGATAATAATGATGAAATCCTTCAGTTTCAGTATTCATTAATGTGCAGCTATGTCCGGTGACAGAGACGAAGGCCCAGTATACTACCGGGAGATACAGAAGAACTCATACCTCAAACGAATACCGAATGATGTCAGTGTTAGCAAACTTATACCGTTGGGCAATAAGGTAGTACCGAATGTAATTGTACCAATGTGTACTTTAAACTTGACGACTTTAACCAACCTGAGAATCTTACTCCCGGCTTCTAGATCACAGTTAACCGCAAAGCAGGCTATAACAAATAAATAACATCAATAAATATCGCCAACAGTTTCAAAGTTTTAACTCTACACTAATTTCTAATTATAAGACACTACAAATCTGAAACATCATTACATAAAATTTAGTAAAAATTGCCTCCTGGTCTTGCAGCTAGAGTATGTCCCTTGCAATCAAAATCCTCTCCAATAGTTTTCGATCGTAAGGCCCCGTGTTCGATTCTTGGGTCGAGTAGATAGCAGTACGGACTCTTTAAATGTGTCGTAGAATCAGTTATAAACTCCCCCTCTATTACCTGAGACGGGCGAAATTTGGCTGCACAAATGCACGTTTACCTATGCCTTCATAGAACCTAGACATTATGTATGTATATATTATTATTGGACTTTGTGTGGTCCACAGGTATTTATTTTGGGTCTGGGTGTTTGTTAAGACCGAAAAGTCTCTCGTAGTTTCTGATACCCACGACACAAGACTCGTATCTTAATTTGGAGTCAAGACTATGTGACTGTTGGGTGTATTTATTTACTCATCAACCAACTCTTAACTTCCAGAAACCCCCACTCAAACCTATGTGGACCCAACTATGCATCCACAACGGTAGGACTCCGTACCTGGAGCAGTACCCCGGGGCGGAGCACCCGTGCGCCCTGTCCCACCGGCCGGTGTGGCGGGCCTGCCTCTCCGCAGCCAGGCATGTGACGGGCAGCGTGAGGCCACGGCAGGGACAGCAGTATGACTTCCTGGTGGATACTGATAACGGACCGGTCAGGATGTTGGCTCCGGACTGGTGAGGGTAGATTTAGAGTAGTGGTAGTTCCATAGAAGCCTAAATAGAAGTCCATATAAATTACTTATTTATTTAAAACTATTGTACATAAAAAAAAACCTAAATTAAATAAGATACAGTAGACAAATAACTACAGTAGTGCTTCCATAGAGGTCTAAATAGAAGTCCACAGAAATCCTGAGTAATGTTTGATAAGGTTTAAAATAGCTGATGGATGCAATCCAATTGCTTTGCTTTTGGAATCCCAAAAGAACACTTTGTAAGTCTTTGGATCGGCCTACATACCAATTTGTGTTTATGCTGATCATGATGAAGCTTTTTAAAGTTTCATCGTATTTTATATGTTCATATCACAGTATTCAATAAAGATTAATGTTTATTTAACAAAAGCAATTTGATGTATAAATCAGAATATCCTGATACCTCTATATCTCACTGTCACTCTCTCCCACTCTCTTTTTCATTCAACAACCACACCCACACACATTCCAGGGAGACAATGCAAGACTGGGTGACAACGCTCCGCAACAAACTGTCCGAGTTGAAGATAGTGGCTAAGGGAGAGAACGTGTACTGCGCCCCCCCGGCGGCGCCGCCCCCCCGCGCCGCCGCACGGGACCCAACCTCCCCGCTGCCCCCCACGCCGCCCGTCCCGCCTGACAGGTTAGGGTGCATAAACAGGGTAGGGTATAGACAGACAGGGTAGATACATTATTACAAGTATACGGATGGTGTAAAAAATCCTGAATAAAAAAGAAAGATTTTTGGTGGCAAAGAAAATGCCTGGTTTTATACGTTTGCTCTTTATCACCATTGTAGATGTAATCATTATGTTCACAATCTGTATAAAAGTGAACATGCATTTCTGCATCTATATTTCCCCAATCGTATAGTCTCGCGGAATAGTGTTTTTGGAACAAAATTCAGAGTTAATATTTCCTTATTAAGAAACACAATAACACTAGCTTCAAACCGAGAACAGAAGACCGGAATCTAGATTGAGGGGCACATTCCTGTACTACAATTTAGTTATAATAATTAAATCATTCATACAACTTTTGAATACCCCATAATGCAGTTAGCTTGACACCAGTTTGCCAATACCACTGAGACAAATGTTTGTATAATGCACAAATATTTTTTACAGACAGCTGTTCAATTCAATGTTAATATTCACCTAAAAATTTAATTCCAGAGTGCCCGGCATAGAAATAGTGCCAACCAACTTCAACCAACCACCAGAAGCCCCACAAGAGCCTTCTCCATCGCCTCTAGAAGAGTCCACGCCCTGGGACCCTGTCCCTGCCCTGCCCAGCACCAGCCAGGGGAGAGATAGAGAAAATAGCATAAGCCAGGGTAGAGACAGAGAGAATAGCACAAGCCAGGGTAGAGAAAGACATAACAGCACAAGCCAGGGAAGAGACAGAAAGAATGTGGCAAAGATATGTGGCCAGAACATATGTCTAGATGACTCTATACTGAAAAGAGAGGCAACGGATAGTGATGAAGAATTCTTTGCAGAGATAGATAGAGCTCATGAAGAAGCGGAGAGTGTATCTGAATATAGACAGACGGTCGTGGTCAGTGATGTTGAGAAGGCTGGTACCAGTGCGGAGAATTTGTCTAGGTAAGTGTCAAAATCGAATCATTTTTATTCAAGTAGACTGTCACAAGTACTTTTGAATTGTGACTCTTAAATTATTTTTTAATACGAAGTGAATTACTTTAGGTCTATAGTTGTAATTGTCATAGTGTATTTGGACCGTGATCGAAAACTAAGGTAGGTAATAGACACGGCGATAACGAAAACATTGGGGTTAAATAAAATCCCGACAAAAATAAAAATTTTGACGTTTTCTTAACAACTTTAGGTATGTAGTTTTTAAGGAAATTTCATTTTTTTGTCGGTATTTTCCTTAATGTCATAGTAGTTGTAATCACCGTGGCTATAACCTGCCAAAGTTTCCGATCACGGTCTGAATACACCTTACAGTTATCTTTTAATTATTTCGAACAATACAGCTAAAAATATAATATGCAACAGATTGATTAATATTCTCAGCACCAATTAACCAGGCAATTTTATTTCGAGAACTGACAAACATCTTTTTAATGTTTCCAGCGACCGTCCTGCCAACATAACGGTGATACAAGTATCCAACAAAGATGCTCCGCACACGGCCATCCCCGTCCTCGGCCCGGAAACGGATGTGTTCGACTTTGAAACGCCAAAAAACGATACACCAACCCAACCGAGCTTCATAAACATCGTCAATACTGAAGTTAACGTTCAAAACTCAGAATACGGCACGGTTTTCGCTAAAAGCGAGTCCGAATATGGCCATCTCAGCTTGACCACCACGCTGTCATCCGTCAACGTGACAGACGCGGTGACAGCTGTCAGTCTGACGGACCAGGTGACAGCTGTCAACTTGGCAAGTGAAGTGACAGCTGTCACAGTGACAGATACCGAGCAAAGGAGGGAAAATGACAGTTTGTACGAAAGGCTGTGCATGGCTTCAACATCAGCTGAACCAAAGCCATCTCCGTTACCAAGAAGGTTGAGAACTCAAGAGAAAATAAGGAAATCTTCTCTGCCCAATTTAGAAACTAATGACTCGGCATATGAGTTTTTGTTCTTGAGTCAGAATAATCAGACTCAGGGTAGACTGGAGGAACCGACTGTGAGTATGGAGAATAATAGAGGTCATGAAGGTCAGACGAGGTCGAATGTGGAGAGGTCACTGAGTCATAACGCATATGATGCACAGAGGTCACAGGTCACTGTCAATAGCAGTCCCAAGAGAGAAATTAAGACTGGTGAGTAAAGTTTTAATGATTTGATGAAATTTTGTGGGTTAGTGATAAGACATTGGATTCGATTCCCAGGATGAGATATTGGTTATTGTATGATAGACAGATTCATAATAGTCGTAGAATTCGGTTTGCCAACAGAAAATTAAAATGCTATGATGTGAAGTTGCAAAAACCAGTAAAATCCAGTGTAGATGCCAACAAAAAATAAAATATAGTAAAAAAATTATGAAAATAAATAAAAGTATTCTAATGGAATTGTGTGCATTTAAATTGCCAGTTAGTTGAAATTATTTAAAGATCAGTGTGAAATGTTACGGATACGGATACGAACACGGATATTATTCCTGCGGATATCCGCAAGATACGGATATCGAAAACATCACCATTAGTGTCACAACACTTATATACTAGTACAGGGTCAGAACTATATACATGACATATATTTATTACTTCTTCAGAAAAACCCGAACCGACTCAACCCAAACCTATATGGAAGAGAGGATTGACCGAGCTCTCCTTATTAACTAGACTTAGAGGAATCGGAAACGGCAAGAGATCTGACAGTCCTCAGAGACAAGAGAATGATAGTAATGAGAGGTAAATATGAATTCTTACGCTGGGGACATTATGGGTGTAGTGTAGAGTGTATTTGACAGTCCCGTGGCGCAGTTGGCCAAACACCAGCTTGCGAAACGAGCGGCCGCGGGTTCGATCCCCGCGCCGAGACAAATGTTTGTGTGATCCACAAATATTTGTTTCGGGTCTGGGTGTTTGTGAGATCGAAAAGTCTCTCGTAGTTTCTGATACCCACGACACAAGACTTGTATCTTAGTGTGAGGTCAGGACTATGTGTGTGACTGTTGGGTGTATTTATTTGTTCAGACCGTGATCGGAAACTAAGGCAGGTAATAGCTACGGTGATCACAAACACACGTATAGCTGTTGCCCGCGACTTCATCCGCGTAGACTACAGGGTTGAGTTTAGATAGAAAATAATTTATAGTCTATTTTACATCTCAGAGTCCTATTTATGCACATACCAAAAATCATTTAAATCGGTTTGGTAGATGCAGAAATACCCATTCCCACGGGAATACTTCATTTTCCGGGATAAAAACTATTCCATGTGAATTATGTGAGCTCTACCTCTCTCTATACCAAATTTCATTCAAATCGCTTTGGTAGATCCAGAAATACTCATTCCCACGGGAATACTACATTTTCCGGGATAAAAAGTATCCTTTGTTTTATCCTGATGTATAAGCTATATTATTGTGAAGTTTTATTAAAATCCATTCAGTAGTTTTTACGTGAAAGAGTAACAAACATCCATACATCCATACTTACAAACTTTCGCCTTTATAATAGTAGTATATCAGCTACTATATCAGCCTATCGCCGTCCACTGCTGAACGTAGGCCTCCCCAAGAAACATTGGCATTAAAAAATATATTGTCAAAAAATATCTTTTTCTACATTTTCCTAGCAAGCCATATACATTTAATACACTTGGTTGTAAAGAAAACGTCAAAATTTTTATTTTTGTCAGGATTTTTTTAACACCAAAGGCTTTGTGAGCACCTTAGTTTACTACCTGCCCAAGTTTCCGATCACGGTTTAAATACATCCAGTATATACAGAATGTTTAAAAGTTTTTTATTTTTTACAGTTTTTTTTTTATGTCACAGTGTAATTTTACCTTCTGTAACTATTGCCAGCCTAAGTTGCGGTCTTAATACACTCCATATTTAAGATGCTCCTATATATTAACTGTTGGGTGTATATTCCCCACCTTTTGTTCCAGAACTACACCCTTGTCTCCTGCTAAAGTGGTGCACAGATCCCGAACAGACGCTAGAGTGGACAGCAGTAGACGAAGAAGCAGCTCTTTAAGTAACGGTAAGAGTTATATAATGATACTACTAGGCCTGAGAGACATTGTCCTGTACAATTTGAAATTAAAAAATTGAGAATATTAGCGGTCACGGGTTCAAACCTCAGATACACCTCTGACTTTTCCAAGTTATGTGTGTATTCACAATTATCACTTGCTTTAACAGTGAAAGAAAACATCTTGAGGAATCTGCACAACTAAAATTACTTTCTCTCATCAGACCATATACGCCCCACTGCTAGGCCTCCTCTACAACTGAAAGGGTTTAGTTAGTCCACCACGCTGGCCTAGTGCGGGTTGGCAGACTACGCACACAAGATTTTTTAGGAACTTAGTAATTTCTTATGTGTGTAGTCCGCCAACCCGCACTAGACCAGCGTTGGGGACTAAGGCCTAAACTCTCTCAGTTGTAGAGGAGGCCCAGCAATGCGGCTGATGAAGATTTTGGGCTTCTATGAAACTACCGACATCGACAAAATATTACATGCCCATATCCTGGTTCTTCCAGAGGTACTTCCTTCCGAGGCCCTGTCCCGTGGAGTCCGAGCTCGTGAAGCGCGGCGCCTCCGGGCCGAGCAGCGGCGGGGCGCAGCCCTAGTGGCCGCCGTGCCCGCTAGCCAGCCCCCGCTGCTGGTCGACTATGAGAGACGGGTCTGGTATGTAGTCTTGTATATTAGTTAATGTAGTGGATGAAGTTTGTGATAGTACATTTTATTAGGAATAATGTTGTTTTTACATGGTTTACGATAAAGTAATGTAGTCCATAATAGTATACAGTGTGTGAAGACCGTGGTTGAAAACTAAAATAATAATTAAGTTTTGCTCATTTCTATACGAGGTGTATTCAGACCGTGATCGGAAACTAAAGCAGGTAATATGGTATAGTTATGGTGGTTATAAAGCCATTCTTCTTCTTTATCATCAACCCATATACGCCCACAGCTGAGCACCGGTCTCCTCTACCATTGAGAGGGTTTAGGCTATAGTCCACCACGCTGGCCTAGTGCGGGTTGGCCATAAACCCATTAGTCCGACGAAAATAAAAAAATCCGACGAAAAATAAAAGTTATGATTTTTTCCTTACAACCATCGGTATTAAATGTAATAGGCGAATTGTTTTTGACAGTGTATTTTATTTTTCTTAGCCTGGGGTTGGAATTTGTAGCTTATAAAACCCATTTTTTTATGTTTTGGTAAATTCACATATACATTAAAAGTTATGGTTAGAAAAAGGACATTTTTTTTTTACTTGGATATACACCATGTATTAAGACCTTGATCGAAAACTTGAACAGGTTAAAAAAAATCTAATTAGGCATCTAATAAGTTTAATTTACTAAAATATAGCAAAGTACTATCCTATAAATACAGAATTAATAAAATAAAAATAAAAAAAGTACTCTCCGGCGGGGAATCGAACCCCGGTCTCCCGCGTGACAGGCGGGGATACTGACCACTATACTACCGAAGATTTAATGTTAGTGACGAAATTGTAGATATGTATCTTAGTTATCAATACTAGTGATGAAAATAGGAGATTTGTATTGAATGCATTCAAAAACTATTTAACCGATTTGGATGATTTTTGTAATGGATTTAGATGGAATCTTTCTTTTTTTGGAAAAAATTATTTGTTTTTTTATTGAAGAAATATCCTTTTCAAATTTCAGTATTAATTTTCGAATATAAAATTATATGACAGTTTCTATTTAAAATTGAGTCAAGTAATAGTAATGGTGATTACAAACATAGATGGTAATTTTGTTTTAGTTCTTCTAGTTTTCGGTAGCCACTTTATTCGAAAGTAAATTCATAAATCATAAAATAGTAATATTGCAGTAAATATCGTTATACAGGATTTTTAACAAAAAAACAAAAACATATTTTTTACGTTTTCTTTACAACGAGTATTAAATGTATGAAACTGTCAATGAAAAAATGTGAGGATTTTTTAAAATGTCATCTGTGAAAACTGTTGTTTGTATGGAAAATGTCAAAAATTTTATTTTTGTTGTTTTTTTTTATACCTAGGGTTTAATACCGATGATTGCATGGAAAACTTCAATTTTTTTACTGTTTTGCCAAGATTTTTTTTTCGCCAATGAGTTCGTAATTTCCCAACGGACTAGCACGTTAAGGGGTCATCCATAAATTACGTCACACGAAATTCGTGATTTTTTTTTACCCTACCCCCCCTTCTTGTCACAGCTGGTCACATTTGTACGACTCCCCCCTACCTAGTGTGACATCACATATTTTGCAATTTTACATCTAGAAATTATTAAATAAAACCAGCAGTTCCGAATTAGTTTAAATTTCAAAAGGCCTCAGGTCGTCGACGCTTGCCACGTAACACTAGTAGAGTTAGCAGACGACTAAACAATTTAAATATTAAATTTTTCGTTAACAGTGACAAATCCGTGTTGAAAAGATTTTGAAATGTGACGTCACGATATTTAGGTCCCCCTCCCAACCCCAATGTCACACTCTGTCAACCCCCTCCCTCCTCCTTTAGTGTGACATAATTTACGGATGACCTTTAAAGTGGCAATGGGCCGGCCACATGGCGCGGAGAACTGATGGCCGATGGGGCCAGAAAGCTCTCCAGTGGAGGCCACGTACAGGAAAGTGCAGCATGGGACGTCCCCTGACCATATGGTCTTGTCAAGGTCGCGGGACGTTGCTGGCTGCAGGCGGCTTCCGACCGATCCCGGTGGAGGTCACTGGGGGAGGCCTATGTCCCGCAGTGGACCACAATTGTCTGATGATGATGATGATGATGATGATGGTCATGATGATGATGATGACGGTCCTGATGATGATGATGATAATGGTCATGATTATGTTGATAATGATGATGATGACATATGTCCGGGCAGGGTGTGCAGGTGGGGCTCGGGGGCGGCGCGCTGGGGCGGCCGCTGCGGGGACTGCGTGCTGGCCGTGAGAGGGGCGCACGCTCACAACGCCGCGAGAGCCATGCAGGGGTTCAAACACAACGCGCAGCGGACGGTGAGTGGAGATATATCGCACTAGTTATACAGTAAAGTGTATATATGTGTAATACAAGTATAAAGTGTTGTAACTTGTAACTCAAAAACCATAGAATTTGACATAACACTATAAATAAATAATAATAATAAATACACCCAACAGTCACACACATAGTCCTGACCCCACACTAAGATACGAGTCTTGTGTCGTGGGTATCAGAAACTACGTGAGACTTTTTGGTCTCACAAACACCCAGACCCGAAACAAATATTTGTGGATCACACAAACATTTGTCTCGGTGCGGGGATCGAACCCGCGGCCTCTCGTTTCGCTAGCTGGTGAATAACTATAATCAAACTAACTAACTAACTAACTATAATATAACTAACTTACTATAATCAAACGTAACATTTAATTCGTCACAAGTCATTGGAATAATGCAAAAAAATGAATAAGTTTTAAGACATTATCCATGACTTACCGGATGTCCAACCTCCCATCCCAATATTGTGTTATTTTTAGTTCCCTATTATTAATATTTTTAATTTGTAAAAAAATGTTTTCTTTTATTTCATTCCAAAAATACATAAAACATTCATTATATTTGTACCTGTTACAAGAAGTGACAAATTAGTTTTTCGTTGGTTCTAAAAAATCGTCTTTCTTGAGTTACATCACTATTGTATCACTAGTGCAGTATTGGGCAAATTTTAATTAAACTAACAATTAAAAATTAACAATTAATTAGTTGTTAACTGCAGTGACAGCAATTAACAACTAATTAATTATTAATCATGGTTTTATACGATTAACAATTGATCAAATGTTAGTTATTTTACGAAAAAAATTAACAATTAAAAATTATTTTTTTTATCAAGTATTTTTACTAATACTTGAATATGTCAAGGGTTTATGTATCCGGTTGTAGAACCGGACCACCCTTTTGAACAAAATTTGCAAAAAAGTTAATTGTTAGTTTTAATTATTTCATCAATTAATAAAAAAAATAATTGTAACACACAATTAAATGTTTAATTGCAATTAATTTTTTAGTCAATTGATTAGTTTAATTAAAAGTTAATTGATTATTGCCCAACACTGTACTAGTGCGATATGATTGTTTATTTACTGTTGTGCAGTGCTGTAACTAGCCTTTCATGCACCCGGTGCGAGCCTTCAAAACTGCGCTCCTGAAAAATGCTCTAACCAGGCTCAGCTTCCATGCATGAGATAAAACTAGATACTAGTCTGATCATTTCTGCGCCCTGTGCCTGGGCACTGCTAACACCGCCCTAGTTACGGCACTGCTGTTGTGTGTAATGTTTTGGATCGATTTTTGGTGTATGCAAATGTTGTAAAAGAGCTGTCCATAAATTACGTCACAGGTTAAGGGGAGACAGGGGTTCGACTGAGTGTCACAAGGGCGTAGGAGGAAACCTAAATATCGTGACATTTCAAAATCATGTTAATACACGAACTTTGCAATGATAGCGAAAAATAAAAAAAAAACTTTGCAACTCTACTCACATAAACATATCATTTAAATTGTTATACACGCTTTATTAGAGTTATATGGCAATTGTCAAGCGCCGACGACCTAAGTCCCTTTGAAAATAAAACTAGTTCAGTACGTTTTTTATTAATCTCTAGATGTAAAATTGCAAAATTTTGTGACGTCACAATATGGCGGGGGAGTCCTACAAATGTGACCAGCTGTGACAAGAACCGGGTAGGGGTAAAAAAAAACATGAATTTCGTATAACGTAATTTATGGATGGCCCTACCTGACCTAGTACAAAAATTACTTGTTGTAAAAGAATGTCTATTTTGTCTCTTTGTATATGAGTAAATGCATTTTAAAACTTTGAGTCACTTTGTTGCCGAAAATCTCGGAAATGGCTGGACCGATTTTGACTGAACTTATGCGGGAATATAGCTTACGCTACAAAGAGTAACTTAGGTTCATTTCCCTTTAGATTTGTTTTTTCTTAGTTATATTAATATTAATCGAACTATCATCAGAAAAATCGAAAAATTCATAACTTCTTGAATATTTTTCTATAACTAAAATCAATGGTAACACTTAACACTGCTCTACCCGGGAATCGAACGAGTGATAAGTATACAATTCCATTTCAGGTGGACGTGTTATTCCACAGAGTGCCTTTAGGAACGATTTATCTACTCAGTAAGAAGGACAAGGAAAGTATAGGTAAGTTAAGCTATGATATCAGCCCACATACGTCCCACTGCTGGGCCTCCTCTACAACTGAGAGGGGTTAGTTAGTCCACCACGCTGGCCTAGTGCGGGTTGGCAACTTTTAAGTGTGCAAGTTTCATCACGATGTTTTCCTTCATCGTTAAATTAGTGATAACACTGGTTAACTTTGTGTGCATGGGTTTTACTCAACGTATTCTGATTATATACGCACATATATATACCAAAAATGTTGTTATAAATATATTTTTTTATGAAATCGTCTGTATGTAAATTTTTATGTATACTTTTGTTGATTTTAATTTTTCCCATAATTTACTCACAAAAACAAATTCAGGACAATTTTTTGTTCTAATTTTTGTTTGTTGGTATAATAAAGGCAATAAAAATAAATTGTATATAACCCGTGCGCAAAATTGCTGTTGCAAAATCTTTCTGCACCCAACCTTAAAGTCGTCGCGGGCAAAAGCTGATAATATATAAGGAGTTCTCCCCCAGGAATCAAACTGGACGGAGAATGCAACATCACGAGCGTGGAGGCGGATTCCCCGGCGGCCCGGGCCGGCCTGCCGCCCCCGGGCCGGTGGGCGCTCACAGAAGTCAACAACACGCCGATAAACCTGCTCAAGGTATAATGTTTTGAGCAAAAGTACTCGTATAGGAGAAAAAATGCCCGGCTTGTTTTTGTGAATTATAACCCTAGGATGTCCAGTAGATTCTGAGTTTATAATCAAAGCCCGGCTTGTTTATAAAATTCTAACTAATAATAATCAAGTTTAAAATCTTTTTTAACAAAATTAATTTTACTCCTACTGAAAATTTCCCAGCACAAAAACCCGATAACAAAATATAGAGTGGTATCCATATATTTCATCACCAGGGCGGTGAAGAAGAGATGAACAGGATCTGCTATCACGGCACAGAAGCGACGGTGATTATACAACCATCGGATTTTGTGAAGAAATTACGCGCGGCGCTCAAATCTAACAAGTCTTTGTTAGGACTCAGGTGAGATTGGACGTCCAACGTAGACAGGGTTTTGGACGTCCAAAATATACATAGTTCTAGTGGCAGTACTTCCATAGAAGCCGAAAATCCCGGCTTGGTTTAAAAAATTCCGAATGGTCTTTAAGCTTTGTTTAACGAAAGAAATTTTAAAATATATGATATACATATCAAGTAATAAGCTTTAAATCTTTTACAAAAGCAATTCGACATATAAATGAAAATATCGTGAAAATAAACGAATATAAACTAGGCATTAAACAATTAACGTGTAACGCTTTTGGGCTTCTGTGGAAGTACCGACACTGCTGTGATTCGATAAATGTTGAAGAAAATTCAATAGGTTTGTTGAGTAATTTTAGAATTCATGACGGTGTATGTGTTTTTAATGGTGAAATCGAACTCAATATTAATGTTTTATAGCAGTTTTAATAAGAAAAAGATCTGTGAATTAAATAAAGTTTTTAAAAATATTACAAGAAGTGTATGAAAAAATGTTAAGAAACGATATCCTTATCGCCACACACATTTAATACTTATGAAAGTTAGGAACATGTAATTTTTTTTTGGATATACAGTGTAAACTCCATGTAACGTCTCTCGATTTAACGACAAACTCTCTAAAGCGTCGAAATCACTTTGGTTCAGCTTGCCTTCCATACAATGATTATCTTCTCTGAATTTCACAACTCTATAACGCCATATAAAGCACAGTCCCTTCAGTGTCTTTACATAGAATTTACACTGTATTTTTAATGAAAACCACCCTAACTATTACCTATCTTAGTTTTCGATCACGATCTGTTTATTTGTATCGAATCACCAGTCCTGAACTAACTCGGTCTATAAAATTGTATAGTTAAACCGAACTGTCCTTACATTCATCACATGTTTTTAGTATTGAAATATGGTAGCTTTTGTATATTTTTGTTGTGGCAGCACTGGTTGACCGTTGAAGATTTAAATAAACTAATTTTTCAATATTAACAACTTTCTTTCTTCAGCGCTTATGTAAATTTAATATATGATATTTTAGTCTGTTTAAAAGTTTGGAGTAAATTTTATAACAACAAATAAGGTAAAGAAATATTAATCCAAACCTCTCCTTATCTTTAAATTTATTATCCTGAATTAATTTATACATTTTATTATGAAATTAAAAGGACTATGATAAAATTATCTAGACGGTAAGCTTGCAAACTGTTTTAGACAGGTTTTTCGGTTTAGAAATAACGAGTTAGACGAAAAAAAAGTCAAACTCAAAATCACATTTATTCAAATAGTAATTTACAAGTGCTTTTCAATCGTCACTAATAAAGATTTTTTTTAACTATAATATATCTTACTTACCGTCCCCTTGTGATATTTCATAATTTTTCACAACAGCCATTCAAAAGTTACGTGATTAATTGTCCATATTATCTAAATCTTCAATGTTGTCTTAGTGTGAGTCAACATAATAAGCGTAATAATTATATAAGGTGCAATATATATTACATAACTTTGGTTGTATTCTAGTTTTTAAGAAATATACTTTCAAGCTGTGTTGGTACTTCCATAGAAGCCTGAAAGCCCGGCTTGTCTTAAAAAATCCCAATATTATTAAAGCTTTAATTATTTAAAAGCAATTTGATATGAATGTGAATATCATGAGCCCACAATTCGACCTGTGCGTAGAATAAGGTTATATGTGCAAAGTCTCAACTTCTCTTTCTCAGCGGTTTAAACTTAATTAGGCACAAAATTATCTGTTACTTTTTTGTACTTCAAGCAACTACAAAAGTTATGATTATTATTACTTCACTAGTGCAATACATAAACTAGTTTAACTCTATAAAGATATAAGTGCTTTGGTGTTATAGTCATAAGTAACCTTATTCTATGCATAGGTCGAATTAAAAGCAATAATGGCCTCGAGGTTTGGGCGCGCGGTCGAGAATCTGCGGTCGCGGGTTCGAACCCCAGGCACACACCTCTGACTTTTCGAAGTTATGTGTGTATTCACATTGAATTATCACTTGCTTTAACGGTGAAGGAAAACATCGTGATGAAACCTGCACACGTAAGAGTTCTTAGGAATTTCTAAGGTGTGTAGTCCGCCAACCCGCACTAGGCCAGCGTGGTGGACTATGGCCTAAACCCTCTCAATGGTAGAGGAGACCCGTGCTCAGCAGTGGGCGTATATGGGTTGATGAAGAAGAATTATAAACTATACATTACACAATTAACGTGTAACGCTTTTGAGCTTCTATAGAAGTATAGATCAAGTAAAGTGAGTCCAGTCTAGAGTATAAAGTCGTAACTTTAGAGTATTTTTACACAGAAGATCTAAATAATTGTATAATAGAATCTTATATTATAGTTTCGTAAATTGGGACCAAAATATATATGGCTTTTGCTAATGCTCGATCTTAAATCTCAGCTGTTATTACACAGAACAGCTGAACAAGACTAGAAGGGAAATAGCCAGTATTTAGTATGTATCCGAGTGTCGCCGCTTGTCTGTCACCTGTTCATTCTACTACAACACACCAACAATGATTATTTCAAACGAACATGAATGCTGTTGGTTGTCACACATTAAAGTGTTGATATTACTATCCGAATTACTAAGAAGCGTGTGTGTCAAACATATGACAGTGTAATCGTAGGTTCGGCACGCTCGGCATGTGAACATTTCCTTTCTAGTCTTATTTAACTGTTCTGTGGTTCTATTTTTATATGTGAAAGTATGTTCTATACTTATAATAAAGTTTGAATGAGCTAATCTCAGAAACTACTGTCTCGAATTGGAAATTTATTTTTGTGTCAAATAGTCCATTTATTGAAGAAGGCTATAGGACAATATCATCACGCTATGACTTATAAGAGACGAGCAGTAATGAAAAATGTAACAAGAATGCGAAAAGAATAAATAATTAGTAACTATAAGATCTGTAAAATGAAATGAAGATCTCTCGAGCTTTTGTTCGTATTTATAATTCGATATTGTCTTATGAATGGATAAATATTGCAAAGAATTTTTGATAAGAAGTATATTTTTATCATTAATTGATATGAATAACATAATTTAAAAGTATAAAGACTTTTCGCTCTAACAATTATGCATAATAAAACACTGCAAAGGTTGACTTTAGACTGACATTTTGTAATAAAAGACATTAAATTAATTATTATAAAATTATGGCGCTATTTGTATTGCAAAGGCACAAAAAATAATGCAATTGTCGAGTAATGAACCCGAAGCCTTTAGTTTAGAATATTGCAAGCAGCTTAATAAAAATAGCATAATAATGAAGGTAGTTGTGAAAAAATCGACAAATTGAATGATTTTCTATATTTTATCATATCAACCTATGCTCTGAATAAAGTTATATGTGCAAAATTTCAACGTCTCTTTCTCAGCGATTTAAACTTTATTGGGCACAAAATTATCAGTAAATTTTTATGTTCTTCAAACAACAACAAAAGTTATGATTATTATTACTTCACTAGTGCAATATATAAACAAGTTTAACTCTATAGACATAAAAAGTACTTTGGTGTTATAGTCATACGTAACCTTATTCTATGCATAGGTCGATCTATACGTCCCAAAAACTGAGACTAGGCCTTAGTCCAGAGTAAAAGATGATGTCATTCCATGAACTTGTTTAATTAAAAGATGTATATATAGCTTTATAAGATATGACTGCTGATACGTCAGGGCAGGTAACTTTGTGATCTATAAATATCGCACGCTTAATAATATAGTGATCTAATTCAAAAAGCCGAGTCTAAGGTAAGTAAATGGGGAAAAATATTTTACTTCGTCAAATACATTTTGTAGAAAATATAAAAAAATCATTATGTTTAAAAAATATGTGTACTAAATAGTTACATTACATACATTACAATTTTATTATTTAATCCGACTATATTTAATCACAAAGTGAATGAAGGTGAAAATACAAAATTTTGAATTAGGTCACTATATTTTTAAGCGTGCGATATAATTATACAATATTTGTACTTTACATATCCTTATTGTGATTTTTTCTATCAACAATAAAAATATTTGGAAAATTGTGTTTTATTTATTATTTTCTAATGGACTGTGTCGTAGAGGCTGAATTAGGGTTTCCTAACGTGGGGCCTATGACCCACAGGGGGCAATTTGATAGTCAAGGGGGACAATTTAAAAATGGATTCTATTCTGGTGGTGATCTTTGTGTAGCTAACATGTTTAGACTACCAATAAAATTGGGTTGGGTGTATTTATTATTATTTTAAAATATGGGGCATAACATTTTTAGAAGCGTTAAGGTGGGGCATGGCTTAAAAAGTTTTGAAAGCACTGGGTTGAATAGTAATAAAAATATTTTTTGTTAAAGCTAATACTTTATATTCACATTTGTATCTAAAATGGTGTAGGCAGAGGTGTATTTCTACATTCCCGTAGTAACAAAAAAACTACTAAAAATTTTAAGTCATATTTCCAGACTCTGTGCTGTTAAGGTCTCTCATGGAATCGTATATAAACAGTTATCGGGAACTAAGGCAGGTAATAGCTACAGCGACTACTAATACAATAGAGTAAAAAAAAAACTAGAAAAAAATAATTTAAAAATGTCATTTATTACCTATTGTTGTTAGGAAAATGTATTTTTATTTCGACCTATGCATAGAATAAGGTTATATTTCCAAAATCTGAACTTCTCAAACAATCATGATTATTATTACTTCACTAGTGCAATATATAAACAAGTTTAACTCTATAAAGACATAAAAAGCACTTTGGTGTTATAGTCATAAGTAACCTTATTCTATGCATAGGTCGAATTGTGAGTTTTCTATTTAACATCAATAATTTTGTAATCACCGTAGCTATTACCCGCATTAGTTTACGATTACGGTTTGAATACACCTGTATAAGGAATATAACACCTGTATAAGGAATATAACACCCTGTATAAGGAATATAACACCCTGTATAAGGAATATAACACCCTGTATAAGGAATATAACACCCTGTATAAGGAATATAACACCCTGTATAAGGAATATAACACCCTGTATAAGGAATATAACACCCTGTATAAGGAATATAACACCCTGTATAAGGAATATAACACCCTGTATAAGGAATATAACACCCTGTATAAGGAATATAACACCCTGTATAAGGAATATAACACCCTGTATAAGGAATATAACACCCTGTATAAGGATTATATCAACAACAAATGAAACAAAAATCAGTCTTATCTAGTTTATTACATTACAATCACTAAAACATTACGTTGAATTAAATTTTTATTGAAATTACATCTCTCAGATTGTATATACCTGCTAGACAACGATACATACATAACCTCACGCCTGTATTACTAGAAGGGAAGATAGAAGTGTATTTCTGCACATTTGGGGTCATCCATAAATTACGTCACACGTTAAGGGGGAGGGAGGGGGTCGACTGAGTGTCATTGTATGACAAGGGGGTGGGAGGGGACCTAAATATAAACCACATTTCAAAATCTTGTTAATACACGAACTTTGGACTTTGCAACTCTAACTACACAAACAAAACATTATACCTCATTCACGATAAGTTGATTTTTTTGGCATATCGACTAATGATGGGAAACAGAAAATATCGAGAAGTTAAAAAATATTGCGTTTTAAAATACTGCATTATGTGTGAAATTCTTTATTACTTTCGACATATAAAACATTATTTAGATAAGCGGTGGTGGGTCATAATAAGTACCTATTTAATATTTAAACAGGATTATTTTTAGACCTCCCGCCAAATTTAAATAGGTGTTTTAGACCACGGAAGTAAACAACTTCCCCAAAGAAACACGGGTCGAAAAGTAAAAAAAAAATTCAGACCTTCTACACGAAATCGACCACGTGAGCAGTTTTCTATGGGAGGGTCGAATTATTTATCACGTTTCGACCCATGTTTCTTTGGAAAAGTTGTTTAGTTTCATGGTCTAAACTAGGGATGTTGCGGATTCAATTTTTTTCACATCCGCGGATGCGGATGCGGATGCGGATTTTAAGAGGCTCACATCCGCGGATGCGGATGCGGATGCGGATCTGTATAAAATTGATCGATTGGTTGATTTGTATGAAATGTTATTGCTTTCCTATTGGTCAATCAGCACGTGCGGTCACCCACTCGACACTCGAGACCGACACGCGCACCTCGCCGCCCCTCACCCCTTTCTTTCTTTTCGCGATCTGCTACACATCCGCAACCGCATCAGCTCCGCAGCGATTTATGCGGATGCGGATGCGGATGCGGATGTCCAAATCGATGCGAATGTTCCGCATATGCGGATGCGGATGCGAATATTCGCAACATCCCTAGTCTAAACAACCTATTTTAAGTTGACAGGAGGTCCAAAAATAACGCAGTATGTAAAAATTAAGGTTGAAAAATTAAATAGTTTTATCATTAAAACAGTTTTTATTAAGAAACTGGAGCACAGCCATGATCATCATAGCGTTCAATAAAATTATCGACGTGGCAATCGATATGAACGATGTTACGTCCCTTTCCGTCCGACCGATGTAACATTATACAAACGTCAATTAGTTTCAGTATTCCTATTTTAATTTTGCTTTGAAGCAATAAAGTCTCAAAATTTTTGGATAACGCTTATATCTTTAGGGACTTTTGTGTTGTATGTATTTTTTTATATTTATCAAATCATTAAAATAATAAAATAATACGTTTTTTATTTCAAAGTCATGTCTCAGAAAAATTGACATCTGCCAAAAGAATCAACTTATCGTGAATGAGGTATAAAATTGTTTAGTCGGCTACTCGCTTTACTTTAGTGACCTAAGTCCCTTAGAAAATAAGACAAATTCGGAACTCCTGTTTTTATCCAATAATTTCTTGATGGAAAATTGCAAAATATGTGTCGTCAAAGGGACGGGGGGAGTCGTACAAATGTGACCAGCTGTGACAAGGAGGGGGTAGGGGTACAAAAATCATGAATTTAGTGTGAGGTAATTAATGGATGGCCCCTTTCTGTAGGTATTAGGTATGGGTCGTAGGCAGGGTACGTAACCGTTTTTTTTGGTGAACTAGTTGAAAAACTATTTAAATTCGTCAACTAGTTAATAATATTAGCTTATGAATTTTACATTTTGGGCAAAACCACCACATCGACCTATGCGCAGAATAAAGTTACATGTGCTTTTGCACAACTTCTCTTTCTCAGCGATTTAAACTTAATTGGGCACAAAATTATCTGTAACTTTTTTTGTTCTTCAAACAACAACAAAAGTTATGATTATTATTACTTCACTAGTGCAATATATAAAAAAATTTAACTCTATTTTAGACATAAAAAGTACTTTGGTGTTATAGTCATAAGTAACCTTATTCTATGCATAGGGCGATATGACTCAGTTGTATATGTATGAATGCATATGTATGTCTGTCTGTATGTATGTACGTGTGGCTCAGTGGTGTCTCTGACGATGGTGAAGGTGCTACGTTCACTGCTTTTGTACGTGTCTGTATATGTATGTACGCCTATATATAACATACATGAGTATATCTCAGTGCCGCTGGTGTTGCGGCGAGTGCGCGCGGCGTCGCTTCCGTCGCGGCGGCGGCGCCGAGCACAGCCCCGCGTGCGCCTGCGCCGCCAGCAACATGCCCAGCTGGCCCTGCGCCTGTGCACGCGTCGTCGTCATCAGCATCATCAGCCGATTACGGTCCATTACGTCATCATCATCAGGCAATTACAATCCATTACATCATCATCATCATTTCATAATCATCCTCATAAGTCAATTACGGTCCATTATAATAACGGTCCACTGCCGGACGTAGACCTCCCCCAATGACCTCCATCGGGGTCGGTCGGACCTGCGACCTTTAAGAGACCAGATGGTCGGGGGACGTCCCACGCTGCGCTTTCCAGTACGTGGCCTCGACTGGAGTAACCGACATAGCCCAACGGATTAGCTCGTTGAAGTGGCAATGGGCCGGCCACATGGCGCGGAGAACTGATGGCCGATGGGGCCAGAAAGTTCTCCAGTGGAGGCCACGTACATAACATTACACCGGTCGACATTTTTTAAAAATATACAAGTAATAGGGGGCGAGGCTATTGCCGTTTTTCGGGCACATTTCCAGACTCCGTGCTGCTATTGAGAATTTCCTATCGGCAACAATAACACTGCCCGACCCAGGACTTCTAAATCGCATGGCACATACATGTACCGCGAGACCAAACAGCAAAGCAGACAATTTTTTGTACAAAAATTACTACATACCTACTTTCAGTCTGAATATAACAAATATACAGGTTGTATTCAGACCGTGATCGGAAACTGAGGCAGGTAATAGCGAAGGTGATTACAAACACCGTGACATAAAAAAAAAATTACAAAAAAATACAAAAAAAAAAAATAATTTGTTCAACGATATACATTAAATAGGGTTGTAAAAAAAAAAAATTTTTTTTGTCAGCATTTTTTACCGATGGTTTTTTTTCTTTCTTTCTATTTTTATCGTGATTTTCTTTAACACCATAGGTTTTATAATCACCGTATCCGATCACGGTCTGCATACACCCTGTATATATGTCTACACTCACCTCCTCGTGCATTTCTCGTGCCATCGTGTACACGCTGTGTTCGCTGCTGTTGTACATCAGTGCATTGGACAGCATCAGCAAAACATCCCGTTGGAATTCTGCAGTCGTCCTGTTTTATTGGAGATATAGTCAAAGTCAATTCATCTTATTCAAGTAGATATTTACAAGTGCTTTTGAATCGTCATTATAGACTATTTTTTTAAACTATTGCCGCTTCGAAAGAATATGAAAATATCGACCTATGCGCAGAATAAAGTTATATGTGCTTTGCACAACTTCTCTTTCTCAGCGATTTAAACTTAATTGGGCACAAAATTATCAGCAACTTTTTTTGTTCTTCAAACAACGACAAAAGTTATGATTGTTATTACTTCACTAGTGCAATATATAAACAAGTTTAACTCTATAAAGACATAAAAAGTACTTTAGTGTTATAGTCATAAGTAACCTTATTCTATGCATAGGTCGGTATGGAATGATCAATAGATAGTCATATCCATCGATTGACTGATAAAAAGATTGATAGATCAAGAGATTTATTGATGAATGAGCTGATATAATGATTATATTCGATAGAATAACTAAGGGACCATCCACAAATTACGTCACAAGTGAATGTAATATATCGCACCCCCGGTGAGACAAGGGCACAATTGCATGTTTTACTGAATGATTGACTTGGTTCTACCAGATAATTGGGTGTTTTTAAAACACATCGGCGTATTTAATTCATTTTAAGAATTTTTGCCTTTTATGCCCTTGTCTTACCGACGGTACGATATGATATTAAAACACGAACCACTATTAACAAAAAAAACTATATCTTGGCAGCTCTAACGTAATTTATGGCTGGCCCCTGACGGATGAGCATTGATAGATAGATATATAAGACTAATAAAAATACTCTACTCATGAATTAATATTTATAAAGTTCCTAAATTGACTATCAGTGCATTCACCTTCACTCACTGATCCGTTCATTCATATGTGAAAGGCTGAATATTTACCAACCGAATTTAATAATCAGGCCATTCTCTATATCCCTTTGTTCAATCATTCATTTGTACAGTAAATTAACTCAACCATCCATCCTTGACTGACTTAATATTTATCACATACATAACGTCACGCCAGTTATCCCCGAAAGGGTAGGCAAAGGTGCATTTTTACACTCACATTTCGACAGGCTATTGTCGTTTTTTGGGCACATTTCCAGACTCCTTGCTAAAAAAACTAACACTATGTTCGACCTGGGAATCGAACCCAGGACTTAAAGATCGCAAGGCACATTGTACTAGGTAATTCAATCGTTCATACTTCTAAACCTATACATCCTTACCTGATGACTCCGTTGTCTATGTTCCGTCTGATGGTCGAGAGGTCCATAGGCCTCTTCACCACCATGGAGTACCCCGGCGCCTCTTCATCGCTGATAGGCCGCAGGAAGAGAGAGGCGTACTTGTGCGCGCATAATCTGGAATACAAAATATGAGGGATTTTATACAGAAAGTCGTGATGGTCTTGAAGTTTAAACTAGTAGTGGAGGGTTCAAATCCTAGGCATACTATGTACTTTCGAAGTAATTTGTGTATTTACAATGAAATATTACGTAATTTAATATCTTATTGTCATTTATTACTACACGCAGTATAGTTTCAATATTGGAAAGTTGCAGTTCATACCTACTGCAATTTAATTAAAATTTTGGCAAATTTACTTGACTAAATAATAAATAAATAAATAAATAAATACACCCAACAGTCACACACATAGTCCTGACCCCACACTAAGATACGAGTCTTGTGTCGTGGGTATCAGACACTACGAGAGACTCTTCGGTCTCACAAACACCCAGACCCGAAACAAATATTTGTGGATCACACAAACATTTGTCTCGGTGCGGGGATCGAACCCGCGGCCGCTCGTTTCGCAAGCTGGTGTCTAGCCAACTGCGCCACGGGATGTCAATATATATATCTACTCAAAAAGAAGAGAATGAAAAGTAAATATAAAAAAAATACATGTTTTTCGTATTTGACAATTTCACAGCCATCTTATTTACATATACAGTGGACCCCCGGTAATCCGGCCCCTGTCTAATCCGGCACCCCTTGTAATCCGACATGGTCTCACGTTTCAACAATGTTAAAAAAAACTATGATGAATATTTTAATGCATTGATTGATTCATAATTTTTGTTTATTTTAGTATGTACATTTGTTTGTACACAATTATTTCCTAATGTAAAGGTGTGCATATTTTTTAAATATGATTAATGACATTAATTTTATGATGAAACGAATAGAATTTTATCATTGGATCTGTAATTTGTCGGATTACAAGGTACTTTTTTGTACCTTCTTACTCTATAATCCGACACAATCGATAGTCCGACACTGCCCTGCAAAACGTTTGTCGGATTACCGGGAGTCTACTGTATTTACAAAAAAAAAAAGAAATATCCAAAAACGTTTCTCCACAGAATAACAACTTCATAAACATGTAATTTATGCACCTATCAAGTATCTCTGCGCCACCCTAAGGTTGACTGGTAGAAACTGCCTTCGGCATTAAGTCCGCCTTTGTACAATATTTGTATAAAAAGCATAAATAAATAAATAATTTACATACCTAAAAAATGAGAAAAAAGCATTTCAAAAAGCAACAAAAAAATGTCCACTGACAAACATTTTCGTAACCATCTCATTGCATAAGCAGTGATGGCCTCGAGGTTTAGGCGCGCGGTCGAGAATCTCGACGGTCGCGGGTTCGAACCCCAGGCACACACCTCTGACTTTTCGAAGTTACGTGTGTATTCACATTGAATTATCACTTGCTTTAACGGTGAAGGAAAACATCGTGATGAAACCTGCACACCTAAGAGTTCTTAGGAATTTCTTAAGTGTGTAGTCCGCCAACCCGCACTAGGCCAGCGTGGTGGACTATGGCCTAAACCCTCTCAATGGTAGAGGAGACCCGTGCTCAGCAGTGGGCGTATATGGGTTGATGATGATGATGATGAACCATCTCATTGAAAACCCAAAACAAAACAAAACAATAGAAAACGGCAGAAACCATATTTTCCACCGAAACACCGTCATAACCATCTAATCTACCCACACTTACCCCAAAAAAAAGCAATCCCCATTTCTTCCACTATCACACCCACAACTACACCGTATCTCCCCCCCTCAAACAACAAGCCCCTTTCCCCCACTATCACCCCCCCCCCCCCCCACACCACCCTAAAATACACACTACACCTCACCTGCTATAGACCAGCATGACGGATTTCTTCCACAGCCTATGTTGTCTGTCGGCGTCGCTGGCGCTCGGGGACTCCGGGGCGCTCGCCTCCGCCGCGCTCTCGGAGCCCGAGCACGCTGGGGGCGAAGCACCTCGTGTACAGTACTTATAGGAGCGCAAAAGGCCAACTTGCCTAACCATTTTGCGTTATTGATATGTTGTGGGGCCAAAAAAGTACCTTGTATACTGTACTTCTTTAGAAGCCCAAAAGGCCAACTTGCCTTATTGATATGTATTGGGGTTATTGGGGTAAAAAAATACCTCGTATACAGTATTTCCATAGAAGGTCAAAAGGCCAACTTGCCTTACTATCTTTATTGATATGTTTTGCCGCGCTTTTATCTATGATTTTTCGCAAATACTAATAACTACTATTAATGAGTACTTACTTCTAGAATCAGACTTTTTCTTTCTAGAATAATCTCGTTTCTTCTTTCCATCCTTCTCTTCTTCACGACTCAACTGTAAAGAAAAAATAGTTACGTATATTTTATAATAATGCTGTAACTGTTGGAATTTTACGAAAACAAGCAATTAAAAATTCATTCACTAACATTATTAACTAGTTGACGAATTCAACTAGTTTTGAAACTAGTTAACCAACGCAAAAAAACGGTTACGTTTCGTTGACGTTAAAATCGTCAACGGGCCATACCTAGTGTATTTAGACCGTGATCGGAAACTAGGGTAGGTAATAGCTAAAGTCATCACAAACCCTTTAAAAAAATCCACACAAAAATTAAAAAAAAATTATTTTCCATACAACCATCAATATTAAATGTATGTGGTTGGTAGAGAAACTTCAATTTTTTTATTTTTTGTCGGGATTTTTTTAACGCCAACGTGTTCGTCATCACCGTGGATACACCCTGTATAATTGTGTGTATTTACTCACCTCCATAGGAGTATCATCATCTGTCTCGGTATGAGCGTCTTCGGGAGGTCTCTCCTCTTTGATTTGAAGACCTAACTCCTCTTTGATCATCTGTTTTAGAGGGATCGAGTCCTGAGAATGAATAAATTAGGTCCATGTTAATCATATTGTATATCATATTATAAAAACCAGTGGCTGTACTTTCAATAATGCCCAAAACGCCAAGTTGCCTCACGAAATTTCGAATAATAATCAGTTAGGACACATCCATAAATTACGTCATACCAAATTTATGAATTTTTTTTTACTCCTCCCCCGTTCTTGTCACAGCTGGTCACATTTGTACGACTCCCCCCCTCCCTAGTGTGACGTCATACATTTTAGAATTTTTCCAAAATATAATTATATTTTTTCCGAATTAGTTTTATTTTCAATGTAACTTAGGTCGTTAATGTGGGGTCAGAACTATGTATGTGACTGTTGGGTGTATTTTGGGTGGGTCGTCGGCGCTTGGCACGCAACAATAATAGAGCGAGTAGCCGACTAAATAATTTGAATGTTATTTTTATGTACGTAGAGTTATTAAATTTATCGTTAACAGTGCAAAGTTCGTGTATTAAAAAGATTTTGAAATGTGACGTCACGATATTCAGGTCTCCTTCCGCCCCCTTGTCACACAATTTCACACTCAGTCGAGCCCCTACCTCTTCCTTAACGTGTGACTTAATTTATAGATGAGCTCCCTACATAACTGGAATGAAAACAAAATTTCTTACCTCAGCATCCTCTTCTTTCCTCAACTCTTCTTCTGTCTTCACCTCAACGGGAGGTTCTGCGTACTTCTGCACTTTAGGTTCCACTTCTTCCTCTACTTCTTTGAGTTCCTCTTTCGGCACCTGAATAGGTTCCTCCACTGGAACTTCGGGTCTTATTTCTGGTTCTGTTTCTGGAGGTAACGGGGGTTCTGTTGAGAGAATTATACATATATACCTCTTTATTGATACCAACATATAAAAAGACATACAAAAACACATAACCTCACGTCAGTATTCCCTGATGGGGTAGGCAGAGGTGCATTATTACAACCATATGTTGTGTGTATGTATACAAATTTATCGTGTTTATATACAGGATGTATTCCGATAGTAGTAGCAGTGATGGCCTCGAGGTTTAGGCGCGCGGTCGAGAATCTCGGCGGTCGCGGGTTCGAACCCCAAGCACACCCCTCTGACTTTTCGAAGTTATGTGTGTATTCACATTGAATTATCATTTGCTTTAACGGTGAAGGGAAACATCGTGATGAAACCTGCACACCTAAGAGTTCTTCGGAATTTCTTAGGTGTGTAGTCCGCCAACCCGCATTAGGCCAGCGTGGTGGACTATGGCCTAAACCCTCTCAATGGTAGAGGAGACCCGTGCTCAGCAGTGGGCGTATATGGGTTGATGAAGAAGAAGAAGAAGTATTCAGACCGTGATCAGAAACAAGGGCAGGTAATAGCTATGGTGATCACAAACCGTCTGTCACTAAATAAAATCCCAACAAAAAAATATGCTTTCCATACAAACCACATACTTTTTATACCGATGGCTGTATGGAAAACGATTTTTTTTTATTTTTAGTCAGGATTTTCTTTAACGCCAACGTGTTTGTGATCACCGTAGCTATTACCTGCCTTAGTTTCCGATCACGGTCTGAATACACCCTGTATATCTAGATATTAGTGACGGTACCTCCATAGAAGTCATATAAATGGGAATATCCTGAGTCCACAATTATGAACTAGACGTTACACAATTAATGTGTAACGCTTTTCCGCTTTTATGGAAGTAACGACACTGATACAAAAGTGTCGTGTACATGTACATACCTGGTGCCACCTCCAACTCCTCAGGCTCTGGAGGTAGCGGTATGTTCTCTGGTAATGGCAATTCCACTGGCTGCTGAGGTTCCTCTGCAGCCAACTCTTGAGGCTGAGGGTCTGGAGCTGGTGGCTCCAGGGGGAGTTCGGGTTCTTGAGGGTTTGGTGGTTCACTGGGGGATGATGGTCTTGATAGAAAAATATTAATAATTATTGATATAAACTGCCGCCTGTCTCCCGTTGTAGACAGAGACTATAGAGCGCTAAAACCCGCGGTAAAAACACTCTTTCGCTTCCTCCACTGCTAGACACCAGCTTGGGAAACGAGCGGCCGCGTGTTCGATCCCCGCACCGAGACAAATGTTTGTGTGATCCACTAATATTTGTTTCAGGTCTGGGTGTTTGTGAGAGCGAAAAGTCTGTCGTAGTGTCTGATACCCACGACACAAGACTTGTATCTCAGTGGCGGTACTTCCATAGAAGCCCGAACGCCCGACTTGCCTTACATAGTTCCGAATAACGAACTTAACGATTGTTTATTTATAAAATAACGCTATAAACGTGAATGTGAGTACTAACCGATAGGTATTTATTAGTCCTACGTACCAAAAAAAATATGCTGCTACTAAATAAACATTTGGGCTTGCCTTAGTTTGACACCCTAGGCACGCCACTGTTGTATCTTAATGTGGGGTCAGGACTATATGTGTGACTGTTAGGTGTATTGATGATGGTGAAATTTTGATTAGACAACTGACTGAAGATTCTGTCATGGATTTCAATTAAACCATTGCATTATTGACTAATCTTTACTAAATCACGAAGAAAGACATCCTAAAGAAAACAACTCAGACTTGACAATTGCCTACGCCTGGGATTCTAACCCACTACCTCCAAAGCCAAGACCCACTAAAACTCATACAGCATTGGACTCACCTTTCTACTTCTTCGATTTTGGGCGATACTTCTTCCACGTTAACTTCTTCTTCGGGCGCCTCTTCTTGAATTTCTGGAGATGGTTCAGGATCTTTGGCTTCTTCTTTCACTTGCTATGGATATAAACATATTAGAGGGAGTAAGTAGAGGTAACCGCTCAGGACCGGGATGGTTGGCGCTTACTTAGGGAGGCCTACGTTCAGCAGTGGACAGCGATAGGCTAAGTATATATATATACAGGGTGTATTTAAATCGTGATCGAAAACTGAACCAGGTAATAGCGAGGGTGATCACAAACCCAGTGGCGATATTAAAAATCCCGACAAAAAATAAAATTTTTGACGTTTTCCATACAACCATCGGTGTTAAAAGTATGTGGTTTGTATGGAAAACATCAAAAATTTTATTGTTTGTCGGGATTTTCTTTAATGCCAGGGGTTTAATAATCGCTATCGCTATTATCTGCCTCAGTTTTCGATCACGGTCTAAATACAGTATAAGTAGAGGTGTATATCTGCACCCAAAATTCACCAGGTCTATATGGTGATATGTGACAAAGATTTTTTGGGCACATTTTCAGACTCCATTCCTACATTAGGAATTAAACCTGGGGCCTCTAGATCTGACGGCATACACTAAGCCGCGAGACCACGAGATATATAAACTACTATATACAGGATGTTTTCCAACCGTGATTAAATACAGGTAATAACTACAATAGAAGCAGTGATGGCCTCGAGGTTTGGTCGCGCGGTCGAGAATCTCAGCGGTCGCGGGTTCGAACCCCAGGCACACACCTCTGACTTTTCGAAGTTATGTATGTATTCACATTGAATTATCACTTGCTTTAACGGTGAAGTAAAACATCGTGATAAAACCTGCACACCTAAGAGTTCTTAGGAATTTCTTAGATGTGTAGTCCGCCAACCCGCACTAGGCCAGCGTGGTGGACTATGGCCTAAACCCTCTCAATGGTAGAGACCCGTGCTCAGCAGTGGGCGTATATGGGTTGATAAAGAAGAAGAAGAAGAATAACTACTGATTACAAATCCGTAGCCGTTAAAAAGGATCCGGACAAAAATGTAAAAAAATACGTATTCCATACAATCATCGGTTTTAAATGCATTTGGTTTGTATAGAAAAAATCAAAATTTCCATATTTTACCGAGATATTTTTAACGCCAATGAGTTTGTGATCACCGTAGCTATTACCTGCCTTAGTTCCCGATCACGGTCTGAATACTGTACGCTATATCTTTGCTATACATATTTAATTGTAATTTTTCTGTTTATTTACCAAATAAAATAAATATTTTTATGACATCTCACTAACCTTCTGATCTTCAGGCTGTATGACCTTGATCTCAGTGGTCGGGAACTTCACCTCCGGGAAAGCTATCCGAACTTCCGTTTCCGCCGTGAGCTCCGGAGTGACCGGCAGCGGTTGGGCCGGAGGAGACGGTTCCGCCGGTGTTGGCGGTTCGACGGTTTCTAACTGTTGTTCCGGGGGCTATGAAGAATGGAATAATTACGAGGGTATGAGATAATGAAAATAAGGGGCGAAAATCATAGTTATGTAAAAAAGCAGCGATGGCCTCAAGATTTGGGCGCGCGGCCGAGAATCTCGGCGGTCATGGGTTCAACCCCAAGCACACACCTCTGACTTTTCCAAGTTATGTGTGTATTTACATTGAATTATCACTTGCTTTAACGATGAAGGAAAACATCGTGATGAAACCTGCACACCTAAGAGTTCTTCGGAATTTCTAAGGTGTGTAGTCCGCCAACCCGCACTAGGCCAGCGTGGTGGACTATGGCCTAAACCCTCTCAATGGTAGAGGAGACCCGTGCTCAGCAGTGGGCGTATATGGGTTGATGAAGTAAGAAGAAGTTATAGTCATAAGAAATAATACTTACATTGGCAATTTCATCCCTTATAATTTCTTCTTCAACCGTTTCCACTTGCATCTGTTCTTCCTGTGGATAGTAACAAATTACAGTCTAACTGTTGAAGATTCACTTCTCCGGTCAGGCAAAATACATCCCATAAAAAAACTTGTAAAAATCCCCAAGTCTCGCAACTCAGTCCTACTACCGTAAAAAGTTGTGAGATCTTTGTGATACCAAATTCTATGCATTTATTCAGTCCCCATTCAAGGGATCTTCTATACATACATACATACATAACCTCAAGCCTATATTCCCCGAAGGGGTAGGCAGAGGTGCATTACTGCACCCACATTTATCAAGTATCAGTCCCACGTAATAGGGGGCGAGCCTATTGCCGTTTTTCGGGCACATTTCCAGACTCCGTGCTGCTACTGAGAATTTCCTAATAGAAAACACAAACAAGAAACAACTAACAAACACGAGAGATCCTATAAGGGTTCCGTATTTTAATTCGGACATACGGAACCCTAAAATTAAACTTTGCTACACTACCAACCAATATGATTTTGCCTACCAGAATGACTGCAAAGACTACACATACCTTGATTGTATGCTCTTCCATGTGTTCCGATGTGGTACCCATATCATCAGGTATTTTGGGTATTTCCTGATCATCCTTTTTAGTCAACACTTTTTCTGGCACCCTGGTTGAAAATTATGGATTTTATTTAAGAGAAAAGTTATTTAGCAAGTCTAAAATAAGATAAGGGGGCACCCGTAAATTATGTCACACGTTAAGGGGGTGACAAGGAGGGGGGAAGGGATAAAAAATCATGGGTTTCGCGTGACGTAATTTATGGATGCTCCCTAAGTAAATAATCTATATACAGGGTGTATTCAGACCATGATCGAAAACTTGGGCAGGTAATAGCTAAGATGATTACAAATCCCCTGGCACTAAAGAAAATCCCGCCAAAAAATAACAATTTTGACGTTTTCCATACTAACCACATACTTTTAATATCGATGGTTGTATGGAATACGTCATTTTTTTTATTTTTTGTCGGGATTTTCTTAAATGCCAGGAAGTTTGTAATCACCATCGCTATTACCTGCGCAAGTTTTCGATTACGGTCTGAATACACCATGTATAGTACTTTGAATTGAAAAAACAATCAACAACCGAAGTAAATTCAAACCGAATACAAATACAGTCAAAACCGGATATAACGACGCTGAAGGGACCGTATATTTCGGACGTTATATCCGAAAAAATTGTTATAAGCGATAGCTATTAGTTTACCATTTGGTTGTTATAACCGATCTGTCGCTATTAACGGTTTTCACTGAATGTCATCACTAGAGAAGAACGAAGAAATTTTTCCAATCAAGATATATTTTAAAATATTGATACAAAAACTAAATCGACCTATGCGCAGAATAAAGTTATATGTGCTTTTGCACAACTTCTCTTTCTCAATTATTTAAACTTAATTGGGCACAAAATTATCTGTAACTTTTTATGTTCTTCAAACAACAACAAAAGTTATGATTATTATTACTTCACTAGTGCAATATATAAACAAGTTTAACTCTATAAAGACATAAAAAGTACTTTGGTGTTATAGTCATAAGTAACCTTATTCTATGCATAGGTCGGTATGTCATCACTAGATAAGATCGAAGAATTTTTTTTAATCAAGATATAGTTTACAATATTGATACAAAGACTAAATGTGTTGAATTAGAGCAGTTCATTAATACAATATATCGACCTATGCATAGAATAAGGTTACTTATGACTATAACACTAAAGTACTTTTTATGTCTATAGAGTTAAACTTATTTATATATTGCACTAGTGAAGTAATAATAATCATAACTTTTGTTGTTGTTTGAATAACAAAAAAGTTACAGATAATTTTGTGCCCAATTAAGTTTAAATTGCTGAGAAAGAGAAGTTGTGCAACAGCACATATAACTTTATTCTGAGCATAGGTCGATATATGGGGCCATACATGAATTACGCCACACATTAAGGGGGAGTGAGGGGGTCGACTGAGTGTGACATTGTGTGACAATGGGGTGGGAGGGGACCTAAATATCGTGACAATACATTTCAACATCTTGTTAATACACGAACTTTGCACTATTATAATAATTAAAAATAAATTCAATTTGTTTATTCGGCTACTCGCTCTCCTAGAGTTACGTGGAAAGCGCCGACGACATAAATCCCTTTGAAAATAAACCTTATTCGGAACTGCTGTTTTTATTTAATAATTTCTAGATATAACATTGCAAAATATTTGACATCACATTATAGAGCAGAGTCGTAAAAAATAAAAAAACCATTAATTTCGTGTGACGTAATTTATGGATGGCCCTATACATTACATCACGCGGCAGATAGTATTGCACAATAAGTGATATCACATTATAGAGAAGAGTTGTACAAAAATCATTAATTTCGCCTGACGTAATTTATGGAAGGCTCTATGCACAATATACAGTATAAATAAAATCCAATATTTTTCATGCTACAGCTTACCTGGCATTCCCCTTATGCAGTGCGACTGGGGGTATATGTATATCTATATCTTTGAACGCGTATACATCCTCTGCGTTGATCTCTATGTCGTCGAGGTCGAGCGGGGGCGCAGGCGCCGGCGCGGGGGCGGAGGCCGGCACTAGAGGCACCGCTGGGGCACTCGCTAACAAACGGTTAGAAAATATCCAGTATTTAGTATGTGACCGAGTGTAGTTCGACCTATGCACAGAATAAAATTATATGTGCTTTTGCACAACTTCTCTTTCTCAGCGATTTAAACTTAATTGGGCACAAAATTATCTGTAACTTTTTATGTTCTTCAAACAACAACAAAATTTACGATCATTATTACTTCATTAGTACAATATATAAACAATGTTAACTCTATTTTAGATATAAAAAGTACTTTGGTGTTATAGTCATAAGTAACCTTATTTTATGCATAGGTCGAGTTTGTCACGCTAAGCGTTAATAAGAAAAATGTTTAAAAATAAAATGTAGAAAGCCGTCTATGGCTCTACTTCCCGCCAGCCCTTCCCAGAAAGACGGGGCCGGGAAGCTTATTTTGGGGTCCTTTCAGCCCGACTGATGGTGATGAAATTTTTTTTCCCTTTCAATTGTAGAGTAAGCCCGTCCCCATTGGGATTTATATGGCCTGAGGATGATGATGACAAATTTAAAATTTTCCTCTCACTTGTACAGTTATCCCGTGCTGAACTGTGGGGCTCATGTGGACTGATGATAATAATGATGAAATACGTTATTTTCCATTCAGCTGTAGAGCTCCCCTTATCTTACAGCGGGACTTCTATCGACCGATGATGATGACGAAAAATTTTTTTTTGTCACCCATCCACTTGCAGTCAGCCTATAACCCCGTCCAACTTCAGACTAATGATGATGATGATTTTTTTTTACTCACCATTCAACTGATGCTCAATCTGTTGCAGTTGGCTCTTGATATGTTCTATCGCAGCATGTTTGCTTTCGTGTTGGGAGCACGTGGTGACGGACGATTTCTCCAGAAGCATAGACAAAGTGGGCGCCGTGACTGACGGGGACACCGTCTCTGCGGACCATAGACAAGTGGTTTTTGTACGCGGTGTATAGAGGATACGGTAAAAGCTGATACTGGTTATAGTTATCCCTTTTTTCGCAATAAAAGGTAGCCTATGTCTTCTCTCAGGGTCTAAAGATTGTCTGTGCCAAATGTCATCAAAATCGGTTGAGAGGTTCAAAAGGGAATGCGTAACAGACAGACAGACAGAGTTACTTTCGCATTTATAATATCAATAGGGATTATAGTTTGAATCTATCGTATTCGCTCACGAGTAAACATAACGTTTAAGCAGTTAGTTAGTTAGTTAGTGCTACTATTCTAGAAATACACTTACCGACAACATTGGCGGGGTGTGATATGTGCTGTGGTGTAGTCACCACAGGTGATGACTTGAGCAGTGACGTCAGCAAAGGTGATGAAGGCGGCACTGGAGATGGCGCCACTGTCGACATACAAACATATACAGAGTGTATTCAAATCGTGATCGGAAACTAAGGCAGGTAATAGCTACGGTGATCACAAACCCGTTGGCGTTAAAAAAAACTCGATAAAAATAAAATATTTGACGATTTCCAAAAAAAAAATACGTGTTAAATGTATGTGGTCTTTAGGACATAGGTTCGTTCTAGAAGACCAAAAGTCAGTCTTAAAAATTCCAATCAAATCTTTAGGCTTTAGACACCTATTTAACACAACAAATTTGACATATAAATGAGAATATCCTGATACAATAAACTATAAACTAGACATTACACAATTAACGTGTAAAGCTTTTGGCCTTCTATGGGAGTACCAATACTGATCTCATCTCCTTACCCGGTGAAGTAGGAGTGGTAGCCTGTGCAGGTCTCCAAGCTTGTGTATAATTTAACGTCAATGGTAATAAAATCGACCTATGCACAGAATAAAGTTATATGTGCTTTTGCACAACTTCTCTTTCTCAGCGATTTTAACTTAATTGGGCACAAAATTATCAATAAATTTTTATGTTCTTCAAACAACAACAGTTATGATTATTATTACTTCACTAGTGCAATATATAAACAAGTTTAACTCTATAAAGACATAAAAAGTACTTTGGTGTTACAGTCGTAAGTAACCTTATTCTATGTATAGGTTGAAATATACCCCATAAATATGAAATCCACTTACCCGGTGAAGTAGGGGTGCTAGCCTGCGCAGGCCTCCAAGCCCTATCAGCTCGGGCCCGTCTCTCCTCTCTCTCCTTCAGCCAGGCGGCGCGGCGAGCAGTCTCCCTCTCTTTCGCACGCTTGCCAGCCTCTATGTTGTTGTATATCTCTCTCAATCTCTCTTCTGTTGTGTTGGAGTTCCTGGCTTCTGCTATCTCGCCCTTGAAAGAAGAAAAATAGAGTGTTAGAGTTAGTATGTTAGAGCAGTGTTTTTTAACCTTTTTTTTGTTTGCCCCACCTTAAAATTTCTAAATATTTAATGCCCGTTATTGAAAGGAATACATGTATATCATCATCATCATGTCAGCCCTGTGTTGGTCCACTGCTGGACATAGGCCTCCCCCAATGACTTCCACCGGGAACGGTCGGAAGCCGCCTGCAGCCAGCGACGTCCCGCGACCTTGACAAGGTCGTCTGACCACCTTGTCGGGGGACGTCCCACGCTGCGCTTGCCAGTACGTGGCCTCCACTGGAGAACTTTCTGGCCCCATCGGCCATCAGTTCTCCGCGCCATGTGGCCGGCCCATTGCCACTTCAACGAGCTAATCCGTTGGGCTATGTCGGTTACTTTAGTTCTCCTACGGATCTCCTCATTTCTGATTCGATCACGTAGGGAAACCCCGAGCATAGCCCTCTCCATAGCTCGTTGAGTGACTCTGAGCCGTCCCATGACGCCTTTAGTGAGAGGCCACGTCTCAGTGCCGTAAGTCATCACTGGTAACACACAACTATTGAAGACTTTTGTCTTCAGGCACTGAGGTATTTTGGACGAGAAGACGTCTCCTAACTTTCCGAACGCTGCCCAACCGAGTTGGATTCGACGATTGACCTCTCTCTCGAAGTTGGACCTGCCTAACCGGACCACTTGTCCCAAATAGACATATTCGTCTACAACTTCGAAAGTCGAGCCTCCAACTGCGATTGGGGTGGGCACAACATGGACATTCGACATGATTTTCGTCTTGTCCATGTTCATTTTAAGACCCACCTGTTGGGAGACTCGATTGAAGTCTTCGAGCATAGTGCTAAGGTCCTCCAGCGATTCTGCCATGACTACAATATCGTCGGCAAACCGAAGGTGTGTGATATACTCGCCGTTGATGTTGATGCCGAATCCTTTCCACTCCAAAAGCTTGAAGGCGTTTTTCAGCGCGGCAGTGAACAGTTTCGGAGATATAACATCTCCCTGTCTCACGCCTCTCTGTAGTGGAATCGCCTTCGTGCTCTGATCTTGTACTCGGACCGACATGGTGGCGTTGCTGTATATGCTTTTCAACACCTCGATGTACCGACAGTCAATGTGGCACCGCTGGAGAGACTCTAGCACCGCCCACGTCTCGATCGAATCAAAGGCTTTCTCATAGTCCACAAACGCTAAACAAAGCGGCAAGTTGTATTCCTCGGTTTTCTGGATAACTTGCCGAAGCGTATGGATGTGGTCTATGGTGCTAAAGCCCTTTCGGAAACCAGCTTGTTCGGGCGGCTGGAAGTCATCAAACCTGCGTTCGAGACGATTTGTGATGACCCTCGAAAACAACTTTGGTCAGGGATGCACCTATCTAGTGGTCATGGTCTGCCCTAGAATAGGTGCTACGAGTACGCGACCTCGGCCCCCGAGCTGCTGCAGTCACTATCAACTTTCCCCTCCGTGACTGCAGTATCCACTCCTACAGACCACACTTTCCTCTCCCATAGCCTCCTCTCTCATTCACTATTCCCATCACCCCGCTTGATGACGGGCAGCAGCGTCATCAATGCGATTCCCCTACTGCGCTCGCCAACCCGCTTGCCAAGCGTGGCGAGTATCGGCAGAAACCCCCATGATGATGAAAATACATGTATATATGTGTAGTTAATCTATGTCTGTCCCTAGTTGGCCCTTTCTACTCTGTGACATCAAGCAACTGCTATATTACAGTGTTCATATTTTTGTAATCACTACATAGTATAAAACTTTGAAACCACGCAACGGATTTTGATGCGGTTTTTTTGATAGAGTGATTGAAAAGGCAGGTTTATATGTATGATAACATCCATTAAATATCAGCATTGGTGCAAAGCCGGGGCGGGTCGCTAGTTATTCAATAAATAGTGATACCTTTTAACTCAACACCCCTCACACATCATTTTCAAAGTTTAAAAATTGATGCCAGACATAAGATTTATAAATTGCCACCTTGTATTGGCCCCACATTGGGAAACACTGTGGATCTCAGCCTCAAGGTTTAGGTGCACGGTTCTATAATAGCTTTAAACTTCACAATGATTTTCATTACTTTATAGGTGAAGAGAATCATTGCGATAAAACCTGCACACTTAAATTCTTAGGAATTCGTTAGGTGTGGAGTCCGCCAACCCACACTATGCCAGCGCACTAATACCCATCTCAGTTGTAAAAGTCCCGTGCCCAGCAGCACAACATACATTTGTTGTTAATGCTACATACATACCTTTATCATGTCGTACTGCTGGTTCAACTCAGCCACCGTCTTCTGAATCTCAACAATCCGTTCCTGAGTGAGTCGTTTGAGAATGCTTTCCTGCGGTGTCTCCACTGCACCCTCAGAGCTACGCTTCTTACGTTTTGGAGTCTCAACATGTTCTAATAGGGCTCCGTATTGGGCTGCACAACTGAAACCATAAAAAAATTGTTTTAATAAATAAATACACCCAATAGTCATATTTCCGACCTCACTCTAACATATAATTCTTGTGGTGTGGGTATAAGAGACCTTTTAGTGTCACAAACACTTAGACACCATTAACCTCTTGTTTAACAAAGCTATTATTTAGCCATCTTAGGTGCCCCATACACCTACAATAATATTGCACAATATTCTGATTGTACAATATTATTGAACGTGTAGGGATAATATTGAAACATTACGCCGTGATGAACAAAAGATTGAGGGAGCTTAATTTTTATTGTGCAATATTTTTTTATTGCGCTGTGTAGGGTTAATATTGCGCAATATATTTCTTTTTAACAAAATCACCAGCGTGGCTGCCGCCAAAATTTCGTCGTCAGACATATTGCTCGCACGAAAATATTGATCAGACTAGTTAGTCAATTTTATTGACAGAATTTATTGAACATCTGGAATCAAAGGGGGTGTTCAATATTATTGAACAATAAAAAGATTGTGCAATATTATTGTAGGTGTATGGAGCGCCTAAGAGGGTCTAGGCCTTAGACCACAATGTTGCATTACTAATAATTTAAAGGTGTAGGAATTTTATCACAACGCTTTCCTTTGTCTTTAAAGCAAGTAATTATTCATTGAAACACATAACTTTGAAAAATCTGAGTTGTGTGGTAATTTTTAACCCGCTACTGCTGAGATTCTCGACCGCGCCCAAATCTCGAGGCCATCACTATGTAGGATATATACAAAAACTTTTATGAAGGTACTAGCTTGTTATGCCAGTGGTTTCTGAACCTTTGGCTCTGATTTACGACAGCGGTGGACTTAGAATCGGGTCCTTACATAGCTACTACCGCGAAGAAGCATAAAAATCAAAGAAAAATCACCTTTTCTGCGAATACCAATCGGGAGGCCTATTTGGCTCGCCAATGGTTTTTAGAGCGCGGGACACAGACATCCAGTTCTGGTCGCCGCTCCTGACCACGGCGGAGGCCAAACATAGCTGCTCTCTTATATTCCAAGTATCTAAAGGCACTCTTTTCAGTTGCAGTCTTTCTTGAATCGAACTCATTTTAGGTTATACTCAAAACACAGTTCACAAACGCAGTTGTTACATAAGTTTTGCTTTTTTAAGGATTTTAAGTCCCTTGTTTCAACATTTTATATTGTGGTTAAACAGTGATGGTGTTTTAGGTAATTATTTTCTTATTTACGAATCACACAAATTACACCAAACAATAAACAATGTGGAGTACAGATTAAATAAGAAAGATGCAAAAGTACGAGTAAACAATTTGCATCCTTATGGATACTAGCCCTTTGAGTCAAATAGTGATTTAAACCCTTAAAACTTTAACTTTAAATGAGAATCGCTATTTCTCTCTAAACCCTAGTATTATAATAAATTTATTAAGAAAACGAATTAGTGCCACGATTTAAACTAATACCTACCTAGTTAGGGAAATAAATTGAATCGATTACAAAGGAAATATCTTAAGCTGACATTCTATCAAGAGAACCATTCGTATGTCTCAACAACGCCACCTTTAAACCTTTTTGCGCGCCATGTTGTATTTTGTGCAGAGTTATACAAGTTGGTTACATATTTTGACGTTCTATTGAATTTATTTTCAAAACTTTATACAGTGTATGGATGTAAGTTATAATTATTTATCGAGATTATCTGCTATTAAATCCGTAGTCTTGATTCGGATTGAAAAAAACCACAAATATATCCATTTTAATTGGCATATTTAGAAAGTAGATGTTATACATATTTTCTTAGTTCTGCAATTTTTTCGCTCTTTGAAACTACTTACGTTTTTTTAATAAATTTAGAATTTTTTAAGAGTTTAGTAGACAAATAGCAAGCAAATCTTACTTTAATAATAATTATTCGCTTAAATTAGCTATCGCTCCTTATATCAAATACATTTTTTTTTTTTAATTCAGTTCATTTCAAAGATAAAAAGTATCAAAGATAACTTACAGCAGAGATTTTTATTCCTATTTTACAAGCACAGACATATTTAAAACTATACATTTCTAGATAATTCTTGCTGTTACTTGCATTAGATTGTATAAAGTACCTAAATCTAATTAAGATTTTAAAAGTTTTAAAAATATATAAAGTACCAAATAACATGTTATTTTCATTAAACTACAATCATAGGGTAGGATATTTAATTTTAATTCCATCTCAAATATGCACTGAATGTATTCCTTAGTTATTATACCTATTATTTGTTTCACCCCATTAAGCCTAGTTATCTAGGGGTTCTAGGTTTGGCCTGGGTGGGGCTGTGTCACTCATGGCTTCTGTTATAAAATTCCCACTAGCAACAGTCTGAAAATGAGGTAAAAAATTGCTTAAGAGTTCATCGGCTCTATCCATCTCTCGGGGTACTGAGAGCTTTTATGTTTGGAAAGTGATATCATTTACATCCTTTTACCTACATATACTCAGTCAGTCACCATCCACAGCTGAAAGTAGACCTCCCCAAGTAAACATCAAGTATCTGGGATACTTAAACTGCCTTTACCCATCTATTTCATGTCACCATTCTTAAGTTGACGGTTTGTTTTAATGCATAAGGCATTTTTTTAAGCCCTCTACCATTTGACTTAAAAAAAGGCATTATTTTTATGGAAATACGAGGCAAACAAGCAAATAAGCCACTTGATTTAAGTAGTCAACACTGCCCCTGAACAACACAATACTTAGAGATCATCAATGTTAGCCACCCCTTGATGAAAATATAGACTCTTTCTTAAAATCATAGCTATATGGAAATATCCCCAAGGAAAGCTGATTCCGCTTAGTATTCGGAAGAAAACACCATTTGAACCACACTGTCAAGCAATATATTTATTCGGTTCACAGAAATCACATGCAGAATGTATGACATCCAAGCATGCAGGGCCTGTCTCTCCACCAAGGGGAAATTGGAAAGGATGACGAACCTTTCAAAGAAATTATACACAGCTATAACTGGAATTCAGGTATGTCTTCTTACTCCATACTGATAGGATTACGATTAGGAGGACTGGCTTACTGCAGTTAGGCAGACTACACCCAAAAAAAAAAAGATCTTTAGGGGTCCCATATACAGTAAGATTTATTTGTACGATCCGTCGCGTCAAACCGATCGAAACGACGAATCGATGGTGTATGTCAAGATCATTAACGATCTTTGGGCGACATTTTTGATGCGATCAATCGTCTCGATCTTCATCAGATCAATCGTACAGACGAATCGTACCGTGTATGGGGCCCTTTAGGTTTCATCACAATATTTCCCTTCACCATTAAATTAATTGTTAATTCATTGTGAATACACACATAATAGCCCAAGAGCCCGTGAACGCCAGACAACAGTCATTTTAATAAAGCTGAAAATTTGTCAGTACATGCTCCCAACACAGGTAAGAACGATGGCCAATTATGAAGTTTAGGTTGCAGTGGCTTTGGCAGGTACACGGTACTAAAGGTGTGAAAATACCGGCCTATTTTCGTCATTTTATAAAGGCTAATATTTTGATATTACCTTCAGAATATCATTAAAAATTACATTCTTCATTGACAGACACTTTCCATGGTGGAAACCCCTCGCCAGACACCCTTAAAGGTCAGTAAATTATGATTATAATTTCGTCATTTTAATAATGCTGATTTTTATACATATTACTTGGGTAATGATTATATGATGTTTCCTCAGTAGCCAGACACTTTTGATAGTTCTAACCCCTGCCAGACAAGCGTATAAGGTTGCTGTAAAAGCAAGCGCGAGGCAGGATATATGCACATGGGTGGATGCGAGTGAGATACGTCTGTATCGTTTAGTATTTTGTACCCGTGTATATCAGCCAAAAATAATATTTTAGCTATCTTGAAGTTTGTATAAGTATTTTAAGTCCGAAAATATACTATCATACTGCATGTTAGGATTCACTTTAATAATAAAATATCTTCAACGGAGAAATCATCCGTTAAAAGTGATTGGCACCATTATCGATAGTACCACCAAGAAGATTTTATTGAAATTAGTAGCATCATAGAAAAATATATTATTAATAATGGTCGTAGTCATTTATTGATTTATTTA